>JASDDO010000022.1:163714671-164914671 GCA_030015575.1 Agapanthus africanus | reverse complement strand
GTGCGCGATAGATGCGCTAAGCGCGCAGTGTAATTTTCCGGGCGTTTTCGTCGCGTTTCGTTGTCTTTTCGTCATTGTAGAATATATGCTTATGTGATGTGTTTATGAAATTTTAGGTTCGCAAGCGGGGACTTCGGACGCTACGACAAGGGGAAAACAGGTGGTAGGCTTCACCTAGCTTGGAGCGTTGGTGAGTAGATTTAACATCTACAGGGGAATCGCCCGCATGGCGTTATGCGTCTGGGCTAGAAATATTTACATTGTCGCATATTCTATGTCATGTTTAGAATTGCGCATTTACCCTATTAGTTAGATTGTAGTGTGCCTGGACTAGTAGTAGTAGGACACTGCACATATTATTGACGATTCATGTTGCACTAGCACTATTTGTATACTACACACACCGTCAATAATTACCATGTCACACACATAACCATTTATAGATGTTATATTGCTTGGTTAGGGACATTGTGACATTGATTCATATTTCATATCACATTGACATACAGTTATCTATTTACCTATAGGGTATTGTACCATTAGTGATAGGTACATACACACCTAAGGACATGGCTACAGGTGTACTTGCATTTTATAATTTACTTATACCTGATAGGTATATCACATCATCATATAGGTAGATACCTATATTTCTGCTATACCATTCATGTGTTCATTTATATCTGGTGAATGCTATGCTTTTCTTTTATACGCTTTCATTACAGTTTTTATGTTGCGTATACTTTATTCATGGATTATCGCATTGTTATATGGATTTTTCATGATGTTTTCTGGATTTGGGAACCGTGGTAGTTCATGAAATTATGCATACATTGAAAAACCCGGTTTCCTTGATATGATATTTTAGCAGCCACCATGAGATTTATCGGTGCTGATATATATACCCTACGCGAGGAAAGGAGGGATCCATGTATGGGTACATGGTGGGGCCCGGAGGTACCCTGAAGCAAGAACGTTGTCGCTGTGTGAGTCGACATCGCGGTGCTAGGCGATAAGGCTTAGGGGAAACATACTTTCCGGTGACAGGACCATTGACTCATCGGCTATCGAGTGGATACCGACGGGAGTCATGTACGTATGGATACGTCGAGAGGCGAGGGTCAGAGCTAGGCACTCGAGCTTTCGGGATAGCGTATGATACGTACCTATCAGGGGGCCAGTCATGGAGACAGCACCTGATGGATCAGCATTTCTGTGTCAATGCTTGGCAGATTGGTTTCATGATATTTCCAATTACTCTTTTGTATATATAACAGGGGATTGAGTCGCTGTTATATATACCCTTACACCAATATTAGTGGAATGGGACGCTAATATATGTGTATTGCCCTCATCATATTTATTTATGCCATTATATTAGGATGTTAGAACTGTGCTGGAGATTTGATTTGGGACTTAAGAGATTCATTGGGATTGGATACTGATATTGTACATACGAGATATGTGAGATCCACTTGTTGTTGTACATTTGATATATGTGAGATATACTGATATTGTACATACGAGATATGTGAGATCCACTTGCTGTTGTACATTTGATATATGTGAGATATACTGATATTGTACATACGAGATATGTGAGATCCACTTGATGTTGTACATTTGATATATGTGAGATATACCTGATATTGTACATACTAGATAAGTGAGATTTACTTGATGTTGTACATTCGATACATATGCGAGATATACTTGATATTATGCAGTTGAGGCGATGTGACACTTAGATGATATGAGAGCCAATTTGGGGGCTGATTTGAGGAATTGGGATTTTGATTTGTCTTGCTGGATTGTGATCCTACAACGATGTCAGGATTCCGTGGAAATGACATATTTCACTCCATACCTCATCTTTATATACTTGTGCACTGTTCCATGTATTAGGAGTACCTATGAGTGTACCTTTCATGAGTGTTGCACATTTACTTTCTCATATCCCCAGTGCATGATTATTGCATACTGTTTTCATATCATTATTGCTTTATATATTGGTGGTACTTGTTAGTGTACTTTCCATTATTTCGTACTCATTACCTGTTATTACTGCAATTGTCATATATTAGATTCATGTTGTACGTACATTCTTGCGATTACCTGCATATGTTATTTACTATTCACGAGTTGGCAACTCACCCCCGTTGTGCCACAGGTGTTACAGAGTGTTCCCCAGAGTAGTCGAGGCTGGCTATTCATCTATTATCTTTTGCTACGGATACCGCATCAGCTCACAGTATGCAGTTTGCTTAGGTGGGTTTTGTGGTTATTCGTTGTATTGTATATTCGTTGTATCCCTGTACTCTCCATCTACTATTTTCATATTGACTTAGAGACTTGGTGAGGACGATATTGTTTATTATGTTGGATTTGTTGTCTTTAATACAGTTTCCTTTCTATCGTCTTCTATTTCTTCGCTACGGCGTCGTATATTTGTTGTGGTGGTTGTTTTCCGCCTTTGGGCGTGGATTTGCTCCCGTTTGGGATGCTTTACTTTATATTTATGTTGTACCCATTTTTGGGGCTAGCTTTTACAAAGGAGGTGCTGCCAAAATTTTAAAGGAAATAAAGTTGGACTTTTAAAGAATTTGGGTTGTGATTTCAAAGACTTTTAAACAATGTTTCTTATCTTTTCTGGTATTTTAATGGTTTAGATTTCTGGGTTTTGGCTTTCTTTTACTGCGTTACGCCTGTAGACGTTGCGTAGTATTAGGGCCATCACGTGCCAATTTTGGGTCGTGACAGATGGATACCATACGTGATAAGTTGTATTTGATGATGGACCTATACCCTTGACTAGAGGATGCCGATTAATAGATTCACCGACTCGGTCATGTTAGATACGTATACCTTATAGATTTTAGCTGACGATTTACTTTATGCTACGTTCATGTCATTCTCACTGCATTTTATATACCTGTGCTAGTACACCTACACCATTATCGAAGATGTGTATGTCACACTTACACAGATTTGCCGGCTCACACACTTCATCATCGATAATTGTCATGTCACTACACAGTTACATCATGATATGACTCCTTTCATAATTTACTTGCTACAGTTACATATACACCTTTATACGATGTTGCATTCGACTTTGGAGAAATGGGAAACCGCAGGATACATTTTAAAACTGGATTCATTTAAAAGAGCGGTTTTCCCTTGATATGTGCATATTACTGTGCCATGTTGCTTATATTTCTGTTATATGTCACATACATCATGCTTTATGATTATACGCATTGAGATATGCTGTTGTCATGAGATTTCTGGATTTGAGAACTGTGGTTATTTCAAAAGAAAGTATGTATTGTTTTAAAAAAAACCAGTTTCTCTTAATATGATATTTGTATAGTCCACCATGATTTTTCTCGGCTCTTGAGCGATATCATACACCCGATTCGAGGAGGAGGAGGAACCGTCTGCGGGTGCATGGTGGACTCAGTGCGGTACCCCGGGACAAGATGGTCGCAGATGATGGAGTTGAGCCTGTCAGAGGAGCACTACCTACCGGTGATAGTATTTGGACTCGGCGGTTATCCGGAGGATACCGACCGGAGTAGTGAGATGGATATGAGGGCTGATCTGAGGATGCGGTGCTTGAGATATGAGGATTTACGTGTCGATGCTGGACACGGGTTTCATGATGTTTTCGAGTGTCGGTGTTGGACACTCAGGTTTCATGATTTGATGTGTCATTGATGTACACACTTTCTTTGATATCCTCATATATTTACATGCATATATTTTTATGATGTTTCGAGTGGACAAGATCCACATGCGTGCGTGCATTTATTATATTGTTCGATGTTATCCACATGCATACAGACATGATTATATTGTTGGCACATATTTACATATGGTCATCCTAGATATCATAGTATTACCTTCATGATATAGTTGACCCAGGAATCGTTGTTTATTCGATTTCTACTTGATGATGTTTTCTACTCATGAGTTGGTAACTCACCCCCGTTGTGCCATAGTTCTTGCAGGTTGACCGCATGGATCAATAGCGGCATCGCTGGCACACAGCGTGCTTTCGGATGACTTGCTTTGGTATGTGGTACATGTTGGATCATACCATTTTTGTATTTATTATTCATATTGTATCTAGTCAACTCCATCAATCAAAACTAGTATTTGTATAAATAGTAAGACTTAGTGAGACTTGTAGTTGCGAGATTGAGCGATGGGTTTTATGTTCGTTTTTTGGGTAGATGTCTTGCTTTATTCATTATATGTTGTGTTGATCTTCGCCGTTGGGCATCGTATACTTATATTACCGTCTTGCATGGTTGTGAATCCGCCGGTTGGCGAAGAGCTAGCTCCCGCTTGGGGATGCCTTTTATATTATCATGTATTTATGGTTTTGGATCAAAATATAAAGAGGAGGTGCTGCCCAAATTTTTAAAAGACGAAAAATGTTTTTCAACTAATAAAACTCACTTGCATTTTTCATGTTCCGTTACTTATGCATTTTAGAAAACGTTGTTTTCATCATACCTTTATTTTCAAACTTCACATCTTTTTCCTTTAAAAAGGTTTAGATTTCTGGGTTTCGGCTTACTTGAATTACGTTTACGCTTTTAGACGTTGCATGATTTAAGTGCCGGTCACGAGCTAATATTTCGGGTCGTGACAAAGTTGGTATCAGAACGCTAGGTTTAACATTTGTTCGAGTTTAGGTTTGACTATATGGAGTCTGGGGCGTAAATATTTCGGAACCTAGGCTTGACCTTACGGAACTTAGACTTAGACAGGAGGGTATTAGACCCGAACTTTCGTTACATAGGCTGACCCTGATTGATGGAGTAGGTAGCTTGAGTAGAATAATGTACCGTACATATGTTCCGCGGCATATTTACGATACGATACCCCACTTAAGAAACCCTAGGATGTACATATTTTGAAATCTTTGATTCTATTTGTTTCCATGATCATACTCTCACTGATTTTGTTCCTCCTTATGATCATGTATCCATTTTGGGATTTGTTGATTCCTTACATTTCTTTGATCTACCTTCATCGATACATGCTTGAGGTTCCTGTCACCATAGTTTGAGCACAGATTGAGTTGTTGTTAGTGTTGCGGTCAGGGCGAGCTCGTCATGGACGAGGACAGACCATCGTGTTTTCTGGTGACATGAGAACGTCTCGATTGTGTATTGGTGTTGTGACTTCTCGTTTGAGGCGAGTGTTCGGTTTTGCACAGGATGATCGGGCCGTTGATAGAGGCTGTCAGTTGTGAGAGGGCTGTTTATGTACAGCATACTTCAGAGATTGTGATGTCGTCTACCGTGCAGACAGATGACCCAGCTGTTGCTGAGATTGATAGGATGTCGCCTCCATACTTTACGAGCTGAGATAGCTGGAGCTTTCAGGCAGAGATACGATAGATGATAGCTAGTCTACCCCGAGTTGAGAGACGAAAGGTATTCACATGTTGTTTAGGCAAAGTTAAAAAGTTCGAAACGAATGTCAGAAACCCATCTTTCCAAGTTTATGGTATTCGGAGGAACATGCAAGTAATTCTGTGGACCCTCTAGAAGAATGAAACCCTAACTCGACATAATACCCCTGGAACCGCTTTTGAACCTTAGGGTTTGCGGCAGTTCCGCGGTGCCATCAGTAAGGCTTGGGTTTTCCCTTCTACGACTGGTCCATAGGTACTGTGGCGTGTACTGGATATCATTAAACCATGCTCAAGTGTTGAGCTCTCGGGGAATTATGGGACTTTGATGAATCGATCGAAAAGTTTAATATCGTCCGAATATCATATGATAGGAGACCAGTAAGTGGACCAGTTTCAGATAGAGGACCTCACCCAGATGCGCTGTGAGTTGATCGAGAATGGACGAGTATTGAGTATTCCTGCGATGGTATAGATGAGTTCCCGAGGAATTGTTCGGCTAGAGATCTTATACAGAGTGATGAAGATACCGAGTTCACGATTTCGAGTCCATGTGAGAGATTCTGGATTGACTGTAGCCGAGACAATTGCAGTACGCAGATGGCATAACGTGACGTCGAAGCAAACGATAATAAAGATGAGTGGAACAAGAGGTTTGTGCGAGATTTCAACGAGCTGTTGTTACTCCCCATTGAGATTAGAGATCTTATATGTATACAGAGGACGTGAGATATGACCAGTTCCCGAGGAAAAGCTGTGCTGAGAACGCAGATGTCCAGAAAGCTAGAAAAAAAATTAGGCAATAGTACCCGCCTCTGTATAGTTCGGCATAGACAAGATCAGAAGAGACCCTAAGCAGGCTCCTTCAGGACACTGCTGTAATAAGATTTGCACCGATGATCAGATGTGTGACGTGTATTCAGAGGACCATAGGCCGACGCCAGTAATGTGCTGCTTTATGAGTGGTCATACTAATTGGCCAAGAGATGACCAGAGAAGTGCCAGAGCGAAATCGTTTCAGTTAGCACACCGGACCGGACCGATGAGCCGACGGATTGCGAGATTGGTAATCCACAGAGAAATGAGGACCCAGAGACAGAAAATGCCAGACCGTGAGCAAGGGGAAAGCGGATGTTCTTGCTCTGCCAGTTTTAGGCGGACCGATATTTTTTTCGACATTATAGGAGGTGTACCTCGATGTCATTTGTTGCGATTTGCATTTGTGATCCGAGTATCACACTTATATCGCTTGGATTTGAGTTTTGACGATGAGTTTCATGATATTGACTTCGTGTACCATGGCTGCACCTAATGGGTATTTATATTTTTGTGCATAGTTATCGCACTTGATATACGTTTTACACACTGTTGTGTTGGTTTATGATTTATGCATATCTATTGCACTTGATATTGAATTTGTGCCTTGGCTGCACATGTTTATGATTTCCTGGATTTCATACAGTTGATTTGATTTTGTGCGTGTGGTACGCACTCAATTTGATTTTGCACTCGGTATAGCTTATATGTGCTTGCAGTGCATTGATATGTGTTTTGTGCACGCAGTTGCACACGTTTATGATTTTATACACCTTGGTACACTCGGTGTTGCTTTTTACGCATTTGAGTTAATGATTGGTATTTTGTGCATTGATGCACCTGATTTGGATTTTCGCGCATGTTGGGCGCATGATATGAGATGTGATTTTGTGCACACCGGATGCACTCGATTGAGATTTTCGTGCACAATAGATGCACCAGATATTGTTGTCGTGCATACCCATTGCACTGGACAGATGCTTTCGTGCACACCCGTTGCACTTAGTTTTGCTTTATGCATATTGTGGCACCTGTGTTTGGATTTGATTTCCGTGCACACCAGATGCACGTGATTGTTGGATACGCCTTTTAAGGCTGATTTTGCTTTTGAGCACTTTGTTTTCATGCTGGGCACTATATTGTGTAGTAGCCAAACAGGACTGATCTGAGGACAGTACCTGAGTACTTTGCATGCATTGAAAAGTTTAACCAGAGGTTTTCAAAAAAGAGCTATAGTCTTGCTAATTCTTACGTGTCCGCGAGCGACATAAACATTTACAAAACAAAACCTTGGGGATGTGTTAAAAACGGCGGAACTTATAAGTTGAGCAAAAACATATATATGTATATTTACTACTTTACAATGAGCGTCCGCCCCTTGTGCCGTGAGTTACGCATCACACGACAATTAAGAAAAGATTTTGCATGTGTTTTATTCAGTTTTAAGATTTTCCAAGGATGCGTGCTATATATGTAATATAGTATTTGACTGTGCATATTGGATTTCAGTAGTGGATTTCGAGATCTGGATCTCCATTGTAACTCCGATGATATGCGTACAAATCCGATGATTTGCGTGACGCTTGACGGAGTTCAATTTTGAGTTGTATATTCATTTTCAGTCGCACGCGATGCGCTGTGGATTTTCTATATCTTCCATGATTTCGGAGCCCCGTCGATTTGAGTTGATTATTGAAATGTTTCAGTATTTTGGGGTTTAAATTTAAATTCGGGGACCGAATTTATTTAAGGGGGGAAGATTTTAACATTTCAGAAAACATAAAATATTATTTTTGGAATTTAATATTAAAATAATATATTTCGCGAAAACTACCCGATTTGCGAAATTGGGGTTTTCGTAAAATGGTATAAATATATATACCAATTATTGTGAAATAATTGGAGATTAAAATGATTTACTCATTTAAAAATATATTTATCATATTTGGCATTTTTATAATTAATTATATGTGGTTTAAATAAAATCCCGATTAGTACACTGCTAATCGCGATTAGGCCAAATCCGTGTTTCTACAGTTTTCCATGGCTAGCACACCATGTCATGTTGCATTTTGGTTACATGTTGTGTTCTTGTGTTGTTTTTTTAGGGTATTATGTGTTTTGGTGTTAAAAAGAAAAGAAAATGAAAAAGGGTAAAAGGGTAAATAATTATGGGAGATGGTGAGAATAAGAGAGTGAGAGAGAGAAAGCAGCTACCATATCTCCATCCAATTATTTTCTTCACCTCCTTCATCCCCAAGCTTCCCTCCACCTTCACCCCAGGAAATCATCTCAAATTCTTCATCCAAACCCCATACTCCCTTCATTAAAATTGATCCCCACCTCATCCTCAACACATTGGACCAAGCAAAGTTAGATTTTGATGATTTGAGACAGCTAGGGTTTTTCTTGGGTTGCCCAAATGAGGTATAAATTCTTCCTTTTAGTTTAGTTTAGGTTTCCTAGTATTCTAGTTTAGTTTAGAATGTGATTTAGTGTGGATTAGTGATCTTGGAATTTTCTAAGTTGAGGCACTGAGGCGTTGAAGCTCATTAGTGGGAGCATGGTCCCGAAGAACAATCCCGTGGTGGCCTATGTCACCTATTCCACCGGTATTGCATAGATGGAGGCCGCTTAGGGCCCGTAAGTTACTCCTCCAGACGGGGCGAAGCTTGAGTTGTTGCAGTTGGTGCAGTTAGAAGCTATTGACGCCATCTTCTCTTCTGCACGGAGCAAGACACCAAATCTTAGTACCTCGAATCCACAGGAAACCATAGCAGACCGTGATTTGTTCGCGAAACATGACACACGTAGTGTGGAGTGGAAAGAGAAAAAGGTCCCACCGTACGTGCCAGAATCGGTTTACCGCCGAAAGACGCGACCGGGACGTTGGGACGTCTGGCCTGAATTTTGGGGGCAGATGCTATTTGGTTTTATCCGTCTACCTCTCCGAAGATGCCATGCTAATTTATGGCACCGTGTATCAGAGGTCTGGACGAATGCGGTCGTTGTAGCAGAATTCGTCAGATTTTCCCTCGTTATGAGGGGGTTTTGATTGTGGGGACGCTCTTCCCTACAGGCGCAAGCCCTTGCAGTTAATTACGTTACCGCGTAGAGATAACCACTTTCTCCCGCTCCAGAAGTTTACTTCATGTCGTGTGTGTTTGTTTTATTTTTTTTGCCCGTGGATTGTATACGGAGACTAATTTATGTTGTCGCCCGTAGGGCATGGATTAGTCCAAATCCGTATTCTCTTAGATTTGGATTTGGTTGATTTAAGGCTCGTTAACCTCGTTTGAGATTAAGATCAACTTAAATGTTTGTTAAGGACACGTTGGTCTAATTTTAGACTAAGATCTACTTAACCGGGGTTTGGGATCATTTTTTATCCAATGAAAGAGCATTTGGGCTCTATCATTTTAGATTATGGACGTTACGGTCCATTGGGTTTAAGGATATCATAGTCCGTAGAGTTTAAGGACATCATAGTCCATAGAGTTTAGTTTATGGACGTTGTGGTCCAAAGGGTTTAGTTTAAAGACGTTACGGTCATAGAATTTAGTTTAGGGACATTACGGTCCGAAGTTTAAAGACATCATAGTCCGTGGAATTTAGTCTTTAGGTACGTTGTGGTCCTCAATTTAGTTTTTTGGGACGTTGCGGTCCACAATTTAGTTTTAAGGACGTTGCGGTCCAAGGATTTTATGGTTGTTGGTTTGGGGGTATGCCAAGAGTTATTGGTTATTGGGACCCTCCACCTCTCTGAAGACGTTGAAGAATTACAACGACATGTATCAGAGGTGTGGAGAGATGTACCCTTGAACCAATGGATATTCATCAAAAGATCGGTGGTCTTGTTGGGAACTAATACCAGTTTGGAAAAATAAAGAGCACATGGGCTCGGTTGATTAGGAATTTGGCTAACTTGGGCTTATCCCGCTGAGTCTCTGTCGTTTCCTATTTCAATAAAGTGTTAGACACTTACTAGGACACAGTCCTTTCTCTGTGCACATATTGCTAAACATTTATATGGGTTCTGACTTTACTTCTTTTTCTTTTGTTTTTTTTGTAAGTGTTGAACACTCTTTATGGTGCTGGGCTCTGTGTGATGAGTGTAGAGCACTTTATGTCAAGTAGCACCCACGTGAGGGTCACGTGTAGCGCTTGGCGTTGGGTGCCAACCATTGAGTGCTAAGCGCTTTTATTGAATAGCGCCCACGAGGCACTTGGCGATGAGCGCCAACCATTGAGTGCTAAGCGCTTTTATTGAATAGCGCCCATGAGGCATTTGGCGCTGAGTGCCAACCATTGAGTGCTAAGCACTCTTTTATTGAGCAGCGCCCACGTGAAGAGCACGTGAGGCGCTTGGCGCTGAGCGCCAACCATTGAGTGCTAAGCACTCTTTTATTGAGTAGCACCCACATGAGGAGCATGTGAGACGCTTAGCGCTGAGCGCCGGCATTGAGTTCTAAGCACTCTCTTTTATTGAGAAGTGCCCACGTGAGGAGCATGTAAGGCGCTTGGCGCTGAGCGCCAACCATTGAGTGCTAAGCACTCTTTTATTGAGCAACGCCCACGTGAGGAGCACATGAGGCGCTTGGCGCTGATTTTTTCTCGTGTATTATTTTCTGAAGGGTTCAATTCTCTATTCTTCCTTGGATCTTCGATCCCTGAGAACAAATTCATCCCCGTAAGAATTAAATTCTCATTTGGGGGAGACTTGTCTCATGGATCTCAGATCCGAGGAAAGAACTATGTTCTTTTTATGAGGGTTAAACCTTTAGGTATACAGATGAGATACTATGCTCTCTTTTTTTTTAACCTTCGAAGAAAGTTCTTCCTCTTAGAGCTTGCTCTCTTTTCTCTTTTTTTTTTGCTCTTCTCTTTGAGTTCGAAGTTTATGGGGGGTTCTTCTATTTAAGACTTGTAGTCTTGGATCCTTTATATAGGGGAGGCTGATTTGTTGATTCAGTTGAGGAAATCTCTCATTTAAAGATTTCTTAATTGATTTGGGGATTTTACCCACCGTCAGATCTTTGATCTAAGGACTTTTGTTTTACAGAAGACATCTTTCTTGTTTTTAGAAAGATTGGGAAAATATTTTCCCATACAGAACTTATTCTATATCTTGGTGATTTTTAATCACCATTGGATCTTTGATCCAACGGTGCTCTGATTTACAGAGCACAATCTTTCTTGTTTGAAATGATTTGAGGAGTATTTCCTCAATCAGAATTCAATTCTGTATTTTTGGTGATTTATCATCTTCGTTGGATCTTTGATCCAAGGGTGGAGAACTTTTAGTTCTAGTGCTGGCGCTCTCGTGCTTTGCACGTGAGGCGCTGCCTAAGAGTCTTTGACTCTTGGCGCTGGCGCTCTTGGCGCTGGCGCTTTTGGCGCTGGCGCTCTCGTGCTTTGCATGTGAGGCGCTGTCTCAGAGACTTTGGCTTTTAGCGCTGGTGCTCTCGGGCTTTGCACGTGAGGCGCTACTTCAGAGTCTTTGACACGGCGCAGGCGCTATTGGCGCTAGCGCTCTCGTGTTTTGCACCTGAGGTGCTTCCTCAGTTCAAATTTCAAATTTTGAACAGAGCTTTGCTCTCTGATTGGGGGAAACAGATAAGTTTAATAAAAAGACTTGTTAGGGATAGTTTTAGATTAGCTTGTGTTAGGATGATGTTTGTCGCTTCCTTATAAACCTTAATTCTGATATTGACACTAAGGCAATAGGCAACAACGTGGATTAGGGAACTTGAAATACGGTATTTGTGATTTTGAGCCAAATCCGTATTCCTTGCCCCTTGTCCTTCCGTTGTTGTCTTTTGACCTTAGCCTTCGGAAAACCATTCGCAATCCAGTCACGATTAGGATTCACCGCTACAGTGGTAGGATAGGGTGCCTAACGCAGCGGAATTGCGAGTGGTTTGCTCGGAGTTTGAATTGAAAAGTTAAGGTTTTTAAGGTTTTAGCAAACACATCTCCTAACACAAACTAACCATATTTTATCCTTAACAAGTAAATCAATTACCCACACATATTTACAAAACCAAAATAAAAAAAGAAAAGAGTAGGGCAACATAACAAAAAATTGCAAGAAAATAAAAGACAAAGAGAGAACCGATAAATCAAACGTGCAAATTCCTTCAACCGTTCTTTAATCCCGTACCAATGTGAAATCAAAATACCAAACTTTAAGATTGCAAGCTCAGTTAAGAGGTTGCAAGATCAAAGTAAAGCAAGGATTTCACAAGTTCAAAGTATGTAGAAAGCAAGACATATGTAATGAAATGAGAACTTTTATTGAATTTCAAACAAGATACAACTAATCTTGAATTCAAGAACATAAATCTTAAGCTTGCAAGCTCAACGAAGAAGTTGCAAGGTCAAGACAAAGGGGCAAGAGCTCAAGAATTCAAAGGAAAAGCAAGTTACAAATTACAAGTGTTCTAAAGCAAAACTAAAGCAAAAAATATCCCTTTCCCTTGCCCATTAATCTGGTATTTATAGGCTCAAAAACAAATTAAAAAATTAATAAAAACAGGAAGATGGAACAACAATGAGTGAACCGACAAAAAATGGAGCAATTTCTCCTTGGTGGGCCCAGCGCCGCCAGTCGTTTTGGTGATGTCGCCGGTCACATTTTGAGGTGTGGGACTCGTTTTGGTGTGGTGATCTCTAGTGCACTCGAGAAGTCTATTGGCATTGCTTGATTTCTTGATAACAACATGGGTTGCTTAGTAGCTTTTGGAGGGAAATCTTAATGCTTTAAATCATATTATCTCTTTTAGCATTTAATTCTCATGTTCCCTACTTACACAATTTCATCATGTCATGTGTCCAAGGCAGCCCCCCTATGGTCCACGTGCCAAAGAGCATGTGCACACTTGCATTGTGTTGGACCAAAATTGTGTGCACACATTTATTTGCAAAAAAAACTATTTGGATATTGATCGGTTCTCTGTTCTGTTTGCAGTGTCTGCTTCCAAACGTTATATCCATGATTTGGAGTGTGTTTCCAGTATTATATCATGGATACCTGTAATCTTTATTACTGAGCAGACACTTGTTAATAGTACCGATATATACAAAAAATAGATAATGAATGAGCAGTATTAAATTGCAATTTTCTGAGATGAACAGTTCTCCAAAGCCATGTCAATCGGAATGAAGCTGCCACCTTTCAAAGGAAATACTCTCAGGAGTATGTGCCTCAATGAAGCGAATGTACATCCGAACTACTGTTTATACCATCGGAGGGTCACGGACCCCACTGAAGAGTGAAATGCCTTCAAGAATTGGTGGCAAGGATACGTTGGCCACCGACAACACTTCAAGCGGATGAAGCGCGAAACTCGTCAACAACAAAGAAGCGCGACGGATGAGCATGAAGGAACGGCTGGCAACTGTCATATGGTTGATACCAGTTAGATAAAAGGGAAAACTCAAGTTCTCACGTTCGGAAGCGATTCTGAGGATGAAATAACCCTTGGCCCTCCCTTCAAGTAATCCACCTTTGGAAAAGAAGAAATGCGAAGAAATGCGAGAACATTCAGCTACGTAACCACACGCTGCCTGAGAAGAACCTCGGGCCAACAAACAAAGGTTCGGGTAAGAAAGACAAGGGGAAGGAAAAGTCCCTGAGGAAATTGCCCTCGATGATAGAGTGGTCGAAGAGCTCATAGCCAAGGCCCCGCCTAAGAAGAACAAGGTGGATTACAATGTCCTGGCACATCTGAGGAAGATACCTTCACAATTGAGCATTTTGGATGCTCTCCTCCTTTCCAAAGAAGCACGAGATTCTCTAATCAAGGCACTGCAAGAGCCTGATCAGTTCCAAGCTTTCTTCGCGGAAGAAAAGATGAAGGATGAGCTGGCAGAGGTTCATACAGCTGACATCACATTCGGCGATGAAGATCTCCTCCTTGGAACGTGCGAGCAAAACCGTCCTTTATATGTCACCAGGTACTGCTATGACATTAAGATAGGGAAGATCTTGGTCGACAACGGGTCCTCTGTCAACCTTCTCAATGTGAGAGTGGTGAAGGAGATCTGCATGAATGTTCAGCACCTGGCTCGGGACAAAATTACCATATCCGGGTTCGACTCGCAGTCATCACGGACGCTTAGGTCTGTGATACTAACATTACGCTTTGGGATGCTCATCACTGAAATCAAATTTCATGTAATTGACGCCAAGACTTGTTATAACGCTCTGCTCGGCCGGCCTTGGTTACACGAATACAACATCATCCCTTCTACATAACATCAGTGTATGAAGTACTTCAAAGACGGCCTCGAGTACACAGTTACAGGGGAGTTAAACTCATTCTCCATAAATGAAGTCCGCAAATATGAAGAAGCCAAATACTTCCTACCAGACTTTGAAGACACGAAAAGATGCCATAAGCCTGAGAATAAGCAAAAAACCGTCGCTACTATCCCGATCTTCGGGAGTGATACCGAGGAGGATGAAGAGATGGTTTATTCAAGGCAGCCCCAATACAACAGACCGGACCATCTACCCCTATTTTGGTCTTCGGCAGCAAATCTGAAGACGAGGTCAACGAAGTATTCTCTGTTCATCCATCAATACAAACCGTCACTGGAGCTGATCAGAGTTTACAAGTCACCATGGTTCCGCAGCAGTATTACAGAGAAGTTGATGCGCTCGATACATATGGCGTGTAAGAGCTGCAGACCTTTGACGTTCCTCCCAGGTGGAGAGATGAAAAGGCGATTCTCTTCTACCAATCTACGGAGACTAAAGTGGAAAAAGAAGTCTGGCATGATGCCAATTTTACGCTTGACAGGCTTCAACCGATCCGTCTGCCCAGGTACTACGCAGAGGGACTGAAGAGGCTATTAAGATGCCAAGGCGTAACCTTCAAACACACCGCTCGGCAAGCCCAGTTCTACAACAAGATTTGGGACGTTCCCGGGGCTCAGCGAAAGATGCCCAACAGAAGAATGAAAACAACTAGGCTTGGATATGTTCGGTCCAAGAAACGGGAGCGATTCCATGGTTTCCATGTCATAAATAACTCCGGCGAAAAAGCGAATGCATTTCCAGATAGCGCTGCTATCGAACAAGAGCAAGATCCCGCCATGAGAATACAAAGTCCGTCATTCGAAGAACAAATTGACAAGCTAATAAGGTAAGCGGGTCAAAAGGTTAGGGATGAATGGCCATTTACGAGAAAGCCAAAACGCAACGTCTCATTCAACAGGCTACGGAGGATGATGATACCCTTCACCCTCAGCCCGCTGTGCGCTCTCGTGGCAAGAAGAAAGCCCGACGTAGAAGCAACAACTAGGTGATGAACGGGGATGACGTTCAAAAACAGCGAAGTGGATCCAAGAAGCCACGCGATCGAGAAAAAGTCAGCTGGAATCCTTCTTTTATGAAAAAGATGGGTCGGTAATATTCTTTCCCTCGAGACAAGACAAGGAAAATCTTCGACCTTGTCATGAAACATCAAATGATGACACTCCCAGAGTACAGGCACCCCGAATAAGTAAATGAGGTCCATCACCTGGATTATTGCTCCTACCACCTAGCAATAGGACATCCTCTTGAAGACTGCTTTACCTTCAAAGACTGGGTTGAAGACCAGTATCAGCAAGGCAGGTTTGCTCTGTCCGACAATTGGAGGGTAGCCCCACCATGTAAGCATGAGCCAAAAGCAACCTACATTGCGAGGGTAAGTCCAGATCAACATCGAGCTTGGAAACGAGCTCGTACCTGCCACATGATAACACTATCGAAAGAGAGAGAGCATGAGAATGTGGACAACCTCTCCCATTGCCTCACAAATGAAAATGAGGACGGGGTGATCTCAGAATTTCCACCGGCGCTAAAAGAGCTGGAGGATGGGATACATACTACGGCGGACAATCTGAGGAAAATCGACTTGGGGACGACAAATGATCCGAGGTCAACGTTCGTCAGTGAGCTACTGTCCGAAGAGCAGGTGGCTACACTAAAAGACGTGCTTATGCAGTATAAAGACTGCTTTGCGTGGAACTATTCCGAGATGCCGGGACTAGATCCAGAAATAGCTGTGCATAAACTGGCTATATCGTCGGACGTCAAGCCAGTCAAACAGGTGCCAAGAAGAATGTGGCTCGAACTTGAGATGAGTATCAACGCCGAACTCAAGAACTAATTGACTCCGGCTTCATTCAATAAGTTCAATATCCCGACTAGATCGCCAATATTTTCCCAGTGATGAAGAAAAACGGGATGGTACGTATCTGCGTGGACTTTCGGGACCTCAATAAAGCTTGCCCGAAAGATGACTTCCCAGTACCGGTTACCGAGCTGATGATCGATAACACGTCTGCTCATGAGGTCTTCTCCTTCATGGATGGATCTTCGGGGTATAATCAAATAAAGATGCATCTTGAAGACCAAAAGCACACTGCTTTCCGGACTCCGCTGGGAATACTTTTCTATAAAGTGATGCCCTTTGGTCTGAAGAACGCTGGCGCTACTTACCAGAGGGCCATGACGAAGATCCTTGATGACCTCATACACGAGATTGTCGAATGTTATATCAACGACAACGTGGTGAAAAGCAAATCGTACAAGGAACGCAGGGAACATCTGAAAATAGTGTTCCAGCGTCTTCAGAAATATAATCTGAAGATGAACCCTCTGAAATGCGCGTTTGGAGTCTCCTCGGGCAAATTCCTAGGATTCATCATACGACACCGAGGCATCGAAATAGATCCATCAAAGATTAAGGCGATTATGGAAATGCCTTCGCCAAGAACTCTCAAGCAACTGCGGTCTCTCCAAGGAAAGCTCGCGTATATCCGGCGGTTCATAACCAACCTCTCCGGCAAATACCGCCCCTACAGCCATCTAATTAAGAAGGGGACCCCATTCATTTGGGATCGTAAATGCCAAAGTGCATTGAATGAAATCAAGCGGTACCTGTAGAACCCGCCCGTACTGACCGCTCCGGACAAGGGAAAGCCTCTCATCCTGTACACAACAGCCCTTGAAGGTTCTTTAGGCGCACTATGGGCACAAGAAAAAGACCAGGGGAAGGAGAGAGCTCTCTATTATTTGAGTTGAGTTCTCCTAGGGGCAGAAAACAACTACTCCCCTATTGAAAAGCATTGCCTGGCACTGATCTTCGCGATAACAAAGCTTCGGCATTATGCCTTGGCGCATGAGGTCCATTTCATATCAAAGGTGGATACTCTCAAATATTTGATGTCAATAACCATACTAACAGGAAGGCTCGCCAAATAGACCCTCCTCTTGATGGAATTCCCGATAACATATCGACCCCTCAAGGCAGTGAAAGGCCAGGCCATTGCCGACTTTCTCGCTGAACATCCGATACCAGCCGGTTCTCCCTTAAATTCTGAATTGCCAGACGAACACGCGTTTGACGCAATCTACGGAGAGAAAGAAAGGAGTGATACCCGATGGGAACTCTACTTCGACGGAGCATCTTCCATGAAGAAACGTAAGCAAAACGCCCCTATAATCAAAGCCGGAGTAGGTCTTATCTTTGTGACTCCACAAGAAGGGATAATGCGCTTTGCCCTTTCCTTAACGGAGCCGAGAACAAACAACGAAGCGGGATATGAAGCTTTGATAACGGGTCTTGAGATCGCTATTGACATGGGAATCGAAGACCTCCTCATATATGGAGACTCACAGCTGGTCATTAGCCAAATAAATGGAGATTATCAGATGTGCAAGTCAGAACTGATCAGGTATGGTGAAAAAGTGCAGCAACTGCTGACGCAAATCCCTTCCTACATCCTGGAAAGCATACATCGTGCGGAAAATAGCAAGGCGGATGCGTTAGCCAAGCTTGCTAAAGAACTGGCCGACAAAAACCTCGATGACGTAAGGATCACTGTGCAAAGCCGCCGGATTCTCGCGCCAGCAGAAATATCTCTGGAGTCGTCTGAAGGAAAGGAAGCGACCAAACAAGCAGCCTGCTAAATAGAAGATGAAGAAAAGATTAAGGATTGGAGTGAAGTCTTCCGAAGACGCGTCGTCAAGACATCAGCTCATGAGGCGAGCCCTGTTTTTCGCCTTCGTCAATGATACTCTTTATAAGAGATCATTCGATTGCATGTGGATGAGATGCATGGGACCAGAAGAAGCAAAAAGGGTCGTCCAAGAAACTCACGACGGACTCTGCGGTTCTCATCAGGCCAGACCGAAGATGAAGTTGAAGATAAAGAGAATGGGTTACTATTGGCCCACGATGATTCAGGACTGCCTCGAATATGAGAAGTAGTGTCATTAGTGCCAAATTCATGGGGACTTCATCCACCAGCATCCAAATACGCTACACCCAACATTGGCTAGCTGGCCGTTTGAAACGTGGGGAACCGATATAATCGGGCCCATTGAACCAGCATCGTCCAAGGGACATCAGTTCATATTGGTAACAACTGATTACTTCTCTAAGTAGGCAGAGGTAGCACCGCTAAGGGAGGTGAAGACGGAGAACATCCTCCATTTCTTCAGGACGCATGTTATTTACCAGTTTGGCACTCCGCGAAGAATCATCTCAGATAATGGGCCAGCCTACAGAAGCTATAAGACCAGCTTCTTCGCACAACAGCATAATATAGCTTGGAGATACTCTTCAGTCTATAATCCCTAAGCTAATGGTCTAGCTGAGGCTTTCAACAAGACCCTGACGAAGATCATAAAGAAAACAGTGTCCAGAAACAAAAAAAAGACTAGCACGAGAGACTGCATGAAGCTCTCTGGGCTTATCGAACCACGTTCAAAACGGCCACGAATACAACTCCATTAGCGTTAGTATTCGGCACGGAAGCGGTACTTCCTTTGAAAATAGAACTACCCTCTCTACGAGTGGCAGTTCGACATGAGCTGACGGATGAAGAAAATGCCCATCTTCGGCTTGAGGAGCTCGACGCCCTCGATGAAACTCATCTCATGGCGCAGAAAAACCTAGAAGCTTACAAAGAAAGGATGACGCGCTCATACGAAAGACTGAACAGGCCGAGAACATTCCGCCAAGGAGAAATCGTTGTAGTCGTAAAAAGACCTATGATGCCCAACCGTGCAAAACGGGGGAAATTCGAGACAACTATGAAGGCCCATACATCATAGATAAGGTCTACCAAGGTGGAGCCTACTTGCTCATGGATATGCATGGCGAAAAACCCTTCCGGCCAATAAACGGTCGGTTCCTTAAGAAATACTACGCTTAACAAGTCACGGCTCAGGTTAATGATAGATGACGACGCTCATGTCCTCTAGCTGTCTTCCTGAGTCCAAACTCTATAAGTAGTATCCGGCAAAACTTTGTCTCGAAGCTGGCAATGGACCGAGATGTCCCTAAACTAACAAAGGACCGAGATGTCCCTAAACTAACAATGGACCGTAATGTCCTTAAACTAAATACTCCGCCTCAAACATGGCGATAGTGGAATTCAAGTCCACAAGTCCCGGCGGCAAAGACTACAACTCAAGTCCATTAGCTGCACAACTGCCCCGGTGACGAAGTCCTCCATAAGTTCCATTAGCAAAAAAACGGTACGTCCACAAGCGAAATGGGAACGGATGAAAACCCGAAAGAGCGCCGTGAGTAAAAACAGCAGGGCTATCGGCGAGCTTGTGAATACCTGAAAGGGCGCAATCTCATTGTTTAAAAAAATGGGGGTACGTCCACAAGCGAAATGGGCACGAATGAAAACCCGAAAGGGCGCTATGAGTAAAAACAGCAGGGCTATCGGCGAGTTTGTGAAAATCCGAAAGGGCGCAATCTCGCTAAAATAAAGACACCTGCAAGGTCCTCTCGACCTTGTGAGGAGAAAACACCTGCGTAAGATCCTTACGACTCACAAGGGAGCAACACACTTAGGGATCCCCACGATTCCTAAGGAGAAATTACACTTACGAGATCCTTACGGCTCGTAGGGAGAATCCCCCTTATGAGACCATCACGGCTCATAGGATTCAAAAGCCTTAAGATACAGGGACCTGAACCTGTTCTTAAGCCATCACACTCCCCAAGTTGCCCTTCAAGCGGTCCAATATTGACCCTTGTATACAATACACGGGAACAAACAAACGTTCCCTCATCAAGTCCCACCAATGACGAGGAATGTCCTCATGTGGTGAACGAAACTTATAAGTCCTCTCGACTTGTAAGGAGAAAACACTCTTGTAAGATCCTTACGACTTGCAAGAGAAAATATCACTTAGGAGTCCTCATGACTTTTAGGGAGAAAATACACCTACGAGATCCTCACGACTCGTAGGGAGAAACATCTTTATGAGAACCTTACGGCTGGTAAAGTCGAAAAGCCTTAGTCAACAGGAACCTAACCATGTTTGCTAAGACACCTTTGTTCAAATTGACAAAGGCAAATGATGATTCGCTCCTGGCAATATCCCAGTTGTAGCGATGCGGATGCCTAAATCGGTATCAAATTCCAAGTCCTTTCACGGCAAATAGCAATATCCCAGTTGTAGCGATGCCGATGCCTAAATCGGTATCAAATTCCAAGTCCTTTCACGGCAAATGATGATTCTCTCCTGGAAATATTCCAGTCGCAGTGATGTTGATGTAAGTCTACAGTAGCGCCCCGGCCGTCGATCCGAGGCCAAAATGCGGAAACAAAAACTTTTTCTAAACTTGAAACTGGCGCTAACGCAGACTTTAATCCCGGATTGAACCATTAACCTATAACTAGCAAACTAGAGAAGGGATAGAAAAGCTATACCGATCGATCCGTGTCCTTCGGTCTTTGGCCACCATCCCAAGCTCCTCGCGGCATCTCCGATCACCGTTCTCCTCGTCGGAAGGGCACCACATCAATGAGTCTTTTTATGGGCTCCCGCTTTATCCGAAGCAACTCGGACACGAAGTTTGCTAGCCGACGTGTCCAAGGTGAAGTAGAGAATGTGTGTGATCGCTTTGTCTCAAGCATCCATTGATTCTCAACGCATGAGAGTGTATGGAAGGAGGTTGAAGATGAAGCCATTAATGGAAATGGTGAGCTAGAGGAAGAAGAAGAAGAAGCCTTTTTCTTTCTTGTGTGTTGAATTATTGTGAAAGCACTAGAATCAAACTCAAGAGCCAACCTTAAGGGATATGGCTGCCCGTACTCTCTGCATCCATCAATTCAATACACTAATTAATAAATTAAGTGACATTATCACTAAAAAAGATACCATGAGTCACCTAATTGATTGTGCCTCTTCATGATGACTTCCACTCACATTTTCCACTTGCAAACATTAACCCAAATGTTTACAACAAAAAAATATGGCAACATCTAAAGTAAACTCGTGATGGATCATAAGAATACCCCTCACCTGTATATACATACCTGCATCCGCATTCCGACTGAATGCGAGTGCGATGAGACTAAAGTAATCCAACAAATCTAATACTAGGATCCGGCTTAAACCAAAGCCCACTAGTTGTTAGTGTTTATGCCCTAGAAGGCCATTAGTGTATCATACTAGCTTGTATATTACTTAATGGAAGCTTGGGATATTCACATGTATATAACAGTCTTGCTAAACATGGTAGTATGCTACTTGGTTTTTCTATCTTAATATGTGAGTGTACGTATTGATAGAGCTCTTAAGATCTTGCTTGTCTACCAGCGTTGTGATGGCAGTCACACTAGTGGGGGCTGGGTAGTCTACAAGAACATCCTTATTCAGGTCCCTGGTCGTTGGATTATCTAGACAGAGCATCGATACTCCGGAGTAGACTAGTGTGTACGCTTCTCATCCCAGTTGGGGAGATGGTCTGTCCCACAGCCGTCAGTACGTCGTACTGGAGATAGTATGCAGGTGCTCGTTAGGTTACGGGTACACCGGACAGGACTCACAGGTAACTGTTGGTTGGTTTGATACCAGTCGTCAGTGAACAGTTCCCAGGTGACATGAGTACAGCATAGTCCGCAGACTTGACACTGCTACTTCGCCTCGAGTGTGTCCCACTGTTCTTAGATTGCTACCCTACCACGGCTCAAAGGAGTCGTGCAAACAGGTAGCAGTTGGGTGCAGTCCCGAGCACTTGGAGGCAGTGGCGGTTAGACAGGATTCGTCCCTCCCGGTATTGGGAGTAGATATCGTGCTGTGTCAGAGAGCCATTACGCAAAGTCCCTGGCCAGGGCAAGCGAGATTTGCTGGTAGGTTCCAGTAGTTTCTCAGGGTGTAATGGGCTTCCCTCCGACACGACTTATACCGCTATTAGGGGACTGACGCTTGCCGCCCCCTAGGCTCGATATACGATAGTCTTGGACGAACGGACCGGACTGTATGGAGATTGTCACATCAGACTCAGTAGGAGTTCGGATGGGTTTTCTCATCGGCCTTCTTATCGACAACTACCTGGGGACCTTTACGTACAGCTAGTGCCGGTTGCGGTCTGTGGTTAAACCCACTGCCACCATAGTAGTCGAGTCTCTAGAGTCCCACACAGAGAGTTTCCTACTCCAGACGAAACGATATAGAGGTTGCATGGTTTTGCGACAAAGGGTTCGGACGCATACGTGCGTTTACGCGCGTACGACTTTCGGACAGTTTTTACCAGTCGGCTTTGGTTTAAGCCAGTTACTGGTATCCGGTTATTGGATTTTTACAGTCTAAAGTTTTTCCGTATTTTTGCGGATTGGAGGGGCGTTCTCGTAATTGTACGAGAAGCTTCTAGAAGATGTGACTAAGGAGGTTACTTTGGATAAGATTGTGAGTCATGAGAGTGATTCATCATTATCATTATTGCACCATAAATGATAATGACACATGCTTAATGAATCACCTCTTTTCATTTATGAAGCATGCTTATTCATTTCTATTATTGATTATTCTAAAATAAGAATGCTTCATAATATATTATGATACACTCACTTTCTCATCTCATTATCATTATCACATTCTCTCTCCTCAAGCTCTCATCTTCAAGAGACTAATCCTTAATCCTCATGTGTTGAGATCAAAGGATTAGTTAGACTTAAACATCCATTACCTTCACTCTATATCATCCTTTCTTCTTTGATTAGCAATCAAAGTAGATTAGTTACCTCAAGTTAGAGGTGTAGCTTGGTGTTTTGCTCTCGGGTGGATCGTCTACTACCTAGAGAAGGTCGAGGAGAACAAAGGAGGACACAAAGACGAAGGACCGGTTTCATTAGGTATAATCCCTAAACACAAATGATAAGAAACTCTTTGTGTACGGTTATTTAAAGTTTAGTTTCGATTCAAGCGGTTAGTCGATGTTCGTTCTTTAAACATGATCGTTTTTGAAAATTCCGCCTCCCCATAAGTACTGGGGTGTACTACATCGACTTACAGTGGTATCAGAGCCTCGCTAAACACTAAATAACTTAATTGCAAATTTGTACGAATTTCGAACGGAAAAACGAAGCCGGAAAACCCTAAATCTGTCAAGTTTCTGTCGAATTCAAAACGATGTCCAAAAATTTTTCAGGTTCGTTCAGAAAGCTTGTTAAGACATTATAAGAACACTCAAGAAAAATTGTCCCCTGAATCGCCCAACGAGCTGCGGAACCGCGGCCTCAGCCTACTGAGTCGCCGCGGATCCGCCGCCGAGTTGGCGATTCAGGATGCCAATTTTCTTGTGTTGCTTGTGTATGAATTTTGGGATTTTCTGGAATATTTTAATTTTGCTCAGGTCTCCAGTTTACAGAGCAGTTTTTGGAGCAATATTAAAGATATTTAGTCGATCGAAATTGTACAGTATTTGCATGTTGGATTATATCTGTGATTGATAAATGTGTTCGTAAACCTCTCCCAACTGCTAGTATGTCGGTTGGCAGGGGGTTGCACATTTCTGAAATGGTTATATCTGTTTGTGCATATAAACTGTATTGGACTGTTGTGGTGTATAGCCGGGGTTTAGCAATGGGTTATTGTTTAATTCATTTGTTGTAAATGTAATTTGTTGTAATATTATTTTGCGGGGTACATCCAGGTTGCGGTTGTAGCCACCGTTGTATTATTTCATTTTACTGTTTTTGCTCCTAGGACTGACCCAAGGTGGGGTACACAAACTGCCGGGTGGGTAGTTTGCCGTACCCGTAGGGGTCGAGGGTGAGGTAACGGCTATTCATCACAACTGTGTAATCTGTCTTTTCTTGCAGGCTCAAAAGAAATACAGATTGCTTGCAAATCCAATATTTTTTATCTGTGTTCTGGAATGAATATCATTGCGTCAGACGAATGTAAAATATCTATATATAATGTAGCTATTTAGACGTCACTTATGTTTTACATCCGCGCTAGCCCAGCCCCCGCTCTGTCGTTAGTTAAGTAACCTAACGGGTGATGACGGGACCCCATGGCGAATGCGGATGGCATAAGAGGACGTTGTATTTTCGTTGTTTTCTGCAATGATAGGTTAATGATGGGACGCATTATCTATAATGCAAAGAAAATAAACCAAGTTTAAATCGTTGGAACAATTTAAAAGAAACCACTCGGTTATTTTTAAAACAGATATTTTTAAATGCGGAGATTTAACCACTCCTTTTAAAAAGCTATCAGGTTCCTTCGGTTATATCAAGTTCACTACGTTCACGGTTTCGCCAAAACCAGTCGTAGCCCTCCGTCATTTCTTATGGATGGTCAGTAGTATTCAAGCTATGCTTGTTGGCTTTCGTCAAGGCATAGTGTTTGGTAGCTGCTGGGGTATTCATTTGTTGCATAGATAGATGAGTTGGTTTGGGACAGTCGTATAACCTTGTTGGCTTTCGTCAAGGGTATATACGGGTGGGATCAAATTAACAAGATAATGATGGGCAGAACTTGACATGTGTTTTATGATTTGTTGGCTTTCGTCAAGGTCATAAAAACATGGGGCAAAAATGTATATCGGGAATTTCTAAAGAAACTGAAATTTGCAAAGAGATGCATACCATTTTGAGTTTGATGAATGTTGGTAGCATTCCTACAACATTATCAGACGATGATATTTGGATCCCGATCCTACTGTGAGTATATGCTACTTATCAGGATATTCGTCACTTAACGATCAATGCTATAAACCTAGTAGGTGTCCAGAAAGGTGTCAGCGGGGTTACGCCCCTAGAGAAAAGAGGTTATTTAATTAAGGAACTTCGCGAAAGCGTTGGAAAACCTCCCTCGAAGTATCGACACTAGCCTGGCTGAACGGTTAAGCAAGTATTGTACGGTGAGAATAGTCCTGGCTAATTCTTCTTTTATGGTTTGAGGAAGGATTCGAGAAACAGTGGGAGCCATCCAGTTTAGATAAATTAAAAACCAATCTAAACTTGCAAGAGCATCATGCTAAAGTGTTTTCTTCTCTCTCTCTCATTGCAGCGACCTTGTGACCACGACTAGGTTACATCTAGATAACAAGATGACTGAATCTAACTTATTTGACTGGCAAAGGTCTGTCCAGATGACCATTGCCTATGACAAGCTGGACCACCCTATTACTACTTAAGATCCCACCGTCCCAGGTCCAGTTTCCACCGTCGCGGATATGGATATCCGTCAGACAAAGGAAAAGAATAAAGCGAAAGCCAAGTGCCTCGTGTTGGCTTCAATTGATGGTAGATACCAGAAGCAGCACGAGAAGATGGACTCTGGTTCTATCTTTCTCCATAACAAAGATTTATATGGAGAGCAATCTCATATCGCAAGATATGAGGCCTCGAACGAATTGATTCAAGCGAGGTCGGCTGACGGGTCATCTGTAAGGGACGACGTCCTTACGATGACTAGCTATATTGATGAGCTCAAGGACCTGGAGACCACGTTGGGAAACAGGTCATATACTGACTTATTTCCACAGTCCCTACCCTCTACTTACACCCTGAAGGAAACTAGGGAGACACAAGCTCTGCTTAATAGGGGACCTTCTTCCTCTTCATCCAAGGCAAAAGCAAAGGGTGAAAAGAAGAAGACCTCTACAAAGCCGATATACGGTGTCAGCAAAGTAGGAGGAAAGGGAAAAGAAACAGTTTTGGGACTTGGTATAGGTAAGGAGGGATATTCCTATTGTTATGGGAATGGACATTGGCAGAAGGATTGCAGGGCTTTGGAAGCCAGTAGCCAGGATTCGAAGCATGTTGTGGCTTCAGCCTCAAGTGTGTTTGTAATTGAGAACTGTTTGTCAATTAACTCTACTTCCTGGGTACTAGATACCGGAGCAGGATCTCATATCTGTAATTCGTTACATGCTTTGAGAAACCGTAAAGTTATAAGGATAGGTGATTTGTCTCTCAGAGTTGCAAACGGAATGAGCGTGGATGCTGAATCCGTGGGAGAATATCGCCTGGGTTTGACAAGTGGGCAGATATTGATTCTACGTAACTGTCTGTATGTACCTAGTTTGACTTGTAATATCATATCAGTGTCCTCAATTTCAAGAGAGGGATATGACTTTACATTCGTAAGCGATGTAGTTCACATCCACCTAAATCAAGTTCTGATTGGGTCCGGTACATTAGATGACGGTATATACGTATTGAATCAAGCTCAGGTTTTCAATGTCCAGAACACACTTAAAAGAAAGTCTCCAGAAGTGAATCAGGCTTTCTTATGGCATTGTAGACTAGGTCACATCAATGAAACACGGTTAACAAAGTTACATAGAGAAGGATATTTGAATCCGTTCGAATATCAATCTTATGCCACTTGTGAATCTTGTCTCATGGGAAAGATGACAAAGACTCCGTTTTCTGGACACGGAGTAAGAGCGAGCGAGCTCTTAGGACTCGTACACAGTGACGTGTGCGGTCCAATGTCTACACATGCGCGAGGTGGTTATTCCTACTTCATTACTTTTACGGATGATTTCTCTAGGTATGGACATATCTTCTTGATGAAGCATAAATCCGAGGCCTTTGAGAAATTCCAAGAATACAAGAATGAAGTGGAAAACCAAACAGGCAAAAGTATTAAGACACTAAGATCTGATCGAGGTGGTGAATACTTAAGTGCCGAGTTCCTGGGTTACTTGAAAGAGAAAGGGATTCTCTCTCAGCTTACTCCTCCATACACACCACAACACAACGGTGTATCGGAAAGGAGGAATCGAACCCTATTAGATATGGTTCGTTCCATGATGAGTAAGGCTGAGTTACCGCGATCATTCTGGGGTTATGCGCTAGAATCAGCGGCATATCTTTTGAACAAGGTTCCCACCAAGACTGTGCCTACCACCCCATATCAGATGTGGAGTGGGAAGAAACCCCATCTTCAGTACCTGAAGACATGGGGATGTCCAGCTTTTGTAAAAAAGCAGCATCCGGACAAGCTCGAGGCACGCTCAGTAGAGTGTAAGTTTGTGGGATATCCAAAGAATTCCATGGGGTATTGCTTCTACTACGCAGAGGAACAAAAGGTTTTTGTTTCTCGTCATGCCCGCTTCTTAGAAACTGAATTTTTAGAAAATCAGAAGAGTGGGAGCGCAGTAGAACTGGAAGAAATTCCAGAACCACAAGCTGTTACTGAAAGTTTGGTAGAACAAGAAGTTTCAGAAGAAAGGGACATACCAGCGCCTATCCGCAGAAGTAGTAGGCAGTCTCATCCGCCCGAGAGATACTACGGTTTTCTCATAGACGGGGATAGAGAAGATTGCGTCATTGATAATGACGACCCTACTAGCTTCCGGCAAGCCATTCAGAGCGATGACTCGGTAAAATGGCTGGATGCAATGCGGACCGAAATGGAGTCCATGTACACTAACAAAGTATGGACTTTGGACACTGCTCCAGATGGGGTGAAACCCGTAGGATGCAAGTGGATCTTCAGAAAGAAGATTGGTGTAGATGGACAGGTTGAAACCTATAAAGCTAGACTTGTTGCAAAGGGTTTCCGTCAAAGACCTGGTTTGGACTATGACGAAACCTTTTCTCCTGTAGCTATGCTGAAATCCATTCGGGTCCTTCTTGCTATTGCTGCCTTCCACGATTATGAAATCTGGAAGATGGACGTTAAGACGGCCTTTCTAAATGGAAATTTAGAAGAGAGCGTCTATATGGATCAGCCAGAGGGATTCATTCAAAGTGGGAGCAGCGGTAAAGTATGCAAGCTGCTTAAATCCATTTATGGACTAAAGCAGGCATCGCGGAGTTGGAACATCTGTTTTGATGATACTGTCAAAGAATTCGACTTTATCAAAAATCCAGATGAACCATGCATATACAGTAAGATTGTAGGGAGAGTTGTTGTATTCCTCGTCTTGTACGTGGATGACATTCTCCTAATAGGAAATGATATTCCTATGCTACAGTCAGTCAAAAGATTCTTGTCACAGAAATTCTCCATGAAGGACCTGGGTGATGCCACCTACATTCTGGGGATCCAGATCTATCGTGATAGATCAAAGAGGATGTTGGGACTTTCACAGTCCAGGTACATAGACACCATATTGAAAAGATTCAGTATGGAAGATTCTAAGCGCGGTAACCTACCGGCTTGTCACGGAATCACCCTCTCCAAAGAGATGTCTCCCAAGACTGATTTGGAAAGGGAACGCATGTCGGTTATACCCTACGCTTCTGCGGTAGGCTCTATAATGTATGCGATGTTATGTACCAGACCAGATGTAGCATACGCATTGAGCGTTGTAAGCCGGTATCAGGCAAACCCAGGGGAGAATCACTGGATAGCAGTAAAGAACATTCTCAAGTACCTGAGGAGGACTAAGGAGATGTTCTTGGTTTACGGCGGAAAGGACCTCAAGATAGAGGCCTATGCTGATTCCGGCTTCCAGAGTGACAAGGATGACTCCAAGTCCATGTCGGGTTATGTCTTTACCCTCAATGGAGGGGCGGTCTGTTGGAAGAGTTCCAAGCAGGACACCGTTGCTGACTCAACGATAGAAGCGGAGTACATAGCTGCTTGCGATGCCGCAAAAGAAGCTTTCTGGATGAAGAAGTTCCTCACAGAACTTCAGGTGGTTCCTACCAGTGTTGGTCCAATAACTCTGTATTGCGACAACAACGGCACTATAGCTTTAGCGAAGGAACCAAGGTCCCATCAGAAGTCCAGACACATCTTGAGGCGGTATCACCTGATCAGGGAGATCATTGATCGTCAGGAGATCGAGGTTCGGAGAGTTGCTTCTGAAGAGAACATTGCTGATCCATTCACGAAGGCCCTTCCTCAGATTCAGTTCGAGAGGCTACTCGAGATCATTGGTCTACGATATGCCAGTACATGGCCCTAGTGCAAGTGGGAGATTGTTAGTGTTTATGCCCTAGAAGGCCATTACTGTATCATACTAGCTTGTATATTACTTAATGGAAGCTTGGGATATTCACATGTATATAACAGTCTTGCTAAACATGGTAGTATGCTACTTGGTTTTTCTATCTTAATATGTGAGTGTACGTATTGATAGAGCTCTTAGGATCTTGCTTGTCTACCAGCGTTGTGATGGCAGTCACACTAGTGGGGGCTGGGTAGTCTACAAGCACATCCTTATTCAGGTCCCTGGTCGTTGGATTATCGAGACAGAGCATCGATACTCCGGAGTAGACTAGTGTGTACGCTTCTCATCCCAGTTGGGGAGATGGTCTGTCCCACAGCCGTCAGTACGTCGTACTGGAGATAGTATGCAGGTGCTCGTTAGGTTACGGGTACACCGGACAGGACTCACAGGGAACTGTTGGTTGGTTTGATACCAGTCGTCAGTGAACAGTTCCCAGGTGACATGAGTACAGCATAGTCCGCAGACTTGACACTGCTACTTCGCCTCGAGTGTGTCCCACTGTTCTTAGATTGCTACCCTACCACGGCTCAAAGGAGTCGTGCAAACAGGTAGCAGTTGGGTGCAGTCCCGAGCACTTGGAGGCAGTGGCGGTTAGACAGGATTCGTCCCTCCCGGTATTGGGAGTAGATATCGTGCTGTGTCAGAGAGCCATTACGCAAAGTCCCTGGCCAGGGCAAGCGAGATTTGCTGGTAGGTTCCAGTAGTTTCTCAGGGTGTAATGGGCTTCCCTCCGACACGACTTATACCGCTATTAGGGGACTGACGCTTGCCGCCCCCCTAGGCCCGATATGCGATAGTCTTGGACGAACGGACCGGACTGTATGGAGATTGTCACATCAGACTCAGTAGGAGTTCGGATGGGTTTTCTCATCGGCCTTCTTATCGACAACTACCTGGGGACCGTTACGTACAGCTAGTGCCGCTTGCGGTCTGTGGTTAAACCCACTGCCAGCGTAGTAGTCGAGTCTCTAGAGTCCCACACAGAGAGTTTCCTACTCCAGGCGAAACGATATAGAGGTTGCATGGTTTTGCGACAAAGGGTTCGGACGCATACGTGCGTTTACGCGCGTACGACTTTCGGACAGTTTTTACCAGTCGGCTTTGGTTTAAGCCAGTTACTGGTATCCGGTTATTGGATTTTTACAGTCTAAAGTTTTTCCGTATTTTTGCGGATTGGAGGGGCGTTCTCGTAATTGTACGAGAAGCTTCTAGAAGATGTGACTAAGGAGGTTACTTTGGATAAGATTGTGAGTCATGAGAGTGATTCATCATTATCATTATTGCACCATAAATGATAATGACACATGCTTAATGAATCACCTCTTTTCATTTATGAAGCATGCTTATTCATTTCTATTATTGATTATTCTAAAATAAGAATGCTTCATAATATATTATGATACACTCACTTTCTCATCTCATTATCATTATCACATTCTCTCTCCTCAAGCTCTCATCTTCAAGAGACTAATCCTTAATCCTCATGTGTTGAGATCAAAGGATTAGTTAGACTTAAACATCCATTACCTTCACTCTATATCATCCTTTCTTCTTTGATTAGCAATCAAAGTAGATTAGTTACCTCAAGTTAGAGGTGTAGCTTGGTGTTTTGCTCTCGGGTGGATCGTCTACTACCTAGAGAAGGTCGAGGAGAACAAAGGAGGACACAAAGACGAAGGACCGGTTTCATTAGGTATAATCCCTAAACACAAATGATAAGAAACTCTTTGTGTACGGTTATTTAAAGTTTAGCTTCGATTCAAGCGGTTAGTCGATGTTCGTTCTTTAAACATGATCGTTTTTGAAAATTCCGCCTCCCCACAAGTACTGGGGTGTACTACATCGACTTACACTAGTATGATCCGTCCGATCATGAAACGTGCACTACTCCACGTATATGATCGGATCCTGCAATAATACCATACGGCCTCTACAACGTTTCGCCCGAAACTTGAGAAAATGTCTGTGGGGGACTCTAAAGACTCGTCAATACATTGGCTATGGATTTAACCACTAGCACGTCAGTGGTACTAGCTGTACGTAACGGCCACCAGGTATTGACCAAAAGGGAAGTCGATGAGCGAACTCATCATGACACCCTACTGAGCCTGTCAGTGACAATATCCGTACAGTCCGTTCCGTTCGTCTATGAGTATCGCATGTCAGGCCTAGGGGGTTGGTAAAAGTCAGACCCTTTTCATATCATATTTTTGCATTATTATATTCCCCATTCTTAGTCATTTTACAAATAAACAAGTTCTTTTGACCCATGTCTGCTACATAGTTGCAGGTTACAGGTTCTCGGCACAAAAACAGTGAAATTGATGAAAAAGATGACACAAAGTGAGACTATGACCAATAAATGGTGGAATCTTGATCGTGCCTACATGTTGAGGGACAATGAAGATCAATGAACAAGTTCACAAAGCACAAAGGCAGCGCAAGGTTCAAGACTTCGACACGAAGCAACGGTAAAAGTCCACTACAATTATTCACTGTGGAGATCTGGAAGAGAAATTGAAGACATTCTGAAGAACCAACTGAAGAAACAGGAAGACAAACACAACCAGAAGCAGTACAGCAAAAAGAAGCCCACAAGCTCTCTACCTGGCCGCGGAACCGCGGCCAAACCTGGCTTTTGGCCGCGGATCCGCGGCCTTGTATAACCCGTGTCGGTGTAGAAAAATTTTGGAGGCTGGCGGCGCGTTGACTAGTCTTCCTAGGGGTATATTTATAAAAGCATATGTGTGTCGATTGTAACCCTAGGGTTTCTATACTCTATAAATAGAAGCCCTAAAACTTGTTTTAGGTTATGCCTCTTTTCATTGAATAAAATTCAGAATTCCTATCATGTTTTGAGAGCATCAATTTTGTAAGTAGTTTCTTTTATTCTGCCCTAGTTCTTAGTTTTTATTTCTGCCCTAGTTTAATATATTCTCTGCCCTAGTTTAATTTAGATTAGAAATTTTTATTAATCTGCAGTAATTAGATAATTAATCTCTTAAATCGAAAACTCAAATAAAAATCATGTCTTTCATAGATCACCTAATGAGCTAGTAGTTCCTCGCTTGTTAGGGTTAGGAATAGAGAAGGTTTGAGAGATGCAAATCTCTCACCCCTTTCTTGCCCATCACCTATTAATTATTAGGACTCCATGAATACATACACATACCGCTCCCTACGGCACCCTACCCATAAGGTAACGGTGATACCGTAGTCTAAAAGACCGGATGTGCATGTTTTCCATGGAGGTTAGGGTAAGGATTAATAAAGGACGGACAAGGACCTAGAGGAAGAAATATCGTTTCTTCCCGATCGCCCTAATCCCCTTTATTAATAATTACCATAACACCTAAAGAAGATCTAATTTAGGGCATTGAAAGCGGTAAGAAATCTTTAATTTTCCAAACTTAATCTAAACCTAACCCTAGCAAGATTCTAAATCCTAGTCTAAATCAACTTAGTTTTTAGTGATAAAGATCCAAACACCATTTGGAATTAACTCGTTAGAACAATTAGGAAATACACAATATCCCTGTGGACCGACCCGTACTCACCGGCTAGCTACCAAGCAACGCCGTTCTTGATTGCGGTTAACAAAATATTCTTTGATCTAAAAATCTATTCAAATCAAATGGCGATGTTGCCGGGGATGGCGTTGTTATTCTCTTTTTGTAATTTCGGGTTAATATAAAATTGAAAAATCATAAAAACTGAAAAATATAAAAATTTATCAACTTGTTATTTTGTGAAGGGCATTTTTGTTTGAATTGTGCAGGATCGAAGAACAAATTCAGATCTGGAAAAATCCATATATCAAAACAGAAAACATCATGTCTGAACAAACCGAGGAGTATCACAACAGAGAAACAGAACAAACCTTAGGATCTGAACCGACCACTTGACCGCGCTTCCGCCGCATTGACCCAGTCTTGACTGCGGAACCGCTTCATTGTGGTGACATCATCATTTGAACTCCCTCTGTGAGCTTCTTTTCTCCTTCTCTGAACCTCCTGATATCTCCTCTGTAAAATTTCCTACAAGATTCTTTGCGCCAAAAATCTCTCCCCTTCCAATAATTGATCTTGTGCAGGATTCTTTGCGCCGTGCTAAAAATAAAAAAAATGTTTGCAAGTGATTATTTACTGCTTTGCATATCTAAACTGACTTTAAGGGGCTTGAAACCAATCCAGATTGGGTGGGGATTTCATCACCCTTCCCAGGACCCCAGAAATCACATAAGGCATATTGCATTGACCATCAATTAATTAAAAAGGATTATACTCAGCCCTATGGACTTCGCGCTCAATAGGACAGAGGAACAGTTGTAGGCATCGACCGTTGATCCTAACCTGACTTTGTGGTGTCTAGGCAAGTATGTCTAAGGCAAGTGGTTACTTAATTAGGCCCACTACTTACGTAGTGGAGAACCTCTCACTTACCTGGCACTTACCTGGCCACAATTGGCGGTGAAGAGGCGGTTCGAGGTCCTACTTCTTGCCCTTTGGAACAGTTAGGAGCTGTCTAGCTGACCTAGGTGACCCTAGATCTAGGCCTGATTGTGCATTTGTGGTTGATTGAACGTGTGTCTAAGCCTTTTATCAAAAAAAAAATTTGCAAAAAGCCACACATATAAAAAAAGAAAAAGGAAAAAATTTTACAAAAACTTACCGCTAAGAAATCCTTGCACCCCACTTACACCCACTTTCTTCTCATTAATGTTTTCTTACCCCCACATTCTGTTTTTCACTTTTTGACTACACTACCTCTTTAGTGTATGTCCGGTTGGACTAGGGACACTAGTGCCCGATTAGTCTGTGTCTCGTTGGTACCGACCGACGAAGCTTTCGACTCCGAAGTCGAAATTCCTTCCACTTCCTTACCTTCACCTTCACATTCTTCCTCCGAAGGGATGTCGGGATATAATCCTAACAACACCTTACCTACGGGACTGATTCCACCTCCGTTAGGTGCGAATAACCCGCAACACCCACCTGTTGAAGCGCCTCAACGAATTACGCTCCAAGATCTTTTCTACCCGATCCGCACCGCCTTACCTACTTTTCTTTCACTCCCAACGGCAAATGGGGACAATTTTGAGATCAAACCCCACTTCATCAATATGTTGCCAAAATTTCACGGACTGGAATCCGAAGATGACTATATCTTCATAAACAAATTCCAAAATATTTGCGCAATGATGAAAATAACCCAATTATCAGATGATGCTATAAGGCTAAGGGTCATTCCTTTCACCTTATGTGACTTAGCCGAGAAATGGTTATACAGCACAGTATCGCACTCAATTAAAAATTGGGAAGAGTTTGTTAAAGCTTTTCTTAAAAAGTTTTATCCTCATCACAAGACCGCGAGAATTCGCAATGAGATTATACAATTTTCCCAGCTTCCTTCCGAACCATTTTGGAAGTGTTTTGAAAGATTTAAAGACGTACTTGTTCAATGCCCTCACCATGGGATCGAAAATTGGCAACTTTGCCAAACTTTATACGAGGGATTGAACCCAGCAACGAAGCAGTTGCTAGAAACCATTTGTCAAGGTCACTTTCTAACCAAATCTAGTGAGGAGGCGTGGCAGTTTCTCGAGGATCTTGCTGAACAAACACTTCAGTGGGAAAGCACCAAGACCACCTCATCTTCTTCTATTGGTCAGTCTAGGGCAGGCATACATCAACTAGATATGTCGATTGCTATGAAGGACGAGATGGTCGCACTTACGAAAAAGCTAGAAGCGATTGAGACCAAAATCTCATCGCCTTCTCCTGCCCCTGCTTTGCCCCCACTGACTGTTTGTGCTTGTTGTTCGGATCCATCACATCTTACCGAAGAGTGTCCTTACAATCCACCTGTTTAAGGACAAGATCAAGTCAATGCTATCTTTCAGCAACGACAAAGTAATGATCCATACTCTTCGACTTATAATCCGGGTTGGAGGAGTCACCCAAATTTTGCTTGGAATCAAAATCAGCAATTCTAAGGAAACAACAACTTTCAAAGGCCTCCTCCTCCAAAACAACAAGCACCTCCACAAACTCAATACTAGCAACCTTTCCACCCACAACCTTATCCAAACCAAATGAACAATTTTGTGCCCAACAACTCTTACCCTCAAAACAATTTTGTTCGACCAAATAATGATAAGGTTACCTCACTAGAAAGAAGTCTAGATGTGTTCTTAAAGCAATCTACACAATCCGCAGCAAGGTTGGAGACTTCCATTCAATCTTTGGTGCAAAACAGTGCTTCACACGATCAAAGCATCAAATCTATTGAGGCACAAATTGCACAACTCAATGCTGCGTTGAGCGAGCGAGAAAAGGGAAAGCTTCCATCTCAACCATTGCCAAATCCCGGTCACGCACATGTTGCATATGAACAGCGAAATCATAACGTAAATGCTGTGACCACGTAGAGATCCGGAAAAAAGTGTTGCACAATAACGTGGGTATTAATAATGACACCCCTGCCGGTGGTCCTTCTTCATCTTCTTCTTCTTCGTTAGAGCATATTCTTCGTTCTTCACAAGGTTCTACTTTTTCTACTTCGAACGGACCGACTTCTCACATCACGAACACATCTACACGGGGATCCGTTCCAACTCCACAATCTGATCCACAAAAATTGGACTCAATAAATTTTCAAAATATTCCTTTTCCAAACAGGTTGAGATCCAATAAACCAACTCCACAAATGGAGAAGATTGTAGAGTTGTTCAAACAGGTTAGCATAAACATACCTCTCTTGGATGCAATCCAACAAGTTCCTTCTTACACGAAAATCTTAAAGGACTTATGCACCAAGAAGAGGAAGTCACAAGTACCAAAGAAAGTTTTCGTGGCTAGTGCTGTTAGTGATGCTCTTGTCGAATCTTTACCCCAAAAGCACAAGGACCCCGGCTGTCCTACTATTTCGATAACAATTGGGGACAAGAACATCAATAGAGCACTGTTAGATCTTGGTGCTAGTGTCAATTTGCTACCCTATTCAGTGTACGAACAATTAGGCATTGGAGAGCTTAAACCCACTCATTGTACTCTCCAAATGGCCGACCGATCCATCACCCATCCTAGGGGTGAGTTAGAGGATGTGTTAATTAGAGTAGGGGGTTTCATTTTCCCCGTTGACTTTATTGTTATGGATACACAACCTGTAGCTAACGCCCGGAGTAAAATTCCGGTGATACTTGGTCGACCATTCCTTGGGACTTCCAATGCGGTGATCAATTGTCGTAATGGTTCAATGAACCTATCTTTTGGAAATATGACAATTGAACTCAACATTTTTAAGTTGGGGAATCAGCCCTCCGAGCCTAATTCTAGTGTACTTGATGTTTGCTCGATGCATGAGATCACACAGGAGGACTGTGAGATCGAAAAATTTCTGTTCGACCACAGCAGTTTTGACGCCTCTAATGCGTTCCTCCTAGAATCTGACACAGCTTTCACGCCGGACAACGATTATGAGTGTTTCACCTTTTTGGACAATTTTGAAGACTCAACACCCGAGTTTGAGTCTTTTGATTTTTCGGATGAGTTAGTTGAACCATCTGACTCGGTTGCGTACACTCGATTTGAACCGTTGATGGAATCCTTCGAGTTTGAAACAGTTACACCATTGTTACCATCAATTGTTTCACCTCCTAAACTCGAACTAAAGCTTTTGCCGTCTAACCTTAAATATGCTTACCTAGGTGAGAATGAGACCCTTCCCGTCATCATATCGGCCTCTCTAGCTCTCGAGCAAAAGAAAGCCCTTTTGATGGTCTTGCAAAATAACCGGCAAGCTTTTGGCTGGTCTATGGCGGACATCAAGGGGATTAGTCCCCTCATAGTTGAACATCATATACACATAATGGATGATGCCAAGCCAGTGAGGGATCCACAAAGACGCCTCAACCCCATAATGAAGGAGGCTGTCAAGAAGGAGATTGTAAAATCTTGATAGTGGTATCATTTACCCTATCTCGGATAGCCAGTGGGTTAGCCCCATTCATGTTGTCCTAAAGAAATCGGGCATTACAGTCATAACCAATGAGGCAAATGAGTTAATACCTACTCGCACCCAAACTGGGTGGCGAGTTTGCATCGACTATAGAAAACTCAATGCCGCGACAAGGAAATACCACTTTCCTTTACCTTTCATTGACCAAATGCTAGAACGATTGGCTGGGCATGAGTTTTACTGCTTTTTGGATGGCTATTCCAGCTATAACCAAGTCCCCATCGCTGAAAAGGATCAAGACAAGACCATATTTACTTGTCCTTTCGGTACATTTGCTTATCGTCGCATGACCTTTGGGTTATGCAATGCACCCACTACATTCCAGCGGTGTATGATGGGGATCTTTTCAGGCATGGTTGAAAAGTTTTTGGAGATCTTTATGGATGATTTCTACATTTTTGGTGACTCCTTCGACGAGTGTTTGCTACACGTTGACGCAATTCTTACCCGCTGTAGGGATAAGAACCTAACTTTAAATTGGGAGAAGTGCCACTTTATGGTACGAGAAGTCATTGGTTTAGGAAATGTCATCTCGCAAAACGGCATAGAGGTTAATAAAGCCAAGATTGAAGTCATTTCTAATCTTCCTCCTCCTAAATGCGTCAAAGACATACGAGCCTTCCTTGGCCATGCCGGTTTTTATAGACGGTTCATCAAGGATTTTAACAAGATTGCTAGACCCTTGACTCTCTTATTAGCCAAGGACACAACATTTGATTTTGACTCAACTTGCATGGAAGCGTTCGAGTCATTGAAACACTCTCTCATTTCTGCGTCCATTCTTTCATCTCCAGACTGGACGCATCCTTTCGAAATTATGTGCGATGCATCAGATTTCGCCATTGGTGCTGTTCTTGGACAGCACATTAATAAGATGTCGCACGTAATTTATTATGCTAGCCGTACATTAAATGAGGCCCAACAAAACTACACAACAACAGAAAAGGAGTTTTTAGCAGTTGTATTTGCACTTGAAAAATTCCGGCCTTATTTAATCGGCTCTCCAGTGATTGTGTATACGGACCATTCAGCTCTTCACCACCTTTTTGCGAAGAAGGATGCCAAATCGCGGTTAATAAGTTGGATTCTCTTGCTACAAGAGTTTGACCTTGTCATAAGGGACAAAAGAGGATGTGAAAACGTAGTTGCCGATCACCTTTCACGACTTCCTTCTTCGCCTACACTTGAAATTCCAATTAAAGATGTTTTTCCTGATGAGCAACTCTTAGCCGTGTCATGCGAACCATGGTTCGCTGATATAGTAAACTACTTGGCCACCAGCTTGATACCTAAAGATTGGTCGAAACAGGATAAACTCCGATTCTTGTCCCAAGTAAAGCATTTTTACTGGGATGAACCATATCTTTTTAAATATTGTTCCAACCAAATCATTCGTCGGTGTGTACCTAAAAATGAGTTTAAGAGTGTGCTGTCTTTTTGCCACGATCAAGCGTGTGGCGGGCACTTTGGCCCAAAGAAGACAGCCGAGAAAATCTTGCGGTGTGGTTTCTATTGGCCACGACTCTTTAAGGATGCATATGAATACTGCAAGACATGCTCCCGGTGCCATCACTTGGGCCGAATATCGCGGAGAAACGAAATGCCGCTCCAACCAATTCTGGTTGTGGATATTTTTTATGTTTGGGGAATAGACTTCATGGAACCATTTCCCAATTCTTTTGGGAATGTGTATATTCTTTTGGCCGTTGACTGTGTCAAAATGGGTCGAGGCTGTGCCTAGCCGAACGAATGATAACAAGGTTGTCGTTCGATTTCTTAAAGAACATATCTTTTCTCGGTTTGGGCACCCTCGAGCAATTATAAGTGATAATGGATCTCACTTCTGCAATAGGACTTTTGAGTCCTTAATGCGCAAATATTCCATTACTCACAAACTGTCAACGCCTTACCATCCTGAAATATGTGGGAAAGCTGAGGTTTTGAATCGGCAAATTAAGAAAATCTTAGAGAAAACGGTTTCTAAAAACCGTAAAGATTGATCACACAAACTGCTTGACGCACTATGGGCATTCCGTACTGCATACAAGACCGATCTTGGTATGTCTCTATACCGGCTTGTTTATAGGAAGGCTTGCCACCTCCAAGTTGAAATTGAGCACAAGGCATTGTGGGCGATCAAGGAGTTGAATTTATCAATGGGAGATGCGGGCAGCAATCGAAAGCTGCAATTAAACAAACTAGAAGAGCTGCGGGATGAGGCTTATGATAATGCTGTCATTGTTAAAAACTGAACTAAGGTGTTCCATGATAAACACCTTATGCGCAAAACGTTTAAACCTGGTCAACAGGTTTTACTCTATGACACTCGGTTACACTTTCACCCCGGCAAGCTCAGATCTAGGTGGAAAGGGTCATTTTTAGTACGCACCGTATATTCGTACGGTGCGGTAGATCTTGAAAATCCGGAGGACGGTACTTTATTCAAAATAAACGGACATCAACTAAAACCGTTCCTCACTGCGGACCCGTCGGAGGAGCTCCTGTTTTTGCAGGAGCCAGTTTACACTGATTGATCTTCCTTCATTTTACCCCCAAATTTTTTATCTTCTTGCCAAAACTTTATTTCAGATAAGTTTGGGCGTGTGTATCATTTGCAAATATATAAATACAAAATCTCATAAAAAATAAAAAATTCTTGCAAAATAAAAAAAAATTGGGAATTTTTGTAAATTTGCAGAATAAATAATTTTTTATTTGAAAATAAATTCATCTTTTTAGAGGGGTTTATTTGCAAATATCCACAAACCCCTTATATAAAGAACCCGCAGCCTCTCTGATCTTAACCCTAATTTTCACCTCTCCAAAACCCTAGCGCCGTCGCACCTCTTTTCTGCAGCGATAAGCCTTCATCGTGCCGCGACTCCGCCGCGGGAGCCTGCTCCGACCGCGCATCCGCCGCTGACGTCAGTCTTCTCCCCCTGAAATTTCAGGGGAGGTACAATCTCTCCAGAACCTCTATGTTTTTAACATTGTTAGATCTGTAGGACACCAATGGCACATAGCATGCAGTTAGAAAGAGATTTTTCACAAGTTTTCTCACATGATGTATATAGTAGCTATTTTGTGAATGAAATCACGCGTAGGGGTTGGAATTACTTAATATACAATCACCCTTATGCGTATGCATTGCCGGACTTAGTAAATCAATTTTATGAGTCTATGGAGAATGGGTGTCTCACCCTACTTGGTTTTATTAAATTACATTGGGGTGATCGTGAAATCATCATTGATAGGGATATAATACACGAGGTCACACTAATACCTTGCATACCTGCACATGACCAACCCCTGCAATTCGAGGATTACATGCCCCTGACGGGCAACGATTGCTCGAGGGAGCCGCGAAAGGGTATCCAAGCAAGAACCTTATTCGTGAATGTTTTGACTGTGTGTCGGTGGGCACAAAATAATATTTTCGGTAGCTCCCATAAAACAACTTTTTTCTTACCCTCCTTACATATTGTGCACACTCTTATGACCAAGAACCCACGTTTTGACATGTGCACGGTATTGTTAAATTCCATAGGTGCGGGTAAACGGGCCGCTAATTACCCTTGCCCCATGCTGGTTACACAATTATGTCGATATTTCCTCCCCGCGGAGGAGTTCAAATTTTATATGCATGGAGGCATTCCGGTCAGACCTCTTATCGAGGGTGTTTCTACGTCCTACTCACGACTAACTGATGTGTGGTCTCGAACCGAACCGGTAGAGAATGTATTTGCCAGCACACCTAGCTCGAGCTCGACCGCGAGCGAAGGCGAAATGACCCCTCTTGAGCATGTACAATTGATGAGGCGAGCAGTTAGGGGTATTGATGCGTTGAGGGAGGAATTTAGGGCAACAGCGAGAGAGCACGACCGTCGATTGACGGAGGTTGAGCGGGGTATTCAAACCCTTTTGGCTAGGGAGGAGTGTTCACGTTCACGCTCGAGAGCGCGGCGTGGGGCCGAGCAATGAGGGCACTGCTTTGGTTAAGTTTGGGGGAGATGGTGGTGTATATAGTTATCTTTTGCATTGCATATTTTTAATTTTTTGTATATATTTTTCTATTTCTTTTGCATATTTAAATTCTGCATTGCATCCTTATATAAAAATCATAAAAATTTAAAAATTGAAAAATAAAAAATAATATAGAAAAATAAAAATCAAATAAAAACTGAAAAAATCTGAAAAATTATAAAAATTAAAACATTCAATTTTGGCCTTAATCGGCTTAAGTTTGACAAATAGGTTAACTAGCTAGGAACAACTAGATCTTAGACTTAGTAAATTAAAAACCCTAAAAATAACCTTTCTTAAAATTTAACGGTAGAAAGTATATGTCTTTGTAATTTATTTAGAAATAGGCAAATTACGAGTTGACTTCTTGGGCTAAGTTAATACAAGGGAAAAGTATTAATATCTTTATTAAAGTATAAGTTTGAAAAATAATTCCTAAGCTTAAGTCTAAATTCTGAAAATATATACCCTACAAAATTGCACAAATACGAACCTTGAAACTTGGAATAGTAGGAGAGACCTTGAAATGCTCTTGTCTAAAGTCCTTAGTACGAAGAAAAATACCATAAAATATAAGTGTGAATAAAGAAAAAAATGAACACTGGTTTTGTAATTACTTAAGGATGCAAAATAGAAAAAATATTTAGCGAGGGTGCTTCATCACCTAGTGCCTTAGACCAACTGGTTTGGGAGTCACTGCTAAAGCCTTAGGTGTTACAAGACTCGGAATTACGCTTTAATGAGCAAACACATTTTGTAATCGGTTGTTGGTACCTCAAGAAATATTAACGGTCGCATGAAGGATGTGTAAGCAAATTTCATCTAAAAATTCACCAATTAAGAAGTGCTTTGGAGGAAAGACAAGAGTATGATAGCTTGATTTGAATTTCCAAGTGTAGGGGTGATATATATACACACACGTAGGGGTATGTGATTGGGGTTTAGATAAGAGATAGGAATGAAGAATAGGACTCATATCTTTAATAGAGATGATAAAAATTCCTAAGTTGAGATAGAACCCTAGAAGGAAAACTTAAAAGATGCCGAAAACTAAGTAAGTCTTCAGAACATATATAATCTTAAGTTAAATGATAAGGAAGCGTGAAGAATACAGGTGGATGATTTATGAGTCGAAGATAATAGAATTCCTTGTTGGAAAACCTAATTGGAGAATAAAAGTTAATAGGCCGAATTGATAGGATTTTGTGGGTAGTATCCGCTGAAAACCCTCAGGAGACAACACTCCTCATACTAGGGACACCTAGAAGTTTAACGGCTTGTTACATGAGCTCAATGCAATCGCGTTTCCCTGCGAAAGTGAGGCTAGGTCTTTTTCAAAAATAAAGCTAGGTTTGCTCGAGGACGAGCAAAAGATAAGTTTGGGGGTATTTTTTCATATCATATTTTTGCATTATTATATTCCCCATTCTTAGTCATTTTACAAATAAACAGGTGATTTTGACCCATGTCTGCTACATAGTTGCAGGTTACAGGTTCTCGGAACAAAAACAGTGAAATTGATGAAAAAGATGACACAAAGTGAGACTATGACCAATAAATGGTGGAATCTTGATCGTGCCTACATGTTGAGGGACAATGAAGATCAATGAACAAGTTCACAAAGCACAAAGGCAGCGCAAGGTTCAAGACTTCGACATGAAGCAACGGTAAAAGTCCACTACAATTATTCACTGTGGAGATCTGGAAGAGAAATAGAAGACATTCTGAAGAACCAACTGAAGAAACAGGAACACAAACACAACCAGAAGCAGCACGGCAAAAAGCAGCCCACAAGCTCTCCACTTGGCCGTGGAACCGCGGCCAAACCTGGCTTTTGGCCGCGGATCCGCGGCTGTGTATAACCCGTGTCGGTGTAGAAAAATTTTGGAGGCTGGCGGCGCGTTTACTAGTCTTCCTAGGGGTATATTTGTAAAAGCAAATGTGTGTCGATTGTAACCTTATGGTTTCTATGCTCTATAAATAGAAGCCCTAAAACTTGTTTTAGGTTATAACTCTTTTCATTGAATAAAATTCAGAATTCCTATCATGTTTTGAGAGCATCAATTTTGTAAATAGTTTCTTTTATTCTGCCCTAGTTCTTAGTTTTTATTTCTGCCCTAGTTTAATTTATTCTCTACCCTAGTTTAATTTAGATTAGAATTTTTTATTAATCTGCAATAATTAGATAATTAATCTCTTAAATCGAAAACTCAAATAAAAATCATGTCTTTCATAGATCCCCTAATGAGCGAGTAGTTCCTCGCTTGTTAGGGTTAGGAATAGGGAAGGTTTGAGAGATGCAAATCTCTCACCCCTTTCTTGCCCATCACCTATTAATTATTAGGACTCCATGCATACATACACATACCGCTCGCTGCGGCACCCTACCCAAGAGGTAACGGTGATACCGTAGTCTAAAAGACCGGATGTGCATGTTTTCCATGGAGGTTAGGGTAAGGATTAAGAAAGGACGGACAAGGACCTAGAGGAAGAAATATCGTTTCTTCCCGATCGTCATAATCCCCTTTATTAATAATTACCATAACACCTAAAGAAGATCTAATTTAGGGCATTGAAAGCGGTGGGAAATCTTTAATTTTCCAAACTTAACCTAAGCCTAACCCTAGCAAGATTCTAAATCCTAGTCTAAATCAACTTAGTTTTTAGTGATAAAGATCCAAACACCATTTGGAATTAACTCGTTAGAAAAATTAGTAAATACACAACATCCCTCTGGGCCGACCCGTACTCACCGGCTAGCTACCAAGCGACGCCGTTCTTGATTGCGGTTAACAAAATATTCTTTGATCTAAAAATCTATTCAAATCAGACCCCCAAAAGCGGTACAAGTCGTGTCGGAGTGTAGCCTAGAACACCCTGAGATACTACTGGAATACCTACCATTAAATCTCCTGCCTTGGCCAAGGACTTCGTGTAATGGCTCTCCTAGACACAGCGCGACCTCACCCCCAATACCGGGAGAGACGAAACCCCCTACCGATCCGCTCACTGCCTCCATGTGTCTCGGGACTGTACCCAACTAAAACCTGTTTGCACGACTCCTTTGAGCCATGGTAGGGAAGTAATCAAAGCACAGTGGGAACTCACATGAGACAAATGATGATCTCAGGTTGATGAACTAACCTGTACACATATCACCAGGGAACTGCTATCTGACGTCAGGTATAATACCAACTAGCATGTTCCCGGCGAGTCCTGTCCGGTGTACTCATAAACCAATGAGCACCTGTATACATCTTAGGTGAACCAACTGACACCAATGGCTTGTGAGACCGGCCACCGCCCCTCGTCGGGGTCTCGACTGTATACACTAGTCTACTCTGGAGTATCAATGCCCTGTCTCGAAAACTCCCACGACTAGGGACCTTTTAAGGATGTGCTTATACACCCCAGCTCCCACGTATATGATCACCATCATACTGCTGGCAGTCAAGCAAGAATCCTTAGGGCTCTATCAACGTGTAATAGCGACCTGTAAGGTCACCTAAAGCAGCACACGATGATAAAGATAAACCAGATAGCATACTATCATCTCGAGTAAGACTGTCCTATCGGCATAGGCCCTCCCTCAATCATTGCAATCACGTGCATGTGATCCAATAATTGACTCTGAGGGCAATATATCCAACAGTTGATGCTAAGATTGGTATCAGATCTCGAGTTCCATACTCAATAAAAAATCAGCAAGCAAAAAATGCATTTGAAATAGCCGAAATGTTTGGGCAACTCGCAATAAAAATCAGCGAGCAAAATATATGCATATAAAAAAGCCGAAATGTTTGGGCAACTCGCAATAAAAAGCAGCGAGTAAAAAGAAAAAATAGCCGAAATGATTGGGCACCGCGATAAAATAGCCGAAATGAATGGGCAATCGCGACTTTCGCGATATAAAAAGCTGAAATGATGGAGCATCACGGAAAAAAAAAGGTGAAACTTATGCCCTGTGGGTGAGTCCATATCCACCCCTGTATACAATCCATGGGCACAAATGAAAAGGGAACCACATTTTCCCACTGGGCTCTGTCAAAAGGGAGAGTCAAATCTTGACGGTACATCTACAGCCTAGAGATCACCACGGCGTTCCTTCTCACTCCAGCAGGATGCAGACGCGACGTCAACAACCGACCCTAGGGTCAAAACAATAGATCCATGGCAAAGTCCCTAGTTCCAAGACTCGACGGTTCACAGACAACCTAGAGACAACCTCGACATTCGTCGCAATATAGCAAACACAATGTCAACAAACAATGCGAAGGAAGATCCCTAGCTTCAGGGTCTCGACGGCGACATCTACAGCCTAGAAATCACCACGGCGTTCCTTCTCACACCAGCAGGATGCAGACGCAACGTCAACAACCAACCCCAGGGTCAAAACAATGGATCCATGGCAAAGTCCCTAGCTTCAAGCCTCGACGGTAACATCTACAGCCTAGAGATCAACAACAACGTTCCTTCTCACCCCAACAAGATGCAGACGCAACGTCAAAAACTGACCCCAGGGTCAAAACAATGGTGCCATAGCAAAGTCCTTAGTTCCAAGACTCGACGATTCACAGACAATCTATAGACAACCTCGACATTCGTCGCAATATAGCAGACACAATGTCAACAAACGAAGCGAAGGAAGATCCCTAGCTTCAGGGTCTCAATGGCAACATCTACAGCCTAGAGATCACCACGGCGTTCCTTCTCACACCAGCAGGATGCAGATGCAACGTCAACAACTGACCCCAGGGTCAAAACAATGGAGCCATGGCAAAGTCCCTAGTTCCAAGCCTCGACGGTTCACAGAAAACCTAGAGACAATCTCGACATTCGTCGCAATATTGCAGACACAATGTCAACAAACGAAGCAAAGGAAGATCCCTAACTTCAAGGTCTTGACGGGAACTCAAATAAAACCTAAAAGACTATCGGAGATCATCCCACACCAGTGCGGAGTGATCATGACTCATCGAGGATCCCAAATTGAGCCTAACCTCAAGTAAAAGGCGGCATGGAAAATCCCTAACGCTTGCTCTTCCGACGGTAATATGACCTGGGAGATTACTTAAAGACGTCCTGTCCAGCCCCCGAAGGGATCAGAGACACGACAGTCATAGGGATACTCAAATAGCAAGATTGCATATCGGGGAATACATCGGCCAACGCGACGGTACGACGGACAAAAAACCTAGTACCACATAGCCTAACGGACTTCTATCAGCAGAGGTTAACTGTGACGTTAGGAAATTCTTGCAAGAACTTATCGATTCGTCTCGACTCGTAGCGAAAACAATGTTCCTGCGAGAGCTTCTCGATTCGTCTCGACTCGTAGGGAAAAACATCTTCACGAAATCTTCGTGAAGGTGAAAAGCCTTAGGCAGCGGGGATATCAACCTGTTTCCTAAGCACTGTGGCCCTACAAGTAGGTCCAAGATGGACTATTGTATACTATCCACGGGCCATATTCTCCAAAGTCGAATATCGACAAGGAAAAAAACCCACTTACGAGTCCTCTCGACTTGTAAGGGGGAAAATTCTCTTATGAGATCCTTACGACTCTCAAGAGAAAACGCACTTAGGAGTCCTCACAACTCCTAAAGAGAAAATACACCTACGGGATCCTCTCGACTCGTAGGGAGAAAAGTCTTCATGAGACCCTCACGGCTCATAAAGTTGAAAAGCCTTATGTGGAAGATCCGAAACTGTTTCCTAAGCCATCACTGCCCTACAAGGAGGACAAGATGGACTATCTACGGGCTATATTTACCAAAGAGACATGCCACTGAAATGAAGAAACTACTTACGGGTCCTCATGATTCGTAAGGAAAAATACCCGAGTGAGATCCTTGCGACTCACGGAGGCGATGAACGCTTGGAAATCCTCACGATTTTTAGGGAGGATGTGCTCTCCCGACGGTAATATGACCTGGGAGATTATTTGAGGATGCCTTGTCCTGCCCCGAAGGGAGCAGAGACATGACAGCAAGACTGAATATCGGGAATGCTTTAGTACCACACACCCTAACAGACCTCTATCGTAAAGAGCAGGGGTTAACTGTGACGTTAGGACAGGTTTTCCTACAAGCCCAAGGGAGGTAAACTAAACAGACTCTGAAATGAGTATATAAACTACTTCATACTAGAACAAGGCATCAAGAAACAGAAGAGTGCAACTCATGGGCCTCAGGGTTTAGAATTGAGATTTGAGTTAATGATAGATGACGACGCTTGTGTCCACTCGCTATCTTCTCAGATCAAAATTCTAAAAGTTATATACACCAGCCCGAAACCGGTTGTATGCTACACTACTTCACTCACGTGTATACCCCGTAAGTAAAGTAGTGGGGGTATTTGTTTACACCGGTTAATGTTTCGTTTGCAGATATGTGTGAAATCGGGCTCATTCATATACGCACATGCACACATCAAAGGAAGAACATGTGTTAGAAAGGGAGCACTTGGTGGTCAACAACAAAAAGAAAGCAAATTGAACATTTTATTCTACAGGAAATAGATCACCAAACATGGGATCGAAAGTACAGGGGTTCACAAAACTATGGATAAAATTTTCTAACTCCCTCTCTGTCTTCTCCACCATGTCAAAGCGGCGATCCTCACGAGGATTCGCTCCTCATCGGTCGGCGCCGTACCCATCAGCAAAAGCTGACATGATGACCCGTTGAGCCCGCATCTGGCTTAGTAGCCGAACAGAGCAATCCCTCATAGGCTCGGTAATTAAAAGTGCCTCATGAAAGCACTCGATCTTGTCCTCCGCTGAGTCGAGTATCACTGGAGTAATCTCAGCTGGATGAGGGGGAATGTCATCGAGCACGGACAAGAAGACCATCCAGAGCCAAATGGAGCCGATGGGGAGAGGAGATCCTCTGCGAGTCAAGAGCACGTGCATCACCGTATCGCATTGGTCATCCGTAAGAGCAGGGTTCACCAAGCGTGCAGCAAAACGAGGAACGATTTTCTCAATAGGCACCTCCCATGGCTGCCGGCGAGAAAGTGGACGATTAGAAGCCATAGCTCTTCTCTGTAAAAATGATCCTCTGAAAGTATGAGAGAAGAAAAGTATTGCTTCAGATCATGAAAGGAAACATTTAAGTCTAAGCACAGAAAATGTTGTGCATGATGGAACTATTTCCAAGCTCTGTTAAAAGAAGGCATTTGGGAAAGAAAAGTTTGACTCAGGAAAAGCAGAAAAAGAAGGTGAAAAGACACCTTCAGTAATGAGGCAGCGCCTCACGTGCCTTGCACGAGGGCGCCAGCGCCAAGAATTAAAAAACTCTGAGGGAGCGCCTCACGTACCTTGCATGAGGGTACCAGCGCCAAAAGTTAAAAACTCTTAGGCAGCGCCTCACGTGCCTCGCACGAGAGCGCCGACGCCAGAACGAAAATCTCTCTGTTAAACAGAGCCATTGGATCAAAGATCCAACAGAGATGATAAGTCATCAAAATACAGAATTAAATTCTATAGAGGAAATATTCCTCAAATCTTTCTAAACAAGAAAGATTACTCTCTGAAAAACAGAGTACCGTTGGATTAAAAAATCCAATGGTGATTAAAAATCACCTATATACAGAAAAAATTCTGTATGGGAAAATATTTCCCTAATCTTGTTAAAAACAAAAAAAAATATATCTTCTGTAAAACAGAAGTTCTTGGATCAAATATCCAACGGTGGATAAATTCCCTAAATCAATCAGGATCTCTCAATGAGAGATTTCTTTAACTAAATCAACAGACTAGCCTCTACTATAAAAAGGACCCAAGGCTTCAAGTCTTAAAAAACAGGGAAACCCCCCCATAAGCTTTAGAGCAAGCAAGAAGAAATCTTTAAGAGGGAAGAAAGAAGAATACCTCTCTTCGAGGTAAATAAAAATAATAATAGAGATCAGAATATCTCATCTGCATATCCAAGGGAACTTAGTTCTTTCCCTGGATCTGAGATCCATGAGACAAGTCTCCCACAAATGAGAATTTAATTCTAATGGGAATGAACTTGTTCTTGGGGATTAAAGATCTAAAAAAGAACAGAAAATTGAACTCTTCAAAACAAATTACACAGAAAACCTAGCGCCAAGCGCCTCACGTGTCCCTCACGTGGGCGCTGCTGAATAAAGAGTGCTTAGCACTCAATGGTTGGCGTTCAGCACCAAGCGCCTCACGTGGGCGCTGCTCAATAAAGAGTGCTTAGCACTCAATGGTTGGCACTCAGCGCCAAGTGCCTCACGTGTCAATAATTATCGCTCAGCGCCAAGCGCCTCACGTGACCCTCACGTGGGCGCTGCTCAGTAAAGAGTGCTTAGCACTCAATGGTTGGCGCTCAGTGCCAAGCGCCTCACATGCCCCTCACGTGGGCGCTGCTCAGTAAAGAGTGCTTAGCACTCAATGGTTGGCACTCAGTACCAAGCGCCTCACGTGCCCTCATGTGGGCGCTGCTCAGTAAAGTGTGCTTAGCACTCAATGGTTGGCGCTCAGCGCCAAGCGCCTCATGTGGGCGCTGCTCCGTAAGGAGTTCCTAGCACTCAGTGGTTGGCGCTCAGTGCCAAGCGCCTCACGTGCTCCGCATGTGGGCGCCATAAAAAGTGTTTAACACTCCATAAAAATAAAAGAACAAAAAAGAGAGAGGGGAACGTAAAGCAAAGTATGATTGACCCATATAAATGCTCAGCATTATTTGCACAAAAAAAGGGACTGAGCCCAAGCAAGTGTTTAACACTTTATTCAAAGACTGAGTGGGTTGAGTCTAAATTGACCAAATCCCCAATTCAGATCAACCGAACCCATGTGCTCATCATTTTCCAAATTGGTCTTAGTCCCAAACACGACTGCAGATCTCCCAACGGACATTGGTTAAAGGGTACATCTCCTCACACCTCTGATACATGTCGTTGTAATTCTTCAGAGTCTTCAGAGAGGTGGTGGGTCCCGATAACCAATAACTATTTGGTGCACTCCCGAATTGACGGGCACATCCCCTTGCGGACCGCAACGTCCTTAAACTAGCAACGGACCGCAACGTCCTTAAACTAACACGATGGAGCCCAAATGCTCTTTTGTTGGGTCTGAATGATCCCAAAATCCTGTTGAGTAGATCTTAGCCAAAAATTAAACTAACGTATCCTCAACAAATATTTAAGTTGATCTTAATCTCAAACGAGATTAACGATCCTTAAATCAACCCAAACCCAAATCTAAGAATATATGGATTTAGACTAATCCACGCCCCACGGGCGACAACATAAATTAGTCTCCATATATAATCCACGGGCAACCGAAAATAAAAAAAACACGCGATACGAAGTGACCTTCTGGAGCAGGAGAAAGTGGTTACAGCGATGCGGTAACGTAATTAAATACAGGAGCTTGTGCCTTCAGGGAAGAGCGTCCCCACAATCAAAAACCCCTCACAACGATGGGGGATCTGACGAAATCTGCTAAAATGGCCGCATCCGTCCAAACCTCCGATATACAGCGCCATAAATCAACTTGGCATCTTCGGAGAGGTGGACGGATAAACTCAAATAGCATCTGCCCCCAAATTCAGGCAAGACAACCTACGCGGTTTTGTCTCTCTGTTATCAGCGGTAAACAGTCATGCCGATGTCTGGCCAATAACGGTTCAAAAAACTACTGATAACTCTTATCAGTAAATCTTGGCAGTAGCCCTGGCCAAGGAAGTCCCAGTTATAGCCAATCGAGCATAGCGCAACATCAACCCCCAATATCGGGAGAGACGAAACCCCCTCATATCGCTCATTGCCTCCATGTGACTCAGGACTGTACCCAAAATCCATATATTTGCACGACTCCTTTGAGACATGGTAGGGAGGAAATCATAGTACAGTGGGAGCCACACAAGACTCTATGATGATCTCGGGTCTATATACTAACCTGTACCAGTGTCACAAGAGGACTCCTATCTGACGATATGTATAATACTAACTAGGAGTCCTCGGCGAGTCCTGTTCGGTGTACCCATTCTCCAATGATCACCTGTGTACAATCTTTGATGTCACACACCAATGGTTGTGGGATCAACCATCGCCCTCTAAGGGACAAAAAACGTACACACTAGTCTACTCTGGAATATCGATGCCCTAGTCTCGATATCCCCTCGACTAGGAACTATGTTAAAGGATGTACTTTTGGACCACCCTGTCCCCACTAGTATGATCTCATCATAATCCTGGTAGTCAAGTACATATACTAAGGTCTTTATCAACATGTAAGAGCAAGACAGTAAAGAATACCAATCAACATGTTAAGATAAAGAGTAACCAGATAGTATACTATCATGTTGAGCAAGAAAGTCCTCTCTCTCTCTCTATATATATATATATATATATATATGTGTGTGTGTGTATATATATATATATATATATATATATATATCTCCAAGCATCCACTATAATATACATCACATGTATAATAATGGCCTCTAGGGCATACATATTCCCAACAATCTCCCACTTGCATTAAGGCCATGTGTTGTAGTATCTCATACCCAACATCCCAAAAAGTCTCTCAAATTGTATCTGGGGGAGGGCCTTCGTGAGTGGATCCGCTACGTTGTCCTTCGTGTCAACTCTCCTGACATCGATCTCCAGGCAATCTACTATCTCCCTAATCAGGTGATACCGCCTAAGAATATGTCTGGATCTCTAATGGGACCTGAGTTCCTTGGCCAAAGCTACAGCTCCATTGTTATCACAATACACAGGTATTGGATGCTCAATGAATGGAACCACACCAACCTCAGCAATGAACTTCTTCATCCAGAAAGCTTCTTTAGCAACATCGTTGGTAGCGATGTATTTAGCCTCCATCATCAAGTCTGCTACGGTGTCTTGCTTGGAACTCTTCAAACACACCGCCCCTCCGTTGAGGGTAAAGACAAAACCCGAGACCGACTTACTGTCATCTTTATCACTCTGGAAGCTCGAATCGGTAAAGGACTCCACCTGGAGTTCACCGTTACCATACAACAAGAACATTTCTTTAGTCCTTCTCAAGTACTTAAGAATGTTCTTCGCAGCTGTCCAGTGGTTTTCCCCAGGATCTGATTGATACCTACTCACTACACCTAGTGAGTAAGCTACATCCGGTCTGGTACATAACATCGCATACATGATAGAGCCTACTTCCGAAGAATAGGGTATCCCTTGCATGCGAGCCCTCTCCAAATCAGTCTTGGGAGACATCTCTTTGGAGAGAGTGATTCCTGAGCTAGCGGGTAAATTACCTCGCTTGGAATCTTCCATACTAAACCTCTTTAGTATGGTGTCTATGTACCTGGATTGGGACATTCCCAACATCCGTTTAGATCTATATCTATAGATCTTAGTCCCCAGGATGTAGGAGGCATCACCAAGATCTTTCATGGAGAACTTATGTGATAAGAAGAGCTTGACCGAGTGTAGCATAGGAACATCGTTTCCTATCAAGAGTATGTATCCACGTACAATACGAGGAAGACCACCTTACTCTCTACAGCCTTCTTATATATACAAAGTTCATCTACATTTTTTATGAAGTCAAACTCTTTGACAATGTCACGACCCGAAAAGTACGGAACATGACAGGCACTTAAACTACGAAACGTCTCGAGGCGTACGTAATCTAAGTAAAGCCAAAACCCATAAATCCAAACCAAGTAAAGCAGTAGAGTGAAGGAAAAACCAATTTTTGAGCAAGAAGTTTAACAACATAAGCCGAAGTATGCATTTTTAAAATCTCAAGTCTTTTCTGAAAATTTTGGCAGAGTTTCCTTCGTAAAAACTGACCCCAAATGGGTACAAACCTGATAAAGCATATATAATGAATAAAGGCATCCCCAAGCGGGAGCTAGCTTTTCGTCAATTGACGGTCACAACCACGCAAGCAATATAATATACAACGCTGAAGGGCGAGTATCAAACTCAGGATAAAAAATCCAACATCATCAAGAAAACCAGAGGAAAACCATAATAATACAGCGCGCAACTCTAAGGTCGAAAGAATATACACTGGTCATCTATCTCTATCAAATATACAAGTCTAGTTGATGGAGTTTACTAGATACAACTGAAACAATAAATATACAATGGTGGTCACGATGCAAGTGAACCCACCTAACAAAACAATCACCCGAAATGAAAGCAGTGTGCCACCAATCCGTCAAGATACCTGTACGACAAAACCTGCAAGAAACTGTGGCACAACGGGAGTGAGTTGCCAACTCGTGAGTAGAAAATATCACAGTGCAGAAATCGAATGTATGACGCTATCCTAGGTCATATCAAGTAATATCCTCAAATAAAAATCCTGATCCATCTACACATAAGTGTAATACCACATGCTCGTGTCAGTGCCTCAGATAGCAACATATCAGATATATGATGTATGAATGCATTACTAATGGAAACAGAAATACATCATGAATGAGATAAATGTTTTCTTTCTTTAATGAGATTTCTATATGTATATAAATCGAGTATCATCAATGAAATCAACAGAGAAATCAGTGTCAAGCATCGACACAAAACATAATCTCAATATCTCAATATCTCAGGTTCCGGCTATCCGAACTGGCCTCTATCATCAAATCTCAATATCTCAGTGTCTCAAATCTCAATATCTCAATATCTCAATACCTCGGGCTCCGTCACTCCGGATCGGCCCATATCATCAATCACACGACTACGAACGGTATCCTCCGGATATCCGCCGCTCCAAACAATCACCGGTAGGCAGTCTGCCCCTGCCGGGCTCATCGTCTACAACTCGAGCTTCTTGCCCCGGGGTACCATACCGGGTCCACAATGTACCCGCAGACGGTTCATCCAACTCCTCGAATCGGGTCTCGAAAACCATCTCAGAACCGAGAAAACATCATGGTGGACAAGACTCATCATATCAAGGAAAACCGCATTTTTCTCTTTAAAATAAATCATCAGTTTATAAAAATTTCACATGCGGTTTCTAAATCCAGAAAATCTCAAGAAGGGTCCGAAATCATCAAAATCACGATATCAACAAATAATGAATACCGGCATAAACCTCCATAATACTGCATGACTAATGAATATATGAATGTATCTGATACCATGCAATGAATGCAATAGTTAAACTAGCATATGAAAGCGAAAACATATTGCAACTATCAGCTAGCAAGCTATGTCAATGAAATAGTATTCTCTAAAGTGTACGTGACATGGCAATTACCGATGATGATGTGTGTGAGCCGGCAAGCAGGTGTACATGGAACATACGCATCATCGGTAATGGTGCTGGTGCCCTGACAGCAGGGTCTCATAATAATTACAGATAACATATGTACAAGCATGCAATGCGATGAAACATCATGAATATACCGAAAGTGATGTAATAACAGCAACCCTGAAAATATACCTACCCAAAATATGAGTCATACTGTTTGGTATTTAAATTACTCATAATTATCCACTTTTGAAAATGAGTATGACTCGAGCCCAGTCAAAGGGTAAGGGAATCCACCTAAGTCCGAGTCGATTTATATATATATCTAGTAGTCGGTGATCTCGCCTCAATAGTATCACGTACGATACAAAAAATAATATGACATCCTCGAGTCAAGAGTGCGGATCTATCATCATAATTATATCTCGTACGGTAAATCCATCGTACGGCATCCCAAATCAGGGTATGGGTCGAATATCACATATAACACAACATCCATATGGTATCATCATCACATATCATGAACTATCGCATATAACACAACATCCATATGGTATCATCATCACATATCATGAACTGGGGAGTACTGATCTAAAGTCTAGTACAAACTGATACCAATATCATCATACATATGTCCTTGTGTGAATAAAATCACATCACCCAACAATTCACTATAATATCCTGCCGCATCTCATATCATGACCCAAACACATATTACAACTCACGGCGTCATGCCCGATCATATCGACTCGCCTCCAAATATCCTATACTATCCTCAACATCCGTGTATATGTGTATGTATATATATATAAGCACCAAAACATCCACATAAACCTATATATATATATATATATATATATATATATATACACACACACACATATGACGTATACACCCAAAACCAAATCCCGTGTTTATATATGTACGTGTACAACCATACTCTAGGGTTCACGACTAAGAAACCAACTAAATCCTTCCTTCAATTCTCGCTAACACTAACCCATGATCTCCTAAAGCTTTTCTTGCTAAGTGTTCATATCTCTCAATAACACATCTAAGTAAATCTATGTCACATCATACCATTTCTTACGACATTGCGGGGGTGTTATACGCCATCCACCCGACTTCCCCCGTAGATATAAATCTACTCACCTACTTTTGCTTGCCGTTGTCGATGTCTCCATCATCTTCTTCATCGTCTCGAATCCTCATGGGGGGTACTTACATATATACACAATCGCAAAATGCGTATTAAAACCAAGTCGGAAAACCAAAACGGCACACGTCTCGCTCATAGGTCAAAACCTATAGCCTCGCATGCAAACACGACCAATAACCCTAGTCGTTGATGTTCAAACGCCACACGACGGAAACACAATATCAAATACAAAAATTCAAGTCAAAACGAATCATAAAACAAGGTAGCAACTCAAGGAAATGGTCCCAGATTTTACCCTAGGTGAAATTAGCCAATTTTGCACATATGGAGGGTCTAGTTTACTGGAGATAAAACCACAGAACAAATACGAACCCAAATGATCCCACCCTGGCCGCAATTTGGGGCCTGATCGAATAAAAGTGCGGCCAAAACATGGAGGGAGTGGCTCAGGTTTTGGGGTCAGCTTCCTGGGTGCCTGCTTATCTCTCAGTGTTTGCTAAATAATTTTTCAGGTCCCCGAGTGTTAGCAGATTTCAAATTTCCCTACAGAATTCCACAAAATAATGATATCGGGGATTTCTAAGTTCGCTAATAAGGGTTTAAGTCTCTATTTTAGTCCAAAAAGTTATCGCTAAGGGGGTTTTAAGGTCACTACTACACTCAATTGCACTTCACAACTCAAGGATTTCTCAAACCCTAACTTGAAATTTTCAAAGTTCACTAAACCTCGATATATCGATTCCAAACTAACAATAGATGCTAATGGAATGTAATACTACTCTAATGGTGGTGAAATTACCTCATTTGGCACTCATGAATCACCTATAGCACCAAAATGCAAACTTTCTTGGTCCATAGTGTAGCTTGTGAGCTTGTGCACAACATTTGTGAAGAGGAGATGATGTTTTGGGGTTGTTTTGAGGTGAAGAAGTGGAGGTAGGAGAGAGGGGCAGCAGCCAAGCATGAGAGGGAGAAGGAAAAGATGAAGATGATGGAATGAGAACAAGGCCATGACCAAGGTTGACCCCCTCACCACTCTCTCTCATGCTCATACCTCCTAATTTTATCATTTTCCTTTTTTGTTCTTTTCTTTTCCTTTTCTTTTCTCTTCTCTTTTAAAAATCAAAACCATGCATGATAAAGAGAAAAATACATGATAAAAATGTAACAAGTGTTAAAATGACATGGTACAAGTTTTGCACAAAACAAGCTTAATGCGCGATTAGCGATGTTTAATCGCGATTAGCACTAAAAAGAGTATATAATAAATCATAAAATTTCATAATTTGCTTAAATCCAATAAAGCATCCTCATTTCAGTAATATCTGTAATTTTACAAATTTTTCCCCATTTATCGGTATTTAACTATGCCGCCTTATTAAAATATTCAATATAATATTATTAAATTATAAAAATTCCCAAAAATAATATTTTATTTTTCTGAAGTGTTACAGACAGCTTCATCAAAATAGATGTTCCAGCTCTGCGATGTCTGCTTCAATCCGTGGATGGATTTAAGCAGCTTACACACCTTTCCGCTGCTCCTACTGTCTACGAAGCCCTCTGGATGTGTCATGTACACACTCTCATCTAAATCACCATTTAGAAAAGCGGTCTTGACGTCCATCTGCCAGATTTTGTAGACATGGTATACAGCAATGGCAAGTAGAATCCTGATGGACTTAAGCATAGTAACAGGAGAAAAGGTCTCATCATAATCGACGCCAGGTCGTTGACGAAAACCTTTTACTACAAGTCTTGTTTTGAAAGTCTCAACTTTTCCATCTACAACAATCTTCTTTCTGAAGATCCACTTGCTCCCAATAGATTTTACCTCTTCAGGAGTAACTTCCAAAGTCCATATTTTGTTGGTGTACATGGATTCCATCTCGGATCTCATAGCATCCAGCCATTTCACAGAGTCTCCACTTGTGATGGCCTGCTCGAAACTAGTCGGGTCATCATCTTCCATGATGTAATTCTCACTCCCACCGTCTATAAGAAAACCGTAGTATCTCTCAGGTGGATGAGGTACCCTACTAGATCTGCGGAGTGGCTGGGGTTCGTTGGGTACTATTGGATCCTCCGGTTTCACCAAATCGTCAGTTGTAGTTTGTGTTGCTGGAATTTCTTCCGGTTCTACCTCATTGCCACTAATTTCTTTTACAAGAAATTCCTTTTTCTAAAAGGGTGGTATGTTGAGCAACAAACACCTTTTGTTCCTCATATGGTAGAAAATATATCCATAGGAATCCTTTGGATATCCCACAAACTTGCACAAAACAGACTGTGCCTTGTGCTTGTCCGGATTTTGCTTTTTAACATAGGCCGGAAAATCCCATATCTTAATTCATTTTAGAGATGGTCTCTATCCATTCCATATCTTATATGGAGTGGTAGGCACTGATTTGGTCGGAACTCTATTCAATAGGTATGCGGCTGTCTCAAGCGCATGTCCCCAAAAAGAAATAGGTAACTCAGCAGTACTCATCATAGAGCGCGCCATATCTAATATGGTGCGATTTCTCCGTTCCGATACACCGTTGTGCTGTGGTGTATACGGAGGAGTAAGCTGAGAGAGAATCCCATTCTTTTTTAAATAGTCTTGGAATTCCCCGCTCAAGTATTCTCCTCCCCGATCAGATCGTAGGACTTTAATACTTTTGCCCGTCTGGTTTTCAACCTCGCACTTATATTCCTTGAATTTCTCAAAAGCTTCAGACTTGTGTTTCAACAGGTTGTACATGTACGAACCTTGAGAGATCATCAGTGAATGTAATAAAGTACGAAAAACCATTCCTTGCATGTGTAGACATAGGACCGCATACATCACTATGTATCAGTCCTAAGAGATCGGTAGCTCTTTCTCCGTGTCCACTAAATGGAGTTTTGGTCATCTTGCCTTTGAGACATGACTGGCAAGTTTCATAAGATGAAAATTCGAACGGATTCAAATATCCATCTTTATGCAACTTATCCAGTCTTGTCGTATTGATATGACCTAGTCTATAGTGCCACAAGAAGGCTTCGTTCATTTCTGAACTTTTCCTCTTTTTTGAGTTCTGTATGTTAAGAACTGTACTTTGATTAAAAACGTATATACCGTTACATAACATACCAAATCCAATCAACACTTGTTTGTGGAAAATGTTCATAACATTATCCTCTAATGTGAGATTATATCCTTCTTTAGTTAGCAAAGAAACCGATATAATGTTTCACATCATTTTTGGTACGTAGTAACAGTCGTTCAGAATCAATGTGTTACCTGTTGGTAATACAAGGTGATATTCACCAACTGCCTTGGCTGCAACAATTGCACCATTCCCTACCGTTAGGGATTTATCACCCTTTCCCAGTTCTCTACCTTTTTTTATCCCATGTAACAAATTACATACGTGGGATCCTGATCCGGTATCCAATACCCAAAATGTAGAACAAACTGAGAAACGGTTCACTGTAACGAACACACCCGAAGAAGATGCATTAACATGCTGTTTCTTCGTACGGGTGGTGCGGGAATCCTGATATTCCCTTATTCCTAAGGAACCAACGTTCCCTAGCTCAGTATAATGAGCGGGTTCGGTCAATACATCCATATTATTATCTTGATTAAGACGTGGTATTGGTTGCTACCTGGAGAGAGAGAAGGAAACTCATTAGCGTGCGCTCCTTGCAAGATTAGACTGGTAATTATCTTGTCTAATCAGGATGGCTCCCACTGTTTTTATCAAATCTTCCTTCAAAACATAAAAGGTAAGATTAGCCGGGATTAATTATACCCTACAGGTTTGCAAATCGTTCGGCCAGGCAGGTATCGGTACTCCGAGGGAGGTTCCCCGTGCTTTCGCACAGACCTAATTAAAATAAACCCCATTTCACTAGAGGCGTAACCCGTTGACACCTTTCTAGACACCTACTGGATTAGCTAATTGTAAAGTGCAAAACTGTCCCAGGAGTAATTATTACTCGCAGTGGGTATCGGGATCCAACTATCATATAGAAGGTATGCAATCTTATTGAAAATTCCAACACTTGAAATTCCCGATAATGGTTTTTACCCCTAGCAACTTATGACCTTGGCTATGGTCAATAAATCATAAGTACTAGTCAAGTTCAACCCGTCATTTCTTGATTGAATTAAACCCACCCGTGCGACCCTTGGCTAAGGTCAACAAAGCCGCATGACTACCCTAATCCAATCGCATCACATGCTGCAGACAAGCACTAATTAGCTACCGCACACTACTCCTTGGCTATGGTCAACAAACGTAGCACGAATACTAAATAGCACTTATCTGAAATGACGGAGGGCTACACAGGTTTTTAAGAAAACCATGAGCGTAATGAACTTGATATCGTTGTAGAATCCAGTGATTTTGAAAAAGAGTATTTTTTAGGCTTTTGCTAGTTTCGCTAAAGAGGTCACTCACGGTGAAGGGATCTCGGCTCTTTCCTCATCGAATGAGGTGCAGAATATTCAAGAATACCACTATGCAAAGTAAGAACTAGAGAAGCTTATCAAAAACAAAACCGAGTAAGTTGTAGCATTTGCTAGTTTTGCTAAAGATGTCACTCCCAGTGAAGGGATCTCGGCTCTTTCCTCATCGAATGAGGTGCTGGACTTCATCAAGGAATACCACTATGCAAAGCAAAAACTAGAGCTACCCTTTTTGAAAATTTGATTATACAACATCTTTAGGTTTCTTTCTTTTCATTAATCTCATTAATGAAGTCCCATCATTTAATGTTCCCTAAACATCATAGAAAAATGAAACGAAAATTGAACGTACGCTTATTCCATCCGCATTCGCCACTGGGCCCCGTCATGCACCGTTAGGTTACTTAACTACCGGCAGAGCGGGGGCTGGGCTAGCGCGGGTGAAAAACATAAGCATCTTTTATTATATATCATATATATAATAAAGCATTCGTCTCACGTAATTATATGATCACATCACAGAACCAAGCAGCAGAAACAACATATAAAATATTGGATATACTAGGATTTTCGTGTTTTAAATTTATCCAATAATGTAAAACACGGATTCCACAGTCGTGATGAATAGCCAAACCCACATCCCTAGACCCCTACGAGAGCGGCAAGTAACCCTACCAATTCTAGAGTTAGGAGACCCGATCTCAACTTCTTGAGATGGTCTCCCACTGGACACTAGAACCTGGTTACTTATGCTCCCCACCTTGGGTCTATCCTAATGCGGAAAAGTAAATAATATACATCAGTGGTGACATCATCCTCAACCCGGATGTGCCCCAATAAAAGAATATTACATACAAATTTTACATGAATGAATATTGAAAAACTCTCATCTCACATAAAACCCCCGGCTATTCAATCACGACAACCTAATAAATCATATCAGCGACACATAATATCGCATATCATCAACGTAAGTAAATATGCGTATCCCAAACTCCATCGACATATAGCAACAAGATTTGAGATACCCCACGTATTACACTTACGGTCGCAGAAAAGAAATGTAAAACTGCAATAATTAGAATCTGCATATCCTTAGACATCATAAACCCGGAATATCTCATATTCCGAATTACATGCCTAACCAGATAAATCTTGTATTTTAGTCTCAAATTGAAAACACTTTTCAATTACTTAGTCGGGGATTCAACAAGATTCCCGACTACTTTATCGAATATTCGTCGGAAACTTTAGTAGATGGCCGCACCTCCGATACCGTCGATGAAGTCCACTAAGGTGGAACACCGTGGCCGCAAGCACCCGAGTGGATGCTTTTGGCAGCGGGGTTCTCCTACAGTCACTTGGTCGGAACAATGGGGCGTGGCTACCTAGCAAAGTTATTTGGCGAGTATTCGCGTACAATACGCGATTGCGAATCAAGACTCCGTGACAACCGATTATCCGAGACTAAAACACTAGATTTACAAACAAACTAGTTTTCACAAAACTAATTTAATGTGGATCCCAACTACTGCATCCATATCAAACTAAACCCGAAACGAAGATAAATTACGAATGCAAAACACTCCGTATTAGCCCCAAATAAACTGTAAACATCACATGCAAACTTGGCTAATCAAACAATACCAGAAACCCCAAAATCAAGTTACTGGAACACAGAAAAAATTTCAAGGCCAGAATACATAGCAAAACCGGCCAGGCCGGTTTTTGAGGGATTTTCGCGGGGTGAAAAATTGTGTTTTGGCCTTGAATTTTTCTAGTGTTCAAGTTGCATCATATACAACATTCTGCAGTTGTTTAAATAATTTTTACTGATCATTTGAAAATCGACAGAAACTTGATTTTGGGTTTTGGGTTTCAGTCGTTTCGTGTTCGTGTTTCTATTAACATCGTCTAATATTCTAGTTTTGGCTCTGATACCATAAAAGTCTACCCTAACACCACCATGAGGTTCTAATGACATCAAGCATGCCAAATTCAAATTTTTATAGGTACTAAGCTAGACTAAACAAGATCTTTAACTAGATTATTAGGGTTTTAGTTTGATAATAACTAAAATAGAGAGAAGGAAAAGATGGTATACCCTATAGATCGAGTCCTTCTCTTCTTTAGCTCCGTGTAGTAGTCCACGCGACTTTAATAGGCTCCACTTAAAGTTGGATCGAGCTTGCTTCGATGACCTTCATGACGAAGATGATCCACCCGAAGCTCAGTAGTTCAAGCTATCTATTCACTAAACTATTTGGTGAAGGCAACACACTACACTTGAGTGCTAGTCAAGTATAGGATGGTGAAGTAAGGGTTTTGGAAGCTCACTAGAGATCTCACAAGCTCAATGATTCACATCACATGTGAGGGTTTTGAGCTTGGAAGTGAGATGAAAAAAGTGTAGAGATCAAAAGAGCAAGAAAATGGCTAAGGCATGAAGAGCTCAACTCTTGAGCAAATGAGAGTCAAAATCAAATGGCTCTCTGATTGGTTTGAAAAAGTGTGTTTGTAGAATAACCGCAATCAGAACGGTGTCGCGTGTAGCTAGACCGAGATGAGTACGGGTCGTCCTCTGGGAAACGTTGAATCTTTTATTCTTACTTTAGATGTGTTGAGAGAGAGAGGAGGAAGAAATAAAATTGTAGAATGGTTGTAGGATCTAGATCTACGTTAAACACGGATGCAAAATATAGATCTAGATTAACTACGGATGTAAGTTTATATAAGAAGAAGGCTTGTAGGGTTCATTAGGATTTAGTAGTTATGGATGATTAATTAAAAATTACTCTTTCTATCCTTTAATAGATTTAAAACTAGAACGACAGTGATGCGTGTAGATTAGGGTTTCTGGAGGGAAAAGGAATCCCACTCTTAACCCTTATCTCGACACGGAACTCCGTTCATATCTAGCCTTTACCAAAACAATCATTAATCTAATCTCTAATCGCGGTCGAGACTAACAATGAATTGGTACCGTGTCCGATTAGGATGTTAATGATTCTTTTGATAAAGTTTATAAACTTTATAGGACGTAAAAAGAGTTTATGTATTTTCATCATCCATTAGCCTACCATAATCCTACGAACCCTAACAAGCGGAGAATTACTCGCGCATGTTGGGAGAAAAAGAGATGGAGAGAAAATGCATAATTAAACTACAAAGAAATAGAATAGGAGAAAGAGCTACCTTTATTAATCAACAATATTCATTACACTTTGATTCCTTAGAAAATGATTACAAATCCTAGTTTGCTTCTCGATCTCTTCTAAGGAGGTAGATGAACCGTTAATGATCAGCTTGGATGCGTGAGCCGTGTTGGACTTCGTGATCGCGTCGACTTGATGATTTTTCCAAGAGGCTCTCGGTCTTTATTTATAGTCCCAAATCCAGAAACTTAGCTTCTAAATTTGGAAGCAAGCAGTTAGGATCCACCACAAAAATTTTCACCTTCTAAATCTTCTATATTGCCGCGGATCCGCGGCCAACAGGGGGGTTTGGCCGCGGATCCGCGGCCAAGGGTGGAGATCAATTGATCAATTTTCTGAGGCTCTATCTTTGTGACATTTGGCGATCTTTGGAACCTTTGTAACTTGGAAATCTTCTCGTAGTTGCTGCCAAACTTGATTTCTAAGTTTTGATTTCTTAATTAGGTAGGTTTGCTTTAACAACTTGATTTCCTTGATTTTAGACCTGAAAATTCTGCACAACAACTCAAATAATATTTAGTAGAGTTAAGATTTGGTCAATGATATTATTTGCATACATTTTCCTACCAAATGCTAATTATAATATATCAACACATGGAAAATAGTATTTTTACAGATAAACCCTCATATGTATGATATATTATAATAAAGACCTTTTTTAATATGGAAATAGTAGGAAAATGTAATAACAAATGTGCAGTTTTATCAACTGAACAAATACCCCCAAACTTATCTTTGATCGTCCCGAGCAAACTAGTTTATTCAAGAGAAGGAGAAAAAAGAAAGGAGAAAACTAAGCACGCTTTCATAGGCAAACACGATTGCACTGAGCACGTGCAACAAGCCGTTAAACCTCTAGGTGTTCCTAGTAGGAGGAGTGTTGTCTCCTGAGGGTTTTCAGCGGATTACACCCACAAAATCCTATAATAAAAGAGAGATGGTGAAATTTACATATAAAGATAAGAACCATAAAAGAAAGACTTTGAAAATAAGAGTTTCCAACTACACTAGCTTTTCAGTTGTCATGAGCCCTATCTTAATAGTCATGAAAAGATGTTAGAAATAACTTCATCCCTCAATAAAACATCGTCTTTATTCTTCGTTCCTACCTTTCATCCAAACATCGATCATATACCCCTACGTGTGTGAATAGAACATCCCTACACTCGGAGAATTCAATTTAAGCTATCATACTCTTGTCCATCTACCTCAGTACTTTTTAACTTGATGAATATTTATGGATTTGCTCACACATTTTCATGCGGCCGTTAATACTTCTTGAGGTACTAACCGACCGATTACTTATGTGTTTGCTGATTAGGTGATAGTATTTTCCTCGTCTTACACCACCTAAGGCTTAGCAGTGACTCCCAGACCAGTTGGTCTAAGGCACTAGGTGATGAAGCACCCTTGCTATATTTTTTTATTGCTGCCTTGGCGATAACAAAACCAGTGTTCATTTTTTTCTTTTCACCATTTTTATATTTTCTTCATTTTTTTTATTTTCTTCATACTTTGGCTTTTAGACAAGAGCATTTCAAGGCATCCTATACTATCCCGAGTTTCAAGACGTGTGTAAGTGCATATAGTAGGGTATCAACATTCAAATGTTTGGCTTTCAGAATAGAAACTATTTTTCAGACTTATTTTTATCCTCAGATTAGTGATATCCTTCATCTTACTAACCCTTGGGACAACAGCTCATAACTACTTATTACTAGTTCGTTTAAGAAAACTTCTAATTTTCTTGGTTTTCTTAAACTATTCCTATCTTTCATATATAATTTTTCACTTTCTATACTTTTATTATCAAAAAAAATTTTGTGCTTATATATAGTATAATGCAAAGTATGCGTAAATAAGCACAAACCTCCCCCAAACTTGTTTTCAACAGTGTCTTCACTGTTGCTGTCTGCTGGATCACAAAAACCTGTAAGCTTGGGGGGACATTATTAATGAGGGCAAAAATATATGAAAGTGAAAATCCTCCCCCAAACTTCTTTTTGGCTCACAAATTTGAGGACAAAAGTTATGTTCAAGAGCCAAAAATATACCCCCCCCTCAAATACGAGTTAGACAATACGAAGCATTTTAAGAGGGGGTGAGTCATTTGGTCAAAGTAAGACTTTACAAAGACCAAAAGTTAACACCAACCATTCAAAGATTTTATCAGTATAGCGTATAGGTTGGTGGAAGAATGTGTTGTATCGAGTCAAGAAAAAATGGGGAAGGGATAAGAGGTGGTCTGGAAGGGTTTGAAATTAGAGAAAAGAAAGAATGAGGATGAATATGAATGATTAGGAAGAAGGAATGGTGACGGTTCAACCTCTATAGGTGGAGATTGATCAATCACAAAATCCGTATTGTTTAAAAATTCGAGTTCCTCAGCAAAAAGTTCTTCAAAACTTTTATCAATGGTGTGATTGAAAATTTTGCTGTCAAAGAGTTTTGTGCCAGAATTTATTCTACTTGATTCATCAAAAATCATTGAGGTAGAGGACTCGAAAAACTCATCTACCTCATTTTCAAAAATATCTAAATTAAGTTGAATTTCTGGTATTATTGAACTTGAATTAACGGATTGTGATTCATCAAAACTCACTGAAACTATAGGAACAGAAGAAGAACCGGAGAAAATGGAAGGTGAGATGGGTAAACAAATTGGTGTGTCGAGTGTTGCTGTACCAGATGTGGAAGATGGAGGCTGTATTTCGGTCTGATCTTCGGGTATACCATTATCATCAACTTCAAGACATATTTTTGGTTCGGGAAGAATTAAAGGCTCAAGATGATGACCACAAGGAAGTGAAAGGATTTGATGAATTGGTGGGACAAAATCATCCAAAATTTCGGGTTCATCAATCAATATATCCCCAACGTCAATCACCTTATTCAAGTGAAAGTTAAAATTCTCAAACACCTCATCAAAAGTATGGTTTTCAATCAGTTTTGGTTCAAGAGTGGAGGTGTAGAGATCACAAGGGTTGGGTATGGTTTCACTTGAAATGGACCCTTCACAGTCGGGTAAATCAAACACTACAAGGTCACACAACTTATCAGTCATTCTATTTGGTGTACTTGATGAATCTATGAAACTGGAGTTGTAGATTTCAGTTTGGAATGGGGAGGTTTGATTAGGAAGGGTGCACAGTTCTGTCTCACTACCCAAATCCTTCCTAATTTGGTTCGACAGTTCCAGAAATTTTTCTAATGTCTGCTCCAGACTAGTTTTGGGTTGATAAGGGGTTTCAGTATAAGATTGAAATTCCTGTGGATAATTAAAACTCCCAAATGACTGATTAGAAGAACTGTCTAGAGTAGATGGAAAAGTCGGATTGGATTGATAGGAATAGAATGGTTGCGGAACTTGGGTAGGAGTAGGATCAATATTATGATAAGAAGAATATTGATATGGGTTGGTTGGTTGGCTATTTTCAACAGACATCTTATATTCCACAAACCGCATATCAAACTCTTCTCCGGACAGTGGTGGTGATGGTTGATATTGGTCCGGGTTGAAACTGTAAGTCTACGATAGCGCCCCGGCCGTCTTTCAGACGCCAAATGCGGAATAAAAACTTTTATAACTGGCGCTATCGCATACTAAAACCCGGATCTGCCATTAACGCTAAACTAACAATCTATAAAGAGGGAAGAAAGGTTATCCCGAACGATCCGAGTCCTTCGTTCTTTAACCATCATCCCATGCTCCGTTGCGGCTGCTCCGATCTCGTCGATCTCCAATCTCCTCGTCCAGGTGGCACCACGTCATCGGATCTTTAAACGGGCTCCCGCCTCTGACTCGAGGCAACTCGGACATCAAGTTTGCTAAAAGAGACGACCAAGATTGATGTAGAGAATGAGTGGAATACTTTGTCTCGCTTCGTCCAAAACCATGGACGAACGGTTAATGAAGTTGCCGTGGGAATCGGGTAATGGAATGAAATGAGCTGTGAAATTCCATACACCAAAACTATCATAATCTTTTTAACCAAATGAAGTGAGTGAGTGAGAGAGGAGGAGGGCCGGCCACATATATAGAGGTGGGGGGATGAGTGTAGGAGAGGGGGAGGTGACAATAAGAAAATATCTCTAGTGTGAACACAAAGTGTGAACACATAGTGTGAACACAAAGAAAGCAACCAATGAAAACTCAACACCATTCTAACCTAGTCACCTCTTCTAGAAACTTCTAGAACCTTCCACACTCATCTCAAGAAAAGATAAATCCGTCTTTAACCGAATGTTAATAGACGGCTGATAGAAAACTGAAAACTGGAAACTGGCAACTTCCAAAAGTGATCCCGAAATGAATTTCAGGATAACCCCGTAACAGTATAAATATACCCGCATTTGTATTACGACCGAATATAAATGCAACTGAGATAAAGATATTATATCTACTCTATATAATACATGGATCCGGCTTAAACCAAAGCCCACCAGTATTATCTGCCCGAAAAATAACACGTGCGTAAACGCATGTGCATTTTCCGAACCCTGCCATAAAACCATACGGCCTCTACAACGTTTTTCCCGAACTTGGGAAACTATCTGTGGGGGACTCTAATGACTCGTCAGTACCCTGGCAATGGGTTTAACCACAAACCGTCAGCGGCACTAGCTATACGTAACGGCTGCCCATGGATTGACCTCAAGGAAGGCCGATGAGCGAACTCATCCGGAAACCCTACTGAGCCTAACAGTGACAATGTATATACAGTCCGGTCCGTTCGTCTATGAGTATCGCATATCCGGCCTAGGGGGATAGTAACGTCAGACCCCTAATAGTTGTATAAGTGGTGTCGGAGACAAGCCCTGAACACCCTGAGATACTACTGGAGTACCTACCAGTAAATCTCACCTGCCTTGGCCAAGGACTTGGTGTAATGGCTTTCCTAGACACAGCGCGACCTCCACCCCCAATACCGGGAGAGACGAATCCCCTCCCGATCCGCTCACGTGCCTCCATGTGGATCGGGACTGTACCCAAAAACTACCTGTTTGCACGACTCCTTTGAGCCGTGGTAGGGTAGAAATCAAAGCACAGTGGGAACTCACACGAGACAAATGACGACCTCAGGTCGATGAACTAACCTATACACATGTCACCAGGGAACTGCTATCTGACGATATGTATAATACCAACTACCAGGTTCCCGGCGAGTCCTGTCCGGTGTACTCATAACCCAATGAGCACCTGTATACATCTTAGGTGATCCAACTGACACCAGTGACTTGTGAGACCGACCACCGCCCCTCGTCGGGGTCTCGACTGTATACACTAGTCTACTCCGGAGTATCGATGCCCTGTCTCGAAACTCCCACGACTAGGGACCACAATTAAGGATATGCTTATAGACCACCCAACTCTCACTTATATGATCGCCCTCATACTGTTGGTAGTCAAGCAAGATCCTAAGGGCTCTATCAAAGTGTAATCGTGATCAGTCACCTGAACCTATACACGACTGATAAAGGCAAACCAGATAGCATACTATCATTTCGAGTAAGACTGGCCTACCAGTATAGGTCCTCCGCAATCATTGCAATCACGTACCTGCAATCCAATAATTGACTTTGAGAGCACTATATCCAACAGAAACTTTGGCCTCTAGACCTAGCTATGTGCTCAGCAATGGACATTCGTCTAGGGGCTTCCTCACTCTGGGTATGAACTGAAACAGGTGTAGGATTAGGATACGGTTGATAAGACCTGGACTGAGGTGGCCAACTGTTTCTTCCTGCTTGTTCTATATGATCTCTTAAGGACATGGAAGAGCCGGACGATATACCAAAGGGATTACGAAAACAAGAGATATCTGGTTGTGGACAGCAAAGCTCGGCAAGTGTTCTTCTGTTTAGGTCACCCATTATAAGAAGAGAAGAAGGGGGAAGGGGTAAAAAGGGGAGAAAATAATTGGTTTGTTTTGAAAAATGACGGATTTAGACAAACACAAAAAAATGCACAAACAACCCTAGAACTATGGTTACCTAGGCCCAGTCTCTAGACCGCTCCTAGACTTCCAAAGGACAAGCCGTAGGATAAATCCTCTACCGCCTCTTTACTACCCTTGTAGCCAGGCAAGTGCCAGGTGAGTGAGAGGCTCCCCACTACAAAAGTAGTGGTCCTAATTAAGTAACCACTCGCCTTGGACACACTTGCCTAGTCACCACAAAAGTAATGCGGATAAGCGATGGATTACCCACGACCTTCCTCTGTCCTTATTGAGCGCGACAGTCCTTAGAGTCTGGTCTAGATATTTTTTAAATTAATGTAAGGTTGATGCAGATGCTCGGTTTGTGATTTGTGGGGCTTAGGAAGGATGATGAAATCCCCACCTAATCTTGATTTGGTCTTTGCCCCTTAAAAATCTGTATTAAAATATGCAAAAACAAACCGCAAAACAAAACTTTGCAAAAAGATTTTTGAGCGGCGATATTTTGCAAAGAATCCTGCAGAAAAGATATTTTATTGGATTACAGAAGAGAGAGAAAGATATAGAAAATATACCAGAGAAGTGTGAAACCCTAGATCTCCTATTTCCTCAAGTCCGTGACTCCAGATTCCCTCGCAAAATTCACACACAAATCGTTAAATATGCAATTTGCAGTTTTGTTTTAATAATGATATGAATCGTCTAAGAATTCAACACAAATAGTAAGAATAAAAAAAATTACGCACATATCCCCGGCAACGGCGCCATTTGATTGGTTCGAAAAAGTGTGTTTGTAGAATAACCGCAATCAGAACGGTGTCGCGTGTAGCTAGACCGAGATGAGTACGGGTCGTCCTCTGGGAAACGTTGAATCTTTTATTCTTACTTTAGATGTGTTGAGAGAGAGGAGGAGGAAGAAATAAGATTGTAGAATGGTTGTAGGATCTAGATCTACATTAAACACGGATGCAAAATATAGATCTAGATTAACTACGGATGTAAGTTTATATAAGAAGAGGGCTTGTAGGGTTCATTAGGATTTAGTAGTTATTGATGATTAATTAAAAATTACTCTTTCTATCCTTTAATAGATTTAAAACTAGAACGACAGTGATGCGTGTAGATTAGGGTTTCTGGAGGGAAAAGGAATCCCACTCTTAACCCTTATCTCGACACGGAACTCCGTTCATATCTAGCCTTTACCAAAACAATCATTAATCTAATCTCTAATCGCGGTCGAGGCTAACAATGAACTAGTAGCGTGCCCGATTAGGATGTTAATGATTCTTTTGATAAAGTTTATAAACTTTATAGGACGTAAAAAGAGTTTATGTATTTTCACCATCCATTAGCCTACCATAATCCTACGAACCCTAACAAGCGGAGAATTACTCGCGCATGTTGGGAGAAAAAGAGATGGAGAGAAAATGCATAATTAAACTACAAAGAAATAGAATAGGAGAAAGAGCTACCTTTTTTAATCAACAATATTCATTACACTTTGATTCCTTAGAAAATGATTACAAATCCTAGTTTGCTTCTCGATCTCTTCTAAGGAGGTAGATGAACCGTTAATGATCATCCTGGATGCGTGAGCCGTCTTGGACTTCGTGATCCCATCGACTTGATGATTTTTCCAAGAGGCTCTCGGTCTTTATTTATAGTCCCAAAGCCAGAAACTTAGCTTCTAAATTTGGAAGCAAGCAGTTAGGATCCACCACAAAAATTTTCACCTTCTAGATCTTCTATATTGCCGCGGATCCATGGCCAACAGGGGGGTTTGGCCGCGGATCCGCGGCCAAGGGTGGAGATCAATTGATCAATTTTCTGAGGCTCTATATTTGTGACATTTGGCGATCTTTGGAACCTTTGTAACTTGGAAATCTTCTCGTAGTTGCTGCCAAACTTGATTTCTAAGTTTTGATTTCTTAATTAGGCAGGTTTGCTTTAACAACTTGATTTCCTTGATTTTAGACCTGAAAATTCTGCACAACAACTCAAATAATATTTAGTAGAGTTAAGATTTGGTCAATGATATTATTTGCATACATTTTCCTACCAAAAGCTAATTATAATATATCAATACATGGAAAATAGTATTTTTACAGATAAACCCTCATATGTATGATATATTATAATAAAGACCTTTTTTAATATGGAAATAATAGGAAAACATAATAACAAATGTGCAGTTTTATCAACTGAACACTCTCTCTATCCTCACTTATTCAAGCATGGAATAAAAATGCAATAAGAAATTGTAACCATACTTGAATAGTGAGTCAAGAGTAATATACAATTAATAAAAACCCATGCCTTGCCCATTCCACAAATATCTCCACAATTTACACCTCATTTTCCTATTTTCATAATATAGAAAAACTTGTCATGCTTCATATAATAATATATATATTTATATATATCAAATATACATTAATATATATATTAATAAAGCTATTAGTGAGATAATGATATTAGTTAATATATAATTATATCAAATATAATTTATATCAGATTATTAAATCAACAATTGATTTAATAATCCGGTTATATCACATATGACCGACTAATATCATTTATCTGTGTATCACATTATCAAATCAACACTTGATTCGATAATCTGGTTATATCTCATATAACCTAACTTGATAACAGATAACTGCCAGATTATAATACAATATCGCATACACGTATTTATTCAGGCCCACGCATATATCACATATGTGCCCTACTTTGTTTCGCTTGAACCAGAAAACTTCTGTGTGGGACTCTAAAGACTCGTCAATACGCCAGCAGTAGTTGATGATCACACCAGTCACCTACAAGCCGTCAGCGGTACTAGCTGGACGTAACGGCTACCCGGGTATTGAGTGATATGAAGATCAACAAGCAAGCTCGTCCATACTCTCCATGAAACCTATCAGTAATACTACCGTACAGTCTGGTCTCTTCGTCTTATATGTCGCATATCATGTCTAGGGGTGGTAAAATGTCCGACCCCAGTAACGTGATAAGTCATGCCAATGTCTGGCCTATAACGATTCGAGAAACTACTGATAACTCTTATCAGTAAATCTCAGCAGCAGCCCTGGCCAGGGACTTCCAGTTATTGCCAATCGAGTATAGCACAACATCAACCCCCAATACTGGGAGAGACGAAACCCCTCTTATCGCTCATTGCCTCCATGTGACTCGGGACTGTACCCAAAATCCACCTATTTGCACGACTCCTTTGAGCCGTGGTAGGGAGGAAATCAAAGCACAGTGGGAGCCACACAAGACTCTATGACGATCTCGGGTCTACAGACTAACCTGTACCAGTGTCACCAGAGGACTGCTATCTGACAATAGGTATAATACCAACTAGGAGTCCTCGGCGAGTCCTGTTCGGTGTACCCATTCTCCAATGAGCACCTGTGTACAATTTTTGATGTCACACACCAATGGTTGTGGGATCAACCATCGCCTTCCAAGAAACAAGAAGCATACACACCAGTCTACTCTGGAATATCGATGCCCTAGTCTCGATATCCCCTCGACTAGGAACTATGTTAAAGGATGTACTTTTGGACCACCCTGGCCCCACTTGTATGATCTCATCATAATCCTGGTAGTCAAGTACATATCCTAAGGGTTTAATCAACATGTGAGAGCAAGACAGTAAAGAATACCAATCAACATGTTAAGATAAAGAGTAACCAGATAGCATACTATCATGTTGAGCAAGAAAGTCCTCTATATATATATGTCCAAGCATCTACTGTAATTTACATCACATGTACAATAATGGCCTCTAGGGCATACATATTCCCAACACTGGCTTCCATGGATAATGAACATCATAGGTGGCACGAGAAGATAGACCTTGCATCCATATTCTTCCATACCAAAGATTTATATGGAGAGAAATCTCGTATCGCAAGACATGAGACCTTAAAGAAATTGTTTCAAGCGAGATTGGCTATCGGATCATCTGTTGGGGACCACATCCTAAAGATGATTTCTCTCATAGAAGAACTCACGGACCTAAGAACTACGTTGGAGAATGAGTTGTACATCGACTTGATTCTACAGTCCCTTCCCTCCACCTATGCCCAATTCATATTGAACTTCAATATGCAAAAGCTGGAAGTTTCACTTCCTGAGCTCCTCAATATGCTGAAAATGGCAGAGGGCGCCTTGAAGAAAACCAAGAAAACACCCGCTCTGTTTATTGGGGGATCTTCTTCTACTAGATCCAAGGCTAAGGTCAAGAGGAAGAAGATGAAGGCCCCCACCAAACCGAAGGGAGGTGTGCAGAAGGTGCAGGGAAAGGGAAAGGAAAGGAATGAGGGGCAGCCACAAAAGAAGAATGCTTCTATTGTCAGAAAAAGGGACATTGGAAGAAAGATTGCCGGGCCCTAAAAGCCAAGAATCAGAACACGAAGCAAGTTGTGGTTTCGGCTTCAGGTGTGTTCGTGATTGAAAACCGTTTCTCTATTAACTCTACTTCCTAGGTATTGGATACCGGATCAGGATCTCACATCTGTAATTCTTGCAGGCGCTGAGAAGCCGAAGAGTTTTGAGAAAAGGTGATATGACCCTCAGGGTTGACAACGGAACCGGTGTGGATGCCGTTGCAGTAAGAGAATATCACCTAGGATTGGTGAGTGGACATATTTTGTTATTACGTAACTGCTTTTGTGTACCCAGTATGATGTATAATATTATATCTGTATCTTTGTTATCTAATGAAGGATATAATTTTGCACTTGAAAGCAATGCCATAAACATTCACCTAAATCATGAAATGGTTAGGCCGGATACACTTAATAACGGAATATAAATTCTCAATCAACATCAAGTTTTCAACGTCCAAAACACACTAAAAAGAAAGACTTCAGAATCAAACTAAGCTTTCTTATGGCATTGTAGACTTGGTCATATCAATGAAACACGGTTGACCAAGTTTCATAAAGATGGATACTTAGATCCATTTGAGTATCAATTATATGCAACTTTTCAATCATGTATCAGAGGAAAGATGACAAAAACTCCATTCACTGGACACGGAGAAAGAACTACTGAGCTCCTGGGACTCATACACAGCGACATGTGTAGGCCAATGTCTATGCATGCAAGAAATGGCTATTCCTACTTCATTACTTTCACCGATGATTTCTCAAGGTATGGACATGTATTCTTAATGAAACATAAATTCGAGGCCTTTGAGAAATTCTAAGAGTATAAGAATGAAGCGGAAAAGCAAACCGGTAAAAGTATCAAGATGCTCCGATCTGATCGGGGTGGTGAATATTTAAGTGCCAAGTTCCTAGAATATCTAAAAAAGAATGGAATTCTCTCTCAGCTTACTCCTCCATACACACCACAATAAAACGGTGTATCAGAAAGATGGAATCGCACCTTACTTGATATAGCGTATTCCATGATGAGTAATGCTGAGTTGTCGCCCTCCTTCTGGGGTTATGCACTAGAAACTGTTACATACCTATTGAATAAGGTTCCAACTAAGTCTGTGCCTACCACTCCATATGAAATATGGAGTGGAAAGAAACCCTGTCTTAAGTATCTAAAGATATGGGGCTGTCCTGCTTTTGTCAAAAAAGTTCATCCGGACAAGCTCGAGGCACGTTCAGTATTGTGTAAGTTTATGGGATACCCCAAGAATTCTAAGGGGTATTATTTCTATTACGCTGAGAAATAAAAGGTCATTGTTTCTCATCATGCTCATGGAAACTCAATTTCTTGAAAAATAGATAAGTAGGAACGCAATAGAGCTGGAAGAAATTCCAAAACCATAAAGTATTACTGAAAACTTAGTAGAACCAGAGATTTCAATGGAACCGGATGTACCTACGCCACTCCGAAAATCTAGTAGGCAGTCTCATCCACCCGAGAGATACTACGATTTTCTCGTAGATAGGGATCGAGAGGATTGCATCATCGATGATGATGAGATAACTAGTTTTCAGCAAGCCATCACGAGTAGAGACTCGGTGAAGTGGCTGGATGTTATGCGATCCGAGATAGAATCCATGTACACAAACCAAGTATGGACTTTGGATTTTTCTCCTACTGGGGTAAAACCCGTAGGATGCAAATGAATCTTCAAAAAGAAGATTGGTGTAGATGGTCAAGTAGAAACCTATAAAGGTAAACTTATTGCTAAAGTTTTTCGTCAAAGACCGAGATTGGACTATGACGAAACCTTTTCATCAGTGGCTATGCTTAAATCCATTCGGATCCTACTTGCCATTGTTGTTTTCCATGACTATGACATCTGGCAGATGGATGTTAAAACCTCTTTTCTAAATGGAAGTTTTGAAGAGTGTGTTTACATAGATCAACCGGAGGGTTTCATAGACAGTGGAAGCAACGGAAAGGTATGCAAGTTGCTTAAATCCATTTATGGATTAAAGCAGACATCGCGGAGTTGGAACATCTGCTTTGATTAGACAGTCAAGTGTTCATATTAGAATTTTGCATTATTATATCGCCCATTCTTAATCATATTACAAATAAATAGGTGCTTTTGATCCATGTCTGCTAAATAGTTGCAGGTTACAGGTTCTCAGATCGTTACAGTGAAATTCATGAAAAGTCGCTACAAATGTGAGACTACGACCAACAATAGATGAATCCTTATGATGCCGCCTGACAGTTCAAGGAACAAATGAAAATCAGTAAACAATTCAATGCACAAGGGCAGCACAAGATTCAAGACTTGAATGTGAAGCTTACGGTAAAAGTCCACATAATTCTGTACTGTTGGAAATATGGAAGAAAGTAGAAAATATTCTGAGGAACTAAATGAAGAAAACAGAAAATAAAAGCAACACAGAGAAATCCTGAAGAATTGGGCCTATGAGCCCACAAAATGGCCGCGGATCCGCGGCCAAAATGGCATTTCTGCCGCGGAACCGCGGCCGTGCAATGCACGTGTCGGTGCAGGTGTCGATGCTTTGACTAGGTCTTTGGGGTTGTTTTGTAATTTCATGTATGGATCAGAATGTAAACCTAGGGGTTTTCCTATCTATAAATAGGAGGGCTCAAAGCCAAATAAAGTGTGCCTCTTTTGGGTGCCTCTTTTGAGATGCCTCTCTTTAGTTCTTAATCTCTTTTCAATTTCTAGATTTAATTCATATTTTGTAAGGAATCGTTGAAAGGTCATCAATAAAGGTATTTTTTTTATCTTGCATTCTTTATCTGAATTTAATTCCTGCAATGTTTTATCTGTCTTTTATTATCTGCAATTTAGATAGTCTTTTAAAATAAAAATGAATTGTATTGTTAATACCATAATGAGTGAGTAATTCCTCACTTGTTAGGGTTAGGATAGGGAAGGCTTGAGAGATGGAAATCTCTCTCATTCCTTTCATTGCTCGTATAAATGAATTAATTAGGACTCTATTTAAATTAACCACTCACCGCTCACTACGGCACCTTATCCTATGAGATAGCGGTGATTCCCTAGTTAGACTGGTTTTGATTGATTTACATAGAGGTTAGGGCTAAGAGCCAAGAAAGGACAGACAAGGACCAAAAGGAAGGAACTATGTTTCTTCCAAGTCGTGCTAATCCCCTTTGTTGACTATTACCCTAACCCCTATGTTCTTAACTAAGGCAAAGAAAGCAGTGAGTAGAATTCTTTTTCCAAACTAACATAATCCTAACCCTAGCAAGCCTTTTAAATCAATTTATTCTCATTCATAGATCTAAAACAAAACCACCAATTTCTTTTGAACTTAACTCGTAAGAACATAAAGAAAAGGTATCCTTCTCCCTGTGGACCGACCCGTACTCAACCGGCTAGCTAGCAGGCGACACCGTTATTGATTGCGGTATTCTATTCTTTGATTTTAAAACGCACGCCAAAGCACTCTCAATCAAATGGCGCCGTTGCCGGATAGACGGTAGTCTCTTTCTTTGTGTAATTTCAGGTTAAAAAAAATAAAATAAAAAATTTTAAAATTTTAAAACAAATAAAAAAAATTTAAAAAAATTCATCTTGTTCTTTTTTAGAGGTATTGTGTGAATTGCGCAGGAAAAGAAGAGGAACAGATTCAGATCTGGAAAAAAACCCAGTAAACAAATCAATAAACAGAAGATCTGAACAGACAGAGGAGAATCATAACAACAAACAGAAAATTTTTTGGAGATCCAAACTAACAGAACCACCGCGGAACCGCGGCGAATATATGCAGTTGACCGCGGAAGCGCGGGCAACCAATGACGTCGGCATCCCAAAATTCTCTGTAATTATTTTTGTCCTCTCTTCTACCCTCTGAATTCCACTGAAAAATTTTCCTGCAGGGTTCTTTGCGCAAAATTCTTCTCCCTCTCCAAAAAATTGTTTTTGTGCAGGATTCTTTGCGCTGCCAAATAAAAAAAATTTGCAAGTGTTTTAGATTTTTTGGTGTGTTAGCTGCTTTGCATAATTAATACGGACTCTAAGGGGCTATAACACCAATCAAGATTGGGTGGAGATTTCATTACCCTTCCTAAGACCCAAAAATCACTAAAAACATATGCATCACCCTTAAGTTAATTAAAAAATATTTAGACTCGGCCAACTAAGGACTGTCGTGCTCAATAGGACAGAGGAAGGTTCTGGGCATTCAATCGTTTATCTAAACCTGACTTTGTGGTGCCTAGGCTAGACAAGTGAGAAAGGTAACTTTAAATTGCCCGTCTCACGGTGATTCGTGAGCGGAACCCTCCTTTCTTCATTTGTGCTTACCTTGACACAATTGGCGGTGAAGAGGCGATTTGAGGGATATCTCACAACTTGTCACTTTGGAACAGTTAGGAGCAGTCTAGTTGACTTAGGAGACCCTCGCTCTAGGCTTGTTTGTGCATGCTTAAATTGTGATTGTGCCGTAGTTCCGTACAAATTTTTGCAAAACTCTTTCTAAAAAAACCAGTTTCAAAAATTTCAAAACTCCAAAAACAAACATTTTTTTAAAAAAAATTATAAAAAAATTATTTAAAAAAATCACATTCTTTTTCTTCTCCTTTCTCTCATCACATCATGGGTACCCCACCTCGCAAAACTCTAGCCGAACTTTGGTACCCTTAACCTGACATTATTTCCTACGCTCATTGTTTTAGTCGAATTTCGGACGACCCCTCCATGCCCAAAATTTTTTTGATAGATCGAATAGACGCGTCTAGGAGAAACAGTTGGACTCTGCAATCCACTTTGTATCAACCGTTTCAACCTTCACCACCTTCTTACGTTGATACCCCTTTTGAGAGTCCGGTGGTAACTCCGAAACCCATGTCTATTGCTGAACATATTGAACAATCTCATAGCCGATCTTTCACTCCTTTCAACACTTCCAGTTCTTGGGATCAACAATTCCATTCACCTTTTTATCCAAATGATGATCCTAATACTGTCTAACCATTCAATTCCTATCAATCTTACCCAACTGTTGCACCTTCTCTAGACATTGCTTCTACACAGCCATTTGGGAGTTTCCATGATCCAAACAACTTTGAATCTTTTACTGAAACCCCATCACAACCCATGTCTAGTCTGGAACAGTCGTTGGAAGTTTTATGGTAGCGTCAAGAGAATAGATGATGGATTTGAATGCGTCCATGGCCGCCCTTATACAACCTAGTGACCCGGTAGCTAGTTTCCAACTAGCTCCAAATTTTCCAATGTATGATAAGGCGGTTGGAAAGATTGATAATTTGAGTGGAGAGAGTGAGCTGTGCACCCTTCCAAATCAAACTTACCCATCCCTAATTAATCCCACAATTCCGGTTTTGAATGTCTATCAAGTGTTCCAAATGATTCACCTGTTGAAAATAAAACGTTTAATGAGTTGTGCGACTTTGTAGTATTTGATTTACCTGATTGTGAATGGTCCCTTTCGAGTGAAACCATCACCAATCCTTTTGACCTCTACACCTCCACTCTAGAACCTGAATTGATTAAAATCCATGCTTTTGATGCGGTGTCTAAAAAAATTGATTTTCACTTGATTAAGGATATAGACGCTGGGAATATTTCGGATGATGAACCCACATATTTGGAAAAGTTTCTCTTTCCAAATCATCATCCCGAGTCATTAAATGTTTCTCCCGAACCCCATATGCGTCTAGATTTTGATGATAAATGCATAGATGAGATAACTTTTGAGGGGAATTTTGAGGATAGTATTGAGGATGAACCTGTTGGAGATAGTGCCCTCAGAGTCAATTATTGGATCACAGGCACGTGATTGCAATGATTGAGGGAGGACCTATACCGGTAGGACAGTCTTACTCAAGATGATAGTATGCTATCTGGTTTATCTTTATCATCGTGTACTGTTTTAGGTGACCTTACAGGTCACTATTGCACGTTGATAGAGCCCCTAGGATTCTTGCTTGACTGTCAGCAGTATGAGGGCGATCATATACGTGGGAGCTGGGGTCTATAAGCACATCCTTAAAAGGTCCCTAATCGAGGGAGTTTCGAGACAGGGCATCGATACTCCAGAGTAGACTAGTGTATACAGTCGAGACCCCGACGAGGGGCGGTGGCCGGTCTCACAAGCCACTGGTGTCAGTTGGTTCACCTAAGATGTATACAGGTGCTCATTGGGTTATGAGTACACCGGACAGGACTCGCCGAGAACATACTAGTTGGTCTTATACCTGACGTCAGATAGCAGTTCCCTGGTGACATGTGTACAGGTTAGTTCATCGACCTGAAATCGTCATTTGTCTCGTGTGAGTTCCCACTGTACTTTGATTCCTACCCAACCACGCTCAAAGGAGTTGTGCAAACAGGTTTTAGTTGGGTACAGTCCCGAGCCGTATGGAGGCAGTGAGCGGATCTGCAGGGGTTCGTCTCTCCCGGTATTGGGGGTGAGGTCGCGCTGTGTCTAGGAGAGCCATTACATGAAGTCCTTGGCCAAGGCAGGAGATTTACTGGTAGGTATTCTAGTAGTATCTCAGGGTGTTCTGGGCTACACTCCGACATGACTTGTGCCGCTTTTGGGGGTCTGACTTTTACCAACCCCTTAGGCCCGCCATGCGATGCTCATAGACAAACGGACTGGACTGTACGGATATTGTCACTGACAGGCTCAGTAGGGTGTCAGGATGAGTTCGCTCATCGACGTCCCTTTTGGTCAATACCTGGTAGCCCGTCACGTATGGCTAATACCTCTAACGTGCTAGTGGTTAAATCCACAGCCAAAATATTGACGAGTCTTTAGAGTCCCCCACAGACCGTTTTCTCAAGTTTCGGGCGAAACGCTGTAGAGGCTGTATGGAGATATGGCAGGGTTCGATCTTATACGTGCGGTATTGCACGGATCATGATCGGACGGATAATACTAGCGGGCTTTGATTTAAGCCGGATCCTAGTATTATACAGTGTAGATTTTGTCTCATTGCATTTGTATTCGGTCAGAATACAAATGCGGGTATGTATATACAGTCGCGGGGTTTTCCTGTAATTTATTACGGGATCAGTTTTTTGAAGTTGCCAGTTTGCATTCCGTTTCGGCCAGTTTTCCTTTGTTCCTTCACGGGCCAGATTTTTCCGATGGAGGGGGTTATTTGCAAGTATGCAAATTAGCAAAGTAGAGGGGGTTATTAGTGATTTGTGGCTTCATGTTAGTTCTAGCACATTTGATTCCATTTTGTGCACATGGTTTGCATTAATGATGATGGGATTTGATTAGGATATGAAAGGATTTTGAAGTGAGATAATTTCCTCATTTATCTTCACACATTTGGATATGCCATTTCTCTCTCTCCTCATTCTTGATCAAGGGGCCGGCCACACAAAAGAGAGGATGAAGGAAAATTTCATTTGGGGTGTGGGAAATTTCTTCATCTCATTCTATGCTTGTATCAAAAATCTCAAAGCTCATTTCCACTTGCTCATTTGTTCATTCCTCCATCTATTATGGCAACTTCACATAACCCGCTTGAGGCAAACCATTCTACACTTAGCCTACAGCATTCTTGGACACGTCGGCTCGCCAACTTCGTGCCTGAGTTGCCTCGGTCCAGAGGTGGGAGCCCATAAAAGAACCCGGCGATGTGGTGCCCGTTCCGACGAGGAGGTGAAGATCGGAGATTCTGCAAGGAGATCGGGATGGAGGCCGAAGACCGAAGGACACGGATCGCTCGGTATAGCATTCTACCCATCTTCTAGTTTGCTAGGATTAGGTTAATGGCCCGATCCGGGTTTTTAGTGCGCGGTAGTGCCTGTTTACAAGTTTCGTAAAAAGTTTTGTTTCCGCATTCCGGCATCGGATTGACGCCCTTGGCGCTGCCGTGCACTTACACTGGTATCAGAGCCACGCCATTAACCTAGTCTATCTTGCTCTAACGTGTTTACAAGTTCGATCGAACGGATTTTCAAAAAACCGCGTTTCCATGTCAAGTTTCTGTCGAATTTTTGCAGTGCTTTAAAAATTATTTGGTACATTGTAAAAATACGTGCAGGGTTTTTTATGCATTCTGTGAAAATTTGGTCGCATGTTATTACTATTCCACCGCGGAACCGCGGCCAAACCCATGCTTGGGCCGCGATTCCGCCGCCACTTTGACTGTTAAATGCACCAAAATTTTACAGAGGGCTTCTTCCTTGAAAATGGGGTTTTTGGTATATTCTGTTTGGGCCCAGATTTTCTTTGAGTGATACAGTAGTGCTTAGGGCCCACTTCGGTAAATTTGATCAATCGAAAATTTTAAACATGTTAGTTCACAGTATTTACATTATATCTACGACCGTGAATGTCACTTGATCGGTAAATCCTGTCTAACTGCTATAGCCCTTTTAGACGGATTTGCGAATATGACATTCACGTTGATGTTCTGTATTGTGCTGTGATGTTGCGGATTGTCGTGGTGGATAGCCTGGATGCAATGGTAGTACAGTTTGGTTTATTATGTATATTTGATATTGCGGGGCGAGCGTCCGACATGTGGACTGCCGTCACTGCCTGTTTGTATATTATTCCTTTGGGGCACGACCGGGCTGAGGTCGATGTACCCGTTGTATGTATATTTTACTTTCTGTACTAGGATTACCCTACGGTGGGGTGCACGGGTAGCCGGGTTCTAGAGGGCAACGGGCCCGCATCTCATGGCTTTGAGACGGAGGGGGCTTCACTCTAGAATTGGCGGGCTATTCGCCGCACTCGTAGGGGGTACAGGTTGACCCAAGGAGGGGTGCCCAAGTTACCAGATTCCGTGAAGTGCTGCGTGGTCCATTCACGTTGCTGAAGTGGGCTGCCTCGCTTCAGGTTTTGGCGGGTAACTTGCCGCGCCCGTAGGGGTCTAGGATTTCATTGCACAGGCTATCCACACTACCAGGAGAACGTCGGGTTTCAGTAGTGGCTCTATGAAACCCGGGGATCCCAGATATCTGTATTGTTCTGTGATGCTTATTACATTTCTGTGATGTTGCATTTTATCACGACTTGAGCGAATATTATATATCGATATATATACTAGTAGATGTTGTATATGTTTTGCACCCGCGCTAGTCCAGTCCCCGCTCTGTCGTTAGTTAAGTAACCTAACGGGTGATGACGGAACCCAGTGGCGAATGCGGGTGGCATATACGTACATCATTATTTTCGTTCTTTATTGGTGTCATCAATTGATGGGACTGCGTTGATTCGGATCAATGCAAGCTAAACAAACATATTCTGATGTTGTTGGAACATTTTTCAAAAAGTTGTTATTGCAAGGGCGTTCTCTTTTGTTTTGCACAGTGGTATTCGGTTATGAATATCCAGCACCTCAGTCGACGAGGCAAGGGCCGAGATCCCTTCACCGGGAGTGACCCTTTGGACAGAAGTTTGCGTCAGGGAAATAACTTCACTATAGTCGTTTACTTTTGCTTTGCATCGTGGTATTCAGTTGGAATATCCTGCACGTCATTCTACGGGGAAAGAGCCGAGATCCCTTCACCGGGAGTGACCTCTTTAGCAAAGGTTTTCGCCACTATATTCTTTTTAAAAGCTATCCGGTTCCTTCAACGATATCAAGTTCATTACGTTAAAGGTTTTTCGCCAGAAACCATTCGTAGCCCTCCGTCATTTCAGACGGGTAGCACGTAGTTTTCATACTATGTTTGTTGACCTTCGTCAAGGCATAGTGTATGGTAGCTGCTTGTTACCTTTCTGTTGCATAGATAGATGTGTTGGTTTAGGACAGTCATATAGCCTTGTTGGCTAAAGTCAAGGGCTTGTACGGGTGGGTTCAAATTAACCTGGACAATGACGGGTAGAACTTGACATGTGACTTATGATTTGATGACCTTCGCCAAGGTCAGAAGAGCATGGGGCAAAAATCACATCGGGAGTTTCTAAAGAAACTGAAACTTGCCAGATATGCGCATACCTTCTGGAGTGTGATAACGTGAGCTGATTCCGTCACGTTATCATGCGATGATAGTTGGATCCCGATTCCCACTGATGAGTTGGTTTACTCCTCGGGTGATCCCGACTAATTCTTCTTTCAGGTTTGGAGGAGAATTTGACGTTACAGTAGGAGGTTTCCTGATTAGATAAAGTGATAACCATTCTGATCTAGGTTAGAGTGCACGCTGAGTGTTTCTTTTCTCTCTCTCTTTGGCAGCGACCATGACCCGACCCTTGACTATGACTCAGTGACCAAAATTAACCGAACCTTCTTAAACACTGGCTTTTGGATTGTCAGAGTTGCATACCTCATTACCACTCCTACTTTTACCCTTTTCTCCAGGACACCCCGTATTACTACGAACGTCCACTTCCATTGGACAAAACTATCGTATGGTTATATACAAACTCGAAGGAATTTATTCGAGGATGGTTTCCGGTTCTGGAGAAAACGAATAGGACTATTCAGTTGACTTTTCCTTTTACCTTCTCTCAGGTTGCGAGTACTCCTTGGATTAGGAGATAGTACACCTATTACGCAAATTGGATAGTCTTCTTCCAAACCTTAGGCTGGTGCCGAACGGTAGGGAATGAAAAAAACCAATTAGCCTAAACGGTGTACAGAAGGTATTAAGTTAAGACAAATAAAGGGATTAGTAAGAGGAAAAAGTAAACTGCGACTGCTATTCACGACCAAACCAAGTATTTCTTCGCCAATCCTAAATCACCTTTGTATTTCTCTAGAACACTCCGTATCACTACGAAGATCCACAGTTTATTTGAATACTCCATCGTATGGTTATATACGAACTAGAAGGAACTTGTTCCAGTTCGGGGATGGATTCTGGTTTAGGAGAAATAGGAATAAGGTTTATCCGGTTGTCTTTTATCTTCGCCTTCTCTCGCATTGCGAGTGCTCCTAGGATTAGGACAGTACACCCATTATGCTTATTGGATAGTCTTCCTCCAAACCATAGGCTGGTGCCGAGCGGTAGGGAAGGAAGAAAACCATTTGGCCTAAAGGGGTGTACAGAAGGTAATGACTAAAGACATATAAAGGGATTTGGAAAGATGGCAAAGAAATATACGGTTACAGTTGTGAATCTGGATAATGGAAGAGGCACTACTAGGAATACCCGGATACCCCCATGAAACATTTCAATGTTTCAGTTTCACTGTGTACTGTTAAAAGAAAACTGATTTCCTAATTAGACACTTGCTCCAGGGTATGTATTTACCAGGTATGATTCTCACATCTGTATGGTTTTACAGATGATGAGTGGGAGTAAGTTATTGGGAATTAGGTTATTATCCTCATTATATCGGAATTCGTTGTAATTGGTGATATTTGAGGAAGTCACCTGGGTTTTTTGCCGGACGGCAAATATTTGGTTTTGAATATCCGTTATAATGCATCAATTTCAAATTGATATATCTGTACGTTTATTTTCATAAAGAGAGATATAACTTTTTGAAATTATGTCGATGACATTTACCTATATCAGTGGATGGTTAGGTAAGGAGCATTAAAACAACGGTGTAATTCTTCTTAACCATAGGTACAGTTTTCAACCTACGATGCACAGGGAATGAGTTATTAGACTCAAGGGACTTATACAGAGTATTGTATGTTGTCCAGTGTCCATTAGGACAAAGGGGTTGGTACTCGTACTATATTCTGTTTACTTGTGATTTCTCTAGTTCTTAGACATGTGTTTCGTAGAAATGCAAGGTCTGAGTTTTGAGAAGTTATAGGTATGTGGATAAAGTAGAGAACCAGGTGTTGCAAGTATCGGGATTCTTCAAGGTGATCGAAGATGTAGATACTTGTGTATGGTATTCAGTTGATAGTAATGATTAAGAGAACTTGCTTCTCTTTCAGGTTACTCATAATTGGAAGCATTCCTAAGTTGAGTAACGCTGATCGGCCTCCTTCCATTTAGTTGACATGCACTGGAGACAGCTGCATGATTTGAATCCGGTTCAATTAAATCAGTGCCTCTGTTTCTGTAATTGATATAGAGCAGTTCATATCTTGACGTTGTTAAGGTACGGGGAGTTGTCCGGCTTATGCTTAAAACCAGACTCTGGATAACTCAAGGCACGTTTCTGTAATGGCTGTTTGTGGGTTGACCCAGGCTATGACGAGGGTTGACTTTCTACCATCTGGAAGATTAATAGTGATATTGTTCTTGACTCGCCACAGTTTTAATAAAAATGGATTTATTTTTTTTCAGAAAACAGTAGTGGGAGTATGGTAGAACTGGAAGTGATTCCAGAACCGCAAACGATTACTGAAGATTTGATAAGAACCTAAAGATTCAATCTCGTTTGACATTCCATTGGCCACTCCGCAGATAAGGTGGGTAACCTCAGGCACCCGAGAGGTACTCCGGTAGCCTCAAGGACGGTGACAGGGAGGTTCTTGTTTACCCAGACTTACCATTGTTGTTGTTCCAGACTATGAGACCCGGCAGGAGGATAAGTATAGCGTCGTTCTAAACTAGCTTTAGAAGTGCACGTGTATATGACTCTGCCAGAGGGCTGTCGTAGTCAGTGGGAGCAGCGGAAGCATAATGGACAAGTTGCTTATGTCTATTTATGGACTAAAGCAGATATAGCGGAGATAGATCATCTATTTCTGATGTGACAGTCATAGGTTTGACCTCATCAGAATAGGCGATGGATCTGTTAAGAAGGTAGTAGGGTGTGATGTCCTGGTATTTGGATGAAATACACAGAGTAGGAAGTGAAATTCCTATACTACGATCGGTTATACTTTGGTTGTCACACAGTGGTTTTTCCACATAGGACTTGGATATTATATCAGACATTCTTGTTACTGGATCTATGGTTTTAGATCTAGATTTGGGTAGTTTCCCAATCTGGGTACTTAGACAGCATTCTAAAGGTGTTTTAGAATGGACGACTCTAGGCATGGTAGTGTACCTGCAGGTGATGGAGTCACCCTCTCTAAAGGAGTTTTACAGACTAAAGTGGAGAGGGAAGTGCATGATTGGCAGATCACTTGCTTAGGCAATTGAGTCAATCATGAGATGTCAAATACCACACCAGATGTTGTTTTTACAGTAGATGCAGTAAGTTGATATTAATCCAATCCTGGAGAAACATTCGGAAGCAGTTGTAGAACATAAGTGCATGTTCTAGGGATATGATAACAGCATCCTCCTTCGGGAGACAGTTATCATTCCAAGCTTCCAAGGTGACCTGGATGACAGAGTGGCTGTCAGAGTTATAGTTTTCCCTCTGGCGAGGGGCAGTATTTTGGACAGGTGGTCCAGGAGGATACTGAGGGAGGTATGGCGCAGGACACTGATTAAGTTCAGTCGAAGATACTGTCTAATAAGTTTGGATTTGGAGTTCACTTATGAACTAAGTCCCATCAGACATCCAAACATATTCTAAGACAGGTATTGCTCATTTCGGGAGATGGGTTTCTCCGCGAACTTGAGATAAAGAGAGACATAGAAAGAAACATCACAGCGGATCCACTCACTGAGGCTATTCCTCGAACGCAATAGTTTCACAAACGATCTTTGTGAGACTGACTAGTAGAGGAGTTGGGTGTTCGGTATCACACGGGCTGTGAGTATGCGACATCGCAATAATTAGCCTTGAGTGCAAGTGGGAGATTGTTGGAGATAGTGCCCTCAGAGTCAATTATTGGATCACAGGCACGTGATTGCAATGATTGAGAGAGGACCTATACCGGTAGGACAGTCTTACTCAAGATGATAGTATGATATCTGGTTTATCTTTATCATCGTGTACTGTTTTAGGTGACCTTACAGGTCACTATTGCACGTTGATAGAGCCCCTAAGATTCTTGCTTGACTGCCAGCAGTATGAGGGCGATCATATACGTGGGAGCTGGGGTCTATAAGCACATCCTAGTCGAGGGAGTTTCGAGACAGGGCATCGATACTCCATAGTAGACAAGTGTATACAGTCGAGACCCCGACGAGGGGCGGTGGCCGGTCTCACAAGCCACTGGTGTCAATTGATTCACCTAAGATGTATACAGGTGCTCATTGGGTTATGAGTACACCGGACAGGACTCGCCGGGAACATGCTAGTTGGTCTTATACCTGACGTCGGATAGCAGTTCCCTGGTGACATGTGTACAGGTTAGTTCATCGACCTGAGATCGTTATTTGTCTCCTGTGAGTTCCCACTGTACTTTGATTACTACCCTGCCACGCTCAAAGGAGTTGTGCAAACAGGTTTTAGTTGGGTACAGTCCCGAGCCGCATGGAGGCAGTGAGCGGATCTGCAGGGGTTTGTCTCTCCCGGTATTGGGGGTGAGGTCGCACTGTGTCTAGGAGAGCCATTACACGAAGTCCTTGGCCAAGGCAGGAGATTTACTGGTAGGTATTCCAGTAGTATCTCAGGGTGTTCTGGACTACACTCCGACACGACTTGTACCGCTTTTGGGGTCTGACTTTTACCAACCCTCTAGGCCCGTCATGCGATGCTCATAGACGAACGGACCAGACTGTACGGATATTGTCACTGACAGGCTCAGTAGGGTGTCAGGATGAGTTCGCTCATCGACGTCCCTTTTGGTCAATACCTGGTAGCCCGTCACGTATGGCTAATACCTCTGATGTGCTAGTGGTTAAATCCACAGCCAAAGTATTGACGAGTCTTTAGAGTCCCCCACAGCCGTTTTCTCAAGTTTCGGGGGAAACGCTGTAGAGGCCGTTTGGAGATATGGCAGGGTTCGATCTTATACGTGCGGTATTGCACGGATCATGATCGGACGGATAATACTAGCGGGCTTTGGTTTAAGCTGGATCCTAGTATTGTACAGTGTAGATTTTGTCTCATTGCATTTGTATTCGGTCGGAATACAAATGCGGGTATGTATATACAGTCGCGGGGGTTTCCTGTAATTTATTACGGGATCAGTTTTTTGAAGTTGCCAGTTTGCATTCCATTTCGGCCAGTTTACCTTTGTTCCTTTATGGGCCAGATTTTTCCGATGGAGGGGGTTATTTGCAAGTATGCAAATTAGCAAAGTGGAGGGGGTTATTAGTGATTTGTGGCTTCATGTTAGTTCTAGCACATTTGATTCCATTTTGTGCACATGGTTTGCATTAATGATGATGGGATTTGATTAGGATATGAAAGGATTTTGAAGTGAGATAATTTCCTCATTTATCTTCACACATTTGGATATGTCATTTCTCTCTCTCCTCATTCTTGATCAAGGGGCCGGCCACACAAAAGAGAGGATGAGGGAAAATTTCATTTGGGGTGTGGGAAATTTTTTCATCTCATTCTATGCTTGTATCAAAAATCTCAAAGCTCATTTCCTCTTGCTCATTTGTTCATTCCTCCATCTATTATGGCAACTTCATATAACCCGCTTGAGGCAAACCATTCTACACTTAGCCTACAGCATTCTTGGACACGTCGGCTCGCCAACTTCGTGCCCGAGTTGCCTCGGTCCAGAGGTGGGAGCCCGTAAAAGAACCCGGTGATGTGGTGCCCGTTCCGACGAGGAGGTGAAGATCGGAGATTCCGTGAGGAGATCGGGATGGAGGCCGAAGACCGATGGACAAGGATCGCTCGGTATAGCATTCTACCCATCTTCTAGTTTGCTAGGATTAGGTTAATGGCCCGATCCGGGTTTTTAGTGCGCGGTAGTGCCGGTTTACAAGTTTCGTAAAAAGTTTCGTTTCCGCATTCCGGCGTCGGATTGACGCCCGGGGCGCTGCCATGCACTTACAGAACCAATTTTGCTTGATGAGTCGATTTTCTAATTCATCATGTCCCTTCCACTGACTCTGTACACCCTCCTGAATCTTTAACCGATACCCTTCCTCAATCACTTCCCTCCATCCTCTTTCCGACCTTGCAAGAAACCGTTACACTTTCATTTTCAATGTCTGGTTTACCAAGTTCGACGTACTCATGTTTTCTCACGAATCTTGAGGGATTTGACCTCATTTCTCAGTGGGTTGATAGATTAGCACAATCGCTTTTTACACATCGGTCATTCCAAATTGTGCTAATTTATACACTCCATTTCCACCCTCAAGTTCGTATTCCACTGCTCTCTCCCACTTTCTCTGGTTTTTCTTCTAATCTTCCTTTAATGATAGCGAGTATTAATGAATCACAATCCGATAATTCAAGTTTGATCATTCCAGAAAGCCAACTTGATTTGGATACTTTTGAAAATGAGGTAAATTGGTTTTTCGAGTCTCCTACCTCCATAATTTTTGACAAATCAAGCATGATAAATTCTGGCACAAAACTTATTGACATTGAAACGTTCAATCGGACCATCGATGGAAGTTTCGGAGATATTTTCACCGACGAACTCACATTCCTAAATGACATGGAATTTGTGATTAACCAACCTCCACCTGAAGAAGTCGAACCACCACCACCATTTCTTTTTCCCTTCCGCCATTCTTCTCCTCCACCGAGACCGTATACTGCTTCTATCTCCACATCTTCTCGTGTGTCTCTTATTTCTTTTCTCTACACTCTATTCTTTCACCAACCACACCATTATAACGATAAAATTTTGAATGGTTGGTGCTAACCTTTGGCCTGTGTAAGGCCTTGTATAGCTTGATACTGTGTTTTTCTCTCCCTAACTCTGAACTTTAATGCTTCAACAGTGGAAACACTGTTTCGCTTAAGTTTGGGAGGGCCTTTTTGTATATATATTTTACTTTCTTTTTCTGTTAACAATAAATAAAAAAAATAAAAAACAGGGGAGTGCCGACAATTTTGACCCTCTTGGTGTAGCTTGACAGTGAGGACACTGTCAAGTTTAAATTTGGGGGTGTGCTCGGTAAGGTTTCTTCCTTCGCATTCATATGTATATTTTTGCATTTGCATACTTATTTTAAAACCCATAAAAATTGAAAAATTTTAAAAAATTATAAAAATTAAAAAGTTCAATTTTGACTATATTTAACTTAAGTTCGACAAGACGGTTGAATAGTAGGGAAAAACTAGATCCTAAACTTAGTAAATTAAAAACCCTAAAAATAATCTTTCTTAAAGTTTAATTGTAGAAAATATATGTCCTTATAGTTTATTTAGAAATAGGCAAATTTTGAGTTCAGTTCTTGGGCTAAGTCAAAATAAGGGAAGAGTATTGAATTTTTATTTGAAGTGTAAGTCTGAAAAATAATTCTGAACCTTAAGTCTAAATTCTGAAAATATATACCCTACAATTAGCATATACACGCACCTTGAAACTTGGAATAGTAGAAGATACCTTGAAATGCTCTTGTCTAAAATCCTTAGTATGAAGGAAAAGAAAATAAAAGTACAAGTGTGAATAAAGAGACATAAAAAAATGAACACTGGTTTTGTAACTACTTAAGGCAGCATAAATAAAAAATATAGCGAGGGTGCTTTATCACCTAGTGCCTTAGACCAACTGGTTTAGGAGTCACTGCTAAGCCTTAGGTATTACAAGACGAGGAATTATGTCTTAATGCTCGAACACATTTTGTAATAGGTCGTTAGTACCTCAAGAAGTATTAACGGTCGCATGAAGGATGTGTGAGCAATTTCATCTAAAATTCACCAACTAAAAGTATGATAGCTTGAATTGAATTTCCAAGTGTAGGGGTGATACATACACACATGTAGGGGTATATGATTGGGGTTTGGATGAGAGATATGGATGAAAGATAGGGCTTACACCTTCAGTAGAGATGATAAAAATTCCTAAGTTGAGATGGAACCTTTGAAGGAAAATTCAAAAGATGCTAAAAGCTAAATAAATTTACAGAACATATACGATCTTAAGTTAAATGATAAGTGAGTGTGAAAAATACGGGTTGATGATTTCTGAGTTGAAGATAATAGAATTTCTTGCTAGAACACGGAATTGAAGAATGAAAGTCAATAGGCCAAATTGATAGGATTTTGTGGGTAGTATCCGCTGAAAACCCTCAGGAGACAACACTCCTCCTACTAGGGACACCTAGAGGTTTAACGGCTTGTTGCACAAGCTCAGTGCAATCGTGATTCCCTGCGAAAGTGAGGTTAGGATTTTTCGAGAATAAAATTGACTTTGCTCGGGACGAGCAAAAGATAAGTTTGGGGGTATTTGTTCATATCAGAATTTTGCATTATTATATCGCCCATTCTTAATCATATTACAAATAAATAGGTGCTTTTGATCCATGTTTGCTAAATAGTTGCGGGTTACAGGTTCTCAGATCGTTACAGTGAAATTCATGAAAAGTCGCTATAAATGTGAGAATACGACCAACAATAGATGAATCCTTATGATGCTGCCTAACAGTTCAAGGAATAAATGAAAATCAGTAAACAGTTCAATGCACAAGGGCAGCACAAGATTCAAGACTTCAATGTGAAGCTTACGGTAAAAGTCCACATAATTCTGCACTGTTGGAAATCTGGAAGAAAGTAGAAAATATTCTGAGGAACCAAGTGAAGAAAACAGAAAATAAAAGCAACACAGAAAAACCCTGAAGAATTGGGCCTATGAGCCCACCAAATGGCCGCGAATCCGCGGCCAAAATGGCATTTCTGCCGCGGAACCGCGGCCGTGCAATGCACGTGTCGGTGCAGGTGTCGATGCTTTGACTAGGTCTTTGGGGTTGTTTTGTAATTTCATGTATGGATCAGAATGTAAACCTAGGGTTTTTCCTATCTATAAATAGGAGGGCTCAAAGCCAAATAAAGTGTGCCTCTTTTGGGTGCCTCTTTTGAGATGCCTCTCTTTAGTTCTTAATCTCTTTTCAATTTCTAGATTTAATTCTTATTTTGTAAGGAATCGTTGAGAGGTCATCAATAAAGGTATTTTTTATCTTGCATTCTTTATCTGAATTTAATTCCTGCAATTTTTTATCTGTTTTTTATTATCTGCAATTTAGATAGTCTCTTAAAATAAAAATGAATTGTATTGTTAATACCATAATGAGTGAGTAATTCCTCACTTGTTAGGGTTAGGATAGGGAAGGCTTGAGAGATGAAAATCTCTCTCATTCCTTTCATTGCTTGTATAAATGAATTAATTAGGACTCTATTTAAATTAACCACATACCGCTCACTACGGCACCTTATCCTATGAGATAGCGGTGATTCCCTAGTTAGACCGGTTGTGATTGATTTACATAGAGGTTAGAGCTAAGAGCCAAGAAAGGACGGACAAGGACCAAAAGGAAGAAACTATGTTTCTTCCTAGTCGTGCTAATCCCCATTGTTGACTATTACCCTAACACCTATGTTCTTAACTAAGACAAAGAAGCAGTGAGTAGAATTCTTTTTCCAAACTAACCTATTCCTAACCCTAGCAAGCCTTTTAAATCAATTTATTCTCATTCATAGATCTAAAACAAAACCACCAATTTTTTTTGAACTTAACTCGTAAGAACATAAAGAAAAGGAATCCTTCTCCCTGTGGACCGACCCGTACTCAACCGGCTAGCTACCAAGCGACACCATTATTGATTGCGGTATTCTATTCTTTGATTTTAAAACGCACGCGCATAAGCATCGAACAATCATCAAGTAATTTGACTTTATCAAAAATGAGATGAACCTTGTATTTATAAGAAAATTGTAGGAAGAATTGTGGTATTCCTCGTTTTATACGTGGATGACATTCTCCTGATAGGAAATGATATTCCTATGCTACAATCAGCCAAGCTGTTCTTGTCACAGAAGTTCTCTCTAAAAAACCTGGGTGATGCCTAATACATTCTGGGAATTAAGATCTATCGTGACAGATCTAAAAGAATGTTGGGACTTTCACAGTCGAGGTGCATAGACACCATACTAAAGAGATTTAGTATGGAAGATTTTAAGCGCGGTAATTTACCCGCTTGTCACGGAATCACCCTCTCCAAAGAGATGTCTCCCAAGACTGATGAGGAGAGGGCCCGCATGAGCATAGTACCCTACGTTTCGGCGGTGGGGTCGATAATGTATGCGATGTTATGTACCAGACCAGATATAGCTTATGCACTTAGCGTGGTAGGCAGGTATCAGTCCAACCCAGGTGAGAAACATTGGATAGCAGTACAGAACATTCTTAAGTACCTGAGAAGGACAATGAGATGTTCTTAGTGTACGGTAATGGGGACCTCCAGATCGAGGTTTTTACCGACTCTAACTTCCAAAGTAACAAGGATGACTTTAAATCTATCTCGGGTTATGTGTTTACCCTCAACGGAGGGGCGGTCTGTTGGAAGAGTTCCAAACAGGACACCATAGAAGACTCGACGATGGAGGCTGAGTACATCGCTGCAAACGATGCCGCAAAAGAGGCAGTCTGGATGGGGAAGTTCGTTTTCGAACTTCAAGTGGTTTTATCCACTGCTAATCCAATACCTTTGTATTGCGATAACAATGGAGTCATGGCTTTGGCAAAGGAATCATGGTCCCATCAGAAATCCAGACATATCTTGAGGCTGTATTACCTGATGAGAGAGATCGTAGATCGCTAGGAGATCGAGGTGCGGAGAGTAGATATAAAGGAAAACACGGCATATCCATTAACCAAGGCCATCCCTCAAGTCCAGTTCGAGAGACTGTTCGAGATGTTGGGTATGAGGTATTCCAACAACTGGCTCTAGTGCAGAGTTGGGTACTTAATACGCCAATTAAAGGCCTTAGTGCAAGTGGGAGATTGTTGGATATGTATGCCCTAGAGGCCTTCATTGCATATGATGCTAGGGATATGTATATACAGGACAATCTTGCTCAATATGATAGTATGCTATTTGGTTTGTCTTTATCTTAATATGTGATGTGTTTTACTTTGTATTTCATATATTATATACATGTTGATAAAGCTTGTAGAATTCTTGCTTGACCACCAGCGTTGTGATGGCAATCATACTTGGGGGAGCTAGGTAGTCGATAAGCACATCCTTAAAATGTCCCTAGTCGTGGGAGTATCGAGACAGGGCATCGATACTCTAGAGTAGACTAGTGTATACATATCTAGACCCGGACGAGGGGCGATGGATTAGTCCCGCAGCCATTGGTATGATGCACCTAAGATTGTATACTGGTGCTCACTTGGGGGTGAGTACACTAGACGGACTCGCCGAGAACTGGCTAGATGGTATTATACTTAGCGTCAGATAGCAGTTCTCTGGTGACATGAGTGCAAATAGTCTGTCGACCTGAGGTCATCATTTGTCTCGTGTGAGTTCCCACTGTGCTTTGATTACTACCCTACCACGGCTCTACTGAGTCGTGCAAACAGATTTTAGTTGGGTACAGTCCTGTAGCGTTTTGAAAATCGTTTCGGTGAAATTTCGGAAAATCGGTAAAATGAGGGGGTTTTCTGTAAAAAGTCAAAATACAAATATCTTATTATAAAAATTAAATATACATATTCTAGCTATGTAATTGCTATTATTTGGTGTTTATTGAGCCGCTGGTGAAATTTCAAATTTTCTGAAAAAAATATTATTTTATTATTATTTTAAGCCGTCACTAATACATTTAATTAGGGAAAATTACAAATTGGAATGAGTTGAAACAAATTTTGTGCATCATAAAACATTAAATAAAAATTTATCATGTGGTTTTTGGAACGAAATCATTTGCCAAAACGGTTTAGAAATTACTGAAGAAAAAAGGCTTTTTTTTAGCGTAAATGGATGTTTGGGGTATTGTATTTATCATTTTTCATCACCCCACACCCGTGCCCACACCCACACACCCCCACTTACTCCTCCCCTTAGCCAAATTCAGCAGCCCTCACTTTTTCCCCACTTGGTTTGCAAAGGAAAAAGAAATGAAAAGAAATTAAAGAAAAGATTAGAAAATAGATAAAGTAGTTAGACTTTGACCTTACCTTGACCTTGACTTTCCTCCCTTGCATTTTCCTCACCTCCCTCTCTCTCCCTTCACCCATTTCTGTCCGAAATTCTCAGCCCCCAACAGCAGCCCCTCCCTCCCTCTTCTCCTCTCATTTTCCATCAAAAAATTCACCCATTTCCATCAAAAATCAAAGCTAAAATGCAAATCAAAACCCTACCCATTTTCTCTTATCTCTTTAAGCATGGATCTTGGTGCAAAGATTTCAATTTGGAGGTCTAGTTTCATGTTGATCTCAAGATGGTTTTAAGGTATAAATCCTAACCTATTGTTCAATTGTTGGGTTAAATTCCTTAATGTATCTTATTAGGTGCTTAAATATGGTTTAATTGCAAGTTTGGAAATCTAAAGAGAAGGAGTTTGAATTGAAAAGTTAGGGTTTTAAATTCAATAGGGTTGTTGTCACTTGTTTAAGGTTGCATGGTGTAGTTAGCATGTTAAGACATGTTAAACCTAATCTAGAAGATAATTTGTAAATTGTTGCATCTAAAAGTCCAAATTTAGTTATTTAAGCAAACTAGGTTTTAGTTTTAGTTGCAAATGGGTGATTTAAAATCTAACTAAGAATTTTATGACTTTATTAACATTATAAAATGTAGTTTAATGCTTTAGATCATGCAAATCCAAACTAGATTGTTGTATGTGCATTTTGCTATAAAATGGTCGAAATTGGTTAAAATTGCAAACTAGTTTTTGTAAATATTGTGTTAAATCGAGAATTAAAATATGGTTAGGGTTTTTATCATATTATTAACTTTATTAAGTGTAGTTTAACACTTTAGTTCATGGAAATCCAACCTAAATTGTAGTTTGTGCATTTTTGCTATGAAATTGTAAAAAGGGTATTTTGTAAACTAGAATATTAGGGTTTTTGGAATTTAATGAGATTAAATTCCGAAAATTGTTTCTATGACTTATTTAAGATATTTAATAAGTATATTGGCCGCTACATTCATTTAAACATCATGTTTTGTACAAACGGCGAATTGTGCTTGCTAGATTTTCGGAAAAACGACTTTTTAAGTAAAATTGGGGTTTTTGGGAATTTTAAGCTATTTTATATTATAATTAGTGCTTGTAATTGTGCAAATGAGTGTGATTGGGTTTTTCTCGATGGTTTGGCGTTTGTACACCGACGTCGAGGGTTTTTGGGTTGATTTGTGAAAGCGACCATAGGTTTTGACCTATGTGGGATTCGTGCATCGTTTTGATCATGAGTCGGATTTTAATGAGATATGGTGCGTTATGATATGTAAGTACCCCCATGTGGACTTCGAGACGACAAGCAAGCGCGTGGCGACGTCGGCACCGGCTAGCGAGGACCAGGTGAGTAGATTTATATCTGCGGGGAGAAGTCGGGTGGATGGCGCATAGCACCCCCGCAGTCCGTGGTGGTGTATACGGATGCGTATACACACCAACAATTATTATATGTTATTTGGGATTAATAACGATGCTTAGGATGGATATTGGTGTGTTGGATTACTTTAGTGTTGCGAACCCTAGGATAATGTTACACACACATACACACATACATACTTGCATACATTCCTATTGATATGTGCTCATGAGCTTCTTTATAGTTATGTGTTCACATGGGTATGGGACTGTGTTCACATACGGATTGAGCATGATACTTGGGATTGAGCTGAGTCGATGAGATTTGATTTGAGGCCGTGAGATCGGTGATATAGCAGGGTTCGTATCTTAGATACGACATGACGTTGTAGCGGGTCCTTGACGTAGTGTTTCACACACGTCCATGCATACGTAGGCGGTATCAGTATGGTACTAGACGTAGATCAGTACCCCGATCATGATATTTGATAAAGAGGATACCAGGTGAATAGTATGATGAATGTGATATTGACCCGTACCCAGATTGGGATGCCGTACGACGGATTTACGTACGAGCTATATTGATGATTGATCCGCACTCTTGACTTGGGATGCCTGATTATAGATATGGTATCGGATATGATATTATTGAGGCGGGATCACCGACTATACATATACATGTATGTATATGTATCGACTCAGATGATAGGCGGTTTCCTTACCTGTAGTTCATCATGTTAGTTCAGCCGTATAGTTTAGCGTAGTTGTTAGATTAGATTAGACTTCTCACCTATTTCAAAAACTAACGAATCGTGGGCATTTTTAAAGACAGCTCAAGGGAATCTACGGATATTTCAAAAACGACGTATCTTTTCATAAAAACACCGTAGCCCCTATTTTCAAAACCTCATGATTCGTGTTATTTCAAAAGGCACCATTCGTAGGACTTATATTAGATTATTGCAGATTAGTTATCGTTGTGTCTGGTATTCAGCTCCCGCACATTATTGTTGTTCGCTCTGCCTCGCATATTTATTTTGCTGCATATTCCATTATTGATATCATGCAGTTAGGACACCAGCACCATTACCGATGATGCGTATGTACCACGTACACCTACTTGCCGGCTCACACACATCTTCATCGATAATTGCCATGTCACGTACACTTTAGAGAATATAATTGCTTGACTTAGATTGTTAGCTGGTAGTTTTGACATGATATTAGTGTACTTCCCTTATATGCCATATTAGGCATTGTAGTTATTACCTACCACTTCATGCATACTGTTATTCAGTTGTTCATGCCTAGTTCATTATCATTGACATATGCACTTGTGATGATTTCTTGAGATTTATGATATTTCTGGATTTCGGGGGAAGCCGCAAAATTTACAACTTATGATCTTTTAAAATATAAAATGTTGCGGTTTTCTAGTGATGTAAAGTGTCGTCCACCATGAGTTTGCCGTGGTTTTGGAGATCCGTGTCGAGGAGTGGAAGAACCGTCACGGGTACATGGTGGGCCCGGTATGGTACCCCGGGGCAAGAGGAATGTGGTGTTGACGTTGAGCCTGGCTGGGGAGCACTACCTACAGGTGATATTACCCGACGCGTCGGATATCCGGAGGATACCGTCGTGGTCTTGAGATGGATGGTAGGGGCCGGTCCGGACTGACGACGCCCTAGATATTGAGCTTGAGACATTGATATTTCGAGACAGTGAGATTTATGTTTTGTGTCGATGCTAGACACTGTTGATACTGATTTCATTATGATACCTCAGTTTAAAAATACGAAGGAAATCTCACTAATTTATGAAAACAGTTTCTTCATTTACATGTATTCTGTTTCATGCATTCATACCTCATTCATATGATATATTGCTACCTGAGGCACTGACACGGGCACATGAAATTATACTCGGGTTAGATATTACCCTACTCATTGTTATAGGCTGCCTGTTATACTTATATTTGAGGATATATTATGATCATTGACCTAGGTTGCGTTATTTATGCGATTTCTGTGTGTAGATGTTTTTCTATTCACGAGTTGGCAACTCACCCCCGTTGTGCCCCAGTTTCTTGCAGATTTTCCGTACAGGTTTCATTACGGCTTGCGGGCTCAGTTTCATTCGGGTGATTTGCTAGTAGGTGGGTTTACTTGTATCATACCCCCATTATATATCTTGTATATCATTATTCTGTTGTATCTAGAAGTTCCATCAACCAAACATGTATCTATTGAGATAGAGACCAGTGTTGTTTATTCTTTCGACCTTAGAGTCGCTCGTTATATTGCTTGTGTGGTTGTGACCGTCGATTGACGAAGAGCTAGCTTCCGCTTGGGGATGCCTTTTTTCTTGATTTCGTATACTATTCATGTTGTATCCCGTTTGGGGGCGAGTATTTACAAAGGAGACTCTGCCGAAATTTTCAGTAAATTTTTGATGTTTAAAAAAAAACCGCATAATTCGGCTTATGCTATTGAAATTACTTGTTTTAAGTTGGTTTTTCCTGCACTCTACTACTTTTCTTGGTTTGGATTTCTGGGTTTTCGGTTTACTTAGATTACGTACGCCTCGAGACGTTCGTAGTTTAAGTGCCGGTCATGTTCCGTTCTTTTGGGTCGTGACAAAGTTGGTATCAGAGCGTTAGGTTTTACCTTCGGAGTGTAGGATGACCCTTGGTTGATAGAATAGGTGACTAAAGTAGAGTAACGTATCGTTGGTATGTTCCGCGGCATATTTACGACACGCCACTCCACTTATGAAGCCTTAGGATGTACATTTCCTTGTTCAGTATTATATTCCTTCCTGATCTAGCCTCATCGGTACCAGCTTGGTTTTGCTGCTACGGTTACCGGCAAGGAGAGCTACGGCTAGAGTTGCAGTCAGCACAAGCTCGTCACGAACGAGGACTGACCAGGGCGAAATTCCGGCGACACACGATTGCGGAGATGTGTCTTTTTACTGTGTTTCCGCGCCACGAGCGTTTGGCGAATCGCCTTTATGAGATTTCTCGGACGTGCCGATCAGTATCTAAGGATTGGGCCACTGACAGAGGCCAACCAGATTTTGATGACCGTTGGTGTGTTGCTTATTCATGATGGTCGAGGCACTGTTCAGCGTGCAGACGAGCGAGCTAGTTATTGCTGCGAACGACGAGATATTGCCCCAGATGCTGGCGTTAGTGCAGAACGAGTTGTACTAAGAGATGATAGAAGGTCGCTAGTCATCGAGGATGAATGACTAGGACTTGTGGATCGTTCGCCTACCCCGATGCGAGGTCATCAGATAGATTGATTCCAGCTGGAGACGATTTCACGCGGAGACGTTGAGAGTCGACAGAGACGATCGAATGTCAGAAACCTATTTATCCGAGTTTAAAGTAGTCGGAAAGACATGCAGGCAATTCTATGGTCCCTCTAGAAGAATGAAACCCCAACTCGACTTAATGACCGTGTGAAAGCTTTTGAACCTTCGGGTTTGCGGCAGTTCTACGGCGCCATTAGTGAGGCTTGGGTTTGCCCTTCTACGGCTGGACCACCGATGCTGTGGTATGTACTCGATACTATTAAACTGTGCCCAAGATGTTGAGCTCTTGGGGGATTATGAGGTTTTGACGACTCGGTCGGATGGCTCGACTTAATTCGGATGCTAGGTGGTGAGATGCATTTCTTGGGAGACTCCAGATACGAGGATAGCCGTTGGAGCTCAGTCCATATAGCCATGATGAGACGATTCCGAAGCAGTCGACATTAGAGAAAGTGGAGTAAAGAGGTCCGTACAAGATCTGGATAAGACGACGTTCCACTCCGCCGACATCAGAGATGCGATACGCATGCCGAGGCAGAGTACTGGATATACCTTCCAGAAGGAGTCGCGATGGGTATGCAGCCGTTCCGGAGCAAGATGCAGATATAGGAAAGGACGATGACTTCCGGACAGTTGGCAGGGACGAGACATGGAAGAGACCGTGAGCAGGATTCCTTCCAGGACACTGCTGCAATGATACTTACACCCAGGATCAGATGTGTCACGTATATTCAGAGAGCCAGAGGCCGACGCCAGTGATATGCTGTCTTATGAGTGGTCGCAATGATTGACCGAGAGATGACCAGAGAAGTGCCAGAATGGGATCATCCCCGTTAGCACACCTGACAGGGCCGATGAGCCGATGGACCGAGAGATTGGTAATTCACAGTGGAGATCTTGACCCAGGAGTGGTCATTGTTACGCACACCAGCAGGCCAGAGTCCATGATCATCGACGAGACGTCCCACTAGTGACCGCGCCAGTTGGCCCGAGATTCTTAGAGGATGCACTTGAGCGGTACTATTCCGCCATTATCGATTTCGATGTTTTGGGTGATTTATTCGCATGATTTGATTTTGATGATTGAGAATTTACGATTCTTGCACAGTGTTGCACTTGATATCGTTTTCGTGCTTGGGTTTCACATGTTTGTGATTTTACGGTTTCAGACATTTGAGTTGATTTTGTGCGTATGCACGCACACGATTTCGTTCCTGCACTCTGTATAGTTCATATATGCTTGCAGTGCAGTGATATGCCTTTTGTGCACTTAGATGCACTGGACTTCGATTTCGATTGTGATACTCGATATTTGTTTTGGGCACCTTGTGCACCTGATTGATTTTGCGCACGTTCGGCGCTTGATATTGGATTTCATGATTTCGTGCACGATGGATGTACCTGATTTGAATTTTCGCGCATGTCTTGAGATGCGATTTTGGTGCACACCAGATGCACTAAATCGAGATTTTTCGTGCATGTCAGATGCACCTGATTTTGCTGTCAGGCACACATGTTGCCTACGACAGATGTTTCGTGCACACCCGATGCACTTAGATGTTGTTTCTGTGCGCATGTATGGCATATTCATGGATTTTGATTTCCGTGTGCACCAGACGCACGTAGCATTCATGTGCATATTTTAGAATTGATTTCGTATAGAGCAGTACGTTTTTATGATATTGCTATGTGTTTTCGTACTGAGCAGGACTAGTCAGAGGACAGTAATATATTTTGCATGCATTGATAGATATTGAAGGGATTTCCAAAAAGCGAGCTATAGCCTCAGTATTTACCTACGTGTCTGATATGACACGAAATGTTTAAAACAAGGAGACCCTTCTAAATTGTTTCCAAAACGGCGGAACGTACATTTCAAACAAAGGTATATATGTATATAGTTATTTTCTTATGGTAGACGTCCGCCAATGTGCAGTGTTATACGCGTTGCACAGCGACTTAAAGAGATTTGGCATGCATTTCCTTCAGATACTTACAGATATAGATTCGATATTTACATTTATAGTTTCGAGTTACATCATATTGGTTTTGATTTGGATTTGGCATTGATGTCTTCTCCACGACTCCGATGATCGAGGGATGCTTGACGGGGTTTTGATTTGAGTTATATACTCATTTTTCAAGCGCATGCGCTGCGCTACGATTTGTTTTATGTATTTACAATTTCGGAGCCCCGACGACTTGATGGTTTTTCTTAGATGTTTTAGTAATTGGGGGAGTTTGGATTTAAATTCGGGGACCGAATTTCTTTAAGGGGGGAAGATTGTAGCGTTTTGAAAATCGTTTCGGTGAAATTTCGGAAAATCGGTAAAATGAGGGGGTTTTCTGTAAAAAGTCAAAATACAAATATCATATTATAAAAATTAAATATACATATTCTAGCTATGTAATTGCTATTATTTGGTGTTTATTGAGCCTCTGGTGAAATTTCAAATTTTCTGAAAAAAATATTATTTTATTATTATTTTAAGCCGTCACTAATACATTTAATTAGGGAAAATTACAAATTGGAATGAGTTGAAACAAATTTTGTGCATCATAAAACATTAAATAAAAATTTATCATGTGGTTTTTGGAACGAAATCATTTGCCAAAACGGTTTAGAAATTATTGAAGAAAAAAGGCTTTTTTTTAGCGTAAATGGATGTTTGGGGTATTGTATTTATCATTTTTCATCACCCCACACCCGTGCCCACACCCACACACCCCCACTTACTCCTCCCCTTAGCCAAATTCAGCAGCCCTCACTTTTTCCCCACTTGGTTTGCAAAGGAAAAAGAAATGAAAAGAAATAAAAGAAAAGATTAGAAAATAGATAAAGTAGTTAGACTTTGACCTTACCTTGACCTTGACTTTCCTCCCTTGCATTTTCCTCACCTCCCTCTCTCTCCCCTCACCCATTTCTGGCCGAAATTCTCAGCCCCCAACAGCAGCCCCTCCCTCCCTCTTCTCCTCTCATTTTCCATCAAAAAATTCACCCATTTCCATCAAAAATCAAAGCTAAAATGCAAATCAAAGCCCTACCCATTTTCTCTTATCTCTTTAAGCATGGATCTTGGTGCAAAGATTTCAATTTGGAGGTCTAGTTTCATGTTGATCTCAAGATGGTTTTAAGGTATAAATCCTAACCTATTGTTCAATTGTTGGGTTAAATTCCTTAATGTATCTTATTAGGTGCTTAAATATGGTTTAATTGCAAGTTTGGAAATCTAAAGAGAAGGAGTTTGAATTGAAAAGTTAGGGTTTTAAATTCAATAGGGTTGTTGTCACTTGTTTAAGGTTGCATGGTGTAGTTAGCATGTTAAGACATGTTAAACCTAATCTAGAAGATAATTTGTAAATTGTTGCATCTAAAAGTCCAAATTTAGTTATTTAAGCAAACTAGGTTTTAGTTTTAGTTGCAAATGGGTGATTTAAAATCTAACTAAGAATTTTATGACTTTATTAACATTATAAAATGTAGTTTAATGCTTTAGATCATGCAAATCCAAACTAGATTGTTGTATGTGCATTTTGCTATAAAATTGTCGAAATTGGTTAAAATTGCAAACTAGTTTTTGTAAATATTGTGTTAAATCGAGAATTAAAATATGGTTAGGGTTTTTATCATATTATTAACTTTATTAAGTGTAGTTTAACACTTTAGTTCATGGAAATCCAACCTAAATTGTAGTTTGTGCATTTTTGCTATGAAATTGTAAAAAGGGTATTTTGTAAACTAGAATATTAGGGTTTTTGGAATTTAATGAGATTAAATTCCGGAAATTGTTTCTATGACTTATTTAAGATATTTAATAAGTATATTGGCCGCTACATTCATTTAAACATCATGTTTTGTACAAACGGCGAATTGTGCTTGCTAGATTTTCGGAAAAACGACTTTTTAAGTAAAATTGGGGTTTTTGGGAATTTTAAGCTATTTTATATTATAATTAGTGCTTGTAATTATGCAAATGAGTGTGATTGGGTTTTTCTCGATGGTTTGGCGTTTGTACGCCGACGTCGAGGGTTTTTGGGTTGATTTGTGAAAGCAACCATAGGTTTTGACCTATGTGGGATTCGTGCATCGTTTTGATCATGAGTCGGATTTTAATGAGATATGGTGCGTTATGATATGTAGGTACCCCCATGTGGACTTCGAGACGACAAGCAAGCGCGTGGCGACGTCGGCACCGGCTAGCGAGGACCAGGTGAGTAGATTTATATCTACGGGGAGAAGTCGGGTGGATGGCGTATAGCACCCCCGCAGTCCGTGGTGGTGTATACGAATGCGTATACACACCAACAATTATTATATGTTATTTGGGATTAATAACGATGCTTAGGATGGATATTGGTGTGTTGGATTACTTTAGTGTTGCGAACCCTAGGGTAGTGTTACACACACATACACACATACATACTTGCATACATTCCTATTGATATGTGCTCATGGGCTTCTTTATAGTTATGTGTTCACATGGGTATGGGACTATGTGTTCACATACGGATTGAGGATGATACTTGGGATTGAGCTGAGTCGATGAGATTTGATTTGAGGCCGTGAGATCGGTGATATAGCAGGGTTCGTATCTTAGATACGACATGACGTTGTAGCGGGTCCTTGACGTAGTGTTTCACACACGTCCATGCATACGTAGGCGGTATCAGTACCCCGATCATGATATTTGATAAAGAGGATACCAGGTGAATAGTATGATGAATGTGATATTGACCCGTACCCAGATTGGGATGCCGTACGACGGATTTACGTACGAGCTATATTGATGATTGATCCGCACTCTTGACTTGGGATGCCTGATTATAGATATGGTATCGGATATGATATTATTAAGGCGGGATCACCGAATATACATATACATGTATGTATATGTATCGACTCAGATGATAGGCGGTTTCCTTACCTGTAGTTCAGCTTGTTAGTTCAGCCGTATAGTTTAGTGTAGTTGTTAGATTAGATTAGACTTCTTACCTATTTCAAAAACTAACGAATCATGGGCATTTTTAAAGACAGCTCAAGGGAATCTACGGATATTTCAAAAACGACGTATCTTTTCATAAAAACACCGTAGCCCCTATTTTCAAAACCCCATGATTCGTGTTATTTCAAAAGGCACCATTCGTAGGACTTATATTAGATTATTGCAGATTAGTTATCGTTGTGTCTGGTATTCAGCTCCCGCACATTATTGCTGTTCGCTCTGCCTCGCATATTTATTTTGCTGCATATTCCATTATTAATATCATGCTGTTAGGACACCAGCACCATTACCGATGATGCGTATGTACCACATACACCTACTTGCCGGCTCACACACATCTTCATCGGTAATTGCCATGTCACGTACACTTTAGAGAATATAATTGCTTGACTTAGATTGTTAGCTGGTAGTTTTGACATGATATTAGTGTACTTCCCTTATATGTCATATTAGGCATTGTAGTTATTACCTACCACTTCATGCATACTGTTATTCAGTTGTTCATGCCTAGTTCATTATCATTGACATATGCACTTGTGATGATTTCTTGAGATTTATGATATTTCTGGATTTCGGGGAAAGCCGCAAAATTTACAACTTATGATCTTTTAAAATATAAAATGTTGCGGTTTTCTAGTGATGTAAAGTGTCGTCCACCATGAGTTTGCCGTGGTTTTGGAGATCCTTGTCGAGGAGTGGAGGAACCGTCACGGGTACATGGTGGGCCCGGTATGGTACCCCGGGGCAAGAGGAATGTGGTGTTGACGTTGAGCCTGGCTGGGGAGCACTACCTACCGGTGATATTACCCGACGCGTCGGATATCCGGAGGATACCGTCGTGGTCTTGAGATGGATGGTAGGGGCCGGTCCGGACTGACGGCGCCCTAGATATTGAGCTTGAGACATTGATATTTCGAGACAGTGAGATTTATGTTTTGTGTCGATGCTAGACACAGTTGATACTGATTTCATTATGATACCTCAGTTTAAAAATACGAAGGAAATCTCACTAATTTATGAAAACAGTTTCTTCATTTACATGTATTCTGTTTCATGCATTCATACCTCATTCATATGATATATTGCTACCTGAGGCACTGACACGGGCACATGAAATTATACTCGGGTTAGATATTACCCTAGTCATTGTTATAGGCTGCCTGTTATACTTATATTTGAGGATATATTATGATCATTGACCTAGGTTGCGTTATTTATGCGATTTCTGTGCGTAGATGTTTTTCTATTCACGAGTTGGCAACTCACCCCCGTTGTGCCCCAGTTTCTTGCAGATTTGCCGTACAGGTTTCATTACGGCTTGCGGGCTCAGTTTCATTCGGGTGATTTGCTAGTAGGTGGGTTTACTTGTATCATACCCCCATTATATATCTTGTATATCATTATTCTGTTGTATCTAGAAGTTCCATCAACCAAACATGTATCTATTGAGATAGAGACCAGTGTTGTTTATTCTTTCGACCTTAGAGTCGCTCGTTATATTGCTTGTGTGGTTGTGACCGTCGATTGACGAAGAGCTAGCTCCCGCTTGGGGATGCCTTTTTTCTTGATTTCGTATACTATTCATGTTGTATCCCGTTTGGGGGCCAGTATTTACAAAGGAGACTCTGCCGAAATTTTCAGTAAATTTTTGATGTTTAAAAAAAACCGCATAATTCGGCTTATGCTATTGAAATTACTTGTTTTAAGTTGGTTTTTCCTGCACTCTACTACTTTTCTTGGTTTGGATTTCTGGGTTTTCGGTTTACTTAGATTACGTACGCCTCGAGACGTTCGTAGTTTAAGTGCCGGTCATGTTCCGTTCTTTCGGGTCGTGACAAGTCCCGAGCCACATGGAGGCAGTGAGCGACTGTTGGAGATTCGTCTCTCCCGGTATAGGGAGTCGATGTCGCGCTTTGATCGGTTGACCGACACCATAAGTCCTTGGCCATGGCGGATTGAGAATTACTGGTAGTTGGACCAGTAAATTCTCTGATAGTCTTGAGCCACACCGGCATGACTTGTTAGGTTATTATGGGTCTGACGTTTTTCACCCCCTTAAACCCGGCATGCGATACTCTTAGACGAACAGACTGGACTACACGGAGATTGTCACGGACAGGCTCGGTAGGGGTTCGGATGAGTTCGCTCGTCGGCCTTGTTTTCGATAGGTATTTGGGTAGCCGTTTCGTACAGCTAGTTCCACTGACGGACTTGTGGTTAAACCTATTGCCAGTGTACTATCAAGTCTTTAGAGTCCCACACAGAGGGTTTCCTTGGTTTGGGCAAAACGATGTAGAAGCCGTATGGTTTTACGTGCAGGGTTCCGATCATATACGTGCACTAGCTGCACGGATATTGTTCGGACGGATAATACTAGTAGGCTTTGGTTTAAGCCGGATTCTAGTATTGGATTATTGGATTATTATTATCTCATTGTATTCATATTTTTTGGAGTACGAATACGGGTATGTATATACGATGAGGGCATTCTTGTAATTTTACAATAGATGCTTCTAGAAGGGGACACCTCATTATTTGGATTTATCTATTTTTGGAAATAAATTAATCAGGTGGAAAATGGAGATATTTGTGGCATGGTTGAAACATGGCTAATTCATTTGTTTATTTCATTTGACTTTACTATTCAAGCATGGTTGCTAATTTTCTATTGAAAATATTGCATGCTTGATTATTGTGAATGACTTAGCCATTCCTCACTAGCCTCTGCACTCTTGGCTCATTTGTGTTTGCTCTTTCTCTCTCCATTTTTCCTCTCATCTTTTTTTCTCAAGCCCTAACCCTCACATGTGTTGTGAATCCTAAAGTTCCTTGAGATAATGTCACGCCCCACTTCCCAGAGTACGCAAGATTGGGCACGTGACACAGCCAACCATGCTACCTGTGGGTAGGAAGTATCCATCCACAGTCACATTACGGTTGTAAGGTTATCAAGAACAAGATAAAAACTAATCTAATACATGTCCAAATCCATAATAATGAGAATCAATAAACAATAAGTGCGGAAGCAATGATCCAATATGATAATAGAAAGGTACGTCCCATAATGCGGGATCGCACCTGGAAATAAAATGCAATAAACAAACTAACCACTATAGAACTCAAATCAGCCTGCTGGCTGAAGTACTCCTGCTCGGTCGTCGACAGTGGTACGGAATCTGGGCCATGCAAAACCCAGACGTCAGCGCGTCATGATTTCAAGTATATAGTATAAACATGGTAATAAGCAATGCAAGTATGAACATGAATAAAGCAATAATAAGAGATAACAAGCAGGGTAATGTGCAATGGTGACTAAACTGTCCTATCAGGTTTTCTACTCTATAGTCTTTGAAATCAATTGATGAATCGTCGATGTAACTCAATAGTATCCCGTGCGTGCCCGGGATCACGGTCAAAGCCCTCGGGGCTGAATCCGAGACGTGCCGCTAAGCAGTAAAAGGTAGCAAGATGGACGAGTGATGTCAGCATCACCACTCCGGAGCTGGCCAAGCCCGTAAGACTGATCAGAACAAGTATCGAACTGTTGAGTTACAAGTCGGTTTCACCTTTGATTTCCCCATACCCCCAAGCTATGTATGTCAGGTCAGGTATTCAGTGGTCAAGGACTAATGCCAACACGAAATCAAGTAAAAGTAGGTCTGTCTGGATCGACAGCAGGAATGGTCAGGTTTGTCGGCATTAGGCAAGAGATCATGAAACAAGTCATGTCACGGTACAACAGGATGAGTCGGTATGTGTATGTCATGTGTAGCAGAGTCAGGCCAATATGTAGTGCAATCGGGTATGTGCTCACAACAGGTATACGGTCAATAATGAACAGTAGCAGGAAACAGTAAATAACAATAATATTCCAAATAACCACAGTGATGTTTGTATTCTCTTATTAACAGGTTCAAGCACCTTTAGGGTGCAATAGCCACAAGGTAAAACAATATCCACAATCATGAAGTAATGAAGCTACAGGAATTTACATTAAGTATAATAATTGTTTCGTGAATGATTTAACAGTTTAAGCAGATAGGATTCAGTCGTTTTATTTAGTTGAAATATGGATTGATGTGGGTTGGTTAATTACGAGGAACTGTTGTAACGATTCCATTATAAAGATAACTGCAATAATATGATATCAATTGCCATCATTAAGTTGTGGTATTAATTAGTATGAATTCAATTGCGTGGCAAGACTAGATCTCGCACGCTAGCATGTTAGAGCAAGTATTCAGATACTTGCCTCGACGGTTCTGCAATCTGGAACACGGATGCGATGTCGGCAAAACACGATATGATAGCACGGGCTACGGATCGAGTCCCAACAGAGAACAACGGGATCACACGGACCAGGGGGCTTCGCTGGAGCGTCGGGTTCGCCAAGACGGCACGGTCGGATTCCGGCAAAACGCGACAACAAGTTAGCAACACACACTAAACTCGATGCGATCAGCGAGGGTTTACTGCACAAAGGAAAGGATGAGGAAGTTTACAGAGAGATATACTAGGTGACCCCGGCGAGCTCGACGGCGCTGGAACGCCGGCGAGGCAACGGCGGCGGCGGCTGCAAGGGCTGAAAGGCCTCGTGGTGTGCGGGAGAGGATGCTGCGGCGAGTGGAGGAAAGGGTGGTCGGCTCTGGTGGTCGAGGGGGAAGAAGGAGGTGGCCCTGGTGACGACGGCGAGGTCGCCGGCGCGTTCTCCGGTGAACAGTGGAGGGTAGGCGATGGGTGAAGGGCTCGGGTTGGTGGTCCGGCGAGGGGAGGAGGGCAGCGACGACGAGGTCGGGACGAGGAGGGTGAGAGGGTGTCGCAGGAGTCGTCGGCGACGGAAGGTCGCGTCGACGGCGAGGTCTGCGGGGTTTGGAGGCGACGTCGGGGTTGGGTACAGGTGCGGGAAAGAGCGGGAGAACGAGGGGAGGAAGGTGCGGTGAGGTCGACGAGGTGGTGACGGCGACGGCGAAGTCATGAGGAGGTCGGCGGTGAGGTTGCAAGGGCTAGGGTTAGGGTTTCGTTTGGTTCTCGTGGTCGCGTGGGGGAAGAGGAGGCGGCTGCATGAGGTTTTCAAAAAATATAAGAAGAGAGAGAAAGAGATTGGAGAGAGAAAGAGAGAGAGATTGAAGGAAGAGAGAGAGAGAGATAGGGAAAGGGAAGGGGCCCACGCGTGAACAGTCCTCGCTCGCGATTGGCTGGAGGGAAAATATTGAGAAGGATTTAACTGAGATTTGAGGGGTTAAGTGAGATTAAACAGTTAGGAACCATATAATCGTAATATATATAATTTAAAGATATTTAATTAAAATGGGCCTTTTTGGCGCAAAATGAAACATTTCCAAATCGCGCCCGGGTTGCGCCCAAATGTTCCAAATTCAAATTATAGGATTTTAAGCGGGTTCCAAATTTTGAAAATAGGTGTTTAATGATTAAAATGCATGCCCCCAAGTCGGACACTTGCACGCGCGCGTAGTCGTCCAAACTTGCCCGTTTAGCCAAACGGAACGGAATCTCGACACGCGGACGCTACCACGCGACTAGTGGCGACGAGTAGGCCAACATGGATGTTTTAAATTTCATTTTAGGAGTTAAAATTTGTTATGTCCCAAAATGACTTAACCGGTTAAAATTTAGCAATAAACACCAGAAAATCAGGAAAATTGGAATGAGCAATAGACAACCCTCAGCTAGTAATATAAATAGTATTATTGGGCTCGGGTGTTACATCATACCCAACTACAAAAGAATTTCGTCCTCGAAATTCCAAGAATACAAGATAGCTAATTACTGAAAAAGGTGAGGGAATTTCTGCTGGATCTCGTCTTCTCGCTCCCAAGTGGATTCTCCATGCGCTCGATTACCCCAAGAAACTAGCACAAGAGGGATAACCTTGTTCTTAAGAACCTTTTCTCTTCGATCCTTGATTTCAACTGGTCGCTCCTCAAAAGTCAGGTCCTCTCGCACAGTCAACTCCGAATGATCCAAGACATGAGTCTCATCACGAACATACCTCCGTAGTTGAGACACGTGAAACACGTCGTGAACTCCTGCTAATGACTGTGGTAATGCCAACCGGTACGATACCTCTCCAACACGCTCCAATATCTCGAAGGGTCCAACGAATCGAGGACTAAGCTTTCCCCGACTGCCAAAGCGAATCACCCCTCTAGTCGGTGATATCTTCAGGAATACCAAATCACCCACAGCGAACCCTAGAGGTCTTCTTGACGTGTCGGCCCAACTCTTCTGTCTGTCTTGAGCTGCCTTCATATGCTTCCTGATTGTATTCACCTTCTCGACTGTCTGTACCACCAAATCTGGTCCTAGTAACCTTCGTTCACCAACATCATCCCAACAAACAGGTGAGCGGCACTTACGACCACACAGTGCTTCAAACGGGGCCATCTGAATAGTTGCTTGGAAGCTATTGTTGTACGAAAACTCCACCAGGTGTAGATGATCTTCCCAAGAACCTTTGAAGTCCAACATGCAAGCCCTCAACATATCTTCAAGGGTCTGGATCGTTCTCTCTGATTGTCCATCAGTCTGAGGATGATAGGCTGTGCTAAACTTCAATCGAGTCCCCAAACTTTCTTGTAAGCTCCTCCAAAAGTGCGACAAGAACCGAGTGTCCCGATCGGACACGATGCTTACCGGTACTCCGTGCAATCTGACAATCTCCTGCATGTACCGTTCTGCCAAAGTCTCTGTCGATTGACCAACCCGAAAAGGAATAAAGTGAGCTGCCTTGGTCAACCGATCGACAATCACCCATACAGCATTGTTGCCCTTTGGACTCCGCGGTAAAGCCGTCACGAAATCCATGGTTATATGTTCCCACTTCCAATGAGGAATCGGAAGTGGTTGCAACAAACCAGCAACCCTTTGGTGTTCAGCCTTGACTTGCTGACACACCAAGCACTTAACCACGAAGCGAGCAATTTCCCTTTTCATACCTTCCCACCAGAAGTGTTGTCGAATATCTCGGTACATCTTTGTCCCTCCTGGATGTACAGAGTAAGCTGAACTGTGTGCCTCCTTCATGAGCTCTTCACGCACATCTCCTTTTGGCACACACACACGGCTACCATATCTCAACGAACCATCCTTATGGATTAGTAAATCGGTTCGTAGTCCGGCTCCAACCTGTTCTCGAAACTTTTGCAGTCTAGGATCCTGCGATGGTGCCGCTTTAATCTTCTCAACTAAGGACGACTGTACTTGCAACTGCATCAACTGTCCTGTAGCATGTGGTAGCACAACCTCCAAGTCAAATCTCCGAAAATCCTCAATGATCTCCCTCTGTGCAGTCAATATCTGAATTGCTGGTAACTGGCTCAGCGCATCCGGCACGACGTTGACCCTTCCCGGATGGTACTTAAGATCGAGGTCATAGTCGACCATCAGCTCCAACCATCTGCGTTGCCTCATGTTCAACTCCTTCTGAGTGAACACATATTTCAAACTCTTGTGATCTGTAAAGACTTCAACTCTCTCGCCCAGAAGGTAGTGTCTCCAAATCTTCAGGGCGAAGATCACGGCTGCAAGCTCTAAGTCATGAGTCAGATAGTTCTTCTCATGAGTCTTCAGTTGTCTCGATGCGTAAGCGACGACTTTCCCATTCTGCATTAACACACATCCCAATCCTTTTCCAGATGCATCGCTGAATCACCAGTCCTCCTGAATTATCCGGTACGGTCAGGATCGGGGCGGTTATCAACTTCTGCTTCAACGTCTCGAAGGCCAATGCACATCCATCCGTCCAAACAAACGGTACCTCCTTACGCGTAAGCTTGGTTAACGGCTCAGCTAAACGAGCGAAGTTCTCCACAAATCTTCTGTAGTAACCGGCGAGTCCAAGAAAACTTCTTATCTCCGCAACATTCCTTGGAATAGGCCAATCTCGAACTGCTGCAATCTTCTCGGGATCAACGGCGATTCCATCGCCCGACACGACATGCCCCAGAAACTTCACTTCTTCCAGCCAGAATTCACACTTACTCATCTTCGCAAATAACTTCTCTTGTCTCAGCGTCTGCAGTGCGATCCTTAAGTGCTCAGCATACTCCTCCGGACTCTTCGAGTATACCAGAATATCGTCAATGAATACCACAATAAACTGGTCCAAGAAAGGTGAAAAGATCATGTTCATCAAATCCATAAATATTGTCGGCGCATTAGTCACCCCGAAGGGCATCACTAAATACTCGAAATGCCCATACCGAGTTCGAAACGCCGTCTTGCAAATGTCTTCTGCCTTCACTCGGACCTGATGATATCCTGATCGCAAGTCCAGTTTCGAGAATACCCTCGCGCCACTAAGCTGCTCAAAAATTTCTCCAATGCGAGGGATCGGGTACTTGTTCTTAATAGTCACCCGGTTCAATTCTCGATAATCAATGCACATCCTTCTCGTGCCATCCTTCTTCTTTACTAAAAGAACTGGAGCTCCCCAAGGTGAGTTGCTGCTTCGAATCCATCCCTTCTCGAGTAATTCACCCACTTGTTTCTTAACTTCTTCCAATTCCACCGGTGCCATCGGGTAATAAGATTTTGATACTGGCGCTGCACCAGGAATAAGGTCAATCGCAAACTCCACATATCGCTTCGGCGGTAAGCCCGAAATGTCTTCAAACACATCCATAAAGTCACGAACAACTGCCGGCTCTTCTTTATCATCAACTTCTATAGCTGCAAGAACACTATTTGTCGGCCTAGTCCTAAACTCGACTGGCCCGACAGCACTGCTTCCTTACCGTAATTGTTGTCTGCATCGTTGGCTGCGAAAGGTCCAGCGAGATTACTGAGTCTCCTCTATTCTGCTGCATGCACGTCCACGGTTGCCCCATTCCGCCTTATTCCGATGAACTTCTCTTCCATTTCCTCCGCGCAGTCCACGGAAGGACTTCTCCAGGAAACTCTTAGAGGAAACGGCTCCTCCAGACCAGTGGAAGTAGACGGACCCAAAAGTCTGAAATCTGCTACGGTCCTTACTCGGTCAACTGGTCTAGCTCCATCGTTGTTTACAGACTGCTGAACGATCTGCAAACCTTCCTGGAACGAATCTGCTATTGCTGTATCAGTTCAGTCTGTCTCTTTGATTTCCAGCATTTCTCTCATCACTCCAAGCATGGCGGCTTCGTTCACACGCCTCTGATACGTCTTCAACTTCTTACCTGTCATAATCCTGAACTCAAAACACCCAATATTAGCATGATGATAGATTCTGAATATGGATCAAGGCTAGAACTCCAAGATACTTAAATAGAGTGCAGCATTGTAGCTATGCCGCGGTATCATAGCCGCAATTACTTAACTCCACTCAAGTCGCCCAAGTCCTAGGGATAACAAGAAATCAAGTTTCCGAGTCGACATGCAAAGTAAGTTTGCACGTCGTAAAAGATATAATCAGGAAGAATGTGATTCAAGAATGGTAAAACGGTCAATGTGGCTGGACATGTTTCCTAAACACGGGTATTATGATTCGTGTATCGGGTGCAATACCCAACTACAAAGAATCAACCCAATTAACCTATGGCTCTGATACCAAAAGAACCATGTCACGCCCCACTTCCCAGAGTACGCAAGATTGGGCACGTGACACAGCCAACCATGCTACCTGTGGGTAGGAAGTATCCATCCACAGTCACATTACGGTTGTAAGGTTATCAAGAACAAGATAAAAACTAATCTAATACATGTCCAAATCCATAATAATGAGAATCAATAAACAATAAGTGCGGAAGCAATGATCCAATATGATAATAGAAAGGTACGTCCCATAATGCGGGATCGCACCTGGAAATAAAATGCAATAAACAAACTAACCACTATAGAACTCAAATCAGCCTGCTGGCTGAAGTACTCCTGCTCGGTCGTCGACAGTGGTACGGAATCTGGGCCATGCAAAACCCAGACGTCAGCGCGTCATGATATCAAGTATATAGTATAAACATGGTAATAAGCAATGCAAGTATGAACATGAATAAAGCAATAATAAGAGATAACAAGCAGGGTAATGTGCAATGGTGACTAAACTGTCCTATCAGGTTTTCTACTCTATAGTCTTTGAAATCAATTGATGAATCGTCGATGTAACTCAATAGAATCCCGTGCGTGCCCGGGACCACGGTCAAAGCCCTCGGGGCTGAATCCGAGACGTGCCGCTAAGCAGTAAAAGGTAGCAAGATGGACGAGTGATGTCAGCATCACCACTCCGGAGCTGGCCAAGCCCGTAAGACTGATCAGAACAAGTATCGAACTGTTGAGTTACAAGTCGGTTTCACCTTTATTTCCCCATACCCCCAAGCTATGTATGTCAGGCCAGGTATTCAGTGGTCAAGGACTAATGCCAACACGAAATCAAGTAAAAGTAGGTCTGTCTGGATCGACAGCAGGAATGGTCAGGTTTGTCGGCATTAGGCAAGAGATCATGAAACAAGTCATGTCACGGTACAACAGGATGAGTCGGTATGTGTATGTCATGTGTAGCAGAGTCAGGCCAATATGTAGTGCAATCGGGTATGTGCTCACAACAGGTATACGGTCAATAATGAACAGTAGCAGGAAACAGTAAATAACAATAATATTCCAAATAACCACAGTGATGTTTGTATTCTCTTATTAACAGGTTCAAGCACCTTTAGGGTGCAATAGCCACTAGGTAAAACAATATCCACAATCATGAAGTAATGAAGCTACAGGAATTTACATTAAGTATAATAATTGTTTCGTGAATGATTTAACAGTTTAAGCAGATAGGATTCAGTCGTTTTATTTAGTTGAAATATGGATTGATGTGGGTTGGTTAATTACGAGGAACTGTTGTAACGATTCCATTATAAAGATAACTGTAATAATATGATATCAATTGCCATCATTAAGTTGTGGTATTAATTAGTATGAATTCAATTGCGTGGCAAGACTAGATCTCGCACGCTAGCATGTTAGAGCAAGTATTCAGATACTTGCCTCGACGGTTCTGCAATCTGGAACACGGATGCGATGTCGGCAAAACACGATATGATAGCACGGGCTACGGATCGAGTCCCAACAGAGAACAACGGGATCACACGGACCAGGGGGCTTCGCTGGAGCATCGGGTTCGCCAAGACGGCATGGTCGGATTCCGGCAAAACGCGACAACAAGTTAGCAACACACACTAAACTCGATGCGATCAGCGAGGGTTTACTGCACACAGGAAAGGAAGAGGAAGTTTACAGAGAGATATACCAGGTGACCCCGGCGAGCTCGACGGCGCTGGAACGCCGGCGAGGCAACGGCGGCGGCGGCTGCAAGGGCTGAAAGGCCTCGGGGTGTGCGGGAGAGGATGCTGCGGCGAGTGGAGGAAAGGGTGGTCGGCTCTGGTGGTCGAGGGGGAAGAAGGAGGTGGCCCTGGTGACGACGGCGAGGTCGCCGGCGTGTTCTCCAGTGAACAGTGGAGGGTAGGCGATGGGTGAAGGGCTCGGGTTGGTGGTCCGGCGAGGGGAGGAGGGCAGCGACGACGAGGTCGGGACGAGGAGGGTGAGAGGGTGTCGCGGGAGTCGTCGGCGACGGAAGGTCGCGTCGACGGCGAGGTCTGCGGGGTTTGGAGGCGACGTCGGGGTTGGGTGCAGGTGCGGGAAAGAGCGGGAGAACGAGGGGAGGAAGGTGCGGTGAGGTCGACGAGGTGGTGACGGCGACGGCGAAGTCGTGAGGAGGTCGGCGGTGAGGTTGCGAGGGCTAGGGTTAGGGTTTCGTTTGGTTCTCGTGGTCGCGTGGGGGAAGAGGAGGCGGCTGCATGAGGTTTTCAAAAAATATAAGAAGAGAGAGAGAGAGATTGGAGAGAGAAAGAGAGAGATTGAAGGAAGAGAGAGAGAGAGATAGAGAAAGGGAAGGGGCCCACGCGTGAACAGTCCTCGCTCGCGATTAGCTGGAGGGAAAATATTGAGAAGGATTTAACTGAGATTTGAGGGGTTAAGTGAGATTAAACAGTTAGGAACCATATAGTCATAATATATATAATTTAAAGATATTTAATTAAAATGGGCCTTTTTGGCGCGAAATGAAACATTTCCAAATCGCGCCCGGGTTGCGCCCAAATGTTCCAAATTCAAATTATAGGATTTTAAGCGGGTTCCAAATTTTGAAAATAGGTGTTTAATGATTAAAATGCATGCCCCCAAGTCGGACACTTGCACGCGCGCGTAGTCGTCCAAACTTGCCCGTTTAGCCAAACGGAACGGAATCTCGACAAGCGGACGCTACCACGCGACTAGTGGCGACGAGTAGGCCAACATGGACGTTTTAAATTTCATTTTAGGAGTTAAAATTTGTTATGTGCCAAAATGACTTAACCGGTTAAAATTTAGCAATAAACACCAGAAAATCAGGAAAATTGGAATGAGCAATAGACAACCCTCAGCTAGTAATATAAATAGTATTATTGGGCTCGGGTGTTACAGATAAAAATAGTCTAATCAACATTCTACATCTCCTAAGTTATCTAAATTAGCAAACTAGATACCTTAGTTACCTCATTCTTGAGGTTGAAGCTTAAACCAAAGACTCTCGGGTGGATTATCTTCGACACGAGGAGGCCGACGACCGAATTTGATACAAACCGTCTAAGAGCTTAAGAAGAGAAGAAGAAGACCCGAAGGACTAGAACACAAAGGTAAAAATCACTTCATAATAGATTAGAACCTTTGTTTGTTTTTCTAGCTAGGGCTTATGGTCGATTTTGGAAGTTTAGTCGATGTTGCTTGTTTTAAAATTGTTTTTTGTAAATTCCGCCTCTCTATAAACCCTGTGGAGTGTGCGGCATTGACTTACAATTAAGACAGAGACATCTCAAATAATATACTATATACAACTGAGCAAGATTGTCCTGTACATACATATCCCTAGCATCCTATACAATACAGGCCTTTAGGGCATACATATCAAACAGATTTAACTCTAGATAGTTGATGCACATTCTCCGCGTGCCATCTTTCTTCTTGACTAGAAGAACTGGAGCTCCCCATGGTGAACCACTGCTGCGAATCTAGATCTTCTCTAGTAATTCGGAAACTTGTTTCTTTATCTCTTCCAGTTCCACCGGTGCAATCAGATAATAAGCCTTTGAATCGGCGCTGCTATAGGAATAAGATCAATCGTGAACTCCACGCCTCGTTTAGACGATACACTCGAGATTTCCTTGAATACCTCCATGAATTCCTGAACAACTATTGGTGCTTCATCTGCAGTCTGATCATGAACCTCACCTTTCGGCACACACACAAACAGTTCCCTTCATCATAACTTTACAAGTCTGTTCTAAGACGTGTGGGTTATCAGCCCACCACACTTCCACTGCGCTACTCTGATAAACTAAGGCTGGTCTGTCATAACTTTTTTAATCAAACATCTTATATCTAATCGGCCTTGAAGCGGTCTATACCAGCTCCCACTGAGGTTAATCTCGAACTACTACAATTATCATATGCTCCACTGTGTTTCTCCTTATTCTTTAAAATGCAGACGGACTGGTCACTGCTGGACAAGGGGAAAGATATAACGCGGTTGTTAGATTCGAGTTCACGATAAAGCATAAATTTGTAACCAATGAAACCGAGAGAAACAAAGTAGTACAACAAACATAAGTCAAGAAAATGAATCGAAATAAGACTCCAGATTACCCAAATAGAGTACCGCATTGTAACCATACCGCGGTACATAGTTACAATCACATAACTCCATTCAAGTCGCCAAAATTCTAGTATCAGAATCGAAGGAATAAGGAGAAGAAACAATAAGGAATCAGAAGGATTGCAAGTTAAAATGCAATGTCATTTGCATATCGTCAAGATAAAAGAGTTTAAGGGAAAGATAAGATTCAAGAATTTGAATGACAATACAATAATATGGAAGGACATGTTCCTAAAATTCTGGGTTTTAAGAACAATGTATTCGGTACCATACCTAACTATAAATTGAGCCAAGCCCCGGCTAACCTAAAACCTATGCTCTGATACCAACAAAATCTTATCACACCCCGCTTCCCAAAATACGAAAATTTCGGGACGTAACAAAACCAACCATGCTATCTACAGTAAGGAAATATCCTCCCATAGTCACATTAAGACTGTCAATCAGTAATCAAGAACAATAACCTATTAAATCTATCTATCACATATCCAATAGCCACAAGAAATGATAAGATAGCGGAAACAATAAAAATCCAAGGAATAACCAACCATCAATAAGAACTATACCAGTGAGATGGTCCTCACTGCTCGGTAGTCCTGTCGACGTACTTACGTACTAAGTCAAGTATCTGGGCCATGCAAAACCCAGACGTCAGTGCGTCATAAATATCATAATAATAAACTGAGCAATGTACCATATAGGGTGTTATGTGCAAAATAATGTATAATTATAAACAAACAATCACAGGTGATATATTAGCAGGAGATAGGTATGTCACGTGTATCCTAAAGGCTGTGTTTCCAGGTTATCTATCCTAACGGTATTTGAAACCAATTAATATAATCCTCCTCGTAACTCAATAGTATCCCGTGCGTTCCCGGAACCACGGTCATGACTCTCGGGGCTCAATTCGAGTCTTGCCGCTAGGCAGTAAAAACAAGGTCATGTGCAGACGAATGATGTCAGCATCATCATTCCGGGGCCCGAAGCCCGTATCGACTGATCAGTCTCTGGAAGGTAGTGAACTGTTGAGTTACAAGTCGGGTTTCATTATTGATTTCCCCTTTTCCCCCAGATTTCGTGTTCAAGTCAGGTATCAATAGAATGTCTACCTAATACCAGCATAGAAATAATCGTGTACATGTCTTATCTAGCAAGGCAACAAATCAGGTCAATCAAGATAACAAGTCAAAATTGTTGACATCAGTAAGTATTACAGGCAACAGGTATTAACATGATAACAAAAATAGTACAGTCTGACAGGTTACAAGAATGTCAAGCATAACATAATCATATCATGTAAAAGACCAAGATAATAGCATTAACAGGGATAGCATATTCAATCCGATTAATAACTATAAAAGTGGTGTCGATTAACCATGCATAAGAAAAATTCCGTTTAGAAATTCAGCGTCACCCTGATTTGTAAAATAGCTTAAAAATAACAAGCGTTCTCCAAAAGGGACATGTCATATACCAAAACAAAGCTAATTGAAGTATCTCAGATTGTTCCTACAAAAAGTTATGAACGTTCGAAATTGAAAGTTTGCTACTGGAATTTCCTTGGACAACAGTTCAGAGGTGCTTTCATTTATAGTTTAAGTTATTTAAACAATTTATTTTGCAAATAAATATTTTACAGGGTTATGGTATTCTGAGTTAACTTCGTAATGAACTAAAGAACATGTACTAATGATTTTTTTATGATTTATAATAATTTTTATATGGTAAGGTGTACAGTAAATTCCATATTTATCGTATCCGCTTGGCGACGACATTTCATGTGTAAACTATAATATTTTCAAACTATATTTTACATAACATTATAAAATACAGATTATAAACTAATTAATGATATACAAATTATATAGATATAAACAGTATATGATAATAATAAGAAATATTACGACAATATATATATATATAGCATGTCGCAAGTTCTAAACTCATATACACTGTATATTATAAAACTGATTAACGTTAAATAACTATGGCATATAAATTATATAGATATAGTTGTATGATATTATTAATAATAATAGTACGACAACATATAAGTAAATTGCATAAACCATAACATGTAGCAAGTTGTAAACTTGCATCGAAATAAATGCGATGAATGGAAGCAACACGACACTATACAAATCAACACCAAGTTTTGATGGCTCGGTTAAACTTCTAAGATGTGGCTGGAGTTGCGTCTGCGAGGATGGGTGTGGGCTTAAAGAATCGAAGAAGGAAAATATATAAATTGATGAAGGAGAGATTTAGTTAGAGGAGAGAGAGAGACAGAGAAAGAGAGATTTTGTGTTTAATATATATATATATATATATATATATATATATATATATATATATATATATATATATATCTCTTAAATTAGGTTATAAATATATATATTAGTTTTAATATATATAAATAATATCAAACTACAACTAATCTCCACCAAAATCTTATCAAAAATATATTTTGGAAAATAATTCACATACGTAAACTTCTCAACCATAATACAAGAATATATTTTAAATAACCCATACCCCTGATTTAATATTTAAAAGGGTTCTAAAAATATATCTAGATTTAATAAATATTTGATATTAGATATCTTGAGATTTAAAAGTAAAAAATAAAAGAAAAATAAATTATGGGATATCAAACATATGATGATAGTTAACAATTACAAATTATCCTTAACTTGTGGCTATCCAAAAGATATATGGTGATTTAGATATTATATATAGATTTATTATACTAGATTCACATGGATTTAGTTTATCGATAAATATTAGATATAATCTAATATCATAGTGGGTTTTAGACATGCGGGTTAGGTCGGATAACTAGCTCTACCATTCGAAACACTCGCAACCCAATTGAACAGAAAAAAATAGAAGAAATATAAAATAAGTATCAAAATACCAATTAATTATCGTATAACCATATTAGGGTGTTACATATGTATGTAGTGTTAACATATTTAATTTTGTATATTCTTTATTGTTTTGATTGATAAGGGCTGATAAGAGATACGGAGGAAGTATTTCCTGGAGTGGAGCATAGGTTCTGTGTTAGACACGTGTATGCTAACCATTTGGCTGCTTGTAAAGCGTCATGCAGGATCAAAAACCAATTCAACCGATGTGTAAAAGCATACACCAATTTGGAGTTTAAAGAGGAGACGTGACCACTTAAATCACAAGATTCAAAAGCTTTTGCATGGATTATGAAGTAACATGATCCTTCTTATTGGTGCATGGCACACTTGACTAGAAATGTGATTTGGTTTTAAACAATATTACAGAATCCTGGAATGGGGCTATTGCAGAGGCTAAAAATCTGCCAATCCTCACTATGTTAGAGATGCTTAGAAGAAAGACCATGAAGAAACTATATAAGAAAAGAATATGAATTGAAGGACATGTTAAAAAATATTTATCCTAAGATCGTAGAAAAGTTGGCCAAAGAGGCCGAGGGATCTAGGAACTGCACACCTCTATCAGGAGGAGAACGAGATTTTGAAGTTATGAAGGACAGCATGCCTTTTATCTGTAATCTTGAAAAAATGGCATGTGACTGCAGGAAATTTGAAATGACAAAAAGTCCTTGTCTTCATGCCAATGTCATATGCATTTCAACTAAAGAAAATCCAGAAAACTATGTAAATCCATGTTATTCAAAGGAGGCTTACATGAAGGCCTATGCATATTCAATCAATCCTATTGCACATTGCAGTAGATGAAAAAAAAACGAACTTGTCTCCTCTAGTAGCTCCAGGATACAGGAACAAGCCTAGAAGGCTTAAAAAGAAGAGAAAGAAGGGGATTGTTGAACCAAAAAAATCTGTGTCAATCAAGGCATCCACCGGGTCATTAAGGTGCTTAAAGTGAAAAGGTAAATTTATGATAAGTTTATTCTTTTGACAATCTCTTTTATGTAATTAATTCGTTTTTAACTCTGATATTTAAAATTTTTCTTTGTTATTTAACTTACTTTATGTTTTCTTATTCATAGGTTGGGGCATAATGTGAGTGTTGGGGTCGAAAATTGCACCCCGGTTGACCAAGTCAAAATCAAGATCAACCCCAAGCCAGGTGGGCCCAAGCCCAGATCAAGTGGGCCCATGCCCAGGTCAAGTCCGAACATGAAGCGGCCGGCCCTCCTCCATGCCAAAATAAAAAGTCATGTAATAAATAATTTTAATGTAATTTTTTATGCATGAATGTAAGTAAAATGGGCATAAAGCCAAATTTTTGTAAAGTCCATGGCTTATGTGCAAAAGAAATGCATATGAGGCATGGGATGGGCAAAATGCTATTTTGTAAAGCACAAGGGGCTACATGTAAATGTGTAAGCCTATAAGCGGCAACATGATGATGAATAAAATATACACTCTTCATTCTCTAAAACTCTAGGGTTTGTGCCTCCACTCTTTCCTTCCAAGTTCTTCCTTTTTCTTTTCATTTTTCAATTAAATCAAGAGCTTAGCTCTTCCTTTTTTTTAAAACTAAATAAAGTTCAACCATAAACCCACCTCCCAAGACTCTATCAAGAGAAGAAAAAAGGATCTCTTTTTTTATCATCCAAGATCTAGATCTTGGAGTTTCAAGAGAACCCATTTTGGGCTTCTTCTCAAAAGAGAAAGGGGAAAATCTTTTGAAGTTTAACTCCACAAATAAAATTATTTTGGAGATTAACTCCACTACAGAAATTCTTTTGGAGTTTAACTCCACAGTAAAAATCATTTTTTTGGGAGTTTAACTCTACATTAAATCTTTTCAGGAGTTAAACTCCATATAAAATTCTTTCGGAGTTTAACTCCACATTTAAATTCTTTTGAAGTTTAACTCCACAAATAAAATTCTTTTGGAGTTTAACTCCGCAATAAAAATCTTTTCGGAGTTAAACTCCATTTAAAACTCTTTTTGGAGTTAAATTCCATTTAAAATCTTTTGGAGTTGAACTCCATGAAAAAAAAAAGTTAAATTTTCGGAACCCTTTTTGCCCCCATCACATGCTAGCACGTGAGGGGGAGAGCTCTCATTTAATGGGAGCCCTTTTGGCCCCCCTCACATGCTAGCATGTGAGGGGTCACATGCTAGTCATGTGCTAGCATGTGACCCTCACATCACATGCTAGTCACATGCCAGCATATGACCCTCACATGCTATTTTGAAGTTTAACTCCACTACAAAAATTCTTTCGGAGTTTAACTCCACATTTAAAATTCTTTCGGAGTTCAACTCCACAATAAAATAAATTTCGGAGTTCAACTCCATTTAAATTCTTTCGGAGTTTAACTCCACAAATAAAATTCTTTTGGAGTTTAACTCCGCAATAAAAATCTTTTCGGAGTTAAACTCCATTTAAAACTCTTTTTGGAGTTAAACTCCATTTAAAATCTTTTGGAGTTGAACTCCATGTAAAAAAAAATCTGGAGCCCGTTTCCCCCCAGCATGTGAAGGTCACATGCTAGCATGTGACCCCCCCTCACATGCTAGCATGTGACATGCTAGCAAGAGCATGTGAGGGGAGGCTCCAATTAAATGGGAGCCCGGGTTCTCCCCACCCTCCTTTTTTAAAATTCTTTTTTTTCTTCTTTCTTTTCTTCTTTCTTCCTTTTTTTCTTTATTTAATCCTTTTTTATTTAAAAAAATAAATTAAATAAAATAAATAAATAAAAATAAATTATAAATAATATTTTAAAATTAAAAAATAATAATAAATTAAATAAAAAATCTCTAAATATTTATTTACTTATTTATTTTTGTTTTTTTATATAGAAAAATATATATATCTTTTTTTTAAGAAATGGAACAAAACAAAAAAAAACACCAACGCACTGCACATTGAGTTCGCATGATCAGTTTAACCCGTCAATCGGAGGTTCCTTCGCTCCAAATGCGAGGGGTAATTAACGGCAGCTTAGTCTACGGCTGCAGGAGATTTGAATCCCCACAATCAATAAATCCCAGCCTATCCTAGGTAGGGGGAATCTGTAATGCGCCTGACAAGCACGCGAGTATTCCCATCTCAATGGGGTGACGAAAAACACCCTACAAATTATGGCACGCCCGGTGGGACATATCTCTCCTCCCATATTTCGGGTTAAATATTTATGCGAACTCAATCAATATACATATCTATATTTATACTAAAATAATGCTTTTTCATGCAGGTTTTCAAGCAATCGATTTTCAACAATATCTCCAAAGATGAACTCAGCTCTCAGCACGGCTCCCGTCTCCTACATGATGAAGATAGACTCCAGGACGGTCCTTCCAGCCAGTCTCGTGCGACAATGGGAGGAGCCGCCGCTACCATTTGGCTCTATTATGTTCATGTCAGCTAACGCCGTCCCAGCTCCTCAAGCTCCGGAAACTGACAGACCAGCCTCGAAAGGCAAAATGCCAAATGTGTTGATCTCGAAGGCGCCCAAACCTAAACTCGAGTCAGTGCTCAAACGTCTCTCCATGGCCCTAGCTGGGGGTAAAGCCGTCAGAACAAAAGAAGTTGCCAGACGTCGTGGGCAAACCCAGGCGATACCTTCGACGGACACGCGGGCGAATGTCTTCTCAAGCCTCCCCATCACTCCGCCTATGGCGCTTCCCGAAGAGCAGAAGCCTGCCAAGCGCTCAAGGCAGAGAAGCTGTGGCAGAAGCGGCTCAAATACAGAGCCAACAAAAGGGCTAGGGCTCTGGACATGTTAAAATTTATGAATTTCTAAAGCCCGGACCACTCCGCGAAACCAACTACCAGTGATGAAAAGATGGCTGAATGTGCAATCCACGCCATCTACATGGTGGGCACGCGTCCCAGCGATAACTTTGGCAGCAAAAGCAAGGATGGGGCACCACATCTCAAATCCAATCCGGTGTGAATTTGGCTGCCACATTCCAAGACCGGCCTCCTCTGGAAGGCAATGAAGACCCTTCCAGTGAGGTTGATAAGAATAGAGAACCCTCGATTCATGAGGAGTCGGGCTCAGAAAGCGAAGAGGAGCCAATCTTCTGTCCCAAGAATGCAGAGCAGCAACTTCTCAAAGAGCTCCGAAAACAGCTCAGAAGCAAAGACAAGGAGATGGCCAAACTTTACTCCAAAATTGACGTCTTGACGAACGTCGTCTTGCAGCTCACGGCCCGACTTGCCTCTCAGCCGCCCAATCAAGCGCAGGGCTCTGCTCATGAACCGGGAAACAGTGTCCCAGGGCAGCCGACGCCTATTCCCCCAAATCCAAAGGTGGGCGGACCGCATGAAAGTCAGTCGCATCCTATCTCAGAAAATGTCTTGGCTACCGATGACAGTAGCCCGCTAACTCAAGATCAAATCATGGATTTGGTTTCCAACAAAGTCAAATCATTGGTAGCTGAAGACGAAGCGCAAAAAGATATTAGCAGTAGCGGGAGACCATATCCTGCTCGGTATGATCTGGTAGAATTTCCTAGCGGCTATGTCATCCCTAAATTCGGAAGATTCGATGGGACGGGAAATGCGAATCAGCACATCGCCCACTTTAAAGCCTCATGCGGGAATACTGGGGGCAATGATGCGCTTCTCCTCCGCCAGTTCGTTAATAGCTTGGCCGATGTTGCTTTCGACTGGTACGCGAGCATACCGGATGGCTCCGTCACAAGCTTCGTCCAAATGGAGTCTCTGTTTCGGCAGAGGTTCATGAGCGTCAGCGATAAGATCACCATTGCCGAGCTCGTAAGGATCAAGCCAAAGAACAACGAAAGCAGCACAGATTGTATATTATTATTTCAGTTGTATCTAGAAACTCCATCAACCAGATTGTATATTTGAGAGAGATAGAAAACCAGGCCTGTTATTCTTTCGACCTCAGAGTCGCGCGTTGTATTATTATGGTTTTCATGCTGATTTGAGTTTTCATTTGAGTTTTGATCCTCGCCCTTCGGCGTTGTATATTATTTTGCTTGTGTGGTTGTGACCGTCGATTGACGAAGAGCTAGCTCCCGCTTGGGGATGCTTTTTACTTATTTCGTATACTATTCATGTTGTATCCCGTTTGGGGCCAGTATTTACAAAGGAGACTCTGCCGAAATTTTCAGAAAATACTTGAGATTTTAAAAAATACATACTTCGGCCTATGTTGATTAAAACTACTTGCTTTACTTTGGTTTTTCCTTCACTCTACTCTTCTTTGGTTTTGATTTCTGGGTTTTGGCTTACTTAGATTACGTACGCCTCGACACGTTTCGTAATTTAAGTGTCGGTCATGTTCCGTACTTTTTGGGTCGTGACAAAGTTGGTATAAAAGCGTTAGGTTTTACCTTCGGAGTGTAGGACGACCCGTGGTTGATGGAGTAGGTAGCTTGAGTAGAGTGACGTACCGTACGTATGTTCCGCGGCATATTTACGATACGATACTCCGCTTAAGAAGCCTTAGAATGTACATTCCTTGCACAGTATTATATTCATTCCTATGATCTAGCCTCATCAGTACCAGTTATGGTTTTGTTACCACGGTTACACGGCAGAGAGAGCTACGGCTACGGCTACGGTTGCGGTCAGCATGAGCTCGTCATGGACGAGGACTGACCAGAGCGTGATTCCAGGGACATACGATTGCTTAGAGGCGTCGTTTTATTGCTTTTCGCACTACGAGCGTTTGATGGATCGCTTTTATGAGATTTCTCGGACGTGCAGATCTGCACCAGAGGATTGAGACACTGATAAAGGCCAGCCAGAATGTGATGACCCTTGATGTATCGCTTATTCATGATGATTGAGGCATTGTTCAGCGTGCAGATGAATGAGCCAGTTGTTGCTGCGAACGACAAGATATTGCCCCAGATGTTGGAGCTATTGCAGTACGAGTTGTACTTAGAGATATGATAGAAGTTCTCTAGTCACCCGAGGATGAATGACTAGGACATGTGATTCATTGCCTACCCCGATGCGAGGTCATCAGACTGATTGATTCCAGCTAGAGGCGATTTCACGCTGATACATTGAGAGTCGATATAGACGATCGAATGTCAGGAAACCATTTTCCAAGTTTAAAGTATTCGGAAAGACATGCAAGCAATTCTATGGACCCTCTAGAAGAATGAAACCTTAACTCGACATAATGACCGTGTGAAAGCCTTTGAACCTTAGGGTTTGCGGCAGTTCCGCGGTGCCATTAGTGAGGCTTGGGTTTGCACTTCTACGGCTGGTCCACCGATACTGTGGTATGTACTCGATACTATTAAACCGTACCCAAGATGTTGAGCTCTTGGGGGATTATGGGGTTTTGACAAATCGATCGAATGGTTCGACTTCATTCGGATATCAGGTGATGGGATGCATTGCTTGGGAGACACCAGATACGAGTATAGCCGTTGGAGCGCAGCCTATGCAGCCATGAAGAGACGGGTCCGAAGCAGTCGACATTAGAGAAAAGTGGAGTAAGAGGTTCGTACGAGATCTTGATGAGATAACGTTCCACTCCGCCGACATCAGAGAAGTGATACGCTTGCAGAGGTGTTGTATATGGATATATCTTCCAGAAGGAGTCGTGATGAGTATACAGTCGTTCCGGAACAAGATACAGATTTAGCAAGAGATGATAACTTCCGGGCAGTTCGGCAGAAACGAGACTTGGGAGAGACCACGACAGGACCTTTCTGGAAATACTGAACGAGAAGACCTGGACCCAGTAGCGGTCATTTGACGCACACCCAGTAGGCCAGAGTTCGGCATTGATCGCACGCTTTTGGCATGTCGGATGTTCAAAGTTCTAAAGTTATAACCGCGATCAGGACGGTGTCGCAATGCAGCTAGCCGGTTGAGCACGGGACGATCCACAGGGAGATGGTTGTATGTCCGTTCGAGTTTTAGACGAGTCAATAACGAATGTGTATATGTTTGTTCAGTTCTATTCTAAGTATTCGTATTTATGTTCAAGTAAGCTTGTTAAGGTTAAGGTTGGTTAGTAGAGTTAGGATTAGTCTTGTACTTATCTTTAGCCATTCTTAAGACGATGTTGGGATAATCGAAAGTAGCGGGGATTAGGAGGACATAGCAATGAGATTTGCGAGTTTAAGCAAGCTTTCCAACGCTAAATCCATTCCTAGTGCCCCTTGTCCTACCGCTAAATACGCTTATTTCCAACCCTCAACCAAACACCCGCAACCATATATCCAATTAAATCACAACCACATGTCACGTTGTAGTGCGCTTAAAGGACTTCTCGACTTAGGTCGCGACCATATGTCACGTATAGCGCGCCTAAGTGAGGGGGTTGCGTTTGTTTGGTCGGGGGTCGTTTCAAGATGTTTGGCTAAGAGAAGCACAAGGGATTTCTCCGTCCCTCATACCACCTTCCTTAGCCTTAACAAGAGGGAAATTATTCACATATCATAAAAGAAAAGAAAACAAAACAAGAAGGAAGAAAAGAGGAAAATACGGTTTTACAAGTGAAGCAAGCTAACTCTTGGGTCCTCACCTTAGCAAGGAACTCCGTCAAGTATCATCGCTTGAAAATACGGATAAGAGAAGAAAAGAAAAGAGAACAAGAAAAGAAATAAAAACAACTAGTTAACAACAAATAATAAAATTACAATACAAGATAATAAAATTACAAGACAATAAATAAAAGAGACAAGATAAAAACAACCCTCATCTTCATTGATCTTCCACTCAAAAAGCTCTCACTACAATTTTCATGGAGGAAAAAATGAAGAAGAAGAAGAAGAAGAAACTTAGCTAAATCCAAACAAAAAGAGGCATGAAAAAGAACACCCTTGGCTTGGCAAGTTCTGGGATATTCATAGGCAGTAAACTGAAAACCTAGGGCAATATTCTGAATCAAAATGAATGTACCAATCTGCCCCCAGAAAACGACACCCTGCAGAGTCTATACGGCCGCGGTTCCGCGGCCTAAGCGCGCTTATGCCGCGGAACCGCAGCCGTATTAGGGAGTTGGGCCATGATATTTGGTGGGTTTTCCTGGTTTGTGGTCCTCTTCAGTGTGGTATAGTACTTTTCTCAGAAGCTCTTCACAATTCTTCCAGAATTTCAGTAGATCAAAAGGTGATGTGATGTGGATCTTTTGCCATGATTTCCTCGAGCTCCGCGTAGATTTCTTGGATCTTGTGTTGACATTGAGCTTTGTGCATGAAAATGACATCGATTTGCCATTTTGTCCCTTAAACTGGTATGTGGCAACATACGGATAGAGAGCGGAGACCCGTGTTTTATCTGTTGTTGGCAGTAATCCGGAATTTGTCGTACTTTTCCATGATATTCACTGTTTAGAGCTGAGACCAGTATCCTGCAATTATGTAGCAAACACTGATTAAAAGCACCTGCCTATAAACAAACGAGCGTAAGAATGGGCGGTATAAAATGCAATATTCTGGTATGAACAAATACCCCCAAACTTAACTTTTGCTCGTCCCGAGCAAAACCAATTATTCACAAAAAAGTCCTAACCGCACTTTCGCAGGGAACGCGATTGCACTGAGCACGTGCAACAAGCCGTTAAACCTCTAGGTGTCCCTAGTAGGAGGAGTGTTGTCTCCTGAGGGTTTTCAGCGGATTACACCCACAAAATCCCGTCAAGCTAGTGTCATAAGTTAACGTTGATTCCACTCCTACAGTTTAGTATTTACGTTAGAAATTCTATCATCCTAAGTTAGAAATATCCAACCCTTATGTTTCACACCTCCTATCTATTTAACCTTAGATCCTATACGTTCCAAAAAAGTTTAGAAAGATGTTGGTTCTCCTGAGTTTTCCTTCTTCAAGTGTGGTCTCAAATCATGGATTTTTATCAATTTTATAGAAAACATAAGTTTTATTCTTTATTTCTATCTCTTATCCAAACATTGATTGTATACCCCTACGTGTGTGTATATTTGCACCCCTACACTTAAGAATTCAATTCAAGATATAATACCCTTGCCCTAATACCTAATACTACTTCTTTTCATTAAGGATGGACGGATTTGCTCACACACCTTTCATGCGACTATTAATAATTCTTGAGGCACTAACGGCCGATTACTGAATGTGTGAACTTTAAAGCGTAAATAGCAGTTTCCAGGTCTTGACTTTATTCTATTTTTCTTTTTATTTTTCTTTTTCTTTTTCAAGACCGGATATATTTTTCAATATGCTCTTTTGGTGTTTAGCTTTAAATACCGTTTTTTCTTTCATACTAGGCTTTCAGGCAAGAGTATTTCTAGGTATCCTCTACTATCCCAAGTTTCAAGGTGCGTGTAAGTGCAGTTTGTAGGGTATATACTTTCTAAATTTGAACTCAAGAAAAGAAACTATTTTTCAGACTTATCTTTCAGTAAAGATTCAATACTTTCCCTTCATCTTGACTTAACTCAAGAACTGAACTCAAGATTACCTATTTCTCAAAAAAAAATTGTAAGGACGTATACTCACCAGAGTTAGACAGAATGAGGGTTATTTTAAGGGTTTTCAATTCCTAAGCCTAGAATTTAGTTATTTCTAACATATCAACTAAACTTTCAGAATAAAAATCTAAGTTACCCTATTAGCTAACTTGACGACAAAGTTTTTATATTTTTTTGGAAAATTTTCAATTTTTGTGGGTTTTTAATAAGGTATGCAAATGCAAAATATACAAATGAATGTGAAGGAAGAAAGCTTACCGAGCATACCCCCAAACTTAAACTTGACAGTGCCCTCACTGTCAGGCTACACCAAGAGGGTCAAAATTGTCGGTGTCTCCCTAAAACAAATTATATACATAACAAAAAAGGAAAACAAAAAATATATACAAAAAGGTTCCCCCCCAAACTTAAGTAAAACAGTGTTTCCACTGTTAAGCGTTGAAGTTCAGGATTAGGGGGAAAGAAAACAGTTTCAAACTATACAAGGCCATACACAGGCCAAAAGTGAGCACCAACCATTCAAAGATTTTATCGTTATAATGTACAGGTTGGTGGAAGAAGGCGTAGAGAAAAGAGAAAGAGAATACGCGAAACCGTATGGAGATAGAAGTGGTATACGGTCTAGGTATATAAGAAGAAGAATGGCGGAAGGGAGAAAGAAGTGGAATACGAACTTGAGGGTGGAAATGGATTGAATAAATTAGTACAATCTGTAATGATTGATGTAAAAAGATGGATTGTACTAATCTATCAATATGGCGAGAAATTGGGTCAAATCCCTCAAGATTCGTGAGAAACCATGGGTACGCCGAACTCAGCAAACCAGACATATGAAATGAAAGTGAGACGGTTTCTTGCAAGGTCGGAATGATGGAAAGGATGGAAGTAGGTGATTGAGGAAGGTTATCGGTTAAAGGTTCCGGAGGGTGTACACAGTCAATGAAAGGAACATGATGAATTGGAAAATCCGACTCATCAATTAAAACTGGTTCATCCTCAAAAATATCCTCAAAAGTTTCCTCAAAATTCAGCTTATCCATGCAAATTTCATCAAAATCAAGACGCATGTGGGGTTCGGAAAAAACAGTTAATGACTCGGGATAATGAATTGGAGAGAAAAACTCTACCAAATCTACAGGTTCATCATCCAAAATATTCCCGGCGTCAATATCCTCAATCAAGTAAAAATCATTATTCTCAGACACCTCAACAAAAGCATGGATATTAATCAATTCAGGTTCTAGAGTGGAGGTGTAGAGGCCAAAAGGATTGGGTGTGGTTTCACTCGAAAAGGACCCTTCACAATCGGGCAAATCAAACACTACAAAGTCACACAACTCATTATCTGGTCTATCTTTAATCAATGAATCGTTTGGAACACTAGATAGACATTCAAAACCGGAGTTGTGGGATTCAAGTTGAAACGGGTAGGCTTGATTCGGAAGGGGGTACATCTCACTCTCTCCACTCAAATTCTCAACCTGTCCTACCGCCTCTTCATACATTGGAAAATTTGGAGCTAGTTGAAAACTAGCTTCCGGGTCACTAGTTTGTACGAGGGCGGCCATGGACGCATTAAAATCCATCATCTGTTGGTACGACGCTACCCTAAAGTCTTCCAAAGACTGTTCCAGACTAGACATGGGTTGTGAAGGGGTTTCAGTAAAAGATTCAAAGTTGTTTGGATACTGAAAACTCCTAAATGGCGGTTCAGAAGCAATGTCTAGGGAAGGTGCAAAAGTCGGGTAAGACTGGTAAGAATTGAATGGCTGGACAGGAGCAGGATCAACATTTGGATAAGAAGGTGAATGGAATTGTTGATCCCAAGAATCTGTAGTGGTGAAAGGAGTGAAAGATCGTCTACAGGATTGTTCAATATGTTCAGCGACGGACAAAGGACGACTTGCAAAAGGGGTATCAACATAAGAGGGTGGGGGAGGTTGAAAAGTTTGATACAAAGTGGATTGCGGAAGGCAAGTGTTTGTCCTAGATGCGTCTATCCGTTCTTTCAAAGAGATTTTGGGCATGGAGGGATCGTTCGACGTTCGGCCAAAGCAAGAACCGTAAGAAGTAATGTCTGGTTGTGGGTACCAAAGTTCGGCAAGAGTTTTGCGAGGTGGGGTACCCATGATATGAAGAGAGAAAGAAAGAAAGGCAGAGAAAAGGAGGGGAAAAAGAATGTAAATTTTTTTTTTAGTTTTTAACAAAAGAATGAAATATACACACAAAAAGAATCTGGACAAAAACAATCACAACACAAAAATACCACACACCTAATCGTTCTAGGGTTCACCTAGGTCAACTAGACCTGCTCCAGAACTTGATTTTCGAAGTAAAACTGTGTCGAGAAACGGGCTTAAGATACACTGATCACGAGGCCAGGTAAGTGCAGAGATAAGGGGAGGTTTTCCGACGCTTTCGCGAAGGTCCTTAATTAAATAACCCTTTCCCTTTTGGCGATTTCGCCGTTAACACTTTCCTAGACACCCCGTAAACAATGTACCGTTAAGCGAGGTTCTAAACACAGTTAACTTCTCCTAGTGAGCGCGAAGTCCTTAAGGCTTAAGGTCTAGTTTCTTTTAAAGTTTGTGCGGGTAAACGTTATGCTCAAGTTCGTGATTTGTGGGCTACGGAAAAGGTGATGAAATCCTTTACCGTATGTTGTGGGGTTCGCTTGCCCTTAAGTCCGTGTTAATGTATGCAATGCGCAATTCAATAAAAATTCTATAAAGAATCAAACAATCGTTTTTTTTTTAGTTTAAGCACGGCACTGCAACAAATACGTGTTAGTCAATTTTTTGTTAGCGTTTGCTAGCGAACTTGCAAAGAATCATGTAAAGAATAGTATATTGGATGCGTCGGATTTGAGAAGAAGGTGTTTAAGAAATACGTACCGTTAAGTTTTTGGGTTAGGAAACCCCCGTTGAATCAAATCCGGTAAGCTTGAAAAGTTCGCTTGCGCGGGTCAAACTACCCGGATCTTTGGCACTGTACTTTGCAATCACCTTAGCCTTGAACGTACACTTTGCTCCACACAATCGCCGTTTGCAAATCCACAAAAATCTGCAGAAAATACAGTATAGTGGAATTTACAGAGACGATAAAAGAACAGAGACAGGGCAGGAAAAAAAATGGGGCACTGAGGCCTCAATACGGCCGTGGAACCGCGGCCATAGCCCCTCTTTGACCGCGGTTCCATGGTCAAACAGTGGAATTGGAGCCTCGACTTTGGTTCCCTGCACTCCCCTTGATCTCTACTCCAAAATAAAATGCTCTGTTTTCTTTTTTGATTATTGTACTTGCTCTAGATTATCCTGCATACTTGCACACAAAAATGATCAAAAATAACAAAAAGATTTTATTATTATTATTATTTATTTCTAAATATATACAAAAAGAATATTAACCCGAATAACAAGAAAGAAAATACGTTACCGTCTCCCCGGCAACGGCGCCATTTGATGGCACGCTTTTGGCGTGTCGGATGTTCAAAGTTCTAAAGTTATAACCGCGATCAGGACGGTGTCGCTATGCAGCTAGCCGGTTGAGCACGGGTCGATCCACAGGGAGATGGTTGTATGTCCGTTCGAGTTTTAGACGAGTCAATAACGAATGTGTATATGTTTGTTCAGTTCAATCCTAAGTGTTCGTATTTATGTTCAAATAAGCTTGTTAAGGTTAAGGTTGGTTAGTAGAGTTAGGATTAGTCTTGTACTTATCTTTAGCCATTCTTAAGACGATGTTGGGATAATCGAAAGTAGCGGGGATTAGGAGGACATAGGAATGGGATTTGCGAGTTTAAGCAAGCTTTCCAACGCTAAATCCATTCCTAGTGCCCCTTGTCCGTCCGCTAAATACGCTTATTTCCAACCCTCGACCAAACACCCGCAACCATGTATCCAATTAAGTCACAACTACATGTCACGTTGTAGTGCGCTTAAAGGACTTCTCGACTTAGGTCGCGACCATATGTCACGTATAGCGCGCCTGAGTGAGGGGGTTGCGTTTGTTTGGTCGGGGGTCGTTTCAAGATGTTTGGCGAAGAGAAGCACAAGGGATTTCTCCGTCCCGCATACCACCTTCCTTAGCCTTAACAAGAGGGAAATTATTCACACATCATAAAAGAAAAGAAAACAAAACAAGAAGGAAGAAAAGAGGAAAATACGGTTTTACAAGTGAAGCAAGCTAACTCTTGGGTCCTCACCTTAGCAAGGAACTCCGTCAAGTATCATCGCTTGAAAATACGGATAAGAGAAGAAAAGAAAAGAGAACAAGAAAAAAAATAACAACAACTAGTTAACAACAAATAAAAAAATTACAATACAAGATAATAAAATTACAAGACAATAAATAAAAGAGACAAGATAAAAACAACACTCATCTTCATTGATCTTCCACTCAAAAATCTCTCACTACAATTTTCATGGAGGAAAAAATGAAGAAGAAGAAGAAACTTAGCTAAATCCTAACAAAAAGAGGCATGAAAAAGAACACATTGGCTTGGCAAGTTCTGGGATATTTATAGGCAGTAAACTGAAAACCTAGGGCAATATTCTGAATCAAAATGAATGTACCAATCTGCCCCCAGAAAACGACACCCTGCAGAGTCTATACGGCCACGGTTCCGCGGCCTAAGCGCGCTTATGCCGCGGAACCGCGGCCGTATTAGGGAGTTGGGCCATGATATTTGGTGGGTTTTCCTGGTTTGTGGTCCTCTTCAGTGTGGTATAGTACTTTTCTCAGAAGCTCTTCACAATTCTTCCAGAATTTCAGTAGATCAAAAGGTGATGTGATGTGGATCTTTTGCCATGATTTCCTCGAGCTCCGCGTAGATTTCTTGGATCCTGTGTTGACATTGAGCTTTGTGCATGAAAATGAAATCGATTTGCCATTTTGTCCCTTAAACTGGTGTGTGGCAACTTACGGATAGAGAGCGGAGACCCGTGTTTTATCTGTTGTTGGCAGTAATCCGGAATTTGTCGTACTTTTCCATGATATTCACTGTTTAGAGCTGAGACCAGTATCCTGCAATTATGTAGCAAACACTGATTAAATGCACCTGCCTATAAACAAACGAGCGTAAGAATGGGCGGTATAAAATTCAATATTCCGGTATGAACAGGCATCGTCGACGGGACATGTTATAAATAACCATGAGAGTTGGCCAGAAATTTTTAGAGGATGTGTCAAAGCGGGCTGTTCCATTATCGTTTCTATATTGGACCGTTGAGCCGAGGTGCTATGTACTTAGCAATCTGCAGTGAGAGACGAGACCCTAAGGGCACTAGGCGACAGGCCATGATCAGAAGGCAAGTAGATACCATGCTCTGCTAGCATTGGGTGCACCGACACCTTCTCGTTTTTGAAGGAAAGACATCGACGACAGCATTTATGATTTGTGATTTTGTGATTGATTATCACGTATCCATCACATTGGATTTCAGTATTTTTGGGTGATTTATTTCATGATTGGGTTTTGATGACTGAGTTTCATGATATTTGATTTCATGCCTAGGGCATGCATTGGATTTGACTTATGCTTTCGGCATAGTTCTCATGCACCTTTGGTATTTGATTTGCTTTTGTGCACGCCGATACACAGGATGGTGAGATTTTATACCGCGGTATACCTGATTGGGATTTTTGATTGAAATGTGTTGTATACCGTCGATTTCGATTTTGATATTCGACATTTGTTTTCGTGCACCTTGTGCACTTGAGTTGGATTTTGCGCATACTTAAGGCGCTTGATGCGATTTAGGTGCACACTAGATGCACTAAATCGAGATTCTTCGTGCATATCAGATGCACCTGGTTTTGCTGTCAGGCACACACGTTGCCTTTGACAGGTGTTTTCGTGCACACCCGTTGCACTTAGATGTTGTTTCTGTGCACATGTATGGCACATTCATGGATTTCAATTTCCGTGCGCACCAGACGCACGTGGCATTCATATATATATTTGGGATTGATTTATTTTGGAGCAGTATATTTTATGATACTTGCTATTTGGTTTAGTACTGAGCAGGACTAGTCAGAGGACAGTACCTGAGTATATTTTGCATGCATTGATAGTTATCGAAGGGATTTCCAAGGAGGAGCTATAGTCTCAGTATTTACCTACGTGTCAGTGATGACACGAAACTGTTTAAAAAGGAAAACCCTTCTAAATTGTTTTCAAAACGGCGGGACGTGTATGTTAAACAAAGGATATATATATAGTTATTTTCTCACAATGGACGTCCGCCACTGTGCAGTGACACACACATCGCACAGCGATTTGAAAAAGGTTTGGCATGCATTGCTTCCAGATGTTTTGATGATGTATATCATATTGATTTTCGTTATGGATTTAGACATCGTGTCTTCACCATGACTCCGATGATTGCGGGATGCTGGATGGAGTTTTGATTTTGAGTTATATCCTCATTTTTCAGGCGCATGCATTGCGCTACGATGTGTTTTTTGTATTTATGATTTCGGAGCCCGGACAACTTGGTGGTCTTGCTTAGATATTTTAGTATTTGGGGGGAGTTTTAATTTAAATTCAGGGACCGAATTTCTTTAAGGGGGGAGATTGTAACGTGTTGAAAATCGTTTCGGTGAAATTTCGGAAAAATCGGTAATATAAGGGGTTTTCCGTAAAAAGTCAAAATATAAATATCTTTTAATATAAAATTAAATATATATATTCTAGCTATATAATTGCTAGTATTTGGTGTTTATTGAGCTACTGTTAAAATTTCTAATTTTCTGAAAAAATTTCCGAAAATAATTATTTTAATATTATTTTAAGCCGTCACTAATACAATTAATTAGGGAAAATTACAAATTAGAATGAGTTGAAACAAATTTTGTGCATCACAACACAATAAACAAAAATTTAATATGTTGTTTTTGAAATGAAAAGAAATTGTTAAGATAGTTCTAAAAATATGATAGAAAAAGGCTTAAATACTGAAATTAATGTAAATGGAAATTTGGGGTATAATATTTATCTTTTATTTTCCCTCACCCACACTCACACACCCCCATTTTCCCAACACATGCTGGCTGAATTCAGCAGCCTACCATTTCCCCAAAGTCCCCACTTTTTTTCTCTCAAAATTTATATAAAAGAAATCTTAAAATGAAAAGAAAATGAGGAGATAAGAGGTATGGTGTTAGTTGACTTGAGGCATGGACTTTTCTACACACTCTCACTCTCACACACACACACTCTCACCCCCTCATTTTTGGCCAGAGCTGCTGCAGCCCTCCCCTCTCCAAATCTTCACATTCTTCACCTCTAAAATCCACAAAATTTATTCAAAATCCACACAAAAACATCACTAATCCCAAATCCAACACATACCCATTATTCCTTGGCTAATTCCAGTTTGAATCCTTCGAGCAAGATGGCATTTTGGGGCTAAGTTTTGCAAGTGTGGATCTCTTTTTAAACTAGCTTGAGGTATAACTCTACTCTAATTGATACTTGTTCTAATCTAAAATTTTAATTAAGTGTTAATTAGGTATTAATTGCAATCTTGGAAATTCAAGAAAGGTTTTAAATTAAATTAGGGTTTCTAGCATTTGATTATGTTTTTGATGGGTAGATTTACATGCTATGGCATGTGCAAATCTAAGTTAGTTGCTATATTACAAATTGCCACTTTTAAATTGTCCAATTTAAGCAATTTTGCTTACTAGGTTTTTAGTTATTGCATTAGATAAAATAAAAATCTAGTAAGGGTTGTGATTTCAATTAAGGTTTTTATTACATCATTAAGGATGCGATGTCTAGTTTAACATCTTAATTTATGCAAAACCTAGTTTAGTTGTTAAATAGTGTATTATTATTACTTTAAAATGGTTAAAATTGGTTGAATTCGCAAACTAAATTTTAACGATTAATACAAAATGGTGTGATAAAAATCTAGTAAATTTTTATGTCGCCTAATTAAAATAATTAGTAAATATTGTGACCACTAGTTTTTCTAAAATATCAAGTTTTGTACTAAAACCGTTAATTTTGCTAGCTAGGTTTTCGGAAAATAGCTTTTAAAGTGAGTTTGGGGTTTTTGTGAATTGCAACCTATTTCATATTATAATTAGTGTTTGTGAATGTGCAAATGGGTGTGTTTGGGTTTTTCTCGATGGTTTGACGTCTGTACATCGAGATCGAGGGTTGGTTTGGCTATTCTTGCATGCGTAGGCGATAGGTTTTGATCTATGCGTGATACGCGTGCCGATTTGGTTTTCGTATGACGTTTCGATTTCGAATTGGGTTTTAATGCGATACGGTGCGTTATGATATGTAGGTACCCTCACGAGGACTTCGAGACGACAAGCAAGCGCGTGGCGATATTGGCATCGGCGAGCAAAGATTAGGTGAGTAGATTTATATCTACGGGGAGAAGTCGGGTGGATGGCGTATAGCACCCCCGCAAATTATGAGGTGATGTGGTAACGATATACTTGTATATGTTAATAGGAGATATGAACACCGAGTAAGAGAAGCCTTAGGAACTTTGGGTTTAGGATTAGCGAGAATTGAAGAATGGGTGTTAGCGGATTTCTTAGTCACGAAACCCTAGAGTAAGGATTTGCATACACGCACACATATACACTTGCATATATCATTTTCTTGTGCGTATATGGGAATGTGTATATATGTATATACGCATGGATATGGGACTATGCATATATACATTCATATACACATGCATGAATGTTGTGTTGGATATATATGCCCTAGAGGCCTACATTGTATAGGAAGCTTGGGATATGTATGTACATGACAGTCTTGCTTGATATGATAGTACGCTATTTGGTTTGACTTTGTCTTAACGTATAATATATTTTACTTGGTATTTATATATATATGTTGATAAAGCCCATAGGGTGTTTGTCTGACTACTGGCGTTGTGATGGCAGTCATACTAGTGGGAGCTGGATAGTCAATAGGCACACCCTTAGATGTCCCTGGTCGCAGGAGTATCGAGATTGGGCATCGATACTCCGGAGTAGACTAGTGTATACATATCTAGACCCTGACGAGGGGCGATGGATTGGTCCCGCAACCATTGGTGGTGTTCACCTAAGATTGTATGCAGATGCTCACTGGGTGTGAGTACACCGGACAGGACTCGCCGAGAACTGACTGGATGGTATTATACCTAACGTCAGATAGCAGTTCTCAGGTGACATGTGTGCAGATAGTCCGTTGACTTAAGGTCATCATTTGTCTCGTGTGAGTTCCCACTGTGCTTTGATTGTTACCCTACCACGGCTCAAAGGAGTCGTGCAAACAGGTTTCAGTTGGGCACAGTCCCGAGCCATGTGGAGGCAGTGAGTGACTGTTAGGGATTCGTCTCTCCCGGTATAGGGAGTTGATATCGCACAGTGATCGGTTGGTCATTACCATAAGTCCCTGGCCAGGGCTGATTGAGAATTACTGATAGATTGATCAGTAGATTCTCGGATGGTGATAGAGCCATACCGACACGACTTGTATGGTTGTTAGGGGTCTGACGTCCACCACCTCCCTAGACCGTACATGTGATATTCTCAGACGAACAGACCGGACTGCGCGGATATTGTCACAGACAGGCTCAGTAGGATTTCAGATGGGTTACCTCATCAGCTTTCTTATCGACAACTACCTGGGGACCGTTACGTACAGCTAGTGCCGCTTGCGGTCTGTGGTTAAACCCACTGCCAGCGTAGTAGTCGAGTCTTTAGAGTCCCACACAGAGTTTTCCCAAACCCAGGCGAAAAGATATAGAGGTCGTATGGTTTTACGACAAAGGTTCGGACGCATACGTGTTTAATCGCACGTACGACATTCGGACAGTTTTTACTAGCCGGCTTTGGTTTAAGCCAGATTCTAGTATCAGGTTATTGGATTTATACAGTCTAAAGTTTTTCCGTGTTTTCACGGATGAGAGGGGCGTTCTCGTAATTTTCGGAGAAGCTTCTAGAAGGATGTGACATAAAGAGAGAGGTGGCATTTTCATTTATTGAATTAGTGACTCATTGTGAGTGATTCATCATGTCATTAAAGCATCATTTATTGCTTAATGACTCACATGATGAATCACACACTTGACTAAATGAAACATGATGAATATTCACTTATTATTCATTTCTTTCTTATTCATTATGTTTCATATATATCAAGTGAGAAGCTTTATTCAATATAATATTATCATTATCATCTTCTCACTCTCTCTCTTCAAGCTCTCTCTCCTTCACCAAACCCTAATACTACCCTCATGAGTTGAGAACAAGGATTAGGAAAGACTAATTACTCCATAACCAATCTCTACATCATCTTAGCTACTCTATTTAGCAACTAGAGAAACTAAGTAACCTCAAGTTTAGAGGTTATAGCTTGGATTAGGGTTCTCGGGTGGATCGTCTATCACGGGAGAAAGCCGAAGAGGACGTGGAGATCCAAAGAGGCCGTAGAGAACATCAAGACGAAGGACTAGAACCGTTTGGTATAACTTCTTCGCATAGTAGATTAAAACTCTAAAGCTTTTGTTACAACTTGTATAGCAAACGATTCGTACGGTTAATCGATGTTTGATCATAGAACTTGATTGTTATCCATATTTCCGCCTCCCCACAAGTATTGGGGTGTTGAACATAGACTTACAGTGGTATCAGAGCCTAGCTAAACAAGTTTTAACTTAATCGCAAATTTGTACGAATTTCGAACGGAAAAACGAAGCCGGAAAACCCTAAAAATTACAAGTTTCTGTCGAATTTTAAATGAAGTCCAAAATTGGTTCAGGGATGTTCAGAAAGCTTGTATTGACACCAGAAGAACACCCAAGAAATATGGGGCCATGACTCGACCAAACGATCGCGCTTCCGCGGCGGATCCCACCGATCCGCGGCGCTTCCGCGGCCGAGTTGCCGAGTCATGATCCCAGTTTTCTTGGGTGGGTTCTCTGTTGAATTTGGGATTTTCTGGAATATTTTATTGTTGCTCAGGTTTCAGTTTTACAGAGCAGATTTTGGAGCAATATTGAAAGTGTTTAATCGATCGAAATTTTACAGTATTTGCATATTGGATTATATCTGTGATTGTATAATGTGTTCGTAAACCTCCCCTAACTGCTAGTATGTCGGTTGGCAGGGGGTTGCACATTTCTGTAATGGTTTTAACTGTTTGTGCATATAAACTGTATTGGACTGTTGTGGTGATTAGCCGGGTTTAGTGATGGGTTATTGTTTTAATTCATTTGATGTAATTGTAACAAGTTGTAATATTATTTCGCGGGGCACATCCAGGTTGCGGTTGTAGCCACCGTTGTATTATTTCTTTTTACTGTTTTTGCTCCTAGGACAGATCCAAGGTGGGGTACACAAACTGCCGGGCGGGTAGTTTGCCGTACCCGTAGGGATCTTGGGTGGGGTAACGGCTATTCATCACAACTGTGTAATCTGTCTTTTCTTGCAGGCTCAAAAGAAATACAGATTGCTTGCAAATCCAATATTGTTTATCTGTGTTCTGGAATGTATATCATTGCATCAGACGAATGTAAAATATCTATATATGTATGATAGCTATTTAGACGTCACTTATGTTTTACACCCGCGCTAGCCCAACCCCCGCTCTGTCGTTAGTTAAGTAACCTAACGGGTGATGACGGGACCCCGTGGCGAATGCGGATGGCATAAGAGGACGTCATATTTTCGTTGTTATCTGTAATGATAGGTTAAAGATGGGACGCATTATTTTTAATGCAAAGAAAATAAAACCTAAACTGAATCGTTGGAACAATTTCTAAAAACCACTCGGTTTTCTTGAAAAAACAAATTTTAAATGCGGAGCTTAAACCACTCCTTTTAATAAAAGCTATCATAGTTCCTTCGATCAAATCAAGTTCATTACGTTAACGGTTTTTGCCAAAAACCAGCCGTAACCCTCCGTCGTTTCAGATAGACAGCACATCGTATTCATGCTATGCTTGTTGGCCTACGTCAAGGCATAGTGTATGGTAGCAGTGTGTGTGCCTATTTGTTGCATAGATAGATGCATTAGTTTAATACAGACGTACACCTTGTTGGCCTACGTCAAGGGCTTGTACGATGTATTTAAATTGATCAGGACAACGACGGGTAGAACTTGACTTGCGTCTTATAACTTGTTGTCCTACGTCAAGGTCTATAAGAGCTTGGGGTAAAAATGACATCGGGAGTTTCAAACATAAAGGAAACTTGCAGATTTAGCTTACCTTCTGGAGTGTGGTGACTAGAGTGGCTTCCATCTAGGGCATCATGCAATGATAGTTGGATCCCGATCCCACTGATGAGTAGGATTACTCTCGGGAATTTCTCTCACTTAACAATCAATGCTATAAACCAAGTAGGTGCCTAGAAAGGTGTTAGAGGGGCTACGCCTCCAGGGAAAAGAGGTTATTTAATTAAGGAACTTCGCGAAAGCGTTGGAAAACCTCCCTCGAAGTACCAACACCAGCCTGGCTGAAAGGTTAAGCAAGTATTGTGACGTGTGATTAAATCCTGACTAGTTCTTCTTTTAGGTTTTGAAGAAGGATTTGAGAAAACAGTGGGAGCCATCCTGTTTAGATAAATTAATAAACCAATCTAAACTTGCAAGAGCATATGCTGAGTGTTTTCTTTTCTCTCTCTCTGGCAGCTACCATGACTGGACTAAAACTATTACTTGAAAAGAATATATTGACTGGGCAGAACTATAAAGACTGGCTAAGAAACGTCAATATCGCGCTGACTTATGACAAAGTTGCATATGTTACTACCGCTGTTCCTCCCCTTATCCCAGGACCAGATTCCTCAGTTGCGGACAAGGAAGTTCGTAAAACCTGGGATCTAGACTGTGAGCGAGCTAAGTGTATCGTGCTGGCGTCCATGAATAATGAACTCCAGAAACAGCACGAGAGTATGGATATTGCATCCATATTCCTCCATTGCAAGGAATTGTATGGTGAACACTCCCGTATCGCGAGGTACGAAACCTCAAGGAAACTATTCCAGATGAGGTTAGCTCCAGGATCGCCTGTTGGAGAGCACGTCCTCAAAATGATCACCCTCATTGAGGAACTCGCAAACCTGGGATGCGTGCTAGAGAATGATTTGTACATCGACTTGATTTTGCAGTCCCTTCCCCACACCTTCTCTCAGTTCGTGCTGAACTTCAACATGCACGAAATGGAAGCGGATCTTCCAAAGCTCCTCAATATGTTGAGGGTAGCAGAGACCTCCTTGAAAAAGGAGAAGACCCCCGTTCTGTATGTTGGCCAATCATCTTCTTCCAAAACTAAAGCGAAAGCTAAAGGGAAGAAGAAGATGAAGGTCACCAAACCGAAGGGAGGGGTCAAGAAGGTGCAGGGAACGAACAAGGCAGGAAGGGTGAAGGCAGAAAAGAACGAGTGTTTCTATTGTCACAAGCAGGGGCACTGGAAGAAGGATTGTCAGGCCTTCAAAGCCAAGGACATGAAGCAAGCGGTTGCTTCTACTTCAGGTGTGTTCCTAATTGAAAATTGTCTTTCAGTTAACTCTACTTCATGGGTACTTGATACCGGTTCTGGTTCTCACATCTGTAATTCTTTGCAGGATCTGAGAAACAGTAGAGTGCTGGGGGCAGGTGATATGACTCTCCGGATGGGCAATGGAATGCATGTGGATGCAGTTGCAATAGGGGAATATCACCTAGGGTTGAATAGTGGAAACATTTTGGTATTGTATAACTGTTTTTGTATTCCCAGTATGTTGTGTAATATTATATCAGTATCTTTATTGTCTAATAAAGGATATAATTTTGTGCTTGAAAGAAATGTCATGAACATTCTCCTAAATCAAGAACTGATTGGGTTTGGCACACTGGAAAACGGCATATACATACTTAATCAACCACAAATTTTCAATATTCAAAACACGCGTAAAAGAAAGGCTTCAGATTCGAATCAAGCCTTCCTATGGCATTGTAGACTTGGTCATATAAATGAAACAAGGTTGACTAAGTTACATAAAGATGGATATCTAGATTCGTTTGAATATTCATCATATGCAACTTGTCAATCATGTATCAAAGGAAAAATGACCAAATCTCCGTTCACCGGACACGGAGAAAGAGCCACCGAACTCTTGGGACTAGTACACAGTGATGTATGTGGTCCGATGTCTATACATGCACGAAGTGGTCACTCCTACTTCATCACTTTTACTGATGACTTCTCTAGGTATGGACATGTGTTCTTAATAAAGCATAAATCCGAGGCTTTTGAGAAGTTTAAGGAGTATAAATATGAAGTAGAGAAACAAACTGGTAAAAGCATCAAGACACTTCGATCTGATCGAGGTGGAGAATACTTAAGTACCAGTTTCCTTGAATACTTGAAAGCAAATGGAATACTCTCTCAGCTTACTCCTCCTTATACACCTCAGCATAATGGTGTATCAGAAAGAAGGAATCGCACGCTATTAGATATGGTGCGTTCGATGATGAGTAGTGCTGAGTTGCCACTTTCCTTCTGGGGATTTGCTCTAGAATCAGCCGCATATCTATTAAATAGAGTTCCAACTAAGTCTGTACCTACCACTCCATATGAAATGTGGTGTGGGAAGAGACCATATCTCAAGTATATAAAGATATGGGGGTGTCCGGCATATGTTAAAAAGCATAATCCGGACAAGCTCGAGGCACGATCGGTTTTGTGCAAGTTTGTAGGATACCCCAAGCATTCAAGGGGGTACATGGTCTACCACACTGAAGAACAAAAGGTGTTTGTCGCTCGTCACATTGTCTTCTTAGAAAGCGAATTTCTTGCAAAAGAAATTAGTGGGAGCGCGGTAGAACTGGAAGAAATTCCAGAACCTCAAACTGCAACCGAAGACTTAGAAGAATCTCAGACTTCAATAGAACATGACGAACCAACGCCACTCCGCAGATCTAGTAGGCTTTCTCATCCTCCTGAAAGATACTATGGTTTCCTTCTTGATGGGGATCGAGAGGATTGCATCATCGATGATGATGAGCCTACTAGTTTTCAGCAGGCTATCACAAGTAGCGACTCAGTAAAGTGGCTGGATGCAATGAGATCCGAAATGGAATCCATGTATACCAATAAAGTATGGACTTTAGAAGTTGCTCCTCCTGGGGTAAAACCAGTTGGATGCAAATGGATCTTCAAAAAGAAGATTGGTACATTTGGACAAGTGGAAACGCACAAAGCTAGACTAGTAGCAAAAGGTTTTCGTCAAAGACCAGGATTGGACTATGATGAATCCTTTTCACCAGTAGCTATGCTTAAATCCATTCGGATCATGCTTGCCATTGCTGCCTTCCATGACTATGAAATCTGGCAGATGGATGTAAAAACAGCTTTTCTAAATGGACATCTAGAAGAGAGTGTTTACATGGATCAACCAGAAGGTTTCTTAGACAGTGGGAGCAGCGGAAGAGTGTGCAAATTGCTTAAATCCATTTATGGCTTAAAGCAAGCGTCGCGGAGTTGGAACATCTGCTTTGATGAAACAGTCAAGGAATTTGACTTTATCAAAAATGTAGATGAACCTTGTGTTTATAGGAAGATTGTAGAAGGAGCAGTAGTCTTCCTCGTTTTGTACGTCGACGACATACTACTGATAGGGAATGATATCCCTATGTTACAATCAGTAAAGCTCTTCTTGTCACAGAAATTCTCTATGAAAGACTTGGGAGATGCATCATACATTCTGTGCATTAAGATCCATCGAGATAGATCTAATAGAATATTGGGACTTTCACAGTCCAGGTATATAGACACTATACTAAAGAGATTTAGTATGGAAGATTCCAAGCGCGGCAATATGCCCGCTTGTCACGGAATCACCCTCTCCAAAGACATGTCTCCAAAGACTGATGTAGAGAGGGCTCGCATGGGCATTATACCCTACGCTTCGGCGGTAGGATCAATAATGTATGCGATGTTATGTACCAGACCAGATGTAGCTTACGCACTTAGTGTGGTAAGCAGGTATCAGTCGGACCCAGGTGAGAAACATTGGATAGCGGTGAAGAACATTCTTAAGTACCTGAGAAGGACTAAGGAGATGTTCTTGATTTACGGCAATAAGGACCTCCAGGTAGAGGCTTTTACCGACTCCGGCTTCCAAAGTGACAAGGATGATTCTAAATCTATTTCGGGTTTTGTGTTTACCCTCAATGGAGGGGCGGTGAGTTGGAAGAGCTCCAAACAAGATACCGTCGCAGACTCAACCATGGAGGCTGAGTATATAGCTGCTTGTGAAGCCGCAAAAGAGGCTGTCTGGATAAGGAAGTTCATTTCTGAACTTCAGGTGGTTCCGACCATTGCCAATCCAATACCGTTGTATTGCGATAACAATGGCGCTGTAGCTTTAGCGAAGGAACCAAGGTCCCATCAGAAATCCAGGCATATCTTAAGGCGTTTTCACCTGATCAGGGAGATCGTGGATCGTCGGGAGATCGAGATACGGAGAGTAGACACAAAAGACAACACGGCAGATCCATTCACCAAGGCCATTCCTCAAGTACAGTTCGAGAGGCTTTTTGAGATGTTGGGCATGCGGTACGCAAGCAACTGGATCTGGTAGAGACAGTGGGTACTCATTGCGCCAATTATAGGCCTTAGTGCAAGTGGGAGATTGTTGGATATATATGCCCTAGAGGCCTACATTGTATAGGAAGCTTGGGATATGTATGTACATGACAGTCTTGCTTGATATGATAGTACGCTATTTGGTTTGACTTTGTCTTAACGTATAATATATTTTACTTGGTATTTATATATATATGTTGATAAAGCCCATAGGGTGTTTGTCTGACTACTGGCGTTGTGATGGCAGTCATACTAGTGGGAGCTGGATAGTCAATAGGCACACCCTTAGATGTCCCTGGTCGCAGGAGTATCGAGATTGGGCATCGATACTCCGGAGTAGACTAGTGTATACATATCTAGACCCTGACGAGGGGCGATGGATTGGTCCCGCAACCATTGGTGGTGTTCACCTAAGATTGTATGCAGATGCTCACTGGGTGTGAGTACACCGGACAGGACTCGCCGAGAACTGACTGGATGGTATTATACCTAACGTCAGATAGCAGTTCTCAGGTGACATATGTGCAGATAGTCCGTTGACTTAAGGTCATCATTTGTCTCGTGTGAGTTCCCACTGTGCTTTGATTGTTACCCTACCACGGCTCAAAGGAGTCGTGCAAACAGGTTTCAGTTGGGCACAGTCCCGAGCCATGTGGAGGCAGTGAGTGACTGTTAGGGATTCGTCTCTCCCGGTATAGGGAGTTGATATCGCACAGTGATCGGTTGGTCATTACCATAAGTCCCTGGCCAGGGCTGATTGAGAATTACTGATAGATTGATCAGTAGATTCTCGGATGGTGATAGAGCCATACCGACACGACTTGTATGGTTGTTAGGGGTCTGACGTCCACCACCTCCCTAGACCGTACATGTGATATTCTCAGACGAACAGACCGGACTGCGCGGATATTGTCACAGACAGGCTCAGTAGGATTTCAGATGGGTTACCTCATCAGCTTTCTTATCGACAACTACCTGGGGACCGTTACGTACAGCTAGTGCCGCTTGCGGTCTGTGGTTAAACCCACTGCCAGCGTAGTAGTCGAGTCTTTAGAGTCCCACACAGAGTTTTCCCAAACCCAGGCGAAAAGATATAGAGGTCGTATGGTTTTACGACAAAGGTTCGGACGCATACGTGTTTAATCGCACGTACGACATTCGGACAGTTTTTACTAGCCGGCTTTGGTTTAAGCCAGATTCTAGTATCAGGTTATTGGATTTATACAGTCTAAAGTTTTTCCGTGTTTTCACGGATGAGAGGGGCGTTCTCGTAATTTTCGGAGAAGCTTCTAGAAGGATGTGGCATAAAGAGAGAGGTGGCATTTTCATTTATTGAATTAGTGACTCATTGTGAGTGATTCATCATGTCATTAAAGCATCATTTATTGCTTAATGACTCACATGATGAATCACACACTTGATTAAATGAAACATGATGAATATTCACTTATTATTCATTTCTTTCTTATTCATTATGTTTCATATATATCAAGTGAGAAGCTTTATTCAATATAATATTATCATTATCATCTTCTCACTCTCTCTCTTTAAGCTCTCTCTCCTTCACCAAACCCTAATCCTACCCTCATGAGTTGAGAACAAGGATTAGGAAAGACTAATTACTCCATAACCAATCTCTACATCATCTTAGCTACTCTATTTAGCAACTAGAGAAACTAAGTAACCTCAAGTTTAGAGGTTATAGCTTGGATTAGGGTTCTCGGGTGGATCGTCTATCACGGGAGAAAGCCGAAGAGGACGTGGAGATCCAAAGAGGCCGTAGAGAACATCAAGACGAAGGACTAGAACCGTTTGGTATAACTTCTTCGCATAGTAGATTAAAACTCTAAAGCTTTTGTTACAACTTGTATAGCAAACGATTCGTACGGTTAATCGATGTTTGATCATAGAACTTGATTGTTATCCATATTTCCGCCTCCCCACAAGTATTGGGGTGTTGAACATCGACTTACATGTTGAGGATATTGTATGATATTTGGAGATGAGTCGATGAGATTGGGCGTGAGGCCATGAGATCGGTGATGTGATATGGTCCGTATTTGAGATATGACATGATATTTTAGTGGGTTCTTTAGGCGTGGTGTTTTCATACACACGCATGCATTTCATAGATGGTATCAGTATTGTACTGGACGTTGATCAGTACCCTGATCATGATATTTGATAAAGAGGATACCAGATGATTAATGTGATAGATGTGACATTTGACCCGTACCCAGATTTGGGAGGCCGTACGATGGATTTACCGTACGAGCTATATATTGACGATAGATCTGCACTCTTGATTCAAGGATGTCATATGATATGTTGTATCGTACATGATATTATTGAGGCGGGATCACCGACTATTATGCATGTATATATATATATATATATCGACTCAGATTTAGGTGGTTTCCATACCCCTTTCAATTGGTTATTGGTTAGACCTATAGTTTACCCAGTAGATGTTAGACTGGACCTGAGTCATACATATTTCCAAAAATGACGAATTGTGAGAATTTTAAAGACATACCAAAGGATACTACGGATATTTTAAAAGACGTATCTTTTCTTAAAAACACCGTAGTCCTTATTTTCAAAACACCACGATTCGTACAATTTCAAACGGAAAAACAGTATTACACATGTATAGTAAGATAGATTCCTTGTTGTTACGTTATTATTCATGTTCCGTATATTATTGTTGTATTTACTATTCATTTTCCTTATTATGTTGTTATCGCCTCATTGCATGTTATTGTGTACGTAGTAATTATGAAACCATGCTGTTAGGACACCAGCACCATTACCGATGACGCGTATGCTCCACGTACACTCGCTTGCCGGCTTACACACATCTTCATCGGTAATTGCCATGTCACATACACTTTAGAAAATACTATTTCAGTGACATAGCTTGCTAGCTGATAGTTGTAATATGTTATAGTTTCCATATGCAAGTTTAATTATTGCATTCATTGCATGATATCAGATGCATCCATATAGTCATTGGTTATGCAGTATTATGGAGAGTTATGTCGGTATTCACTGTTTATTGGTATCATGATTTTGATGATTTCGGATTTACATGAGATTTCTAGATTTGGGGGAAAACCGTAAGAATTTAATAAAATCTTGGTATCATCATTTTAAAAATGCAAATTGCGGTCGTGATGTATGAGTGTCCACCATGATGTTTTCTCGGTTCTGAGATGGTTTTCGAGACCCGGTTCGAGGAGTTGGATGAACCGTCTGCGGGTACATGGTGGACCCGGTATGGTACCCCGGGGCAAGAAGTTCGAGGAGTAGACGATGAGCCTGGCAGGGGCAGACTACCTACCGGTGATTTTACCTGACGCGGCGGATATCCGGAGGATACCGTTCGTAGCCGTGAGATTGATGTTATGGGCTGATCCGTTCTGCCGGAGCCCGAGGGCCGATCCCGCAGATGATACGGATGCCTGAGATATTGAGATTTGAGATATTGATGATTTGATATTGAGATACTGAGACTTATGTTTTGTGTCGATGCTTGACACTGATTTCTCTGTTGCGTTCATTGATGATACGTGTTTGACATACATATAGAAATCTCAATGATCAAAGAAAACAGTTGTCTCACTCATGATATATTCTGTTTAAATTCGTAATACATTCATACATCGTATATCTGATATGTTGCTATCTGAGGCACTGACACGAGCATGTAGTATTACACTATACATAACTGGACCAGGATTTTATTGAGGATATTACCTGAGATGTCCTAGGATAGAGTTATGCATGCGATTTCTACTCGTAGATGTTTTCTACTCACGAGTTGGAAACTCACCCCCGTTGTGCCACAGTTCCTTGCAGGTTTTGCCGTACAGGTTCTTTGCGGCTTTGCTGGCACACTGTTCTTTCCGGGTGATTGCTTTGGCAGGTGGGTTCTTTACATCAGGACCACCATTGTTTATTATTATTTCAGTTGTATCTAGAAACTCCATCAACCAGATTGTATATTTGAGAGAGATAGAAAACCAAGCCTGTTATTCTTTCGACCTCAGAGTCGCGCGTTGTATTATTATGGTTTTCATGCTGATTTGAGTTTTCTTTTGAGTTTTGATCCTCGCCCTTCGGCGTTGTATATTATTTTACTTGCGTGGTTGTGACCGTCGATTGACGAAGAGCTAGCTCCCGCTTAGGGATGCCTTTTTACTTATTTCGTATACTGTTCATGTTGTATCCCGTTTAGGGCCAGTATTTAAAAAGGAGACTCTGCCGAAATTTTCAGAAAATACTTGAGATTTAAAAAATACATACATTGGCCTATATTGATTAAAACTACTTGCTTTACTTTGGTTTTTCCTTCACTCTACTCTTCTTTCGTTTTGATTTCTGGGTTTTGGCTTACTTAGATTACGTACGCCTCGACACGTTTCGTAATTTAAGTGCCGGTCATGTTCTGTAATTTTCGGGTCATGACAAAGTTGGTATAAAAGCGTTAGGTTTTACCTTCGGAGTGTAGGACGACCCTTGGTAGATGGAGTAAGTAGATTGAGTAGAGTGACGTACCGTACGTATGTTCCGCGGCATATTTACGATACGATACTCCGCTTAAGAAGCCTTAGGATATACATTCCTTGCACAGTATTATATTCATTCCTATGATCTAGCCTCATCAGTACCAGTTATGGTTTTGTTACCACGGTTACACGGCAGAGAGAGCTACGGCTAGGGTTGCGGTCAGCATGAGCTCGTCATGGACGAGGACTGACCAGAGCATGATTCCAGGGACATACGATTGCTTAGAAGCATCGTTTTATTGCGTTTTCGCGCTATGAGCGTTTGATGGATCGCTTTTACGAGATTTCTCGGACGTGCAGATCAGCACCAGAGGATTGAGCCACTGATAAAGGCCAGCCAGAATGTGATGACCCTTGATGTATCACTTATTCGTGATGATTGAGGCACTGTTCAGCGTGCAGATGAATGAGCCAGTTGTTGCTGCGAACGACGAGATATTGCCCCAGATGTTGGAGCTATTGTGGTACGAGTTGTACTTAAAGATATGATAGAAGGTCACTAGTCACCCGAGGATGAATGACTAGGACATGTGATTCATTGCCTACCCCGATGCGAGGTCATCAGACTGATTGATTCCAGCTAGAGGCGATTTCACGCTGATACATTGAGAGTCGATATAGACGATCGAATGTCAGGAACCCATTTTCCAAGTTTAAAGTATTCGGAAAGACATGCAAGAAATTCTATGGACCCTCTAGAAGAATGAAACCCTAACTCGACATAATGACCGTGTGAAAGCCTTTGAACCTTAGGGTTTGCGGCAGTTCCGCGGTGCCATTAGTGAGGCTTGGGTTTGCCCTTCTACGGCTGGTCCACCGATGCTGTGGTATGTACTCGATACTATTAAACCGTACCCAAGATGTTGAGATCTTGAGGAATTATGGGGTTTTGACAAATCGATCGAATGGTTCGACTTCATTCGGATATCAGGTGATGGGATGCATTGCTTGGGAGACTCCAGATACGAGTATAGCCGTTGGAGCGCAGTCTATGCAGCCATGAAGAGACGAGTCCGAATTAGTCGACGTTAGAGAAAAGTGGAGTAAGAGGTTCGTACGAGATCTTGATGAGATAACGTTCCACTCCGCCGACATCAGAGATGTGATACGCTTACAGAGGTGTTGTATATGGATATATCTTCCAGAAGGAGTCATGATGAGTATACAGCCGTTCCGGAACAAGATACAGATTTAGCAAGAGATGATAACTTCTGGGCAGTTCGGCGGAAACGAGAACTGGGAAAGACTTCGACAGGACCTTTCTGGAAATACTGAACGAGAAGACCTGGACCCAGTAGCAGTCATTTGACGCACACCCAGTAGGCCAGAGTTCGGCATCGTCGACGAGACATGTTATGAGTAACCATGAGAGTTGGCCAGAGATCTTTAGAGGATGTGTCAAAGTGGGCTGTTCCGTTATCGTTTCTATATTGGACCGTTGAGCCGAGGAGCTATGTACTTAGCAATCTGCAGTGAGAGACGAGAGCCTAAGGGCATTAGGCGACAGGCCATGATCAGAAGGCAAGTAGATACCTTGCTCTGCTAGCATTGGGTGCACCGACACCTTCTCGACTTTGAAGGAAAGACATCGACGACAGCATTTATGATTTGTGATTTTGTGATTGATTATCACGTATCCGTCACATTGGATTTCAGTATTTTTGGATGATTTATTTCATGATTGAGTTTTGATGACCGAGTTTCATGATATTTGATTTCATGACTAGGGCATGCATAGGATTTGACTTATGCTTTCGGCATAGTTCTCATGCACCTTTGGTATTTGATTTGCTTTTGTGCACGCCGATACACAGGATGGTGAGATTTTATACCGCGGTATACCAGATTGGGATTTTTGATTGAAATGTGTTGTATACCGTCAATTTCGATTTTGATATTCGATATTTGTTTTCGTGCACCTTGTGCACTTGAGTTGGATTTTGCGCATACTTAAGGCGCTTGATGCGATTTAGGTGCACACTAGATGCACTAAATCGAGATTCTTCGTGCATATCAGATGCACCTGGTTTTGCTGTCAAGCACACACGTTGCCTTTGACTGGTGTTTTCGTGCACACCCATTGCACTTAGATATTGTTTCTGTGCACATGTATGGCACATTCATGGATTTCAATTTCCGTACGCACCAGACGCACGTGGCATTCATATATATATTTGGGATTGATTTATTTTGGAGCAGTATATTTTATGATACTTGCTATTTGGTTTAGTACTGAGCAGGACTAGTCAGACGATGGTACCTGAGTATATTTTGCATGCATTGATAGTTATCGAAGGGATTTCCAAGGAGGAGCTACAGTCTCAGTTTTTACCTACGTGTCAGTGATGACACGAAACTGTTTAAAAAGGGAAACCCTTCTAAATTGTTTTCGAAACGGCGGGATGTGTATGTTAAACAAAGGATATATATATAGTTATTTTCTCACAATGGACGTCCGCCATTGTGCAGTGACACACACATCGCACAGCGATTTGAAAAAGGTTTGGCATGCATTGCTTCCAGATGTTTTAATGATGTATATCATATTGATTTTCGTTATGGATTTAGACATTGTGTCTTCACCATGACTCTGATGATTGCGGGATGCTGGATGGAGTTTTGATTTTGAGTTATATCCTCATTTTTCAAGCGCATGCATTGCGCTACGATGTGTTTTATGTATTTATGATTTTGGAGCCCGGACAACTTGGTGGTCTTGATTAGATGTTTTAGTATTTGGGGGGAGTTTTAATTTAAATTCGGGGACCGAATTTCTTTAAGGGGGAAGATTGTAACGTGTTGAAAATCGTTTCGGTGAAATTTCGGAAAAATCGGTAAAATAAGGGTGTTTTCCGTAAAAAGTCAAAATATAAATATCTTTTAATATAAAATTAAATATATATATTCTAGCTATATAATTGCTAGTATTTGGTGTTTATTAAGCCACTAGTAAAATTTCTAATTTTCTGAAAAATTTTCCGAAATTAATTATTTTAATATTATTTTAAGCCGTCACTAATACAATTGATTAGGGAAAATTACAAATTGGAATGAGTTGAAATAAATTTTGTACATCACAACACATTAAACAAAAGTTTAACATGTTGATTTTGAAATGAAAAGAAATTATTAAGATGGTTCTAAAAATATGATAGAAAAAGGCTTAAATAGTGAAATTAATATAAATGAAAATTTGGGGTATAATATTTATCTTTTATTTTCCCTCACCCACACTCATACACACCCATTTTCCCAACACTTGCTGGCTGAATTCAGCTGCCCACCAATTCCCCAAAGTCCCCACATTTTTTTCTCTCAAAATTTATAGAAAAGAAATCTTAAAATGAAAAGAAAATGAAGTGATAAGAGGTATGGTGTCAGTTGACTTGGGGCATGGACTTTTCTACACACTCTCACTCTCACACACACACACACTCACCCCCTCATTTTCGGCCAGAGCTGCTGCAGCCCTCCCCTCTCCAAATCCTCAAATTCTTCACCTCTAAAATCCATAAAATTTCTTCAAAATCCAAACAAAAGCATCACTAATCCCAAATCAAACACATACCCATTATTCCTTGGCCAATTCCAGCTTGAATCCTTGGAGCAAGATGGCATTTTGGGGCTAAGTTTTGCAAGTGTGGATCTCTTTTTAAACTAGCTTGAGGTATAACTCTACTCTAATTGATACTTGTTCTAATCTAAAATTTTAATTAAGTGTTAATTAGGTATTAATTGCAATCTTGGAAATTCAAGGTTTTGAATTAAATTAGGGTTTCTAGCATTTGATTATGTTTGTGATGGGTAGATTTACATGCTATGACATGTGCAAATCTAAGCTAGTTGCTATATTACAAATTGTCACTTTTAAATTGTCCAATTTAAGCAATTTTGCTTACTAGGTTTTTAGTTATTGCATTGGATAAAAAAAATCTAGTAAGGGTTGTCATTTCAATTAAGGTTTTTATTACATCATTAAGGATGCGATGTCTAGTTTAACATCTTAATTTATGCAAAACCTAGTTTAGTTGTTAAATAAATAGTGTATTATTATTACTTTAAAATGGTTAAAATTGGTTAAATTCGCAAACTAAATTTTAACGATTAATACAAAATGGTGTGATAAAAATCTAGTAAATTTTTATGTGGCCTAATTAAGATAATTAGTAAATATTGTGACCACTAGTTTTGCTAAAATATCAAGTTTTGTACTAAAACCGTTAATTTTGCTTGCTAAGTTTTCAGAAAATAGCTTTTAAAGTGAGTTTGGGGTTTTTGTGAATTGAAACCTATTTCATATTATAATTAGTGTTTGTGAATGTGCAAATGGGTGTGTTTGGGTTTTTCTCGATAGTTTGACGTTTGTACATTGACATCGAGGGTTGGTTTGGCTATTCTTGCATGTGTAGGCGATAGGTTTTGACCTATGCGTGATACGCGTGCCGATTTGGTTTTCGTATGCCGTTTCGATTTCGAATTGGGTTTTAATGCGATACGGTGCGTTATGATACGTAGGTACCCTCACGAGGACTTCGAGACGACAAGCAAGCGTGTGGCGACATTGGCATCGGCGAGCGAAGATCAGGTGAGTAGATTTATATCTACGGGGAGAAGTCGGGTGGATGGCGTATAGCACCCCCGCAAATTATGAGGTGATGTGGTAACGATATACTTGTATATTTTAATAGGAGATATGAACACCGAGTAAGAGAAGCCTTAGGATCTTTTGGGTTTAGGATTAGCGAGAATTGAAGAATAGACGTTGGCGGATTTCTTAGTCATGAAACCCTAGAGTATGGATTTGCATACACGCACACATATACACTTGCATATATCATTTTTTTGTGCGTATATGGGAATGTGTATATATGTATATACGCATGGATATGGGACTATGCATATATACATTCATATACACATGCATGAATGTTGAGGATATTGTATGATATTTGGAGATGGGTCGATGAGATTGGGCTTGAGGCCATGAGATCGGTGATGTGGTATGGTCCGTATTTGAGATACGATATGATATTTTAGCGGGTTCTTTAGGCGTGGTGTTTTCATACACACGCATGCATTTCATAGATGGTATCAGTATTGTACTGGACGTAGATCAGTATCCCGATCATGATATTTGATAAAGAGGATACCAGATGATTAATGTGATAGATGTGACATTTGACCCGTACCCAGATTTGGGAGGCCGTACGACGGATTTACCGTACGAGCTATATATTGACGATAGATCCGCACTCTTGATTCGAGGATGTCATATGATATGTTGTATCGTACATGATATTATTGAGGCGGGATCACCGACTAATAAGCATGTATATATATATCGACTCAGATTTAGGTGGTTTCCATACCCCTTTTGATTGGTTGTTAGTTAGACCTGTAGTTTACCCAGTAGATGTTAGACTGGACCCGAGTCATACCTATTTCCAAAACTGATGAATCGTGTGAATTTTAAAGACATACCAATGGATACTACGGGTATTTTAAAAGACGTATCTTTTCTTAAAAACACCGTAGTCCTTATTTTCAAAACACCACGATTCGTACTATTTCAAACGGCAAAACAGTATAACACATGTATAGTAAGATAGATTCCTTGTTGTTACGTTATTATTCATGTTCCGCATATTATTGTTGTATTTACTATTCATTTTCCTTATTATGTTGTTATCGCCTCATTGCATGTTATTGTGTACGTAGTAATTATGAAACCATGCTGTTAGGACACCAGCACCATTACCGATGACGCGTATGCTCCACGTACACTCGCTTACCGGCTCACACACATCTTCATCTGTAATTGTCATGTCACGTACACTTTAGAAAATACTATTTCTGTGACATTGCTTGCTAGCTGATAGTTGTAATATGTTTTAGTTTCCATATGCTAGTTTAATTATTGCATTCATTGCATGATATCAGATGCATCCATATAGTCATTGGTTATGCAGTATTATGGAGATTTATGCCGGTATTCACTGTTTATTCGTATCAAGATTTTGATAATTTCGGATTTACATGAGATTTCTAGATTTGGGGGAAAACCGCAAGAATTTAATAAAAGCTTGGTATCATCATTTTAAAAATGCAAATTGCGGTTTTCTCGTGATATATGAGTGTCCACCATGATGTTTTCTCGGTTCTGAGATGGTTTTCGAGACCCGATTCGAGGAGTTGGATGAACCGTCTGCGGGTACATAGCGCACCCGGTATGGTACCCCGGGGCAAGAAGTTCGAGGGGTAGATGATGAGTCTGGCAGGGGAAGACTACCTACCGGTGATTTTACCTGGCGCGACGGATATCCGAAGGATACCGTTCGTAGCCGTGAGATTGATGTTATGGGCTGATCCGTTCTGCCGGAGCCCGAGGGCCGATCCCGCAGATGATACGGATGCCTGAGATATTGAGATTTAAGATTTGAGATATTGATGATTTGATATTGAGATACTGAGACTTATGTTTTGTGTCGATGCTTGACACTGATTTCTCTGTTGCGTTCATTGATGATACGTGTTTGACATACATATAGAAATCTCGTTGATTAAAGAAAACAGTTGTCTCACTCATGATATATTCTGTTTAAATTCGTAATGCATTCATACATCAAATATCTGATATGTTGCTATCTGAGGCACTGACACGAGCATGTAGTATTACACTATACATAGCTGGACCAGGATTTTATTGAGGATATTACCTGAGATGTCCTAGGATAGTGTTATGCATGCGATTTCTACTCGTAGATGTTTTCTACTCACGAGTTGGCAACTCACCCCCGTTGTGTCACAGTTCCTTACAGGTTTTTCCGTACAGGTTCTTTGCGGCTTTGCTGGCACACTGTTCTTTCCGGGTGATTGCTTTGGCTGGTGGGTTATTTGCATCAGGACCACCATTGTTTATTATTATTTCAGTTATATCTAAAAACTCCATCAACCAGATTGTATATTTGAGAGAGATAGAAAACCAGGCCTGTTATTCTTTCGACCTTAGAGTCGCGCTTTGTATTATTATGGTTTTTATGGTGATTTGAGTTTTCTTTTGAGTTTTGATCCTCGCCCTTCGGCATTGTATATTATTTTGCTTGTGTGGTTGTGACCGTCGATTGACGAAGAGCTAGCTCCTGCTTGGGGATGCTTTTTTACTTATTTCGTATACTATTCATGTTGTATCCCGTTTGGGGCCAGTATTTACGAAGGAGACTCTGCCGAAATTTTCAGAAAATACTTGAGATTTTAAAAAATACATACTTCGGCCTATGTTAATTAAAACTACTGGCTTTACTTTGGTTTTTCCTTCACTCTACTCTTCTTTGGTTTTGATTTCTGGGTTTTGGCTTACTTAGATTACGTACGTCTCGAGAAGTTTCGTAATTTAAGTGCCGGTCATGTTCCGTACTTTTCGGGTCCTGACAAAGTTGGTATCAGAGCGTTAGGTTTTACCTTCGAAGTGTAGGACGACCTTTGGTTGATGGAGTAGGTAGCTTGAGTAGAGTGACGTACCGTACGTATGTTCTGCGGCATATTTACGATACGATACTCCGCTTAAGAAGCCTTAGGATGTACATTCCTTGCACAGTATTATATTCATTCCTATGATCTAGCCTCATCAGTACCAGTTATGGTTTTGTTACCACGGTTACACGGCAGAGAGAGCTACGGCTAGGGTTGCGGTCAGCATGAGCTCGTCATGGACGAGGACTGACCAGAGCGTGATTCCAGGGACATACGATTGCTTAGAGGCGTCGTTTTATTGCGTTTTCGCACTACGAGCGTTTGATGGATCGCTTTTATAAGATTTCTCGGACGTGCAGATCAGCACCAGAGGATTGAGCCACTGATAAAGGCCAGCCAGAATGTGATGACCCTTGATGTATCGCTTATTCATGATGATTGAGGCACTGTTCAGCATGCAGATGAATGAGCCAGTTGTTGGTGCGAACGACGGGATATTGCCCCAGATGTTGGAGCTATTGCAGTACGAGTTGTACTTAGAGATATGATAGAAGGTCGCTAGTCACCCGAGGATGAATGACTAGGACATGTGATTCATTGCCTACCCCGATGCGAGGTCATCAGACTGATTGATTCCAGCTAGAGGCGATTTCACGCTGATACATTGAGAGTCGATATAGACGATCGAATGTCAGGAATCCATTTTCCAAGTTTAAAGTATTCGGAAAGACATGCAAGCAATTCTATGGACCCTCTAGAAGAATGAAACCCTAACTCGATATAATGACCGTGTGAAAGCCTTTGAACCTTAGGGTTTCCGGCAGTTCCGCGGTGCCATTAGTGAGGCTTGGGTTTGCCCTTCTACGGCTGGTCCACCGATGCTGTGTTATGTACTCGATACTATTAAACCGTACCCAAGATGTTGAGCTCTTGGGGGATTATGGGGTTTTGACAAATCGATCGAATGGTTCGACTTCATTCGGATATCAGGTGATGGGATGCATTGCTTGGGAGACTCCAGATACAAGTATAGTCATTGGAGCGCAGTCTATGCAACCATGAAGAGACGAGTCCGAAGCAGTCGACGTTAGAGAAAAGTGGAGTAAGAGGTTCGTACGAGATCTTGATGAGATAACTTTCCACTTCGCCGACATCAGAGATGTGATACGCTTGCAGAGGTGTTGTATATGGATATATCTTTCAGAAGGAGTCGTGATGAGTATGCAGCCATTCCGGAATAAGATACAGATTTAGCAAGAGATGATAACTTCTGGGCAGTTCGGCAGAAATGAGACTTGGGAGAGACTTCGACAGGACCTTTCTGGAAATACTGAACGAGAAGACCTGGACCCAGTAGCGGTCATTTGACGCATTCCCAGTGGGCCAGAGTTCGGCATCGTCGACGAGATATGTTATGAGTAACCATGAGAGTTTGCCAGAGATTTTTAGAGGATGTGTCAAAGCGGGCTGTTCCGTTATCGTTTCTATATTGGACCGTTGAGCCGAGGAGCTATGTACTTAGCAATCTGCAGTGAGAGACGAGACCCTAAGGGCACTAGGCGACAGGCCATGATCAGAAGGCAAGTAGATACCATGCTCTGCTAGCATTTGGTGCACCGACACCTTCTCGTTTTTGAAGGAAAGACATCGACGACAGCATTTATGATTTGTGATTTTGTGATTGATTATCACGTATCCATCACATTGGATTTCAGTATTTTTGGGTGATTTATTTCATAATTGGGTTTTGATGACTGAGTTTCATGATATTTGTTTTCATGCCTAGGGCATGCATTGGATTTGACTTATGCTTTCGGCATAGTTCTCATGCACCTTTGGTATTTGATTTGCTTTTGTGCACGCCGATACACAGGATGGTGAGATTTTATACCGTGGTATACCTGATTGGGATTTTTGATTGAAATGTGTTGTATACCGTCGATTTCGATTTTGATATTCGATATTTGTTTTCGTGCACCTTGTGCACTTGACTTGGATTTTGAGCATACTTAAGGCGCTTGATGCGATTTAGGTGCACACTAGATGCACTAAATCGAGATTCTTCGTGCATATCAGATGCACCTAGTTTTGCTGTCAGGCACACACATTGCCTTTGACAGGTGTTTTCGTGCACACCCGTTGCACTTAGATGTTGTTTCTGTGCACATGATTCATGGATTTCAATTTCCGTGCGCACCAGACGCATGCGGCATTCATATATATATTTGGGATTGATTTATTTTGGAGCAGTATATTTTATGATACTTGTTATTTGGTTTAGTACTGAGCAGGACTAGTCAGAGGACAGTACCTGAGTATATTTTGCATGCATTGATAGTTATCGAAGGGATTTCCAAGGAGGAGCTATAGTCTCAGTATTTACCTACGTGTCAATGATGACACGAAACTGTTTAAAAAGGGAAACCCTTCTAAATTGTTTTCAAAACGGCGGGACGTGTATGTTAAACAAAGGATATATATATATAGTTATTTTCTCACAATGGACGTCCGCCACTGTGCAGTGATACACACATCGCACAGCGATTTGAAAAAGGTTTGGCATGCATTGCTTCCAGATGTTTTAAGGATGTATATCATATTGATTATCGTTTTGGATTTAGACATTGTGTCTTCACCATTACTCCGATTATTGCGGGATGCTGGATGGAGTTTTGATTTTGAGTTATATGCTCATTTTTCAGGCTCATGCATTGCGCTACGATGTGTTTTATGTATTTTTGATTTCGGAGCCCCGACGACTTGGTGGTCTTACATAGATGTTTTAGTATTTCGGGAGAGTTTTAATTTAAATTCGGGGACCGAATTTCTTTAAGGGGGGAAGATTGTAACGTGTTGAAAATCGTTTCGGTGAAATATCGGAAAAATCGGTAAAATAAGGGGGTTTTCCGTAAAAAGTCAAAATATAAATATCTTTTAATATAAAATTAAATATATATATTCTAGCTATATAATTGCTAATATTTTGTGTTTATTGAGCCACTGGTAAAATTTCTAATTTTCTGAAAAAAATTCCGAAATTAATTATTTTAATATTGTTTTAAGCCGTCACTAATACAATTAATTAGGGAAAATTACAAATTGGAATGAGTTGAAACAAATTTTGTGCATCACAACACATTAAACAAAAATTTAACATGTTATCTTTGAAATGAAAAGAAATTGTTAAGATGGCTTTAAAAATATGATAGAAAAAGGCTTAAATAGTGAAATTAATGTAAATGGAAATTTGGGGTATAATATTTATCTTTTATTTTCCCTCACCCACACTCACACTCTCCCATTTTCCCAACTATTGCTGGCTGAATTCAGCAGCCCACCATTTCCCCAAAGTCCCCACTTTTTTTTATCTCAAAATTTATATAAAAGAAATCTTAAAATGAAAAGAAAATGAGGAGATAAGAGGTATGGTGTTAGTTGACTTGAGGCATGGACTTTTCTACACACTCTCACTCTCACACACACACACCCTCACCCCCTCATTTTCGGCCAGAGCTGCTGCAGCCCTCCCCTCTCCAAATCCTCAAATTCTTCACCTCTAAAATCCACAAAATTTCTTCAAAATCCAAACAAAAACATCATTAATCCCAAATCCAACACATGCCCATTATTCATTGGCCAATTCCAGCTTGAATCCTTGGAGCAAAATGGCATTTTGGGGCTAAGTTTTGCAAGTGTGGATCTCTTTTTAAACTAGCTTGAGGTATAACTCTACTCTAATTGATACTTGTTCTAATCTAAAATTTTAATTAAGTGTTAATTAGGTATTAATTGCAAGCTTGGAAATTCAAGAAAGGTTTTGAATTAAATTAGGGTTTCTAGCATTTGATTATGTTTATGATGGGTAGATTTACATGCAATGACATGCAAATCTAAGCTAGTTGCTATATTACAAATTGCCACTTTTAAATTGTCCAATTTAAGCTATTTTGCTTACTAGGTTTTTAGTTATTGCATTAGATAAAATAAAAATCTAGTAAGGGTTGTGATTTCAATTAAGGTTTTTATTACATCATTAAGGATGCGATGTCTAGTTTAACATCTTAATTTATGCAAAACCTAGTTTAGTTGTTTAATAGTGTATTATTATTACTTTAAAATGGTTAAAATTGGTTGAATTCGCAAACAAAATTTTAACGATTAATACGAAATGGTGTGATAAAAATCTAATAAATTTTTATGTGGTCTAATTAAGATAATTAGTAAATATTGTGACCACTAGTTTTGCTAAAATATCAAGTTTTGTACTAAAACCGTTAATTTTTCTTGCTAGGTTTTCGGAAAATAGCTTTTAAAGTGAGTTTGGGGTTTTTGTGAATTGCAACCTATTTCATATTATAATTAGTGTTTGTGAATGTGCAAATGGGTGTGTTTGGGTTTTTCTCGATGGTTTGACGTTTTTACATCGACATCGAGGGTTGGTTTGGCTATTCTTGCATGCGTAAGCGATAGGTTTTGACCTATGCGTGATACGCGTGCCGATTTGGTTTTCGTATGCCGTTTCGATTTCGAATTGGGTTTTAATGCGATATAGTGCGTTATGATATGTAGGTACCCTCACGAGGACTTCGAGACGACAAGCAAGCGCGTGGCGACATTGGCATCGGCGAGCGAAGATTTATATCTACGGGAAGAAGTCGGGTGGATGGCGTATAGCACCCCCGCAAATTATGAGGAATGAGGTGATGTGTTAACGATATACTTTTATATGTTAATAGGAGATATGAACACAGAGTAAGAGAAGCCTTAGGAGCTTATGGGTTTAGGATTAACGAGAATTGAAGAATGAACGTTAGCGGATTTCTTAGTCACGAAACCCTAGAGTAAGGATTTGCATACACGCACACATATACACTTGCATATATCATTTTCTTGTGCGTATATGGGAATGTGTATATATGTATATACGCATGGATATGGGACTATGCATATATACATTCATATACACATGCATGAATGTTGAGGTTATTGTATGATATTTGGAGATGAGTCGATGAGATTGGGCTTGAGGCCATGAGATCGGTGATGTGATATGGTCCGTATTTGAGATAGGACATGATATTTTAGCGGGTTCTTTAGGCGTGGTGTTTTCATACACACACATGCATTTCATGGATGGTATCAGTATTGTACTGGACGTAGATCAGTACCCCGATCATGATATTTGATAAAGAGGATACCAGATGATTAATGTGATAGATGTGACATTTGACCCGTACCCAGATTTTGGAGGCCGTACGACGGATTTACCGTACGAGTTATATATTGACGATAGATCCTCACTCTTTATTCGAGAATGTCATATGATATGTTGTATCGTACATGATATTATTGTGGCGGGATCACCGACTATTATGCATGTATATATATCGACTCAGATTTAGGTGGTTTTCGTACCCCTTTCGATTGGTTGTTAGTTATACCTGTAGTTTACCCAGTAGATGTTAGACTGGACCCGAGTCATACCTATTTCCAAAACTGACGAATCGTGAGAATTTTAAAGACATACCAAGGGATACTACGGGTATTTTAAAAGACGTATCTTTTCTTAAAAACACCGTAGTCCTTATTTTCAAAACACCACGATTCGTACTATTTCAAACGGCAAAACATTATAACACATGTATAGTAAGATAGATTCCTTGTTGTTACGTTATTATTCATGTTCCGCATATTATTGTTGTATTTACTATTCATTTACCTTATTATGTTGTTATCGCCTCATTGCATGTTATTTTGTACGTAGTAATTATGAAACCATGCTGTTAGAACACCAGCACCATTACCGATGACACGTATGCTCCACGTACACTCGCTTGCCGGCTCACACACATCTTCATCGGTAATTGCCATGTCACGTACACTTTAGAAAATACTATTTCAGTGACATAGCTTGCTAGCTGATAGTTGTAATATGTTTTAGTTTCCATATGCTAGTTTAATTATTGCATTCATTGCATGATATCAGATGCATCCATATAGTCATTGGTTATGCAGTATTATGGAGATTTATGCCGGTATTCACAGTTTATTGGTATCATGATTTTGATGATTTCGGATTTACATGAGATTTCTAGATTTGGGGGAAAACCGCAAGAATTTTATAAAAGCTTGGTATCATCATTTTAAAAATGCAAATTGCTGTTTTCTCGTGATGTATGAGTGTCCACCATGATGTTTTCTCGGTTCTGAGATGGTTTTCGAGACCCGATTCGAGGAGTTGGATGAAACGTCTGCGGGTACATGGTGGACCCGGTATGGTACCCCGGGGCAAGAAGTTCGAGGAGTAGACGATGAGCCTGGCAGGGGCAGACTACCTACCGGTGATTTTATCTGGAGCGTAGGATATCCGGAGGATACCGTTCGTAGCCGTGAGATTGATGTTATGGGCTGATCCGTTCTGCCGGAGCCCGAGGGCCGATCCCGCAGATGATACGGATGCCTGAGATATTGAGATTTGAGATTTGAGATTTGAGATATTGATAATTTGATATTGAGATACTGAGACTTATGTTTTGGGTCGATGCTTGACGCTGATTTCTCTATTGCGTTCATTGATGATACGTGTTTGACATACATATAGAAATCTCATTGATTAAAGAAAACAGTTGTCTCACTCATGATATATTCTGTTTAAATTCGTAATGCATTCATACATCATATATCTGATATGTTTCTATCTGAGGCACTGACACGAGCATGTAGTATTACACTATACATAGCTGGACCAGGATTTTATTGAGGATATTACCTGATATGTCCTAGGATAGCGTTATGCATGCGATTTCTACTCGTATATGTTTTCTACTCACGAGTTGGAAACACACCCCCGTTGTGCCACAGTTCCTTGCAGGTTTTGCCGTACAGTTTCTTTGCGGCTTTGCTGGCACACTGTTCTTTCCGGGTGATTGCTTTGGCAGGTGGGTTCTTTGCATCAGGACCACCATTGTTTATTATTATTTTAGTTGTATCTAGAAACTCCATCAACCAGATTGTATATTTGAGAGAGATAGAAAACCAGGCCTGTTATTCTTTCGACCTCAGAGTCGCGCGTTGTATTATTATGGTTTTCATGCTGATTTGAGTTTTCTTTTGAGTTTTGATCCTCGCCCTTCGGCGTTGTATATTATTTTGCTTGCGTGGTTGTGACCGTCGATTGACGAAGAGCTAGCTCCCGCTTGGGGATGCCTTTTTACTTATTTCGTATACTATTCATGTTGTATCCCGTTTGGGGCCAGTATTTACAAAGGTGACTCTGCCGAAATTTTCAGAAAATACTTGAGATTTTAAAAAATACATGTTTCGGCCTATGTTGATTAAAACTACTTGCTTTACTTTGGTTTTTCCTTCACTCTACTCTTCTTTGGATTTGATTTCTGGGTTTTGGCTTACTTAGATTACGTACGCCTCGAGACGTTTCGTAATTTAAGTGCCGGTCATGTTCCGTACTTTTCGGGTCGTGACAGTACCCCGTGTCGAAATAATGCTTCGCCTCGGTGTATCCGCCTTCTCTCTCCAGAATTAAGCTCCACCTCTGAATCAAATCAGCCAACAAGCTCTGCGCCGGAATCATGCTTCGTCTTAGAATGTACCCCGCATCGAAATCAAGCTTCGTCTCGGCGTATCTGCCTTCCCTGTCAAAATTATGCTTCATCTCGGAATCAAGTCAACTAAGGAGCTCTGCGTCGAAATCATGCTTCATCTCAGAATGTACCCCATGTCGAAATCATGCTTCGCCTCGGAGTATCTGCCTTCCCTATCGGAATTATGCTTCGCCTGGGAATCATCCTCTACATCAAAATTATGCTTCGGTCAGAATGTCTGCAGCTCATCGGAATCATGCTCCGATCCCTGGAATCATGCTCCGCTCTTCGGAATGATGCTCTGATCCGCTCTTCGGAATGATGCTCCGATCCCTGGAGTCATGCTCCGCTCTTCGGAATGATGCTCCGATCCCTGGAATCAAGCTCCGCTCTTCGGAATGATGCTCTGATCCCTGGAATCATGCTCCCCTCTTCGGAATGATTCTCCGAACCCTGGAATCATTCTCCTCTCTTCAGAATGATTCTCCGATCCCTGGAATCATGCTCCGCTCTTCGGAATGATGCTCCGATCCCTGGAATCATGCTCCGCTCTTCGAAATGATGCTCCGATCCCTGGAATCATGCTCCGCTCTTCGGAATGATGCTCTGATCCCTGGAATCATGCTCCGCTCTTCAGGAATGATGCTCCGATCCCGGAATTATGCTCCAACCCTCGGAATTATGCTCCGACTCTTCGGAATGATACTCCGACTCTAGAATTATGCTCCGCAAATCGGAATGATGCTCCGATCCCCGGGAATCATGCTCTCCGAGGGATGCTCCGCCCCCGGAATGATGTTCCACCTCGAAGTCCAGCTTCAAGATTCATCAATTTCATGCACACGACTCAAATGTGCGGTGTGCATTTATTGATTGGGGGCACTTTGTTGGGGTCGAAAATTGCACCCCGGTTGACCAAGTCAAAGTCAAGGTCAACCCCAAGCCAGGTGGGCCCAAGCCCAGATCAAGTGGGCACATGCCCAGGTCGAGTCCGAACATGAAGCGGCCGGCCCTCCTCCATGCCAAAATAAAAAGTCATGTAATAAATAATTTTGATGTAATTTTTTATGCATGAATGTAAGTAAAATGGACATAAAGCCAAATTTTTGTAAAGTCCATGGCTTATGTGCAAAGAAATGCACATGAGGCATGGGATGGGCAAAATGCCATTTTGTAAAGCCTAAGGGGCTACATGTAAATGTGTAAGCCTATAAGAGGCAACATGATGATGAATAAAATATACACTCTTCATTCTCTCAAACTCTAGGGTTTGTGCATCCACTCTCTCCTTCCAAGTTCTTCCTTTTTCTTTTCATTTTTCAATTAAATCAAGAGCTTAGCTCTTCCTTTTTTTTAAAACTAAAAAAAGTTCTACCATAAACCCACCTCCCAAGACTCCATCAAGAGAAGAAAATAGGGTCTCTTTTTTTATCATCCAAGATCTAGATCTTGGAGTTTCAAGAGAACCCATTTTGGGCTTCTTCTCAAAAGAGAAAGGGGAAAATCTTTTGGAGTTTAACTCCACAAATAAAATTATTTTGGAGTTTAACTCCACTACAGAAATTCTTTTGGAGTTTAACTCCACAGTAAAAATCATTTTTTGGGGAGTTTAACTCCACATTAAATCTTTTCAGGAGCTTAACTCCATATAAAATTCTTTCGGAGTTTAACTCCACATTTAAATTCTTTCGGAGTTTAACTCCACAAATAAAATTCTTTTGGAGTTTAACTCCGCAATAAAAATCTTTTGGGAGTTAAACTCCATTTAAAACTCTTTTAGGAGTTAAACTCCATTTAAAATCTTTTGGAGTTGAACTCCATGAAAAAAAGTTAAATTTTCGGAACCCTTTTTGCCACCATCACATGCTAGCACGTGAGGGGGAGATGGGATCCCTTTTGGACCCCCTCACATGCTAGCATGTGACCTTCACATGCTAGTCATGTGCTAGCATGTGACCCTCACATCACATGCTAGTCATATGCTAGTCACAAGCCAGCATGTGACCCTCACATGCTATTTTGGAGTTTAACTCCACTAAAAAAATTCTTTCGGAGTTTAACTCCTCATTGAAAATTCTTTCGGAGTTCAACTCTACAATAAAAATTCTTTCGAAGTTCAACTCCATTTAAATTCTTTCGGAGTTTAACTCCACAAATAAAATTCTTTTGGAGTTTAACTCCGCAATAAAAATCTTTTCGGAGTTAAACTCCATTTAAAACCCTTTTTGGAGTTAAACTCCATTTAAAATCTTTTGGAGTTGAACTCTATGTAAAAAAAAATCTGTAGCCCTTTTACCCCCAGCATGTGAAGGTCACATGCCAGCATGTGACCCCCCCCCCCCCCACATGCTAACAAGTGAGGGGTCACAAAGCATGTGACCCTCCATGTCACATGTTAGCATGTGACCCCCCTCACATGCTAGGGGGGTCACATGCTAGCATGAGCATGTGAGCGGAAGCTCCCATTAAATGGGAGCCCAGGTTCTCTCCCCCCCCCCTTTTTAAAATTCTTTTTTTTCTTCTTTCTTTTCTTCTTTCTTCCTTCTTTTCTGTATTTAATCCTTTTTTTATTTAAAATAAATAAATAAAAATTAAAAAAAATAATAAAAAATTAAATAAAAAATTAAATAAATATTTATTTACTTATTTATTTTTGTTTTTTTATACAGAAAAATATATATATATCTTTTTTTTAAACAAATGGAACAAAAAAAAACACCAACGCACTGCACATTGAGTTCGCATGATCATTTTAACCCGTCAATCGGAGGTTCCTTCGCTCCAAATGCGATGGGTAATTAACGGCAGCTTAGTCCACGGCTGCCGGAGATTCGGATCCCCACAATCAATAAATCCCGGCATATCCTAGGCAGGGGGAATCTGTAATGCGCCTGACAAGCGCGTGCGTATTCCCATCTCAATAGGGTGACGAAAAACACCCTACAAATTCTGGCACGCCCGGTGGGACATATCTCTCCTCCCATATTTCGGGTAAAATATTTATGCGAACTCAATCAATATACATATCTATATTTATACTAAAATAATACTTTTTCATGCAAGTTTTCAAGCAATCGATTTTCAACAATATCTCTAAAAATGAACTCAGCTCTCAGCACGGCTCCCGTCTCCTACACGATGAAGATAGAATCCAGGACGGTCCTTCCAGCCAGTTTCGGGCGACAATGGGAGGAGCCGCCGCTACCATTTGGCTCTATTATGTTCGTGTCAGCTAACGTCGTCCCAGCTCCTCAAGCTCCGGTAACTGACAGACTGGCCTCGAAAGGCAAAAGGCCAAATTTGTTGAACTCGAGGGCGCCCCAACCTAAATGCGAGTCAGTGCTCAAACGGCTCTCTATGGCCCCAGCTGGGGGTAAATCCATCAGAATAAAAGAAGTTGCCAGACGTCGTGGGCAAACCCAGGCGATACCTTCGACAGACACGCGGGCGGATGTCTTCTCAAGCCTCCCCATCACTCCGCCTATGACACTTCCCGAAGAGCAGAAGCCAGCCAAGCGCTCAAGGAAGAGAAGCTGAGGCAGAAGCGGCTCAGATACAGAGCCAACAAAAGGGCTAGGGCTCTGGACATGTTAAAATTTATGAATTTCTAAAGCCTGGACCGCTCCGCGAAACCAGCTGTCAGTGATGAAAAGATGGCTGAATGTGCTATCCACACCGTCTACATGGTGGGCACGCGTCCCAGCGATAACCTTCGCAGCAAAAGCAAGGATGGGGCCACCACATCTCAAATCCAATCCGGTGTGAATTTGGTTGCCACATTCCAAGACTGGCCTCCTCTGGAAGGCAATGAAGACCCTTCCAGTGAGGCTGATAAGCAGAGAGAACCCTCGGTTCATGAGGAGTCGGGCTCAGAAAGCGAAGAGGAGCTAATCTTCCGTCCCAAGAATGCAGAGCAGCAACTTCTCCAAGGGCTCCGAAAACAGCTCAGAAGCAAAGACAAGGACATGGCCAAACTTTACTCCAAAATTGACGACTTGACGAACGTCGTCTTGGAACTCACGGCCCGACTTGCCTCTCAGCCGCCCAATCAAGCGCAGGGCTCAGCTCATGAACCGGGAAACGGTGTACCAGGGCAGCCGACGCCTATTCCCCCAAATCCAAAGGTGGGCGGACCGCATGAAAGTCAGTCGCATCCTATCTCGGGAAATGTCTTGGCTACCGATGACAGTAGACCGCTAACTCAAGATCAAATCATGGATTTGGTTGCCAACAAAGTCAAATCATTGGTAGCTGAAGCCGAATCGCAAAAAGATATTAGCAGTAGCGGGAGAGCATATCCTGCTCGGTATGATCTGGTAGAATTTCCTAGCGGCTATGTCATCCCTAAATTCGAAAGATTCAATGGGACGGGAAATGCGAATCAGCACATCACCCACTTTAAAGCCTCATGCGGGAATACTGGGGGCAATGATGTGCTTCTCCTCCGCCAGTTCGTTAATAGCTTGGCCGATGATGCTTTCGACTGGTACGCGAGCATAACGGATGGCTCCGTCATAAGCTTCGTCCAAATGGAGTCTCTGTTTCGGCAGAGATTCATGAGAGTGAGTGATAAGATCACCATTGCCGAGCTCGTAAGGACCAAGCCAAAGAACAACAAAAGCAGCACAGATTTTATAACCCGATGGCGCAATCTCTCCATCAAATGTGAACCGCCGATAGAGCAGGACCAATCTGTCAGTCTCCTTTTCAGAAATCTCAACAATTGGATGGCCCCGTTCCTTTGCACCACGGGTCTCAAAACATTCCAAGAGCTGACCAGGAAAGTTCAGATGCTGGAGCGCTCAAAGCAGGAGTCCTCCTCGGATTCCAAAAATAACAATAGATCCTGTAGAAACCGAAAGGACGATAATCGCAAAGGCGGAAATTCCGACGATTCTGAATCTTTCAACACTTTGGCTAACCGAAATAAGCGAGAGATGAGTGGGCCTAGTGCCAACCAGCCTCGGAAGCCAGTGTTCGGAGAGAGAGGAGAATCTCCACTGAAAGAGAAGCTGGATAAGGTCTATTCCATCAGAAGGAACAAAATCCGTAAAATATTCAAAGACGCCCTGAGGAACGGTCTACAACTGCCAGAGTCAAAAACACCGCAGGAAGCGAATATGACCGACGACCCCAAATACTGCCCCTATCACAGAGTGATGGGTCATGCCATTGAGGACTGCTTCGTCTTCAAAGATTGGGTCGAAAAGCAATACAAGGCAGGAGAGATAGAACTGTCTAAAGGCGTGTTAGTAAACAGTCGAGCTGCGACCGCCAATTTCATACAAACGGAGACCGAAGTTCTTCGTGAAACCGATTCTCTCAGACATCTGCCTTTCTTTGGAAACAGCTAACCACCATGTCATTAAACTGCGAATAATCGACCTCTAAACTGGGGATGTAAAAATGAGTAAATAAAACAAAAATAATAATAAAAATAATAATAAATCCGAAATGATGGGGCAACCGCGAATAAAAAGCCGAAATGATAGGGCAATCGCGACCTTCACGATAAGAAAAGCTGAAATGATAGAGCAATCGCGGTAAAAAAATCCTCCAATGGCGAATGATGAGTCGCTCCTGGTACTATATTCCAGTGCAGCGATGCAGACGCCAACCAAACTCTGAATGTCCCAATGGCGAATGATGAGTCGCTCCTGGTACCATATTCTAGTGCAGCGATACAGACGCCAACCGAATTCCAAATCCCAAAAGCGAATGATGAGTTGCTCCTGGTACCATATTCCAGTGCAGTGATGCAGACGCCAACCAAATTCCACACCCCATACCCCAAGTGGCGAATGATGAGTCGCTCCTGGTAACATATTCCAGTGCAGCGATGCAGACGTCAACCAAATTCCAAACCCCAAGTGGCGAATGATGAGTCGCTCCTGGTACCATATTCCAGTGCAGCGATGCAGACGCCAACCAAATTCCAAATCCCATACCCCAACGGCGAATGATGAGTCGCTCCTGGTACCATATTCCAGTGCAGTGATGCAGACGCCAAAAAAGTCCTGAAATTTTTTCGGCCCTACAGTCTGGATCATACATCCTGCAAAACCGTATACAATCCACGGGCGTAAAATGATCCCACTCTCTCCCAAGTCCTGCCGGCAAGACCACATTCAAAGTCCCACCGGCGGTGAAGATTAAGAAAAAAGGGTATGTCCACAAGCAAAATGGGCACAGATGAAAACCCGAAAAGGCTCCATGAGTAAAAATAGTAGAACGCCGGCGAGTTTGTGAAAACTCGAAAGGGCGCAAACTCATGAAAAAGAGATAAAATGCACTCGCAAAGTCTTCTCGACTTTGTGAGGAGAAAATTCCAGCGTGAGATCCTTACAACTAACAAAGGAGCAACACACTTGGGAGTCCCCACGACTCCTAAGGAAAAAATACACCTACGGGATCCTTACGACCCGTAGGGAGAAAATGCTTTGTGAGACCCTTACGGCTCACAAAATTGAAAAGTATTAAGTGATGGGGACCTAAAACCAGTCTCCTGAGCCATCGCTTTCTAACAAGCAAGCGCAAGTGATGATTCGCTCCTGGTACCATATTCCAGTGCAGCGATACTGATGCCAAACAAAAACCTAAATCCCCAAATCCTCTCATGGCAAATGATGATCCGCTTCTGGTACCATATTCCAGTGCAGTGATACTGATGTCAACCAAAATAAAATCAAATCAACCAACCAGCTCTGCGTCGGAATCATGCTTCTTCTCAGAGTGTGCCCCGTGTCGAAATCATGCTTCGCCTCGGTGTATCTGCCATCCCTATCGAAATTATGCTTCGTATCGGAATCAAGTCAGCCAACAAGCTCTGCGCCGGAATCATGCTTCGTCTCAGAGTGTACCCCGTGTCGAAATCATGCTTCGCCTCGGCGTATCCACCTTCTCTCTCCAGAATTATGCTCCACCTCGGAATCAAATCAGCCAACAAGCTCTGCGGCGGAATCATGCTTCGTCTCAAAATGTACCCTGCATCGAAATCAAGCTTCGCCTCGGCGTATCTGCCTTCCCTGTCAAAATTATACTTCGTCTCGGAATCAAGTCAGCTAACGAGCTCTGCGTCGAAATCATGCTTCGTCTCAGAATGTACCCCGTGTCAAAATCATGCTTCGCCTCGGAGTATCTGCCTTCCCTGTCGGACTTATGCTTCGCCTGGGAATCATCCTCTACATCGAAATTATGCTTCGGTCAGAATGTCTGCCGCTCATAGGAATCATGCTTCGATCCTTGGAATCATGCTCCGTTCTTCGGAATGATGCTCTGATCCGCTCTTCGGAATGATACTCCGATCCCTGGAGTCATGCTCCGCTCTTCGGAATGATGCTCCGATCCCTGGAATCATGCTCCGCTCTTCGGAATGATGCTCGGATCCCTGAAATCATGCTCCGCTCTTCGGAATGATGCTCGGATCCCTGGAATCATGCTCCGCTCTTCGGAATGTGCTTCGATCCCTGGAATCATGCTCCGCTCTTCAGGAATGATGCTCCGATCCCGGAATTATGCTCCAAGCCTCGGAATTATGCTCCGGCTCTTTGGAATGATACTCTGACTCTGGAATTATACTCCGCAAATCGGAATGATGCTCTGATCCGCGGGAATCATGCTCCCCGAGGGATGCTCCGGCCCCGGAATGATGTTCCACCTCGAAGTCCAGCTTCAAGATCCATCAATTTCATGCACACAACTCAAATGTGCGGTGTGCATTTATTGATGGGGGGCACTTTGTTGTGGTCGAAAATTGCACCCCGGTTGACCAAGTCAAAATCAAGGTCAACCCCAAGCCAGGTGGGCCCAAGCCCGGATCAAGTGGGACCATGTCCTGGTCGAGTCCGAACATGAAGCGGCCGGCCCTCCTCCATGCCAAAATAAAAAGTCATGTAATAAATAATTTTGATGTAATTTTTTATGCATGAATGTAAGTAAAATGGGCATAAAGCCAAATTTTTGTAAAGTCCATGGCTTATGTGCAAAAGAAATGCACATGAGGCATGGGATGGGCAAAATGCCAATTTGTAAAGCCCAAGGGGCTACATGTAAATGTGTAAGCCTATAAGAGGCAACATGATGATGAATAAAATATACACTCTTCATTCTCTCAAACTCTAGGGTTTGTGCATCCACTCTCTCCTTCCAAGTTCTTCCTTTTTCTTTTCATTTTTCAATTAAATCAAGAGCTTAGCTCTTCCTTTTTTTTAAAACTAAATAAAGTTCTACCATAAACCCACCTTCCAAGACACCATTAAGAGAATAAAAAAGGGTCTCTTTTTTTATCATCCAAGATCTAGATCTTGGAGTTTCAAGAGAACCCATTTTGGGCTTCTTCTCAAAAGAGAAAGGGGAAAATATTTTAGAGTTTAACTCCACAAATAAAATTATTTTGGAGTTTAACTCCACAACAGAAATTCTTTTGGAGTTTAACTCCACAGTAAAAATCATTTTTTTTGGTAGTTTAACTCCATATTAAATCTTTTCGGGAGTTTAACTCCATATAAAATTCTTTCGGAGTTTAACTCCACATTTAAATTCTTTCGGAGTTTAACTCCACAAATAAAATTCTTTTGGAGTTTAACTCCGCAATAAAAATCTTTTCGGAGTTAAACTCCATTTAAAACTCTTTTTGGTGTTAAACTCCATTTAAAATCTTTTGGAATTGAACTCCATAAAAAAAAGTTAAATTTTCGAAACCCTTTTTGCCCCCATCACATGCTAGCACGTGAGGGGGAGATGGGAGCCCTTTTGGACCCCCTCACATGCTAGCATGTGAGGGGTCACATGCTAGCATGCGACCTTCACATGCTCGTCATGTGCTAGCATGTGACCCTCACATCACATTCTAGTCACATGCCAGCATGTGACCCTCACATCACATTCTAGTCACATGCCCGCATGTGACCCTCACAAGCTATTTTGAAGTTTAACTCCACTACAAAAATTCTTTCGGAGTTTAACTCCACATTTAAAATTCGTTCGGGGTTCAACTCCATAATAAAAATTCTTTCAAAGTACAACTCCATTTAAATTCTTTCGTAGTTGAACTCCACAAATAAAATTCTTTTGGAGTTTAACTCCGCAATAAAAATCTTTTCGGAGTTAAACTCCATTTAAAACCCTTTTTGGAGTTAAACTCCATTTAAAATCTTATTGAGTTGAACTCCGTGTAAAAAAAATCCGGCGCCCTTTTGCCCCCAGCATGTGAAGGTCACATGCTAGCATGTGACCCCCCCCACATGCTAACAAGTGAGGGGTCACATGTTACGGGTCACATGCTAGCATGTGACTCCCCCCCCCCACATGCTAGCATGTGACCCTCTATATCACATGTTAGCATGTGACCCCCCTCACATGCTAGCATGTGAGGGGTCACATGCTAGCAAGAGCATGTGAGAGGAGGCTCCCATTAAATGGGAGCCCGTGTTCTCCCCCCTCCCCTTTTTTTAAAATTCTTTTTTTTCTTCTTTCTTCCTTCTTTTCTTTATTTAATCCTTTTTTATTTAAAAAAATAAATAAAATAAAATAAATAAATAAAAATAAATTAAAAATAATATTATAAAATTTAAAAAAAAATTAAATTAAAAAAATCTCTAAATATTTATTTACTTATTTATTTTTGTTTTTTATATAGAAAAATATATATATCTTTTTTTTAACAAATAGAACAAAACAAAAAAAAACACCAACGCACTGCACATTGAGTTCGCATGATCAGTTTAACCCGTCAATCGGAGGTTCTTTCGCTCCAAATACGAGGGGTAATTAACGGCAGCTTAGTCCACGGCTGCCGGAGATTCGGATACCCACAATCAATAAACCCCAGCATATCCTAGGCAGGGGGAATCTGTAATGCGCCTGAGAAGCATGCGCGTATTCCCATCTCAATGGGGTGACGAAAAACACCCTACAAATTCTGGCACGCTCGGTGGGACATATCTCTCCTCCCATATTTCGGGTTAAATATTTATGCGAACTCAATCAATATACATATCTATATTTATACTAAAATAATGATTTTTCATGCAGGTTTTCAAGCAATCGATTTTCAACAATATCTCCAAAGATGAACTCAGCTCTCAGCATGGCTCTCGTCTCCTACACGATGAAGATAGACTCCACGACGGTCCTTCCAGCTAGTCTTGGGCGACAATGGGAGGAGCCGCCGCTAACATTTGGCTCTATTATGTTCGTGTCAGCTAAGGCCGTCCCAGCTCCTCAAGCTCCGGTAACTGACAGACCGTCCTCGAAAGGCAAAAGGCCAAATGTGTTGAACTCGAGGGCGCCCCAACCTAAACGCGAGTCAGTGCTCAAACGGCTCTCCATGGCCCCAGCTTGGGGTATAGCCGTCAGAACAAAAGAAGTTGCCAAACGTCGTGGGCAAACCCAAGCGATACCTTCGACGGACACGCGGGCGGATGACTTCTCAAGCCTCCCCATCACTCCGCCTATGGCGCTTCCCGAAGAGCAGAAGCCTGCCAAGCGCTCAAGGCAGAGAAGCTGAGGCAGAAGCGGCTCAGATACAGAGCCAACAAAAGGGCTAAGGCTCTGGACATGTTAAAATTTATGAATTTCCAAAGCCCGGACCGCTCTGCGAAAACAGCTGCCAGTGATGTAAAGATGGATGAATGTGCTATCCACACCGTTTACAGGGTGGGCACGCATCCTAGCGACAACCTTCGCAGCAAACGTAAGGATGGGGCCACCACATCTCAAATCCAATCCGTTGTGAATTTGGCTGCCACATTCCAAGACCGGCCTCCTCTGGAAGGCAATGAAGACCCTTCCAGTGAGGCTGATAAGCAGAGAGAACCCTCGGTTCATGAGGAGTCGGGCTCAGAAAGCGAAGAGGAGCCAATCTTCCATCCCAAGAATGCAGAGCAACAACTTCTCCAAGAGCTCCGAAAACAGCTCAGAAACAAAGACAAGGAGATGGCCAAACTTTACTCCAAAATTGACGACTTGACGAACGTCGTTTTGTAGCTCACGGCCCGACTTGCCTCTCAGCCGCCCAATCAAGCGTAGGGCTCTGCTCATGAACCGGGAAACGGTGTCCTAGGGCAGCCGACGCCTATTCCCCCAAATCCAAAGGTGGGCGGACCGCATGAAAGTCAGTCGCATCCTATCTCGGGAAATGTCTTGGCTACCGATGGAAGTAGCCCGCTAACTCAAGATCAAATCATGGATTTGGTTGCCAACAAAGTTAAATCATTGGTAGCTGAAGCCGAAGCGCAAAAAGATATTAGCAGTAGCGGGAGACCATATCCTGCTCGGTATGATCTGGTAGAATTTCCTAGCGGCTATATCATCCCTAAATTCGGAAGATTCGATGGGATGGGAAATGCGAATCAGCACGTCGCCCACTTTAAAGCCTCATGCCGGAATACTTGGGGCAATGATGCGCTTCTCCTCCGCCAGTTCATTAATAGCTTGGCCGATGTTGCTTTCGACTGGTACGCGAGCATACCGGATGACTCCGTCACAAGCTTCGTCCAAATGGAGTCTCTGTTTCGGCAGAGGTTCATGAGCGTCAGCGATAAGATCACCATTGCCGAGCCCGTAAGGATCAAGCCAAAGAACAACGAAAGCAGCACAGATTTTATAACCTGATGGCGCAATCTCTCCGTCAAATGTGAACCGCCGATAGAGAAGGACTAATCTGTCAGTCTCCTTGTCGGAAATCTCAACAATTGGATGGCCCCGTTCCTATGCACCGCGGGTCTCAAAACATTCCAAGAGCTGACCAGGAAAGTTCAGATGCTGGAGCGCTCAAAGCAGGAGTCCTCCTCGGATTCCCAAAATAACAATAGATCCTGGAGAAACCGAAAGGACGATAATCGCAAAGACGGAAATTCCGACGATTCTGAATCTTTCAACATTTCGGCTAACCGAAATAAGCGAGAGATGAGCGGGCGCCAACCAGCCTCGGAAGCCAGTGTTCGGAGAGGGAGGATAATCTCCACTGAAAGAGAGTCTGGATAAGGTCTATTTTTTCAGAAGGGACAAAATCCGTAAAATATTCAAAGACGCCCTGAGGAATGGTCTACAACTGCCAGAGTCAAAAAGACCGCAGGAAGCGAATATGACCGACGACCCCAAATACTGCCCCTATCACAGAGTGATAGGTCATGCCATTGAGGACTGCTTCGTCTTCAAAGATTGTGTCGAAAAGAAATACAAGGCAGGAGAGATAGAACTTTCTAAAGGCGTGTTAGTAAACCGTCAAGCTGCGACCGCCAATTTCATACAAACGGAGACCAAAGTTCTTCGTGAAACTGATTCTCTCAGACATCTGCCTTTATTTGAAAACAGCTGACCACCATGTCATTAAACTGGGAATAATCGACCTCTAAGTCGTTAACTGGGGATGTAAAAATGAGTAAATAAAACTAAAATAATAATAATAATAAAAATAAAGCCGAAATGATGGGGCAACCGCGAATAAAAAGCCGAAATGATAAGGAAATCGCGACCTTCACGATAAGAAAAGCTGAAATGATAGATCAATCGCGGTAAAAAAAATCCTCCAATGGCGAATGATGAGTCGCTCCTGGTACCATATTCCAGTGCAGCATTGCAGACGCCAACCAAACTCTGAATGTCCCAATGGCGAATGATGAGTCGCTCCTGGTACCATATTCCAGTGCAACGATACAGACGCCAACCAAATTTCAAATCCCAATGGCGAATGATGAGTTGCTCCTGGTACCATATTCCAGTGCAGTGATGCAGACGCCAACCAAATTCCACACCCCATACCCTAAGTGGCGAATGATGGGTCACTCCTGGTACCATATTCCAGTGCAGCGATGCAGACGTCTACCAAATTCCAAACCCCAAGTGGTGAATGATGAGTCGCTCCTGGTACCATATTCCAGTGCAGTGATGTAGACGCCAACCAAATTCCAAATCACATACCCCAACGGCGAATGATGAGTAGCTCCTGGTACCATATTCCAGTGCAGCGATGCAGACGCCAAAAAATTCCAGAAATTTTTTCGGCCCTACGGTCTGGATCATACATCCTGCAAAACCGTATACAATCCACGGACGTAAAACGATCCCAATCTCTCCAAAGTCCTGCCGGAGAGACCACATTCAAAGTCCCACCGGCGGTGAAGATTTAAAAAAAAAGGTATGTCCACAAGCAAAATGGGCACGGATGAAAACCCGAAAGGGCTCCGTGAGTAAAAACAGCAGAACGCCGGCGAGTTTGGGAAAACCCGAAAGGGCGCAAACTCGAGAAAAAGAGATGAAATGCACTCGCAAAGTCCTCTCGATTTTGTGAGAAGAAAATTCCCGCGTGAGATCCTTACGACTCACAAAGGAGCAACATACTTGGGAGTCCGCACGACTCCTAAGGAAAAAATACACCTACGGGATCCTTACGACCCGTAGGGAGAAAATACTTTGTGAGACCCTTACTGCTCACAAAATTGAAAAGTCTTAAGTGATGGGGACCTAAAACCTGTCTCCTGAGCCATCGCTTCCTAACAAGCAAGCGCAAATGATGATTCGCTCCTAGTACCATATTCCAGTGTAGCGATGCTGATGCCAAACAAAAACCTAAATCCCCAAATCCTCTCATGGCAAATGATGATTCGCTTCTGGTACCATATTCCAGTGCAGCGATGCTAATGTCAACCCAAATCAAATCAAATCAACCAACCAGCTCTGCGTCGGAATCATGCTTCTTCTCAGAGTGTACCCCGTGTCGAAATCATGCTTCGCCTCGGTGTATCTGCCTTCCCTGTCGAAATTATGCTTCGTCTCGGAATCATGTCAGCCAACAAGCTCTGCACCGGAATCATGCTTTGTCTCAGAGTGCACCCCGTGTAGAAATCATGCTTCGCCTCAGCATATCCACCTTCTCTCACTAGAATTATGCTCCACCTCGGAATCAAATCAGCCAACAAGCTCTGCGCCGGAATCATGCTTCGTCTCAGAATGTACCCCGCATCGAAATCAAGCTTCGCCTCGGCGTATCTGCATTCCCTGTCGAAATTATGCTTCGTCTTGGAATCAAGTCAACTAACGAGCTCTGCGTCGAAATCATGCTTCGTCTCAGAATGTACCCCGTGTCGAAATCATGCTTCGCCTCGGAGTATCTACCTTCCCTGTCGGAATTATGCTTCGCCTGGGAATCAACCTCTATATCGAAATTATGCTTCGGTCAGAATGTCTGCCGCTCATCGGAATCATGCTCCAATCCCTGGAATCTTGCTCCGCTCTTCGGAATGATGCTCTGATCCGCTCTCCACTCTTCGGAATGGTGCTCCGATCCCTGGAATCATGCTCCGCTCTTCGGAATGATGCTCCGATCCCTGGAATCATGCTCCGCTCTTCAGGAATGATGCTCCGATCCCGGAATTATGCTCCAACCCTCGGAATTATGCTCCGACTCTTCGGAATGATACTCCGACTCTGGAATTATGCTCCGCAAATCGTAATGATGCTCCGATCCCCGGGAATCATGCTTCCTGAGGGATGCTCCGCCCCCGGAATGATGTTCCACCTCGAAGTCCAGCTTCGAGATCCATCAATTTCATACACACAACTCAAATGTGCGGTGTGCATTTATTGATGGTGGCACTTTGTTAGGGTCGAAAATTGCACCCCGGTTGACCAAGTCAAAATCAAGGTCAACCCCAAGCTAGGTGGGCCCAAGCCCAGATCAAGTGGGCCCATGTCCAGGTCGAGTCCGAACATGAAGCGGCCGGCCCTCCTCCATGCCAAAATAAAAAGTCATGTAATAAATAATTTTGATGTAATTTTTTATGCATGAATGTAAGTAAAATGGGCATAAAGCCAATTTTTTGTAAAGTCCATGGCTTATGTGCAAAAGAAATGCACATGAGGTATGGGATGGGCAAAATGCGATTTCGTAAAGCCCAAGGGGCTACATGTAAATGTGTAAGCCTATAAGAGGCAATATGATGATGAATAAAATATACACTCTTCATTCTCTCAAACTCTTTAGTTTGTGCCTCCACTCTCTCCTTCCAAGTTCTTCTTTTTTCTTTTCATTTTTCAATTAAATCAAGAGCTTAGCTCTTCCTTTTTTTTAAAACTAAATAAAGTTCTACCATAAACCCACCTCCCAAGACTCCATCAAGAGAAGAAAAAAAGGTCTCTTTTTTTATCATCCAAGATCTAGATCTTGGAGTTTCAAGAGAACCCATTTTGGGCTTCTTCTCAAAAGAGAAAGGGGAAAATCTTTTGGAGTTTAACTCCACAAATAAAATTATTTTAGAGTTTAACTCCACTACAGAAATTCTTTTGGAGTTTAACTCCACAGTAAAAATCATTTTTTTGGGAGTTTAACTCCACATTAAATCTTTTCAGAAGTTTAACTCCATATAAAATTCTTTCGGAGTTTAACTCCACAATTAAATTCTTTCGGAGTGTCCCAGGGCAGCCGACGCCTATTCCCCCAAATCCAAAGGTGGGCGGACCGCATGAAAGTCAGTCGCATCCTATCTCGGGAAATGTCTTGGCTACCGATGGAAGTAGCCCGCTAACTCAAGATCAAATCATGGATTTGGTTGCCAACAAAGTCAAATCATTGGTAGCTGAAGCCGAATCGCAAAAATATTTTAGCAGTAGCGGGAGACCATATCCTGCTCGGTATGATCTGGTAGAATATCCTAGCGGCTATGTCATCCCTAAATTCGGAAGATTCGATGGGACGGGAAATGCGAATCAGCACGTCGCCCACTTTAAAGCCTCATGCGGGAATACTGCGAGCAATGATGCGCTTCTCCTCCGCCAGTTCGTTAATAGCTTGGCCGATATTGCTTTCGACTGGTACGCGAGCATACAGGATGGCTCCGTCACAAGCTTCGTCCAAATAGAGTCTCTGTTTCGGCAGAGGTTTATGAGCGTCAGCGATAAGATCACCATTGCCGAGCTCGTAAGGATCAAGCCAAAGAACAACGAAAGCAGCACAGATTTTATAACCCGATGGCGCAATCTCTCCGTCAAATGTGAACCGCCGATAGAGCATGACCAATCTGTCGGTCTCCTTGTCGGAAATCTCAACAATTGGATGGCCCCGTTCCTATACACCGCGGGTCTCAAAACATTCCAAGAGCTGACCAGGAAAGTTCAGATGCTGGAGCGCTCAAAGCAGGAGTCCTCCTCGGATTCCCAAACTAACAATAGATCCGGGAGAAACCAAAAGGACGATAATCGCAAAGGCGGAAATTCCGACGATTCTGAATCTTTCAACATTTCGGCTAACCGAAATAAGCGAGAGATGAGAGGGCCTAGTGCCAACCAGCCTCGGAAGCTAGTGTTCGGAGAGGGAGGAGATCTCCACTGAAAGAGAAGCTGGATAAGGTTTATTCCTTCAGAAGGGACAAAATCCGTAAAATATTCAAAGACGCCATGAAGAACGGTCTACAACTGCCAGAGTCAAAAAGACCGCAGGAAGCGAATATGACCGACGACCCCAAATACTGCCCCTATCACAGGGTGATAGGTCATGCCATTGAGGACTGCTTCGTCTTCAAAGATTGGGTCGAAAAGTAATACAAGGCAGGAGAGATAAAACTTTCTAAAGGTGTGTTAGTAAACAGTCAAGCTGCGACCGCCAATTTCATACAAACGGAGACCGAAGTTCTTCGTGAACCTGATTCTCTCAGACATCTGCCTTTCTTTGAAAACAGCTGACCACCATGTCATTAAACTGGGAATAATCGACCTCTAAGTCGTTAAACTGGGGATGTAAAAATGAGTAAATAAAACAAAAATAATAATAAAAATATAAATATAAATAAAGCCGAAATGATGGGGCAGCCGCGAATAAAAAACCGAAATGATAGGGCAATCGCGACCTTCACGATAAGAAAAGCTGAAATGATAGAGCAATCGCGGTAAAAAAATCCTACAATGGCGAATGATGAGTCGCTCCTGGTACCATATTCCAGTGCAGCGATGCAGACGCCAACCAAACTCTGAATGTCCTAATGGCGAATGATGAGTCGCTCATGGTACCATATTCCAGTGCAGCGATACAGACGCAAACCAAATTCCAAATCCCAATGGAGAATGATGAGTTGCTCCTGGTACCATATTCCAGTGCAGTAATGCAGACGCCAACCAAATTCCACACCCTATATCCCAAGTGGCAAATGATGAGTCGCTCCTGGTACCATATTCCAGTGCAGCGATGCAGACGTCAACCAAATTCCAAACCCAAAGTGGCGAATGATGAGTCTCTCCTGGTACCATATTCCAGTGCAGCGATGCAGACGCCAACCAAATTCCAAATCCCATACCCCAACGGCGAATGATGAGTCGCTCCTGGTACCATATTCCAGTGCAGCGATGCAGACGCCAAAAAAGTCCTGAAATTTTTCGGCCCTACGGTCTGGATCATACATCCTGCAAAACTGTATACAATCCACAGGCGTAAAACGATCCCAATCTCTCCCAAGTCCTGCCGACGAGACCACATTCAAAGTCCCAACGGCGGTGAAGATTAAAAAAAAGGGTATGTCCACAAGCAAAATGGGCACGGATGAAAACCCGAAAGGGCTCCGTGAGTAAAAACAGCAGAACGCCGGCGAGTTTGTGAAAACCCGAAAGGGCGCAAACTCGTGAAAAAGAGATGAAATGCACTCGCAAAGTCCTCTCGAATTTGTAAGGAGAAAATTCTCACGTGAGATCCTTACGACTCACAAAAGAGCAACACACTTGGGAGTCCCCATGACTCCTAAGGAAAAAATACACCTACGGGATCCTTACGACCCGTAGGGAGAAAATGCTTTGTGAGACCCATACGGCTCACAAAATTGAAAAGTCTTAAGTGATGGGGACCTAAAACCTGTCTCCTGAGCCATCGCTTCCTAACAAGCAAGCGCAAATGATGATTCTCTCCTGGTACCATATTCCAGTGTAGCGATGCTGATGCCAAACAAAAACCTAAATCCCCAAATCCTCTCATGGCAAATGATGATTCGCTTCTGGTACCATATTCCAGTGCAGCGATGCTCATGTCAACCCAAATCAAATCAAATCAACCAACCAGCTCTGTGTTAGAATCATACTTCTTCTCAGAGTGTACCCCGTGTCGAAATCATGCTTCGCCTCGGTGTATCTGCCTTCCCTGTCGAAATTATGCCTCGTCTCGGAATCAAGTCAGCCAACAAGCTCTGCGCCGGAATCATACTTCGTCTCAGAGTGTACCCCGTCTCGAAATCATGCTTCGCCTCGGCGTATCCGCCTTCTCTCTCCAGAATTATGCTCCACCTCGGAATCAAATCAGCCAACAATCTCTGCGCCGGAATCATGCTTCGTCTCAGAATGTACCCCGCATCGAAATCAAGCTTCGCCTCGGCGTATCTGCATTCCCTGTCAAAATTATGCTTAGTCTCGGAATCAAGTCAACTAACGAGCTCTGCGTCGAAATCATACTTCGTCTCAGAATGTACCCCGTGTCGAAATCATGCTTCGCCTCGGAGTACCTGCCTTCCCTGTCGGAATTATGCTTCGCCTGGGAATCAAACTCTACATCGAAATTATGCTTTGGTCAGAATGTCTGCCGCTCATCGGAATCATGCTCTGATACCTGGAATCATGCTCCGCTCTTCGGAATGATGCTCTGATCCGCTCTTCAGAATGATGCTCCGATCCCTGGAGTCATGCTCCGATCTTCGGAATGATGCTCCGATCCCTGGAGTCATGCTCCGCTCTTCGGAATGATGCTCCGATCCCTGGAATCATGCTCCGCTCTTCGGAATGATGCTCCGATCCCTGGAATCATGCTCCGCTCTTCGGAATGATGCTCTGATCCCTGGAATCATGCTCCGCTCTTCAGGAATTATGCTCCGATCCCGGAATTATGCTCCAACCCTCGGAATTATGCTCCGACTCTTCGGAATGATACTCCGACTCTGGAATTATGCTCCGCAAATAGTAATGATGCTCCGATCCCCGGGAATCATGCTCGCGGAGGGTTGCTCCGCCCCCGGAATGATGTTCCACCTCGAAGTCCAGCTTCAAGATCCATCAATTTCATGCACACAACTCAAATATGTGGTGTGCATTTATTGATGGGGTACACTTTGTTGGGGTCGAAAATTGCACCCCGGTTGACCAAGTCAAGGTCAAGGTCATCCCCAAACCAGGTGGGCCCAACCCCAGATCAAGTGGGCCCATGCCCAGGTCGAGTCCGAACATGAAGCGGCCGGCCCTCCTCCATGCCAAAATAAAAAGTCATGTAATAAATAATTTTGATGTAATTTTTTATGCATGAATGTAAGTAAAACGTGCATAAAGCCAAATTTTTGTAAAGTCCATGGCTTATTTGCAAAAGAAATGCACATGAGGCATGGGATGGGCAAAATGCCATTTTTTAAAGCCCAAGGGGCTACATGTAAATGTGTAAGCCTATAAGAGACAACATGATGATGAATAAAATATACACTCTTCATTTTCTCAAACTCTAGGGTTTGTGCATCCACTCTCTCTTTCCAAGTTCTTCCTTTTTCTTTTCATTTTTCAATTAAATCAAGAGCTTAGCTCTTCCTTTTTTTAAAAATTAAATAAAGTTCTACCATAAACCCACCTCCCAAGACTCCATCAAGAGAAGAAAAAAGGGTCTTTTTTTTTATCATCCAAGATCTAGATCTTGGAGTTTCAAGAGAACTCATTTTGGGCTTCTTCTCAAAAGAGAAAGGGGAAAATCTTTTGGAGTTTAACTCCACAAATAAAATTATTTTGGAGTTTAACTCCACTACAGAAATTCTTTTGGAGTTTAACTCCACAGTAAAAATCATTTTTTGCGGAGTTTAACTCCACATTAAATCTTTTCAGGAGTTTAACTCCATATAAAATTCTTTCGGGGTTTAACTCCACATTTAAATTCTTTCGGAGTTTAACTCCACAAATAAAATTCTTTTGGAGATTAACTCTGCAATAAAAATCTTTTCAGAGTTAAACTCCATTTAAAACTCTTTCTAGTGTTAAACTCCATTTAAAATCTTTTGGAGTTGAACTCCATGAAAAAAAAGTTAAATTTTCGGAACCCTTTTTGCCCCCATCACATGCTAGCACGTGAGGGGGAGATGGGAGCCCTTTTGGACCCCCTTACATGCTAGCATGTGAGGGGTTACATGCTAGCATGTGACCTTCACATGCGAGGCATGTGCTAGCATGTGACCCTCACACCACATGCTAGTGACATGCCAGCATGTGACCCTCACATGCTATTTTGGAGATTAACTCCACTACAAAAATTCTTTCGGAGTTTAACTCTATATTTAAAATTCTTTCGGAGTTCAACTCCACGATAAAAATTCTTTCGGAGTTTAACTCCACATTTAATATTCTTTCGGAGTTCAACTCCACAATAAAAATTCTTTCGGAGTTCAACTCCATTTAAATTCTTTTGGAGTTTAACTCCACAAATAAAATTCTTTTGGAGTTTAACTCTGCAATAAAAATCTTTTCGGAGTTAAACTCCATTTAAAATATTTTGGAGTTGGACTCCATGTAAAAAAAATCTGGAGCCCTTTTGCCCCCAGCATGTGAAGGGCATATGCTAGCATGTGAACCTCCCCTCATGCTAACAAGTGAGGGGTCATATGCTAGCATGTGAGGGGTCACATGCTAGCATGTGACCCCTCCCCCTTCACATGCTAGCATATGACCCTCCATGTCACATGTTAGCATGTGACCCCCCTCACATATTAGCATGTGAGGGGTCACATGCGAGAATGAGCATGTGAGGGGAGGCTCCCATCAAATGGGAGCCCGGGTTCTCCTCCCCCCCTTTTAAAATTCTTTTTTTTCTTCTTTCTTTTCTTCTTTCTTCCTTCTTTTCTTAATTTAATCCTTTTTTACTTAAAAATAAATAAATAAAATAATATTATAAATAATATTTTAAAATTAAAAAAATAATAATAAATTAAATTAAAAAAGTCTCTGAATATTTATTTACTTATTTATTTTTGTTTTTTATATATAAAAATATATATATCTTTTTTTTAACAAATGGAACAAAAAAAAAAACCAACGCACTGCACATTGAGTTCGCATGATCAGTTTTACCCATCAATCTGAGGTTCCTTCGCTCCAAATGCGAGGGGTAATTAACGGCAGCTTAGTCCACGGCTGCCGGAGATTCGGATCCCCACAATCAATAAACCCCAGCCTATCCTAGGCAGGGGAAATCTGTAATGCGCCTGACAAGCGCGCGCGTATTCCCATCTCAATGGGGTGACAAAAACACCATACAAATTCTGGCACGCCCGGTGGGACATATCTCTCCTCCCATATTTCGGATTAAATATTTATGCGAACTCAATCAATATACATATCTATATTTATACTAAAATATTGCTATTTCATGCAGGTTTTCAAGCAATCGATTTTCAACAATATCCCCAAAGATGAACTCAGCTCTCAGCACGGCTCCCGTCTCCTACACGATGAAGATAGACTCCAGGACGGTCCTTCCAGCCAATCTCGGGAGACAATGGGAGGTGCCGCCGCTACCATTTGGCTCTATTATGTTCGTGTCAGCTAACGCCGTCCAAGCTCCTCAAGCTCCGGTAACTGAAAGACCGGCCTCGAAAGACAAAAGGCCAAATGTGTTGATCTCGAGGGCGCCCCAACCTAAACGCGAGTCAGTGCTCAAACGGCTCAATGGCCCCAGTTGGGGGTAATGCCGTCAGAACAAAAGAAGTTGCCAGACGTCGTGGGCAGACCCAGGAGATACCTTCGACGGACACGCGGGCGGATGTCTTCTCAAGCCTCTCCATCACTCCGCCTATGGCGCTTCCCGAAGAGCAGAAGCCTGCCAAGCGCTCAAGAAAGAGAAGCTGAGGCAGAAGCGACTCAGATACAAAGCCAACAAAAGGTCTAGGGCTCTGGACATGTTAAAATTTATGAATTTCCAAAGCCCGGACCGCTCCGCGAAACCAGTTGCCAGTGATGAAAAGATGGCTGAATGTGCTATCCACACCGTCTACATGGTGGGCATGCGTGCCAGCGAAAACCTTCGCAGCAAAAGCAAGGATGGGGCCACCATATCTCAAATCCAATCCGGTGTGAATTTGGCTGCCACATTCCAAGACCGGCCTCCTCTGGAAGGCAATGAAGACCCTTCCAGTGAGGCTGATAAGCAGAGAGAACCCTCTGTTCATGAGGAGTTGGGCTCAGAAAGCGAAGAGGAGCCAATCTTCCGTCCCAAGAATGCAGAGCAGCAACTTCTCCAAGAGCTCTGAAAACAGCTCAGAAGCAAAGACAAGAATATGGCCAAACTTTACTCCAAAATTGACGACTTGACGAACGTCATCTTGCAGCTCACGGCCCGACTTTCCTCTCACCCGCCCAATCTAGCGCAGGGCTCTGCTCATGAACTGGGAAACTGTGTCCCACGGCAGCCGACGCCTATTCCCCCAAATCCAAAGGTGGGAGGACCGCATGAAAGTCAGTCGCATCCTATCTCGGGAAATGCCTTGGCTACCGATGACAGTAGCCCGCTAACTCAAGATCAAATCATGGATTTGGTTGCCAACAAAGTCAAATCATTGGTAGCTGAAGCCGAAGCGCAAAAAAATATTAGCAGTAGCGGGAGACCATATCCTGCTCGGTATGATCTGGTAGAATTTCCTAGCGGCTATGTCATCCCTAAATTCGGAAGATTCGATGGGACGGGAAATGCGAATCAGCACGTCGCCCACTTTAAAGCCTCATGCGGGAATACTGGGGGCAATGATGCGCTTCTCCTCCGCCAGTTCGTTAATAATTTGGCCGATATTGCTTTCGACTGGTACGCGAGCATACAGGATGGCTCCATCACAAGCTTCGTCCAAATAGAGTCTCTGTTTCGGCAGTGGTTCATGAGCGTCAGCGATAAGATCACCATTGCCGAGCTCGTAAGGATCAAGCCAAAGAACAACGAAAGCAGCACAGATTTTATAACCCGATGGCGCAATCTCTCCGTCAAATGTGAACCGCCGATAGAGCATGACCAATCTGTCGGTCTCCTTGTCGGAAATCTCAACAATTGGATGGCCCCGTTCCCATGGACCGCGGGTCTCAAAACATTCCAAGAGCTGACCAGGAAAGTTCAGATGCTGGAGCGCTCAAAGCAGGAGTCCTCCTCAGATTCCCAAAATAACAATATATCCTGGAGAAACCGAAAGGACGATAATCGCAAAGGCGGAAATTCCGACGATTCTGAATCTTTCAACACTTTGGCTAACCGAAATAAGCGAGAGATGAGCGGGCCTAGTGCCAACCAGCCTCGGAAGCCAGTGTTCGGAGAGGGGGGAGAATCTCCACTAAAAGAGAAGCTGGATAAGGTCTATTCCTTCAGAAGGGACAAAATCCGTAAAATATTCAATGACGCCCTGAGGAACGGTCTGCAACTGCCAGAGTCAAAAAGACCGCAGGAAGCGAATATGACCGACGACTCCAAATACTGCCCCTATCACAGAGTGATAGGTCATGCCATTGAGCACTGCTTCGTCTTCAAAGATTGGGTCAAAAAGCAATACAAGGCAGGAGAGATAGAACTGTCTAAAGGTGTGTTAGTAAACAGTCAAGCTGCGACCGCCAATTTCATATAAACGGAGACCAAAGTCTTCGTGAAACTGATTCTCTCAGACATCTGCCTTTCTTTGAAAACAGCTGACCACCCTGTCATTAAACTGGGAATAATTGACCTCTAAGTCGTTAAACTGGTGAGTAAATAAAACAAAAATAATAATAAAAATAAAGCCGAAATGATGGGGGCAACCGCGAATAAAAAGCCGAAATGATAGGACAATCGCGACCTTCACGATAAGAAAAGCTGAAATGATAGAGCAATCGCGGTAAAAAAAATCCTCCAATGGAGAATGATGAGTCGCTCCCGGTACCATATTCCAATGCAGCGATGCAGACGCCAACCAAACTCTGAATGTCCCAATGGCGAATGATGAGTCGCTCCTGGTACCATATTCCAGTGCAGCGATACAGACGCCAACCAAATTCCACATCCCAATGGCGAATGATGAGTTTCTCCTGGTACCATATTCCAGTGCAGTGATGCAGACGCCAACCAAATTCCACACCCCATACCCCAAGTGGCGAATGATGAGTCGCTTCTGGTACCATATTCCAGTGCAGCGATGCAGATGTCAACCAAATTCCAAACCCCAAGTGGCGAATGATGAGTCGCTCCTGGTACCATATTCCAGTGCAGCGATGCAGACGCCAACCAAATTCCAAATCCCATACCCCAACGGCGAATGATGAGTCGCTCCTGGTACCCTATTTCAGTGCAGCGATGCAGACGCCAAAAATGTCAAGAAATTTTTTCGGCCTTACGGTTTGGATCATACATCCTGCAAAACCGTATACAATACATGGGCGTAAAACTATCCCAATCTCTCCCAAGACCTGCCGGCGAGACCACATTCAAAGTCCCACCGGCGGTGAAGATTAAGAAAAAAGGGTATGTCCACAAGCAAAATGGGCACGGATGAAAACCCGAAAGGGCTCCGTGAGTAAAAATAGTAGAACGCCGGCGAGTTTGTGAAAACCCGAAAGGGCGCAAACTCGTGAAAAAGAGATGAAATGCACTCGCAAAGTCCTCTCGACTTTGTGAGTAGAAAATTCCCGCGTGAGATCCTTACGACTCACAAAGGAGCAACACACTTGGGAGTCCCCATGACTCCTAAGGAAAAAATACATCTACGGGATCCTTACGACCCGTAGGGAGAAAATGCTTTGTGAGACCCTTACGGCTCACAAAATTGAAAAGTCTTAAGTGATGGGGACCTAAAACCTGTCTCCTGAGCCATCGCTTCCTAATAAGCAAGCGCAAATGATGATTCGCTCCCGGTACCATATTCCACTGTAGCGATGTTGATGCCAAACAAAAACCTAAATCCCCAAATCCTCTCATGGCAAATGATGATTCGCTTCTGGTACCATATTCCAGTGCAGTGATGCTGATGTCAACCCAAATCAAATCAAATCAACCAACCAGCTCTGCGTCGGAATCATGCTTCTTCTCAGAGTGTACCCCGTGTCGAAATCATACTTCGCCTCGGTGTATCTGCCTTCCTTGTCGAAATTATGCTTCGTCTCGGAATCAAGTCAGCCAACAAGCTCTGCACCGGAATCATGCTTCGTCTCAGAGTGTACCCCGTGTCGAAATCATGCTTCGCCTCGGCGTATCCGCCTTCTCTCTCCAGAATTATGCTCCACCTCGGAATCAAATCAGCCAACAAGCTCTGCGCCGGAATCATGCTTCGTCTCAGAATGTATCCCGCATCAAAATCAAGCTTCGCCTCGGCGTATCTACTTTCCCTATCGAAATTATGCTTCGTCTCGGAATCAAGTCAACTAACGAGCTCTGCGTCGAAATCATGCTTCGTCTCAGAATGTATCCCGTGTCGAAATCATGCTTCGCCTCGGAGTATCTGCCTTCCCTGTCGGAATTATGATTCGCCTGGGAATCAACATCTACATCGAAATTATGCTTCGGTCAGAATGTCTGCCGCTCATCGGAATCATGCTCTGATCCCTGGAATCATGCTACGCTCATCAGAATGATGCTCCGATCCGCTTCAGGAATGATGCTCTGATCCCGGAATTATGCTCCAACCCTCGGAATTATGCTCTGACTCTTCGGAATAATACTCCGACTCTGGAATTATGCTCCGCAAATCGGAATGATGCTCCGATCCCCGGGAATCATGCTCCCCGAGGGATGCTCCGCCCCCGGAATGATGTTCCACCTCGAAGTCCAGCTTCAAGATCCATCAATTTCATACACGCAACTCAAATATGCGGTGTGCATTTATTGACGGGGGGCACTTTGTTGGGGTCGAAAATTGCACCCCGGTTGACCAAGTCAAAGTCAAGGTCAACCCCGAGCCAGGTGGGCCCAAGCCCAGATCAAGTGCGCCCATGTCCAGGTTGAGTCCGAACATGAAGTGGCCGGCCCTCCTCCATGCCAAAATAAAAAGTTATGTAATAAATAATTTTGATGTATTTTTTTATGCATGAATGTAAGTAAAATGGGCATAAAGCCAAATTTTTGTAAAGTCCATGCCTTATGTGCAAAAGAGATGCACATGAGGCATGGGATGGGCAAAATGCCATTTTGTAAAGCCCAAGGGGCTACATGTAAATGTGTAAGCCTATAAGAGGCAACATGATGATGAATAAAATATACACTCTTCATTCTCTCAAACTGTAGGGTTTGTGCCTCCACTCTCTCCTTCCATGTTCTTCCTTTTTCTTTTCATTTTTCAATTAAATCAAGAGCTTAGCTCTTCCTTTTATAAAAAACTAAATAAAGTTCTACCATAAACCCACCTCCCAAGACTCCATCAAGAGAAGAAAAAAGAGTCTCTTTTTTTATCATCCAAGATCTAGATCTTGGAGTTTCAAGAGAACCCATTTTGGGCTTCTTCTCAAAAGAGAAAGGGGAAAATCTTTTGGAGTTTAACTCCACAAATAAAATTATTTTGGAGTTTAACTCCACTGCAGAAATTCTTTTGGAGTTTAACTCCACAGTAAAAATCATTTTTTGGGGAGTTTAACTCCACATTAAATCTTTTCAAGAGTCTAACTCCATATAAAATTCTTTCGGAGTTTAACTCCACATTTAAATTCTTTCGGAGTTTAACTCCACAAATAAAATTCTTTTGAAGTTTAACTCCGCAATAAAAATCTTTTCGGAGTTAAACTCCATTTAAAACTCTTTTTGGAGTTAAACTCCATTTAAAATCTTTTGGAGTTGAACTCCATGAAAAAAAGTTAAATTTTCGGAACCCTTTTTGCCCTCTTCACATGCTAGCACGTGAGGGGGGATGGCTCCCATTTAATGGGAGCCCTTTTGGCCCCCCTCACATGCTAGCATGTGACCTTCACATGCTAGTCATGTGTGAGCATGTGACCCTCACATGCTGGTCACATGCCAGCATGTGACCCTCACATGCTATTTTGGAGTTTAACTCCACTATAAAAATTCTTTCGGAGTATAACTCCACATTTAAAATTCTTTCGGAGTTCATCTCCACAATAAAAATTCTTTCGGAGTTCAACTTCATTTTAATTCTTTCGAAGTTTAACTCCACAAATAAAATTCTTTTGGAGTTTAACTCCGTAAAAAGAATATTTTCGGAGTTAAACTCCATTTAAAACCCTTTTTGGAGTTAAACTCCATTTAAAATCTTTTGGAGTTGAACTCCATGGAAAAAAAAATCTGGAGCCCTTTTGCCCCCAGCATGTGAGGGGTCACATGCTAGCATGTGAACCCCCCTCCCCACATGCTAGCAAGTGAGGGGTCACATGCTAGCATGTGACCCCCCCTCACATGCTAGCATGTGACCCTCCATCTCACATATTAGCATGTGACCCCCATGTGAGGGGAGGCTCCCATTAAATGGGAGTCAGGTTCTCCCCCAATTTTTTTTTAAAATTCTTTTTTTTCTTTCTTTTTTTCTTTCTTCCTTCTTTTCTTTATTTAATCCTTTTTTATTTAAAATAAAATAAATAAATATTAAATAATTATAAATAAATTATAAATAATATTTTAAAATTAAAAAATTAAATAAAAAATTCTGTAAATATTTATTTACTTATTTATTTATTTTTTTTGTATAGAAAATTATATATATCTTTTTTTTTAACAAATGGAACAAAACAAAAACACACACACACCAACGCACTGCACATTGAGTTCGCATGACTAGTTTAACCCGTCAATCGGAGGTTCCTTCACTCCAAATGCGAGGGGTAATTAACGGCAGCTTAGTCTGCGGCTGCCGGAGATTCGGATCCCTACAATCAATAAACCCCAGCCTACTGTAGGCAGGGGGAATCTGTAATGCGACTGACAAGCGCGCGCGTATTCCCATCTCAATGGGGTGACGAAAAACACCCTACAGTGAGATCTTGTAAGATTGAAATATCTACTTTACGTCCAAAAGGTGCTACAGGAAATAAGCCGGGAAGGCCAAAGAAATTTGTTAGGGATATGAGTGAGTTTGGTGGGGAGTGGTATAAGTCAAACTCACAAGCTTTGGGTCAAACTGGTGCATCATCTTTAGCGCAAAGCGAAGGAGGGAGAGTGATCAGTGATGTAGCTAGTCAGGTGAGTGCAAGATCTATCAAGAGAAGATCATATGTGCCACAACCTTGCAGAGTGATGCGTTTCATTAATCCTAATTAATTGTAGTTTTTAATTTTTTTTGCTTTATTCAATCCTAGATGTTTAATTTTGAATTCAATTTCCATGTTTCAGAAGAAATTAACGTAAAAAAGAACAAAGTTATTACAAGTGGTGTACAAAGGAACCATAATTAATTTTTTTTGTATGTGTTATGGACTTATGACAATATGTCACGACCCGAAAAGTACGGAACATGACCGGCACTTAAACTACGAAACGTCTCGAGGTGTACGTAATCTAAGTAAGCCAAAACCCAGAAATCCAAACCAAGTAAAGCAGTAGAGTGAAGGAAAAACCAATTTAAAGCAAGAAGTTTAACAACATTAGCCGAAGTATGCATTTTTAAAATCTCAAGTCTTTTCTGAAAATTTCGGCAGAGTTTCCTTTGTAAAAACCAACCCCAAATGGGTACAACCTGATAAAGCATATAAAATGAATAAAGGCATCCCCAAGCGGGAGCTAGCTCTTCGCCAACCGGCGGACAAAACCACACAATGAAATATAATATACAACGCCGAAAAGCGAGGATAAAATTCAGGATAAAAATCCATCATCAAGAAAAACATAGGAAAACTATAATAATACAGCGCGTGACTCTAAGGTCGAAAGAATATACACTGGTCATCTATCTCTATCAAATATACAAGTCTGGTTGATGGAGTTTACTAGATACAACTGAAATAATAAATGTACAATGGTGGTCACGATGCAAGTGAACCCACCTACCAAAGCAATCACCCGAAATGAAAGCAATGTGCCAGCAAGCCGTCAAGATACCTGTACGGCAAAAAACCTGCAAGAAACTGTGGCACAACGGGGGTGAGTTGCCAACTCGTGAGTAGAAAATATCACAGAGCAGAAATCGAATGTATGACGCTATCCTAGGTCATATCAAGTAATATCCTCAAATAAATTTCCTGATTCATCTACACATAAGTGCAATACTACGTGCTCATGTCAGTGCCTCAGATAGCAACATATCAGATATATGATGTATGAATGCATTACTAATGGAAACAGAATATATCATGAATGAGACAACTGTTTTCTTTCTTTAATGAGATTTCTGTATGTATATAAATCGAGTATCATCAATGAAATAAACAGAGAAATCCGTGTCAAGCATCGACACAAAACATAAATCTCAATATCTCAGACTCCGGCTATCCGGACTGGCCTGTATCATCAAATCTCAATATCTCAGTGTCTCAAATCTTAATACCTCGGGCTCCATCAGTCCGGATCGGCCCATATCATCAATCACACGACCACGAACGGTATCCTCAGGATATCCGCCGCGCCAAACAATCACCGGTAGGCAGTCTGCCCCTGCCGGGCTCATCGTCTACAACTCGAGCTTCTTGCCCCAGGGTACCATATCAGGTCCACCATGTACCCACAGACGGTTCATCCAACTCCTCGAATCAGGTCTCGAAAACCATCTCAGAACCGAGAAAACATCATGGTGGAAAAGACTCATCATATCAAGGAAAACAGTATTTTTCTCTTTAATATAATTCATCAGTTTATAAAACTTTCACATGCGGTTTCTAAATCCAGAAAATCTCAAGAAGGGTTCGAAATCATCAAAATCACGATATCAACAACAATGAATATCGGCATAAATCTCCATAATACTGCATGACTAATGAATATATGAATGTATCTGATATCATGCAATGAATATGAAAGTGATAACATATTGCAACTATCGGCTAGCAAGCTATGTCAATGAAATAGTATTCTCTAAAGTGTACGTGACATGGCAATTACCGATGATGATGTGTGTGAGCCGGTAAGCAGGTGTACGTGGAACGTACGCATCATCGGTAATGGTGCTGGTGTCCTGACAGTAGGGTCTCATAATAATTACAGATAACATATGTACAAGCATGCAATGCGATGAAACATCATGAATATACAGAAAGTGATGTAGTAACAGCAACCCTGCAAATATACCTACCCAAAATACGAGTCATACAGTTTGGTATTTAAATTACTCACAATTCTCCACTTTTGAAAATGAGTATGTCTCGAGCCCGGTCAAAAGGGTAAGGGAATCCACCTAAGTCCGAGTCGATTTATATATATATCTAGTAGTCGGTGATCTCGCCTCAATAGTATTACGTACGATACAATAATTAATATGACATCCTCGAGTCAAGAGTGCTGATCTATCATCATAATTATATCTCGTACGGTAAATCCATCGTACGGCATCCCAAATCAGGGTACGGGTCGAATATCACATAAACACAACATCCATATGGTATCATCATCACATATCATGAACTATAACATATAACACAACATCCATATAGTATCATCATCACATATCATGAACTATCACATATAACACAACATCCATATGGTATCATCATCGCATATCATGAACTGGGAGGGGGTACTGATCTAAAGTCTGGTACAAACTGATACCAATATCATCATACATATGTCCACGTGTGAATAAAATCACATCACCAAACTGTCACGACCCGAAATAGCACGTGACTGGCCCTTGAATCATATGAAGCCTATAGGACCCCATCTAATTCAAGTAAGCCAAAAGCCCAGAAATCTAAAACCATTTTTAAGGAGTAAATAAGGAAAACTAGTTTTAAGAAGTGAAGAAAACACGTTTTTTAAAAACAAGGTTTTTCAATAAGTAAGACGAATATGCATTTTTAAAATCTCTAGTCTTTTCTGAAAATTTCGGCAGAGTTTCTTTTGTAAATACTGGCCCCAAACGGGGTACAACATGAATAATATATATACAATGATAAAAGGCATCCCCAAGCGGGAGCTAGCTCTTCGTCAATCGACGGTCACAACCACGCAAGCAGTATAATATACAACGCCGAAGGGCGAGGATCAAAACTCAAAGGAAAACTCAAAATCAGCATGAAAACCATAATACTACAACGCGCGACTCTAAGGTCGAAATAATACATAACTGGTTTTCTAAGTCTGGAACAATATACAAGTTTGGTTGATGGAATTACTAGATACAACTGAATATAATAAATACAAGGGTGGTCACGATGTGAGTGAACCCACCTACCAATGCAATCACCCAGAAAGGAAGCAGTGTGCCAAAAAAGCCGCAATGAAACATGTACGGCAAAACCTGCAAGAACTGTGGCACAACGGGGGTGAGTTGCCAACTCATGAATAGAAAACATCACAGAGCAGAAATCGTATGTATGACACAATCCTAGGTCAATACGATCAGATATATATATATATAAACCTCAAATGAATAAGTCTGAAGCATGAAAGAGTGGCCAAGGTAAACATCTATACATAAGTGTAGTACCAAGTGCTCGTGCCAGTGCCTCAGGTAACGACATATCATAATGTGAGGTATGATCAATGTAATCAGTGTCAAATATATCATGAAGTCTATGAGTATGTGGATACCATCCAACTATGTGATCAATGTCATCAATGTCAACTATATGTATGTGGATATCATCCAACTATGTGATCAATGTCATCAATATCAACTATATGTATGTATGTATGTGTGTGGATCTCATCCACGTGTCACCCAATGACAATAAGCATCATGCATGTAAATATCATAAAGCATATGCATGGAAGTATGAGGATGTAAATCAACACGTGTCGCTCGCGACATATCAAAATCATGGAACCTGAGTGTCTAGCATCGACACTCGAAAACATCATGAAACCTGTGCCTAGCATCAGCACGTAAATCCTCATATATATATAGGGCTCCGTCAGTCCGGATCGGCCCACGGGCTCCGTCAGTCCGGATCGGCCCGTCTCATCTCTCAACTCCGGTCGGTATCCTCCAGATATCCGCCGAGCTCAAATACAATCACCGGTAGGTAGTACTCCCCTGCCAGGCTCACCGTCTAACATATACGAGTTTTCTTGCCCCGGGGTACCTCACAAGGTCCACCATGTACCCGCAGACGGTGCCTACCTCTCCTCGAATCGGGTTTCACATGTCGCTCTCAGAACCAAGAAAACACATGGTGGACGCACTGAAATATCATATCAAGGGTAACCGGGTTTTTAAAACAATACTTACTCTCTTTTGAAATACCCACGGTTCCCAAATCCAGAAATATCATGGAAACAACATATCTCAATGCGTATAATCATAAAGCATGATGTATGCGACATGTAAAAGAAATGTAAGCATATCAGTATATCATGCAACATGGAATAGTAATATGCACATATTGAAGGAAACCGCTCTTTTAAAATGAATCAGTTTAAAGAGTATATTGTGGTTCCCAAATCTCCAAATCAAGCCAGAATCATCTATGTATGTGCAATTACGTATGTATACAAGTATGAGTGTACAATAGGTATGTGCACAAGTATGGGTGTACAGTATATAAGTACACAAGTATGAGTGTACAGTATGTATGTGCACAAGTATGAGTGTACAATCTGTAAGTACACAAGTATGAGTGTACAATATGTATGTGCACAAGTATGAGTGTACAATATGTAAGTACACAAGTATGAGTGTACAATATGTATGTGCACAAGTATGAGTGTACAATATGTAAGTACACAAGTATGAGTGTATGCAAGGGATCATATCCTGAATGCAACAGTCCTACAGTGTAGTGACATGGCAATTATCGATGATGAAGTGTGTGAGCCGGCAAGCAGGTGTACGTGGAATATATGCATCATCGATAATGGTGCTGGTGTCCTATCAGCATGGTTTTAATATAACAATAAATATATTTAAAATGCAATGCGATGCGAACAGCAAGAATATGCAGCAAATGAATAATAAACACAACAGTGCAGAATCTACATCAATGTATCTATGTCATACTGTTTTGCCATTTGAAAGAAGACGAATCGGGGTTTTGAGGAAAATAAGGGCTACGGTGTTTTTAAGAAAAGATGCATCTTTTGAAAATATCCGTAGAATCCCTTTACCTGTCTTTAAAATACTCCCGATTCGTTAGTTTTTGAAATAGGTATGACACCGGTCTAGCCTAACATCTACTAAGCAACTACAGATCTAACTAACAAGTCAATCTGGAGGGGTATGGAAACCACCTAAATCTGAGTCGATATATACATATATATAAATATAATAGTCGGTGATCACGCCTCAAAGGTACCGCGTACGATACAATATCATATGACATCCTCGAGTCATGAGTGTGGATCTTATCATCAAATAAAGCTCGTACGGTAACTCATCGTACGGCATCCCAAAAGCTGGGTACGGGTCAATATCACATTCATCTCATCAATTATCTGGTATCCTTATCATCATATCTCATGATCTGGGGTACTGATCTAAGTCTAGTACAAATCGATACCATCTATATAAATATAAATGCGTGTGTGAAACACACGTCCAAAGGCCCGCTAAAATCTCATGTCGTATCCCAAATACGAATCACATTATATCACCGATCTCATGGCAATATGCCCAATCTCATAGACTCATCTCCAAATATCATACACTATCCTCATCATCCAGGTATAAGTATAACAAGCAAGCATGTGTGTGTAAACCTATTCTAGGGTTCACAACTATGAAACTATACGAGTTTACTTCTAAACCCTAATCTATCCATAGTACACCTAATCACATCTAGAATATCCATGTCACACATAACGCTATCATATATATAAATATAGTATATATCTAGTATAATAAGTATCGAACTGCGGGGGTGCAATACGCCATCCACCCGACTTCCCCCGTAGATATAATCCACCGTAGATTATATCAACATCAACCTCATCCTAGTCCTGCGTGTCGGTGTCGATGTCGCCTTCTTCTTCACCGTATGAAGCCCTACAAGAATACACAATCGCAAATGCACATTAAAATCACATCAGGAAAACCAAACGACGCGCTAAGGCCTATAGGTTAGAACCTATGACTACGCTTTCAATACCATCAAACACCCTCGATGTTGTCGTGCAAACGTCAAGTGATCGAGGTAAACCAAATACACAAATCCAGAATTTAAAATACGCAAAATAAAACCCGAATCAAAACAGCAGCTCAGGAAAAAGGTCCCAGATTTCACCCTAGGTCAAATTGGTCAATTTTGCATATGCCAAGGGTCTATTTTACAGATTAGAGGACACAGAACCAACACGAGGCCAAATGGCCCAGGTCTGGCCGCAAATTGCGGCCAGACATAATAAATCTGGCGCCAAGTTGGGGAGATAGGGGCTAGGGTTTTCATGGTAGCTTCCTAGGTGCCTGCATGTATCACTGTCCTTGCAAATAATTTTCAGAGGCCTGGGTGTTAGCAGATTCCATTTTACATCCACAGAATTCACAATTTTCCGATATCGATTTCTAATCCGTATTCCGGGGTTCTAGTCTCTGGTTTAGGTCTGAATTCTAGCACTAGGGGGTTTGTGTGGTCTCTACTGAGCTTAATTACACATTACAATCAAAGTTTCCTAACCCTAACTAGGGTTTTCAAGTTCTTCACCAAACCATACGATATTGGTTCTAATCTAACATGGGGGTATAAGCAATGGAAATACTAAGCTAAGGGTTCAGAAAATACCTCATTTGGCAACTCAAGAATTTTTTGAGTTGCTCAAAGTCCTCAAAATCTTCTCTTTTTTGGTCCATGGGGTAGCTAGTGAGCTTGTGCATCTTTTTTGTGAAATAGGGTTAGGTTTTGAAGTGTTTAGCATGGAGTTTTGGGATATGAGAGGGGAGGAGAGAGCAACAGCAGCAGCAGAAGAAGAGGAGAGGGGAGAGGAAATGAGTGAAGAAATGGAGAGGGAATGGCATCATGACAAGGGTTGACCTTCACCCACTCTTTCTCTCTCTAACCCATACTTCTTATTCTATTCTTTTCTTTTCTAATTTCCCTTCTCTCCTCAATAGTGACCCAAAACAAAAGCCATGCACATAAAACATGTGGTAAAAATGCAACCAAGTGTAAAAAAAAAAAGATATGGTGCATGTTTGCACAAAACATGTTAAAGAGTGTGATTAGCGATTTTTAATCGCGATTAGCGATTTTTAATCGCGATTAGCACTAAATAGCATATAATTAATCATAAAAACTTAAATTGCATAATTCATTTAAAACAGCCCTCTATTTAATAATTTCTATAATTTTCCAAATTTTTCCCATTTATCGGTATTTAATTATACCGCCTTATTTAAAATATTCAATATTTTATTATTAAATTATAAAAATTCCCCAAAACTAATATTTTATTTTTTGAAATGTTACAATCTCCCCTTAAAGAATTCAGTCCCCGAATTTAAATTTAAACCCCTCAAATACTAAAACATTTCAGTAAAAGTCCAAGTCGTCGGGGCTCCGAAATCATCAATAGATACAACGCATCATAGCGCAATGCATGCGCATGAACAATGAGCAGATAACTCAAAATCAAAACTTCTACAAGCATCCCGCAATCATCGGAGTCATGGTAAAGACACAAAGGTCAAATCCAAAAACAAAACCGATATGATATACATCATAATTATACATGTAGACATCAAATCTATACATGTAAATAACTGAAAGAAATGCATGCCAATCCTTTTCAAGTCGCTGTGCGATGCACATATCACTGCACAGTGGCGGACGTCTATTGTAAGAAAATATCATATATGTATACTTATCCTTGTTTAATATGTACGTCCCGCCGTTTCGAAAACAATTTAGAAGGGTTCCTTGTTTTAAACGCGTCGTGTCATATCAGACACGTAGTAAATACTGAGACTAATAGCTCGCTTTTTGGAAATCCCTTCGATAACTATCATGCATGCAAAATATATCCAGGTACTGTCCTCTGACTAGTCTGCTCGGTACGAAAAACATATAGAAAATATCATAAAAACGTACTGCTCCATAAGAAATCAATCCCAAAATGTATATAAGAATACCCTGTGCGTCTGGTGCGCACGGGAAATCAAATCCATATATGTGCCATACATGTGCACAGAAGCAACATCTAGGTGCAACGGGTGTGCACGAAACATCTGTCATAGGCAACGTGTGTGTCTGACAGCAAAATCAGGTGCATCAGACATGCACGAAAATCTCGATTTAGTGCATCTGGTGCGCGCCAAAATCGCATCTCAAAACATGCGCTCACACGCGCGCAAAATCCAAATCAGGTGCATCCATCATGCCCTATAAAATCTAATCATGTGCATCCAACATGCACGAAATCACGAAATCCAATATCAAGCGTAGAACCATGCGCAAAGTCCAAATCAAATGCACGGAGTGCAAGAAATCAACATCAATATCAGAATCAAAATCAACGGTATACAATACGGTTCAATCAAAATCCGGTATACCGTGGTATATAATCTCACAACCATGTGCATCAGCGTGCACAAATCAAATCAAAACACTAAAAGTGTATGAAAACTATGCCGAAAGCATAAGTCAAATCGCATGCATAATATAGGCATGAAATCAAAATCAACATATCGAATGACATCAAACCGAAGTCAGGTGCACAAACGCACGAAATATAAATCCGGTGCAACAAAGGCACGAAATATAAATCTGGTGCGACAAATGCACGAAATATAATCTGGTGCGATAAAACGCACGAAACATAAATCTGTGCGACAAACGCACGAAACATAAATCTGGTGCGACAAACGCACGAAACATAAATCTGGTGCGACAAACGCACGAACATAAATCTGGTGCGACAAACGCACGAAATATAAATCCGGTGCAACAAATGCACAAAATATAAATCCGGTGCGATAAACGCACGAAACATAATTCGGTGCGACAAACGCATGAAATATAAATCCGGTGCATCCTGTGCAAGAAATACAAATACAGTGCATCCTGTGCACAAAACCTAAACAATAACTCAAATGCGTAAATAGCAACACCGAGTGTACCCAGGTGTAAAAATCATAAACGTGTGCAACTGTATGCACAAAACACATATCCATGCACTACAAGCACATATAAGCTATACCGAGTGTAAAAAGCCAAATCGTGTGCATACCACGTGCACAAAATCAACCCAACGGTATGAAATCCATGAAGTCATAAGCATGTGCAACCAAGGCACAAACGATATCAGGTGCAATAACTGTGCACAAATATGAATATTTAGTAGGTGCAACCATGTGCACAAAAACAAATATCATGGAACTCGGTCATCAAGACTAAATCATGCGAATAGACCGCCCAAAATACCGAATCCAAGGTGACGGATACGTGATAATCAAATCACCAAATCTAAATCATAAATACCGTCATCGATACATCCTCCTTCCAAGTCGGGAAGGTGTCGGTGCATCAATGCTAGCAGAGCAGATATCCACTTGCCTCTAGTTCATGGTCTAGCGTCCTCTGTCTCTGGGCCCTTATCTTCTCTGTGGATTACCAATCTCATAATCCATCGGCTCGTCGGCCCTGTCAGGTGTGCTAACGGGGGCGATTCCATCTGGCACTTCTCTGGTCATCTCTCGGTCAATCCTCACGGCCACTCGTAAAGCAGCACGTCACTGGCGCCGAACTCTGGTCCTCTGAATACATATTATACATCTGATCCTGGTGCAAATCTTATCACGGCAGTGTCCTGGAAGGAATCTGCTCAAGGTCTCTTCGATCTCGCCTATGACGAACTGTATGGAGGCTGGTACTCTTGCATAATCTTTTCTCTCTCTTCTGGACATCTGCGTTCTCAGCACCACATTTCCTCGGAAACTGGTCGCATCCCAACGCCTTGTAGGCATATCCGGCCTTTACTCTTAACGGGGAGTGACAACAGTTCGTCAGCATCTCGCACGAACCTCTTATCCCACTTGTCTGTATCGTCGTTCACTTCGACGTCATGTCTCTATCTGCGCACTGCAAATGTCCTCGGCTACGGTCAATCCGAAGTCTCCTCACACGGACTCAAAATCACGAACTCGGTATCTTCATCACTCTGTGGAAGATATCTAGCCGAACACGCCCTCAGGAACTCGTCCCAACCTGCGGAGGTATACTCTATACGCGTCCATTCTTGCTCAACTTACAACGCATCTGATTGAGGTCCTTTACCGAACCCGGTCAACTATCTCGTCGACGATGCCGAACTCTGGCCTGCTGGGTATGCGCAATATGACCACTCCTGGGTCCAAGTCTTCTCGTATAGTATTCCAGAAAGGTCCTGTCGAGGTCTCTCTCAAATCTCGTTTCTGCCGAATTGCCCGGAGAAGTTACCATCCTTCACTATATCTGTTTCTTATTCCGGAACGGCTGCATACTCATCGCGACTCCTTCTGGAAGGTATATCAATAATCAATGCCTCTGCATGCGTATCGCATCTCTGATGTCAGCGGAGTGGAACGTCATCTTGTCGAATTCTCGTGCGACCTCTTTACCTCCACTCTGTTCCAATGTCGACCGATTCGGACTCGCCTTCTCGTAGCTGCATGGACTGCGCTCCAACAGCTATACTCGTATCTGGAGTCTCCCAAACAATGTGTCCCATCGCATGATATCCGAATGATGTCGAACCATCCGATCGATTCGTCAGAACCTCATAATCCCCCAAGAGATCAACATCTTGAGTACATTTTAATAGTATTCCAGTACATACCACAACACCTGTGAACCAACCGTAGAAGGGCAAACCCAAGCCCTCACAAATGGCACCGCTAAACTGCCGCAAACCCCAAGGTTCGAAGGTGTTCCATAGTCATTACGTCGAGTTAGGGTTTCATTCTTCTACAGGGTCCATAGAATTACTTGCATTGTCTTTCGAAAACTTTAAACTTGGAAATGGGTTCCTGACATTCGATCATCTCTATCGACTCTCAACGAATCTGCGTGAAGTCGTCTCTAGCTGGAATCAATCTATCTGATGACCTCGCATTGGGGTAAGCTAACGAACCACATGTCCTAGTCGTTCCTCCTTGGGTGACTAGCAACTTTCCATCATATCTCTAAGTATATACTCATGCTGCAGTAGCTCCACCATCGGGGCAATATCTCTTCATCTGCAGCAGCAACTGGCTCATTCGTCTGTACGCTGAACAGCGCCTCAATCATCATGAATAAGCAATATATCAATAGTCATCACATTCTGGCTGGCCCCTAGCAGTAGCCTGATCCTCTGGTGTTGATCTGCACGTCCGAGAAATCTCATAAAAGCGACCCGTTAAACGCTCATGGCGCGAAACACAATGAAACGACGCCTCTCTATGCAATCGTACGTCCCTGGAATCACGCCCTGGTCAGTCCTTGTCCGTGACGAGCTCGTGCTGACGCAACTCTAGCCGTAGCTCTCTCTGCCCGTGTAATCGTGGCAGCAAAATCATAACCAATATCGATGAGGATAGATCATAAGAATGAATATAATACTGTGCAAGGAAATGTACATCCTAACGTTCCTTAAGCGGAGTGGCGTATCGTAAGTATGCCACGGAACATATAAACGGTACGTCACTCTACTGAAGTCACCTATTCCAACAACCAGGGTCAACCTACGCGACGAAAGTTCGGGTATAATACCCCCTCGACTAAGTCTAAGTTCCGTAAGGTCAAGCCTAAGTTCCGTATATATATAACGCTCTAGGCTCCGCATAGTCAAACTTAGACTCGAACCAAGGTTAACCTAGCGCTCTGATACCAACTTTGTCACGACCCAAAATAGTATGTGGCTGGCCCTTGAATCATATGAAGCCTATAGGACCCCATCTAATTCAAGTAAGCCAAAAGCCCAGAAATCTAAAACCATTTTTAAGGAGTAAATAAGGAAAACTAGTTTTAAGAAGTGAAGAAAACACGTTTTTTAAAAATAAGGTTTTTAAATAAGTAAGCCAAATATGCATTTTTAAAATCTCCAGTCTTTTCTGAAAATTTCGGCAGAGTTTCTTTTGTAAATACTGGCCCCAAACGGGGTACAACATGAATAATAAATATACAATGATAAAAGGCATCCCCAAGCGGGAGCTAGCTCTTCGTCAATCGACGGTCACAACGACGCAAGCAGTATAATATACAACGCCGAAGGGCGAGGATCAAAACTCAAAGGAAAACTCAAAATCAGCATGAAAACCATAATACTACAACGCGCGACTCTAAGGTCGAAATAATACATAACTGGTTTTCTAAGTCTGGAATAATATACAAGTTTGGTTGATGGAATTACTAGATACAACTGAATATAATAAATACAAGGGTGGTCACGATGCGAGTGAACCCACCTACCAATGCAATCACCTAGAAAGGAAGAAGTGTGCCAAAAAAGCCGCAATGAAACCTGTACGGCAAAACCTGCAAGAACTGTGGCACAACGGGGGTGAGTTTCCAACTCGTGAATAGAAAACATCACAGAGCAGAAATCGTATGTATGACACAATCCTAGGTCAATACGATCAGATATATATATATATATATATATATAAACCTCAAATGAATAAGTCTGAAGCATGAAAGGATGGCCAAGGTAAACATCTATACATAAGTGTAGTACCAAGTGCTCGTGCCAGTGCCTCAGGTAACGACATATCATAATGTGAGGTATGATCAATGTAATCAGTGTCAACTATATCATGAAGTCTATGAGTATGTGGATACCATCCAACTATGTGATCAATATCATCAATGTCAACTATATGTATGTGGATATCATCCAACTATGTGATCAATATCATCAATATCGACTATATGTATTTATGTATGTGTGTGGATCTCGTCCACGTGTCACCCAATGACAATAAGCATCATGCATGTAAATATCATAAAGACTATGCATGGAAGTATGAGGATGTAAATCAACATGTGTCGCTCGCGACATATCAAAATCATGGAACCTGAGTGTCTAGCATCGACACTCGAAAACATCATGAAACCTGTGTCTAGCATCGGCACGTAAATCCTCATATATATATAGGGCTCCGTCAGTCCGGATCGGCCCACGGGCTCCGTCAGTTTGGATCGGCCCGTCTCATCTCTCAACTCCGGTCGGTATCCTCCAGATATCCGCCGAGCTCAAATACAATCAACGGTAGGTAGTACTCCCCTGTCAGGCTCACCGTCTAACATATATGAGTTTTCTTGCCGCGGGGTACCTCACCGGGTCCACCATGTACCCGCAGACTGTTAGTGTATATGCCCTAGAGGCCATTATTGTATTATACTAGTTTGTATATTACTTGATGGAAGCTTGGGATATTCACCTTGTATAGACAATCTTGCTCAAAATAGTAGTATGCTACTTAGTTTGTTTCTACTTTAATGTGTGCATGTGTTTCTTATAGCATATTGTCTTTACACATTAGTGGAGCCCTTAGGATCTTTGCTTGATTACCAGCGTTGTGATGGCAGTCACACTCGTGGGGGCTGGGTAATCCACAAGCACATCCTTATGCAGGTCCCTGGTCGCAGGACAATCGAGACAGGGCATCGATACTCCGGAGTAGACTAGCGTATGCGCTTCTCATCCCAGCTTGGGAGACGGTCTGTCCCACAGCCATCAGTACATCGTATTTGAGATAGTATGCGGGTGCTCGTTAGGTTATGAGTACACTGGACAGGACTCGTCGGGAACTATTGGTTGGTATTATACCTATCGTCAGTTATCAGTTCCCAGGTGACATGAGTACAGCTTAGTCCGTTGACTTGACACTGTCACTTCGCCTCGAGTGTGTTCCTACTGTTCTTAGATTGCTACCCTACCACGGCTCAAAGGAGTCGTGCAAACAGGTAGCAGTTGGGTGCAGTCTCGAAGCACTTGGAGGCAGTGACGGTTAGACAGGATTCGTCTCTCCCGGTATTGGGGGTTGATAACGCGCTGTGTCTAGGAGAGCCATTACACAAAGTCCCTGGCCAGGGCAAGCGAGATATACTGGTAGGTTTCCAGTGTTATCTTAGGGTGTTCTGGGTTACACTCCGACACGACTTGTACCGCTATTAGGGGACTGACGTTTACCGCCCCCCTAGGCCCGCCATGCGATACTCTTAGACGAACAGACCGGACTGTACGGAGACTGTCACATTCAGGCTCAGTAGGAGTTCAGATGGGTTTACCTCGTCAGTCTTCTTATCGGCATCTACCTGGGGACCGTTACGTACAGCTAGTGCCGCTTGCGGTCTGTGGTTAAACCCACTGCCAGTGTAGTGTCGAGTCTTTGGAGTCCCACACAGAGGGTTATTCGCCTTTAGGCAAAACAGAGTAGTGGTCGCATGGTTTTGCGACGGGGTTCGTTCACATCCGCGCACTTATGCACGTTTGGTGTCCGGACAGCTTATACTAGCGGGCTTTGGTTTAAGCCAGATCCTAGTATATGTTTTGGGATTGGTTTTGTATTCATGTTCCTCGGAACACGGATACGGGTGTGTATGCACAGTTGACTGAGGCAGAGGCAGAGGACTTTCATTAGGGTTGATGACCATTGTCTTTTTCTTAACCCTAATGTTTATATGTGAAATATGATTATTAATATTAATTAATTATAATTGTGTTATAGTTAGGGTTGTTGACCATTTGACTATGGTTGACTTGTTGACCAATGTTGACATATTGACCATCATCATTTCATATGAAAGATGCTCTTTGATTCTTGCAAAAGTAATTAATGTGAAATGATAATGGTCATTTCAAGATTAACCATCACAATTATCTTTAGTTAATTTTTTAATTATCATAATTCACATATATGTGAGAAGGTTGTCATTATCTTCTCATTAATTCTATCATTCTCTCTCATCCTCTTCCTCTCTCTCAAAGCTCTCCCTCTCATGAGTTGAGAAACAATTTAGCTTTTGAGATAAAACACCAAAATCACTCTCTACTCTTTCTAAGGTTCTAGGTTTAGCACACCAAGCACCTTAGTTACTTCTAGTTTGAGGTAGGAGCCAAAGGTAGAGGCCCTCGGGTGGATCTTTCTTCGGCAAGAGAAGGCGACGAGGACGACCCGTTCATCCCATTCCAAGGAGTAAGAAGAGAAGGACTTCAAGACTTAGGTATAACCCTTTAACCGAGTAGCTAACTCTTTTAGCTTCGTTGTTAGTTTATGTTTAGCAAAGATCCTCCTTTAGTTTGTCCATGTTGCCTAGAGTTGAAAAAATCGAATTTTTCATAACGTTTCCGCCTCCCCGTAAGCACCGGGATGGACAACGTGGACTTACAGTGGTATCAGAGCCTAGCTAAACACAAACTAACAAGTTAGAAAAGTATCTAGAATTTCGATCGGACAAAAAACCGCAAAACACCCCGTAAAATTCAAGTTTCTGCCGATTTTTATTTCTGCTCAAAAAATAATAAATCATGTACTAAAAATCGGCTCAGGCTTTTTTAAGAACAGGCAAGAAAAATGATCCAGTGAGTCGACCAACCCACCGCGGATCCACGGCAAGAGCTTGCTCCTGCCGCGGATCCGCGGCCGAGTTGACTCGGCCGTGGATCGTTTCTCCTGCAGTTTTCTTCTGCTGGTGTTTTGTGATTTTTGAGATGGTTTGTTTCTGCCCAGAATTTCCAGAGAATAAGTTAGTTTTTGGGGTGGTTACAAATCCGTATTTTGATCGATTTTCTGTAGACTTTGGCTAATGGGTTGTATCTGTGATGTGATATATGTATTGAACGTCTGCTAATCGCTATACGTCGATTAGTGGGGGTTATACATATATGTGATCTGTAATGTTGATGGTTTGTGTATATGAATTCGTTGGATTGTCGCGGATAAATAGCCGGGGGGTTGTGAGATGAGAGTTTTCTTTTCTTTCAATTCATGTAATATGTAAATTGATGTAATATTATTTATATGGCCGCACAACCGGGATGGGGTTGTAGCCGTTATTGTATAATTTCTTTTACTGTTTTTGCTCCTAGGATAGACCCAGGGTGGGGTGCACATACTACCGGGTATCTCGAAGTGCAGAGTGGCCTACTCACGTTGTTGAGGGAGGTTGCTTCACTTCGGGTACTTGGCGGGTAGTTTGTCGTACCCGTAGGGGTCTAGGGTGGGGTTTGGCTATTAATCGCGACCGTGTAATCCGCTCTTTGTTACAGGCTCGTACGAAATGCGGATTCCTAGTATATCCAATGTGTTCATCTGTGATCTGGAATGGCTATCATTGCATGTGACGAATGTTTATATCTATATATGATATCTATTTAGGCGTTGCTTATATTTTGCATCCGCGCTAGTCCAGACCCCGCTCTGTCGTTAGTTAAGTAACCTAACAGGTGATGACGGGACCCCGTGGCGAATGCGGATGGCATAAGCATACGTCATATTTTCGTTGTTTTCTGCAATGGTAGGATTAATTGATGGGACGCATTAAAATTAATGCAAGAAAAATAAACCAAGTAAAAGTCGTTGGAACACTTTCAAAACCACTCGGTTCTTTTCAAAAACCAACTTTTAAATGCGGAGCTTGAACCACTCCTTTTGAAAGCTATCTCGTTCCTTCGATTATATCAAGTTCACTACGTTCACGGTTTCGCCAAAACCATTCGTAGCCCTCCGTCGTTTCACATGGATGGTCAATAAGTATTCAAGCTATGTTTGTTGGCCAAAGTCAAGGCATAGTGATTGGTAGCTATTGGGTATTCATGTGCAGCATAGATAGATGTGTTGGTTTGGGACAGTCGTACTGCCTTGTTGGCCAAAGTCAAGGGTATGTGCGGGTGGGTTCAAATTAACCTGGAGAATGACGGATAGAACTTGACATGTGACTTATGATTTGTTGGCCAAAGTCAAGGTCATAAGAGCATGGGGCAAAAATCCACATCGGGAGTTTCAAAAGAAACTGAAACTTGCTAGCGCTGCATACCATTTGGAGTGTGATGATTCTGGTAGGATTCCTTCAGTTTTGTCACGCGATGATATTTGGATCCCGATCCTACTGTGAGTATATGCTACTCCTCCGGAACTTTCTCACTTAACGATTAATGCTATAAACCAAGTAGGTGTCTAGAAAGGTGTTAGCGGGGCTACGCCCACAGGGAAAAGAGGTTATTTAATTAAGGAACTTCGCGAAAGCATTGGAAAACCTCCTTCGAAGTACCGACACTGGCCTGGCTGAACGGTTAAGCAAGAATTGTACGGTGAGATTGATCCCGACTAATTCTTCCTTTATGGTTTGAGGATGGATTTGAGAGACAGTGGGAGCCATCCTGTTTAGACAAATTAAAAACCACTCTAAACTTGCAAGAGCATCATGCTAAAGTGTTTCTTCTCTCTCTCCTAATTGCAGCGACCAAACATCATGACTGGACTTAAGTTACTACTAGATAAAAACATACTGACAGGGCTAAACTACAAAGATTGGCTCAGGAATGTCAAAATGGCAATCACTTATGACAAGTTGGGGTATCTCCTTACCACCAAAGCTCCCCCTGTCCCAGGTCCCAAAACCAGCGTCGCGGATAGGGAAATCCGTAAGACCTGGAAAATCGACTGCGCGAAGGCCAAGTGCCTCGTGCTTGCCTCTATGGACAATGAACATCAGAGGAGGCACGAGAATATGGACCTCGAATCCATATTTCTCCATACAAAAGAACTGTATGGAGACCAATCCCGTATCGCCAGATACGAAGTCTCGAAAAAGTTGTTTTCGGCGAGATTGGTCGTCGGATCATCGGTAGCGGAACACGTGCTTAAGATGATTGGCTACATAGAGAAGCTCACGGACCTTGGGACCACGTTGGAGAATGAGCTCTATACGGACTTGATTCTCCAGTCCCTTCCTTCTACTTACGCCCAGTTTATCCTGAACTTCAACTTGCAAGAAAAGGAAGTTGAACTTTCAGAACTCCTCAAGATGCTGAGGAGTGCAGAGGGCACCCTACAGAAAGGTAGGGAAACATCCACTTTATTTGTAGGAAGATCTTCCTCTTCTAGGTCCAAGGCGAAAGCCAAGGGAAAGAAGAAGAAAACCCCCCACCAAACCAAGGGGTGGTGTCAGTAAAGCGGATACGAAGGGAAAGGCAAAGGCAACAAAGGTAGCGGGAAAGCTTGTGGATAAGGAAGAGTGTTTTTACTGTCACAAGAGTGGACACTGGAAGAAAGATTGCAGGGCTTGGAAGGCCAAAAACCAGGATCTAAAGCAAGTTGCGGCTTCAGCTTCAGGTGTGTATGTTATTGAAAACTGTCTATCAATAAACTCTACTTCTTGGGTATTGGATACCGGGTCAGGATCTCATATCTGTAATTCTTTGTAGGCATTGAGAAAGCGTAGGTTTTTGAAGGCAGGTGATATGACCCTCAAAGTTGCAAACGGAGCTAGCATGGATGCTGAGGCCGTGGGGGACTATCACCTGGGAATGTCATATGGACATGTTTTGGTTTTACGTAATTGTTATTTTGTACCCAATGCAACTTGTAATATCATTTCTGTATCTTTAATATCTAAAGATGGTTATGAATTTGCATTTGTAAGTAATGTTGTAAACATTCACCTTAATCAAGTTCTGATTGGGTCAGATACATTAAGCAATGGTATATACGTATTAAACCAACCACAGATTTTCAATGTCCAGAATACACACAAAAGAAAGTCTCCGGAAACAAATCAGGCTTTCTTATAGCATTGTAGACTGGGTCACATCAATGAGAGAAGGTTGACGAAGTTGCATAGAGAGGGATATTTGGATCCGTTCGAATATCAGTCATATGCAACTTGTCAATCCTGTCTCAAAGGAAAGATGACAAAAACTCCGTTCACTGGACACGGAGTAAGAGCGAGTGAGCTCTTGGGACTCGTACACAGCGACGTGTGCGGTCCAATGTCTACGCATACACGAAGCGGTTATTCTTACTTCATTACTTTTACGGATGACTTTTCAAGGTACGGATATGTCTTCTTAATGAAACATAAATCCAAAGCCTTTGGAAAATTCCAGGAATATAAGAATGAAGTAGAAAAACAAACAGGCAAAAGTATCAAGACACTGAGATCTGATCGAGGTGGTGAATACTTGAGTGCCGAGTTCCTGGATTACCTAAGAGAGAATGGAATTCTCTCTCAGCTTACTCCTCCATACACTCCGCAACATAACGGTGTATCGGAGAGACGCAACCGCACCCTATTGGATATGGTACGTTCCATGATGAGTAATGCTGAGTTACCGCGATCATTCTGGGGATATGCACTAGAATCAGCTGCATACCTTTTGAACCGAGTTCCAACTAAGACTGTGCCTACCACACCATATCAGATGTGGAGTGGGAAGAAACCCTATCTTAAGCACATTAAGACATGGGGATGTCCAGCTTTTGTCAAAAAGCAGCATGCGGACAAACTCGAGGCACGCTCAGTACAGTGCAAGTTCGTGGGATATCCAAAGAACTCCAAGGGATATTTCTTCTATTGCGAAGAGGAACAAAAGGTTTTTGTTTCTCGTCATGCCCACTTCTTGGAAACTGAGTTTTTGGAAAATCAGATAAGTGGAAGCGCAATAGAACTGGAAGAAATTCCAGAACCACGAACTATTACTAAAAGCTTAGTAGAACCAGAGGGTTCGAAAGATCAGGACATTCCTGCGCCGCTCCGCAGGAGTAGTAGGCAGTCTCATCCGCTCGAGAGATACTACGGTTTTCTCATAGACGGGGATAGAGAGGATTGCATCATTGATAGTGATAAGCCGACTAGCTTCCAGCAGGCCATTCAGAGCGTTGATTCGGTAAAATGGCTGGATGCAATGCGGACCGAAATGGAGTCCATGTACACCAACATTGGACGTTGCTCCAGATGGGGTAAAACCCGTAGGATGCAAGTGGATCTTCAAAAGGAAGATTGGTGTAGATGGACAGGTTGAGACCTGTTCATATCAGAATATTGCATTTTATACCGTCCATTCTTACGCTCGTGTGTTTATAGGTAGGTACTTTTAATCCGTGTTTGTTACATGTTTGCAGAATACAGGTTTCCAGTACAAATATTGCTAATCAGGATTAATTCTCCACAGTTACGCCAAATGCAGAACATCTGTCCACAGCAGATAAAAGCCGGGTTCCGGTCATCCATATCCGTCCGGTGCTGCGTACCGGTTCCTGGGACAAGACATATGACAGCGGTCATTCATGTCTCGGACAAGCACGGAGCACGAGAGGGGCTGCACAAGAATCAATGGGTGCACGGAGCTCGAGGGAGATAGAAGTCCAAAGGGAAAAAAGATATGCAATCTTGGACTTGGAAATCTGCAAAGATTCTGAAGACTTTTGTGCATTTTGAAGATTACAAACACGAGGGCACAGAAAACCAGGGATTCTGACAAAAGCCTACTGCCCAATTCAACAGTACGGCCGTGGATGCGCGGCCAAAGTAGGGGTTTGGCCGCGCATGCGCGGCAGTATGGGCCCCTCTCTGCAGCAGCTTTTGGGGTTATTTTGGGGATTTCATCTCTGGTCTGCTGGTTGCCCTAGAATTCATTTTCCCTTCCTATAAATACAGCAGATGTGAGCTTAACCAATGGAGCATTTTTTGAGTTTTGTTTTAGCCTCATTTTTGTTAGTTTCTTTCTTCTTCTTCTTCATTCCTCCATTAAATTGTAGTGAGAGCTTTTGAGTGGATGTTAATGAAGATGAGGATTTTGTATCTTTCTTTTTAGTTCGGCTCCCCCTTGAGATTTCTGCTTTCTCTTGCTCATTCAATCTCTTCATTGAGGTTGAATGGTTAAGAGTTAGTTATTGATCTCAAGGGTCGTATTTTCTCACGGGCTAGCACTTCACTTCACATGCGCTTTCTACCCTTCCCTTGATCTTGCAAGTTCTTCATTGAGCTTGCAAGTTTAAGGGTTGGCTATTGAGCACATGCTTGGCTTGGGTCCTAGTTCCGTATTCTTTTTATCGCTTTTTATTACTTGCTCTTTATTACCTTGTCTTTATTTCATGCATTTTATTTATGCACTTTAATACTTGTCTCTTTTCTTTTCTTTGTTCTTTTCTTTTTGTTCTCTTTTATTCGTTTTGTGAATGTTGTAATTATTATTGTTAAGAAGAAATAAGGTATTGTAAGTTAACACATTTCTTTACCAATTCCTTTTCCCGTTATTTTCCATTTGAACTCCGCCCAAACCATACGCAAGCGCTCCGTTAGGCACCGTACCATGACAAGGTAACGGTGATTCCTAACCACGACCGGTTGCGTTTGGTTTGGCCGGAGGCGAAAGCAAGAGACAAGAACGGAAGGACAAGGGTAAATAAGTCGGATTCCACGAATACCGCGCTTAAATCCCCTAATCCCCGTTGTTGCCGATTGTCTAGCTTCAATTGGTCAAGACTCGGCTCAAAGGTTTTGAGTACGGATTTCTTAGCTTACAATCTCGTATTTTTCTTAACAACTTTATACTTGCAGATAAACACATAGGTTAGACAAAACAAACATACAAGATTCTTTATTGACTCGTCTAAGACAAGAAGGTAAGATAACACCATCTCCCTGTGGACCGACCCGTGCTCACCGGCTAGCTGCAAAGCGACACCGTCCTGATCGCGGTTATACTTTAATTCTTTGAACATCCGACACGCCAAAAGCGTGCGATCAAATGGCGCCGTTGCCGGGGAGACGGTAGCGTATTTTCTTTCTTGTTATTCGGGTTAATATTCTTTTTGTATATATATAAAAAAAATATATTCTTTTTGTTTTTTTTTTTTTTTTTTTGGACAATATTTTTGTGGGCAAGTGTGCAGATTTTTGCAGATTTGCAAACTTCGATTGTGGGAGCAAAGTGTACATTCAAAGTTAAGGTGATTACGGAGTACAGTGCCAAAGATCCGGGTAGTTTGACCCGCGCAAGCGAACCATTCAAGCTTACCGGATTTGATTCAACGGGGGTTTCTAAACCCAAAACTTAAACGGTACGTACTTTACTAACACCTTCTTCTCAAATCCGACGCTTCCAATATACTATTCTTTTGCAGGATTCTTTGCAAGTTCGCTAGCAAACACAAAAAAATTGACTAACCCGTATTTGTTGCAGCGCCGCGCTTAAAACTTAAAACGATTGTTTTATTCTTTATAGAATTTTTTTTTTTTTTTGAATTGCGCATTGCATCAAATAATACGGACTTAAGGGCAAGCGAACCCCACAACATACGGTAAAGGATTTCATCACCTTTTCCGTGGCCCACAAATCACGAACTTGAGCATAACGATAACCCACACAAATTTTAAAAGAAACTAGACTTTAAGCCTTAAGGACTTCGCGCTCACTAGGAGAAGTTAACTGTATTTAGAAGCTTGCTTAACGGTATATTGTTTACGGGGTGTCTAGGAAAGTGTTAACGGCGAAACCGCCAAAAGAGAAAGGGTTATTTAATTAAGGAACTTCGCGAAAGCGTTGGAAAACCTCCCCTTATCTCTGCACTTACCTGGCCTCGTGATCAGTGTATCTTGAGCCTGTTTCTCGACACAGTTTTACTTCGACAATCAAGTTCTCGAGCAGGTCTAGTTGACCTAGGTGAACCCTAGAACGATTAGGTGTGTGGTATTTTTGTGTCATGATTATTGTGGTCCATATTTCTTTTGTGTATATTTCATTCTTTTGCTAACAACTAACAATAAAAAAAAAAATCACATTCTTTTTCCCCTCCTTTTCTCTACCTTTCTCTCCCTCTCTCTTCATATCATGGGTACCCCTCCTCGCAAAACTCTTGCCGAACTTTGGTACCCACAACCAGACATTACATCCTACGGTTCTTGTTTTGGTCGAACTTCGAACGACCCATCCATGCCAAAAATTTCATTGAAAGATCGGATAGACGCGTCTAGGACGAACAACTGGACCCCACAATCCACTTCGTATCAACCGTTTCAAACATTCACCCCTTCTTGCGTTGATACACCTTTCGAAAATCCAGTTGTAACCCCAAGACCAATGTCTCTTGCTGAACATATTGAACAATCTCGTAGCCGATCTTTCACTCCTTTCACCACTTCAGATTCTTGGGATCAACAATTCCATTCACCTTCTTATCCCAATGTTGATCCCACTCCTGTCCAGCCATTCAACTCCTACCAATCCTACCCTAATTTTGCACCTTCCCTAGACATTGCATCAGAACAGCCTTTTGGGGGTTTCCAGTATCAAACCAACTTCGCATTTTTTACTGAAACCCCATCACAACCTATGTCTAGCTTAGAACAGTCCTTGGAAGAATTTAGGGTAGCTTCACAACAGACGATGGATTTGAATGCGTCCATGGCCGCCCTCATACAACCTAGTGATCCGGTAGCTATTTTTCAACTAACTCCTAATTTTTCAATGTATGATGAGGCGGCAGGACAGGCTGTGAATTTGAGTGGAGAGAGTGAGATATACCCCCTTCCAAATCAAACCTACCCATTCCAAATTGAATCCCACACCTCCTGTTTTGAAAGTCTATCGAGTATCCCACAAGATTTATCAATTGAAGATAGAATGTTTAATGAGTTGTGCGACTTTGTAGTGTTTGGTTTGCCCGATTGTGAAGGGTCCCTTTTGAGTGAAACCATACCCAATCCTCTTGACCTCTATACCTCCACTCTAGAACCTGAATTGATTGATATCCATGCTTTTGTTGAGGTGTCGGAGAATTTTGATTTTCACTTGATTGAGGATGTCGACGCTGGGAATATTTTGGATGATGAAACCGTAGATTTGGCTGAGTTTATCTCTTCAAGTCATCATCCCGAGTCTTTAACTGTTTTTCCCGAACTTCATATGCGTCTGGATTTTGAAGAAAAATGCATGGATGAGCTTAATTTTGAGGAGAACATTGAGGATAGTTTTGAGGATGAACCAGTTTTAATTGATGAGTCGGATTTTCCAATTCATCCTATTCCTTCCACCGACTGTGTACACCCTCCTGCACCTTTAACCGATAACCTTCCTCAACCACTTCCCTCTATCCTTTCCATCGTTCCGACCTTGCAAGAACCCGTATCACTTACATTTCATATGTCTGGTTTACCAAGTTCGGCGTACCCATGGTTTCTTACGAATCTTGAGGGATTTGACCCCATTTCTCGACGGGTAAATATATTAGCACAATCATTGTTTACACATCGCTCATCACAAATTGTGCTAATCTATTTACTCCATTTACACCCCCAAGTTCGTATTCCACTTCTTTTTCCCTTCCGCCATTCTTCTTCTTCTGATATACCGAGACCGTATCCCGCTTCTTCCTCCATACGGTCTCGCGTAGTCTCCATTTCTTACCTCTCCGCATTCTTCCACCAGCCACTGCTTTATAACGATAATATTTTTGAATGGTTGGTATTAACTTTTGGCCTGTGTAAGGCCTTGTATAGTTTGATACTGTTCTTTCCCCCTAATCCTGAACTTCAACGCTTAACAGTGGAAACACTGTTTTACTTAAGTTTGGGGGGGACATTTTTTTTGTATATATTTTTGGTTTTCCTTTTTTTTGTTGTGTATATAATTTGTTTTTAGGAAGCACCGGCAATTTTGACCCTCTTGGTATAGCCTGACAGTAAGGGCACTGTCAAGTTTAAGTTTGGGGGTGTGCTCGGTAAGCTTTCTTCCTTCGCATTCATATGTATATTTTGCATCTGCATATTTAATCCATAAAATCCATAAAAATCTGAAAATTTTCTAAAAATATAAAAACTTTTTTGTCAAGTTAGCTAGTGGGAGGACTCTGATTCAACATTTCGACGGTTTTGTTTGATAAAATAAGAATAACTAAATCTTATGTTTAGATTTTGAAAACCTGAAAAATAACGCTCCTTTGAAGTTAACTATAGCTGATATACGTCTTTACATTACACTACACGTGTTGTGAGTCTTGGAAATTAGATGACAAGTCTTTTATGTTTAAAAACAACTTTTAAATAGATAAATGATTTTCTGAGGATCAAATAGGTTTGTTCTGAAATAAGTAATATATCAAGAATAGTTTATGAAGTAAGTGAATATGAAGGAATGTTATTGATGCCTTAATTGGAACTAAGTCTGAAAAATAACCCATCTAAAACTTGATTGGAATGATTACACACCAAACCCACTAAACACGTCTTTTATCCAAAAAAATATTTGAACTGCCGGTTATATCTCCGTTCGTATTGAATCATCATGTTTTTCACGCCAAACTGTCTTTTGTTTTTGGACCTAGGTAACTTGAGTAATTAAGTCCGCTGGGGTGTTTCTACACCTAATGCCCTAAAACCAACTGGTTTGGGTGCATTGGCCCAAAGCTCGCTAAGAAGCCTAGAAAGTCCAGTTTTAAAACAAAGTCAAGCAAGTGTTCTCTCCGAGTTAAAATTCCTAACGGTTCTTTGTGTGAGAATAATCTTGATAAAAGACAGGCTTTTATAAAAATTTTAACGGAGATATGAAGGTTTTATTCTATGATAAAGACTATTGCACGTTCACAGAGGTGTGTATGAAATGAAAACAAGAAAAAGGTGGAGTGAAGAATAAGACCTAGTTTCCTGTTAGGGAAGATAGAAATTCTGAAGTTGAAACTTTACTGGAAAACGAAACTTGAAAAATGCTTAACTCTTTATAAAACTTATGTGATCCTTTTAAAATTGTTATCTGGGCTTTATTGTGTGACATAATGACTTTATTCGACCTTTCGGAACTTAACGACACTATTTGCACTGCACGTAAAGACATATAAAATCTGTAGTTAAATAAGAAGCGAGGTGTGAAAAATAAAGGTTCGATAGTCTAGACTTAGGATAATAGAATTGTTATTTTCTGAAACAAAACTTTAGGGTTTGAATCTTAGTCATTTTACAAACTAGCTTGACGGGATTTTGTGGGTGTAATCCGCTGAAAACCCTCAGGAGACAACACTCCTCCTACTAGGGACACCTAGAGGTTTAACGGCTTGTTGCACATGCTCAGTGCAATCGCGTTCCCTGCGAAAGTGCGGTTATCATTTTTGTGAATAATTGGTTTTGCTCGGGACGAGCAAAAGTTAAGTTTGGGGGTATTTGTTCATATCAGAATATTGCATTTTATACCGTCCATTCTTACGCTCGTGTGTTTATAGGTAGGTACTTTTAATCCGTGTTTGTTACATGTTTGCAGAATACAGGTTTCCAGTACAAATATTGCTAATCAGGATTAATTCTCCACAGTTACGCCAAATGCAGAACATCTGTCCACAGCAGATAAAAGCCGGGTTCCGGTCATCCATATCCGTCCGGTGCTGCGTACCGGTTCCTGGGACAAGACATATGACAGCGGTCATTCATGTCTCGGACAAGCACAGAGCACGAGAGGGGCTGCACAAGAATCAATGGGTGCACGGAGCTCGAGGGAGATAGAAGTCCAAAGGGAAAAAAGATATGCAATCTTGGACTTGGAAATCTGCAAAAATTCTGAAGACTTTTGTGCATTTTGAAGATTACAAACACGAGGGCACAGAAAACCAGGGATTCTGACAAAAGCCCACTGCCCAATTCAACAGTACGGCCGCGGATGCGCGGCCAAAGTAGGGGTTTGGCCGCGCATGCGCGGCAGTATGGGCCCCTCTCTGCAGCAGCTTTTGGGGTTATTTTGGGGATTTCATCTCTGGTCTGCTGGTTGCCCTAGAATTCATTTTCCCTTCCTATAAATACAGCAGATGTGAGCTTAACCAATGGAGCATTTTTTGAGTTTTGTTTTAGCCTCATTTTTGTTAGTTTCTTTCTTCTTCTTCTTCATTCCTCCATTAAATTGTAGTGAGAGCTTTTGAGTGGATGTTAATGAAGATGAGGATTTTGTATCTTTCTTTTTAGTTCGGCTCCCCCTTGAGATTTCTACTTTCTCTTGCTCATTCAATCTCTTCATTGAGGTTGAATGGTTAAGAGTTAGTTATTGATCTCAAGGGTCGTATTTTCTCACGGGCTAGCACTTCACTTCACATGCGCTTTCTACCCTTCCCTTGATCTTGCAAGTTCTTCATTGAGCTTGCAAGTTTAAGGGTTGGCTATTGAGCACATGCTTGGCTTAGGTCCTAGTTCCGTATTCTTTTTATCGCTTTTTATTACTTGCTCTTTATTACCTTGTCTTTATTTCATGCATTTTATTTATGCACTTTAATACTTGTCTCTTTTCTTTTCTTTGTTCTTTTCTTTTTGTTCTCTTTTATTCGTTTTGTGAATGTTGTAATTATTATTGTTAAGAAGAAATAAGGTATTGTAAGTTAACACATTTCTTTACCAATTCCTTTTCCCGTTATTTTCCATTTGAACTCCGCCCAAACCATACGCAAGCGCTCCGTTAGGCACCGTACCATGACAAGGTAACGGTGATTCCTAACCACGACCGGTTGCGTTCGGTTTGGCCGGAGGCGAAAGCAAGAGACAAGAACGGAAGGACAAGGGTAAATAAGCCGGATTCCACGAATACCGCGCTTAAATCCCCTAATCCCCGTTGTTGCCGATTGTCTAGCTTCAATTGGTCAAGACTCGGCTCAAAGGTTTTGAGTACGGATTTCTTAGCTTACAATCTCGTATTTTTCTTAACAACTTTATACTTGCAGATAAACACATAGGTTAGACAAAACAAACATACAAGATTCTTTATTGACTCGTCTAAGACAAGAAGGTAAGATAACACCATCTCCCTGTGGACCGACCCGTGCTCACCGGCTAGCTGCAAAGCGACACCGTCCTGATCGCGGTTATACTTTAATTCTTTGAACATCCGACACGCCAAAAGCGTGCGATCAAGACCTATAAAGCTAGACTTGTTGCAAAGGGTTTTTGTCAAAGACCTGGTTTGGACTATGACAAAACTTTTTCTCCAGTGGCTATGCTGAAATCCATTCGGATCCTTCTTGCCATTGCTGCCTTCCACGATTATGAGATTTGGCAGATGGACGTAAAGACCGCTTTTCTAAATGGAAATTTAGAGGAGTGTGTCTATATAGACCAGCCAGAGGGTTTCATTCAGAGTGGGAGCAGCGGAAAGGTGTGTAAGTTGCTTAAGTCCATCTATGGACTAAAGCAGGCATCGCGGAGTTGGAACATCTGTTTTGATGAGACGGTCAAAGAATTTGGCTTTATCAAAAATCCAGATGAACCATGCATCTATAGTAGATTTGTAGAAAGAACTGTAGTATTCCTCGTTTTATATGTGGATGACATTCTCTTGATAGGAAATGACATTCCTATGCTACAATCTGTCAAAGGGTTCTTATCACACAGGTTCTCCATGAAAGACCTGGGTGATGCCTCATACATTCTGGGAATCCGGATCTATCGTGATAGATCCAAGAGGATATTAGGACTTTCACAGTCCAGGTACATCGACACCATACTGAAAAAATTCACTATGGAAGATTCCAAGCGTGGTAATCTACCGGCTTGTCACGGGATCACCCTCTCCAAAGAGATGTCTCCCAAGACTGATTTGGAAAGGGATCGCATGTCTATTATACCCTACGCTTCTGCAGTAGGCTCTATAATGTATGCGATGTTGTGTACCAGACCAGATGTAGCTTATGCACTTAGTGTGGTAAGCCGGTATCAGTCAAACCCTGGGGAGAAACACTGGATAGCGTTAAAGAACATTCTCAAGTACCTGAGAAGGACTAAGGAGATGTTCTTGGTGTATGGCGGAAAAGACCTCCAGATCGAGGCCTTTGCTGACTCCAGCTTCCAGAGTGACAAGGATGATTCCAAGTCCATGTCGGGTTATGTCTTTACCCTCTATGGAGGGGCGGTGTGTTGGAAGAGTTCCAAACAGGAAACCGTTGCTGACTCGACGATGGAAGCGGAATATATCGCTGCTACAGATGCCGCAAAAGAAGCCGTCTGGATAAGGAAGTTCTTGACAGAACTTCAGGTGGTTCCGTCCATTGTTGATCCAGTACCTCTGTATTGCGACAACAACGGGGCTATAGCTTTAGCGAAGGAACCCAGGTCCCATCAGAAGTCCAGGCACATCTTGAGGCGGTATCACCTGATCAGGGAGATCGTGGGTCGCCAGGAAATCGAGGTTCGGAGAGTTGCTATGGAAGATAACACTGTTGATCCATTCACGAAGGCCTTACCCCAGACTCAGTTCGAGCGGCTGATCGAGATGATAGGTCTTCGATACGCCAGTACATGCCTTAGTGCAAGTGGGAGATTGTTAGTGTATATATCCTAGAGGCCATTACTGTATCATACTAGTTTGTATATTACTTGATGGAAGCTTGGGATATTCACCTTGTATAGACAATCTTGCTCAAAATAGTAGTATGCTACTTGGTTTGTTTCTACTTTAATATGTGCATGTGTTTCTTATAGTATATTTCCTTTACACATTAGTAGAGCCCTTAGGATCTTTGCTTGATTACCAGCGTTGTGATGGCAGTCACACTCGTAGGGGCTGGGTAATCCACAAGCACATCCTTATGCAGGTCCCTGGTCGCAGGACTATCGATACAGGGCATCGATACTCCGGAGTAGACTAGCGTATGCGCTTCTCATCCCAGCTTGGGAGACGGTCTGTCCCACAGCCATCAGTACGTCGTACTTGAGATAGTATGCGGGTGCTCGCTAGGTTACGAGTACACTGGACATGACTCGTCGGGAACTGTTGATTGGTATTATACCTATCGTCGGTTATCAGTTCCCAGGTGACATGAGTACAGCTTAGTCCGTTGACTTGACACTATCACTTCGCCTCGAGTGTGTTCCCACTATTCTTAGATTGCTACCCTACCATGGCTCAAAGGAGTCGTGCAAACAGGTAGCAGTTGGGTGCAGTCCCGAAGCACTTGGAGGCAGTGACGGTTAGACAGGATTCGTCTCTCCCGGTATTGGGGGTTGATATCGCGCTGTGTCTAGGAGAGCCATTACACAAATTCCCTGGCCAGGGCAAGCGAGATATACTGGTAGGTTTCCAGTGTTATCTCAAGGTGTTCTGGGTTACAGTCCGACACGACTTGTACCGCTATTAGGGGACTGACGTTTACCGCCCCCTAGGCCCGCCATGCGATACTCTTAGACGAACAGACCGGACTGTACGAAGACTGTCACATTCAGGCTCAGTAGGAGTTCAGATGAGTTTACCTCGTCAGTCTTCTTATCGGCATCTACCTAGGGACCGTTACGTACAGCTAGTGCCGCTTGCGGTCTGTGGTTAAACCCACTGCCAGCGTAGTGTCGAGTCTTTGGAGTCCCACACAGAGGGTTATTCGCCTTTAGGCAAAACAGAGTAGAGGTCGCATGGTTTTGCGACGGGGTTCATTCACATCAGCGCACTTGTGCACGTTTGGTGTCCGGACAGCTTATACTAGCGGGCTTTGGTTTAAGCCAGATCCTAGTATATGTTTTGGGATTGGTTTTATCTCTTTGTATTCGTGTTTCTCGGAACACGGAAACGGGTATGTATGCAAAGTTGATTGAGGCAGAAGCAGAGGACTTTCATTAGGGTTGATGACCATTGTCTTTTTCTTAACCCTAATGTTTATATGTGAAATATGATTATTAATATTAATTAATTATAATTGTGTTATGGTTAGGGTTGTTGACAATTTGACTATGGTTGACTTGTTGACCTATGTTGACATATTGACCATCATCATTTCATATGAAAAATGTTCTTTGATTCTTGCAAAAGTAATTAATGTGAAATGATAATGGTCATTTCAAGATTAACCATCACAATTATCTTTAGTTAATTTTTTAATTATCATAATTCACATATATGTGAAAAGGTTGTCATTATCTTCTCATTAATTCTATCATTCTCATTCTCTCTCATCCTCTTCCTCTCTCTCTCAAAGCTCTCCCTTTCATGAGTTGAGAAATAATTTAACTTTTGAGATAAAACACCAAAATCACTCTCTACTCTTTCTAAGGTTCTAGGTTTAGCACACCAAGCACCTTAGTTACTTCTAGTTTGAGATAGGAGCCAAAGGTAGAGGCCTTCGGGTGGATCTTTCTTCGGCAAGAGAAGGCGACGAGGACGACCCGTTCATCCCACTCCAAGGAGCAAGAAGAGAAGGACTTCAAGACTTAGGTATAACCCTTTAACCGAGTAGATAACTCTCTTAGCTTCGTTGTTAGTTTATGTTTAGCAAAGATCCTCCTTTAGTTAGTCCATGTTGCCTAGAGTTGTAAAAATCAAATTTTTCATAACGTTTCCGCCTCCCCGTAAGCACCGGGGTGGGCAACGTGGACTTACACAGACGGTGCCTACCTCTCCTCGAATCGGGTTTCACATGTCGCTCTCAGAACTGAGAAAACACATGGTGAACGCACTGAAATATCATATCAAGGCTAACCGGGTTTTTAAAACAATACTTACTCTCTTTTGAAATACCCACGGTTCTCAAATCCAGAAATATCATGAAAACAACATATCTCAATGCGTATAATCATAAAGCATGATGTATGCGACATGTAAAAGAAATGTAAGCATATCAGTATATCATGCAACATGGAATAATAATATGCACATATTGAAGGAAACCGCTCTTTTAAAATGAATCGGTTTAAAGAGTATCTTGCGGTTCCCAAATCTCCAAATCAAGCCAGAATCATCTTTGTATGTGCAATTACGTATGTATACAAGTATGAGTGTACAATAGGTATGTGCACAAGTATGAGTGTACAGTATGTAAGTACACAAGTATGAGTGTACAATATGTATGTGCACAAGTATGAGTGTACAATATGTAAGTGCACAAGTATGAGTGTACAATATGTGTGTGCACAAGTATGAGTGTACAATATGTAAGTACACAAGTATGCCATGCAAGGGATCATATCCTGAATGCAATAGTCCTACAGTGTAGTGACATGGTAATTATCGATGATGAAGTGTGTGAGCCGGCAAGCAGGTGTACGTGGAATATATGCATCATCGATAATGGTGCTGGTGTCCTATCAGCATGGTTTTAATATAACAATAAACATATTTAACATGCAATGCGATGCGAACAGCAAGAATATGCAGCAAATGAATAATAAACACAACAGTGCAGAATCTACATCAATGTATCTATGTCATACTGTTTTGCCATTTGAAAGAAGACGAATCGGGGTTTTTAGGAAAATAAGGGCTACGGTGTTTTTAAGAAAAGATGCGTCTTTTGAAAATATTCGTAGAATCCCTTTACCTGTCTTTAAAATACTCCCGATTCGTTAGTTTTTGAAATAGGTATGACATCGGTCTAGCCTAACATCTACTAAGCAACTACAGATCTAACTAACAAGTCAATCGGGAGGGGTATGGAAACCACCTAAATCTGAGTCGATATATACATATATATAAATATAATAGTCGGTGATCTCGCCTCAAAGGTACCGCGTACGATACAATATCATATGGCATCCTCGAGTCATGAGTGCGGATCTTATCATCAAATAATGCTCGTACAGTAACTCATCGTACGGCATCCCAAAAGCTGGGTACGGGTCAATATCACATTCATCTCATCAATTATCTGGTATCCTTATCATCATATCTCATGATCTGGAGTACTGATCTAAGTCTAGTACAAATCGATACCATCTATATAAATATAAATGTGTGTGTGAGACACACGTCCAAAGGCCCGCTAAAATCTCATGTCGTATCCCAAATACGAATCACATTATATCACCGATCTAATGATACTATGCCCAATCTCATCGACTCATATCCAAATATCATACACTATCCTCATCATCCAGGTATAAGTATAACAAGCAAGCATGTGTGTGTGTGTGGGTGTAAACCTATTCTAGGGTTCGCAACTAGGAAACTATACTAGTTTACTTTTAAACCCTAATCAATACATAGTACACCTAATCACATCTAGAATATCCATGTTACACATAACGCTGTCATATATATAAATATAGTATATATCTAGTATAATAAGTATCGAACTGCGGGGGTGCTATACGCTATCCACCCGACTTCCCCTGTAGATACAATCTACTCACCTTGCATCCTGCGTGTCGGTGTCGATGTCGCCTTTATCTTCTTCACCGTATAAAGCCCTCGAGAAGGTACCTACAAGATAACACAATCGCAAATGCACATTAAAATCACATCGGGAAAACCAAATGACGCGCTAAGGCTTATAGGTTAGAACCTATGGACTACGCTTTCAAAACCATCAAACAACCCTCGATGTCGTTGTGCAAACGTCAAGTGATCGAGGTAAAACACAAATACACAAATCTAGAATTTAAAATACGCAAAACGAAACCCGAATCAAAACAGCAACTCAGGAAAAAGGTCCCAAATTGCACCCTAGGTCAAATTGGTCAATTTTGCATATGCCAAGGGTCTATTTTACAGATTAGGGGACCACAGAACCAACACGAGGCCAAATGGCCCAGGTATGGCCGCAAATTGCGGCCAGACAGAATAAATCTGCGGCCAAGTTGGGGAGATAGGAGCTAGGGTTTTCATGGTAGCTTCCTAGGTGCCTGCATGTATCACTGTCCTTGCAAAATAATTTTCAGAGGCTCCGGGTGTTAGCAGATTCCATTTTACATCCACAGAATTCACAATTTTCCGATATCGGGTTTCTAAATCCGTATTTCGGGGTTCTAGTCTCTGGTTTAGGTCTGAATTCTAGCACTAGGGGGTTTGTGTGGTCTCTACTGAGCTTAATTACACATTACAACCCAAAGTTTCCATAAACCCTAACTAGGGGTTTCAAAGTTCACCCAAACCATACGATATTGGTTCTAATCTAACATGGGGGTAAAAGCAATGGAAATACTAAGCTAAGGGTTCAGAAAATATCTCATTTAGCAACTCAAGAATTTTCTTGAGTTGCTCAAAGTCCTCAAAATCTTCTCTTTCTTGGTCCATGGGGTAGCTAGTGACCTTGTGCATCTTTTTTGTGAAATGGGGTTTGGGTTTTGAAGTGTTTAGCATGGAGTTTTGGGGAGATGAAGAGGGGAGGGAGAGAGCAGCAGCAGCAGCAGGAAGAAGGGGAGTGGGGAGAGTAAATGAGTGAAGAAATGGAGAGGGAATGGCATCATGACAAGGGTTGACCTTCACCCACTCTTTCTCTCTCTAATCCATACTTCTTATTCTATTCTTTTATTTTCTTTCCTAATTTCCTTCTCTCCTCAATAGTGACCCCAAAACAAAAGCCATGCACCCATAAAACATGTGGTAAAAATGCAACAACTGTAAAAAAAAAGATATGGTGTATATTTGCACAAAACATGTTTAAAGCGCGATTAGCGATTTTTAATCGCGATTAGCACTAAATTAGCATATAATTAATCATAAAAACTTAAAATTGTATAATTCACATAAAACACCCTCTTTTAATAATTTCTATAATTTTCCAAATTTTCCCCATTTATCGGTATTTAATTATACCGCCTTATTTAAAATATTCAATATTTTATTATTAAATTATAAAAATTCCCCAAAAATAATATTTTATTTTTTGAAATGTTACACCAACAATCCACTATAATATCCTGCCGCATCTCATATCACGACCCAAACACATATAACAACTCACGGTATCATGCCCGATCATATCGACTCGCCTCCAAATATCATATAATATCCTCAACATCCGTGTATACGTGTGTGTATATATATAAGCACCAAAACATCCACATAAGCCTATATATATACATATGACGTATACACCCAAAACCAAATCCCGTGTGTATATATGTATGTGTACAACCTTACTCTAGGGTTCACGACTAAGAAACCAACTAAATCCTTTCTTCAATTCTCGCTAACGCTAACCCATGATCTCCTAAAGCTTTTCTTGCTAAGTGTTCATATCTCTCAATAACACATAAATGTACATCTATATCACATCACATCATTTCTTACAACTTTGCGGGGGTGCTATACGCCATCCACCCGACTTCCCCCGTAGATATAAATCTACCCACCTTGCTCTTCGCTTTTCGTTGCCGACATCGCCACGCGCTTGCTCGTCGTCTCGAAGTTCTCATGGGGGGTACCTACACATCATAATGTATCATATCACATTAAAAACCAAATCAAAACCAAAAAGACACGCTAAAAGCCTATATGTTAGAACCTACGGACTACGCCTTTCAAACCACCAAACAACCCTCGATATCGTCGTACAAACGTCAAGTGATCGAGGTAAAACGCAAATACTAAAATCCAGAATCCAAAATACGAAAAATATAAACCCGAATCAAAACAACAACTCATGAATTTAGTCCCAGATTTTACCCTAGGCAAAACTAGCCAATTTTGTATACAGGAGGGGTCTAAATTACAGATACTGGAGCCATGACACAAACACGAGACAAAATGCCACAGGTCTGGCCGCAATTTGCGGCTAGAAGGAATTTTTCTGCGGCCTGGGTAGAGGGTTAGGGGATCGGGTCTTGGTTAATGCTTCCTAGATGCCTGCTTGTCTCTCTGTGTTTGCTAAATAAATTTTAGAGTCCCCGGGTGTTAGCAGATTACAAAAAACCATCACAATTCCCACATTTTTCGTATCTGCAGAATTTTAAAGTTCGTATTTGGGGGTTAAGTCTCAGGTTTTAGTCCAATATGATATCATTACAGGGGTTATAAGGTCTCTACTAAGCTCAATTACACTTCACAATTCAAAATTTCTCAAAACCCTCATCTAGGAATTTCTAGGTTCACAAAACCACTCGATATCGATACTAAACATATATGGACGCCTAAGGAATTTAAATAATATTCTAAGGGTGCAGAAATTACCTCAATTGGTAACTCAAGAATTTTCTTGAGTTGCCCAAAGTCCTCAAAATTTGTTTTTTCTTGGTCCAATGTGCTTCCCTTGAGCTTGTGCATGCTTTTTTGTGAAATGGAGATGGGTTTTTGGGTTTGTTTTGGGGGTGTTTTGAGGCTTGAAGTGGAGGAGGGAGATGGGGGCTGCCATGGGGGAAGAGGGAGAAGAAATGATGAAGAGATGAAGAGAGAAACAATGAGCCATGCCTAGGTTAGACCCCTCACCCTCTCTCTCTCTCATGCCCATCCATCTTGTCATCATGATACCTTTTCCTATTCTTTTGTTTTTTTCTTCTTCTCTTTTCTTTTTATTTAAAAAGCCATGCATGATAAAAATAAGGAAAAGCCATGATAGAAAAATATAACAAGTGTGAAAAAATGTAACATGTGCATGTCATGGGCACAAAACATGCTTAATGCGCGATTAACGATATTTAATCGCGATTAGCGTTAAAAGTGCATATAATTAATCATAAAAATTCATAATTCGCCTAAATCACTTAAAACACCCTCATTTCAGTAATTTCTATAATTTTCCAAATTTTTCCCAATTTATCGGTATTTAATTATACCGCCATATTAAAATATTCAATATAATATTATTTAATTATAAAAATTCCCAAAAATAATATTTTATTTTTCTGAAATGTTACAATCTTCCCCCCTTAAAGAAATTCGGTCCCTGAATTTAAATTTAAACCCCTCAAATACTAAAACATTTCAGTAAAAAGATCAAATCGTCGTGGCTCCGAAATCATAAATACATAAAGTATATCGTAGCGCAATGCACTCGCATGAAACGAGTACATAAACCAAAATCAAAACTCCGTCAAGCATCCCGCAATCATCGGAGTTAAGGTGAAGACATCAACGTCTAAATCCAATACGAAAACCAACATGATATATATCAACACTATACATGTAAACATTAAAACTATACATGTAAACATTTGAAGGAAATGCATGCCAAACCTTTTAAGTCGCTGTGCGATACGCATATCACTGCACAGTGACAGACGTCTATTGTAAGAAATAACTATATATATATATATATATATATATATATATATATATATATATATATATATCTTTTGTTTAATATGTACGTCCCGCCGTTTTTGAAAATAATTTAGAAGGGTTTCCTTATTTTTAAATGTTTCGTGTCATATCAGACACGTAGGTAAATACTGAGACTATAGCTCCCTTTTGGAAATCCCTTCGATAACTATCGATACATGCAAAATATATCCAGGTACTGTCTTCTGACTGGTCCTTCTCAGTATGAAAACAAATAACAATTATCATAAAAACGTACTGCTCCATAAGAAATCAATCCCAAAATGTGTATAATAATACCGCGTGCGTCTGGTGCGCACGGAAATCAGAATCCATGAATGTGCTATACATGTGCACAGAAACAACATCTAAGTGCAATGGGTGTGCACAAAACACCTGTCAGAAGCAATGGTGTGCCTGACAGCAATATCAGGTGCATCTGATATGCACAAAGAATCCCAATTTAGTACATCTGGTGTGCACCAAAATCACATCTCATAACATGCGCCCAACATGCGCGAAAATCCAAATCCGGTGCATCCATCATGCACGAATAAAATCTAAATCATGTGAATCCAACATGCACGAAATCATGAAATCCAATATCAAGCGCCGAACATGCGCAAAATCCAATCCAAGCGCGTCAAATATGCGCAAGAATCTAATCAGGTGCACAAAACAAAAATCGAGTATCACAATCGAAATCGACGGTATACAACACATTTCAATCCAAATCCAAATCAGGTATACCATGATATATAATCTCACAACCATGTGCATCAGCGTGCACAAAGCCAATCAAAATACTAAAAGTGCATGAAGACTATGCCGAAGCATAAGTCAAACACATGCATAACATAGGCATGAAATCAAAATCAATGTCTCGAATGACATCAAAACGAAATTAGGTGTAACTGTGGTGCACAAAATACGTATTAATGCACTGCAAGCATATGTGAACCATACCGAGTGCAAAAAAAAACCAAATCGGGTGCGTACCATATGCACAAAATCAACCCAATTGTATGAAATCCATGAAATCATAAATATGTGCAGCCAAGGCACAAAACGATATCAAGTGCAATAATTGTGTACAAATCATAAATCAACACAACGGTGTATAAAGTATATCTTAAGTGCAATAACTATGCACAAAATATGAATACCCAGTAGGTGCAACCATGGTGCACGAAAACAAATATCATGAAACTCAGTCATCAAAACTCAGTCATGCGAATAGATCACCCAAAATACCGAAATCAAGTATGGCGGAATAGTCCCGCTCAAGCACATCCTCTAAGAATCTCTGGACAACTGTCGTGGTCACTCATAACATATTTCGTCGACGATGCCGAACTCTGGCCTTCTTGTGTGCGTAATATGACCGCTCCTGGGTCCAAGTCTTCTCGTAAATTATTCCAGAAAGGTCCTGTCGAGATCTCTCCCAAATCTCATTTCTTCCGTACTGTCCGGAGGTTATCACCTTTTACTATATCTGTTTCTTGTTCTGGAACGGCTGCATCCTCATCGCGACTCCTTCTGGAAGATATATACATATATAAGGCCTCTGTATGCGTGTCGCATCTCTGATGTCGGCGGAGTGGAACGTCCCCTCATCAAGATCTCGTACGAACCTCTTACTCCACTTTTTTCTAATGTCGACTGCTTCGGACTCGTCTCATCGTGGCTGCATGGACCATGCTCCAACAGCTATACTCGTATTTGGAGTCTCCCAAGAATTGCATCCCATCACAAGATATCCGAATGAAGTCGAACTTTTTGATCGATTCGTCAAAACCTCATAATTCCCAAGAGCTCAACATCTTGGGTACAGTTTAATAGTATCGAGTACATACCACAGCATCGGTGGACCAGCCGTAGAAGGGCAAACCCAAGCCTCACTAATGGCACCGCGGAACTGCCGTAAACCCTAAGGTTCAAAGGCTTTCACATGGTCATTATGTCGAGTTAGGGTTTTCATTCTTCTAGAGGGTCCATAGAATTGCTTGCATGTCTTTCCGAATATTTTAAACTTGGAATATGGGTTTCTGACATTTGATCGCCTCTATCGACACTCAACGTACCTGCGTGAAGTCGTCTCTAGCTGGAATCAATCAATCTTATGACCTCGCATCGGGGTAAGCGAACGAACTACATATCCTAGTCATTCATCCTCGGGTGACTAGCGATCTTCTGTCATATCTCTAAGTACAAATCGTACTGCAATAGGTCTAACATCTGGGGCGATATCCCGTCGTTCGCAGCAACTACTGGCTCATTCTTCTGCACGCTGAACAGTGCCTCAATCATCATGAATAGACGATACATCAATGGTCATCACATTCTGGCTAGCCTCTATCAGTGGCTCAATCCTCTGGTGCTGATTTGCACGTCCGAGTAATCTCGTAAAAGCGACCCATCAAACGCTCATGGCGTGAAAACACAATAAAACGACGCCTCTATGCAATCGTATGTCCCTGGAATCACGCCCTGGTCAGTCTTCGTCCGTGACGAGCTCGTACTGACCACAACTCTAGCCGTAGCTCTCCACACCCGTACAACCGTGATAACAAAACCATAAACTGGTACCGATGAGGATAGATCATAGGAATGAATATAATACTGTGCAAAAAAATGTACATCATAAGGCTTCTTAAGCGGAGTATCGTATCGTAAGTATGCCGCGGAACATACACACGGTACGTCACTTTACTTGAGTCGCCTACTCCATCAACCAAAGGTCATCCTACACTCAGAAGGTAAAACCTAACGCTCTGATACCAACTTTGTCACGACCCGAAAAGTACGGAACATGACCGGCACTTAAACTACGAAACGTCTTGAGGCGTACGTAATCTAAGTAAGCCAAAACCCAGAAATCCAAACCAAGTAAAGCAGTAGAGTGAAGGAAAAACCAATTTAAAGCAAGAAGTTTAACAACATTAGCCGAAGTATGCATTTTTAAAATCTCAAGTCTTTTCTAAAAATTTCGGCAGGTTTCCTTTGTAAAAACTGACCCCAAACGGGTACAACCTGATAAAGCATATAAAATGAATAAAGGCATCCCCAAGCGGGAGCTAGCTCTTCGCCAACCGGCGGACAAAACCACACAATGCAATATAATATACAACGCTGAAAGGCGAGGATCAAACTCAAGATAAAAATCCATCATCAAGAAAACCAGAGGAAAACCATAATAATACAGCGCGCGACTCTAAGGTCGAAAGAATATACACTGGTCATCTATCTCAATCAAATATACAAGTCTGGTTGATGGAGTTTACTAGATACAACTGAAATAATAAATGTACAATGGTGGTCACGATGCAAGTGAACCCGCCTACCAAAGCAATCACCCGAAATGAAAGCAATGTGCCAGCAAGCCGTCAAGATACCTGTACGGCAAAACCTGCAAGAAACTGAGGCACAACGGGGGTGAGTTGCCAACTCGTGAGTAGAAAATATCACAGAGCAGAAATCGAATGTATGACGCTATCCTAGGTCATATCAAGTAATATCCTCAAATAAATATCCTGATCCCTCTACACATAAGTGCAATACCACGTGCTCGTGTTAGTGCCTCAGATAGCAACATATCAGATATATGATGTATGAATGCATTACTAATTGAAACAGAATACATCATGAATGAGACAACTGTTTTCTTTCTTTAATGAGATTTCTGTATATATATAAATCGAGTATCATTAATGAAATCAACAGAGAAATCCGTGTCAAGCATCGACACAAAACATAAATCTCAATATCTCAGGCTCCGGCTATCCGGACTGGCCTGTATCATCAAATCTCAATATCTCAGTGTCTCAAATCTCAATATCTCAATACCTCGGGCTCCGTCAGTCCGGATCGACCCATATCATCAATCACACGACCACGAACGGTATCCTCCGGATATCCGCCGCGCCAAACAATCACCGGTAGGCAGTCTGCCCCTGCCGGGCTCATCGTTTACAACTCGAGCTTCTTGCCCCGGGGTACTATACCGGGTCCACCATGTACCCGCAGACGGTTCATCCAACTCCTCGAATCGGGTCTCGAAAACCATCTCAGAACCGAGAAAACATCATGGTGGACAAGACTCATCATATCAAGGAAAACCGCATTTTTCTCTTTAAAATAATTCATCAGTTTATAAAACTTTCACATGCGGTTTCTAAATCCATAAAATCTCAAGAAGGGTTCGAAATCATCAAAATCACGATATCAACAACAATGAATACCGGCATAAATCTCCATAATATTGAATGACTAATGAATATATGAATGTATCTAATATCATGCAATGAATGCAATAGTTAAACTAGCATATGAAAGCGATAACATATTGTAACTATCAGCTAGCAAGTTATGTCAATGAAATAGTATTCTCTAAAGTGTACGTGACATGGCAATTACCGATGATGATGTGTGTGAGCCGGCAAGCAGGTGTACGTGTAACATACGCATCATCGGTAATGGTGCTGGTGTCCTGACAACATGGTCTCATAATAATTACAGATAACATATGTACAAGTATGCAATGCGATGAAACATCATGAATATACAGAAAGTGATGTAGTAACAGCAACCCTGAAAATATATCTACCTAAAATACGAGTCATACAGTTTGGTATTTAAATTACTCACAATTCTCCACTTTTGAAAATGAGTATGACTCGAGCCCAGTCAAAAGGGTAAGAGAATCCACCTAAGTCCGAGTCGATTTATATATATATCTAGTAGTCGGTGATCTCGCATCAATAGTATTACATATGATACAATAATTAATATGATATTCTCGAGTCAAGAGTGCGGATCTATCATCATAATTATATATCGTACGGTAAATCCATCGTACGGCATCCCAAATCAGGATACGGGTCGAATATCACATAACACAACATCCATATGGTATCATCATCACATATCATGAACTATCACATATAACACAACATCCATATGGTATCATCATCGCATATCATGAACTGGGGGGTACTGATCTAAAGTCTAGTACAAACTGATACCAATATCATCATACATATGTCCACGTGTGAATAAAATCACATCGCCCAACGATCCACTATAATATCCTGCAGCATCTCATATCATGACCCAAACACATATCACAACTCACGGCATCATGCCCGATCATATCGACTCGCCTCCAAATATCATATACTATCCTCAACATCCGTGTATACGTGTATGTATGTATGTATGTATATATATATATATAAGCACCAAAACATCCACATAAACCTATATATATACATATGACGTATACACCCAAAATCAAATCCCGTGTGTATATATGTATATGTACAACCTTACTCTAGGGTTCACGACTAAGAAACCAACTAAATCCTTTCTTCAATTCTCGCTAACGCTAACCCATGATCTCCTAAAGCTTTTCTTGCTAAGTGTTCATATCTCTCAATAACACATAAATGTACATCTATATCACATCACATCATTTCTTATAACTTTGCGGGGGTGCTATACGCCATCCACCCGACTTCCTCCGTAGATATAAATCTACTCACCTTGCTCTTCGCTTTCCGTTGCCGACGTTGCCACGCGCTTTCTTGTCTTCTCGAAGTCCTTGTGGGGATACCTACACATCATAACGTATTGTATCGCATTAAAAACCAAATCAAAACCAAAACGACACGCTAAAAGCCTATAGGTTAGAACCTACGGACTACGCCTTTCAAACCACCAAACAACCCTCGATATCGTCGTACAAATGTCAAGTGATCGAGGTAAAACGCAAATACTAAAATCCAGAATTCAAAATACGAAAAATATAAACCCGAATCAAAACAACAACTCATGAATTTAGTCCCAGATTTTACCCTAGGCAAAACTAGCCAATTTTGCATACAGGAGGGGTCTAGATTACAGATACTGGAGCCATGACACAAACACCAGACAAAATGCCCCAGGTCTGGCTGCAATTTGCGGCCAGAAAGAATTTTTCTGCGGCCTGGGTAGAGGTTTAGGGGCTCGGGACTTGGTTAATGCTTCTTAGGTGCCTGCTGGTCTCTCTGTATTTGCTAAATAAATTTTAGAGTCCCCGGGTGTTAGCAGATTACCAAAAACCATCACAATTCCCACATTTTCCGTATCTGCAGAATTTCGAAGTTCATATTTGGTGGTTAAGTCTCAGGTTTTAGTCCAATATGATATCATTACAGGGGTTATAAGGTCTCTACTAAGCTCAATTACACTTCACAATTCAAAATTTCTCAAAACCCTCATCAAGGAATTTCTAGGTTCACAAAACCACTCGAGATCGATGCTAAACATATATGGTCGCCTAAGGAATTTAAATACTATTCTAAGGGTGCAGAAATTATCTCAATTGGCAACTCAAGAATTTTCTTGAGTTGCCCAAAGTCCTCAAAATTTGATTTTTCTTGGTCCAATGTACTTCCCTTGAGCTTGTGCATGCCTTTTGTGAAATGGAGATGGGTTTTTGGGTTTGTTTTGGGGGTGTTTTGAGGGTTGAAGTGGAGGAGGGAGATGAGGGCTGCCATGGGGGAAGAGGGAGAAGAAATGGTGAAGAGATGAAGAGAGAAACAATGAGCCGTGCCTAGGTTTGACCCCTCACCCTCTCTCTCATGCCCATCCCTCTTGTCATCATGATACATTTTCCTATTCTTTTGTTTTTGTCTTCTTCTCTTTTCTTTTCATTTAAAAAACCATGCATGATAAAAATAAAGAAAAGCCATGATAGAAAAATGTAACAAGTGTGAAAAAATGTGACATGTGTATATCATCATGGGCACAAAACATGCTTAATGCGCGATTAGCGATATTTAATCGCGATTAGCGTTAAAAGTGCATATAATTAATCATAAAAATTCATAATTCGCCTAAATCACTTAAAACACCCCATTCAGTAATTTCTATAATTTTCCAAATTTTTCCCAATTTATCGGTATTTAATTATACCGCCATATTAAAATATTCAATATAATATTATTTAATTATAAAAATTCTTAAAAATAATATTTTATTTTTCTGAAATGTTACACAATATTTGTTGGAAAACTTTTGTGTTGGGCGCATGTATTTGCTTTAAATTTGAGCAAAACTTGGTGTAAGCTAAGATTGGCATTTGGGAATGTTGGAAATATACATTTTAGATGTTAAAATACTATGATCATAGCTCTATGGTTCTATGATTAATGTATCAGGTTTAACTATTTATGTTGTTTATTATTGCAATATTTATGTTGTTAAAGTGATTATATGTGTACATTTTGTGATGTTTTAATTCAACTTATTGTTCATGATATTGGTGCTTGATAATGCAAGAATATAATGTGTGAACACGTGCTCATAATATTCATTTTAAGTTTGTGTATGTATATAATGTGTGCAATGGCATTGTTTATAATCAGTACGTTAATATCCATTTTGCGCAATTGCTTTTGATTCAATTGTTTGAATTCAAAGTTGTATAAGATTAGTGTTTGCAATTTGTGTTCGGGTGTTAAAACCTAATACTTTATCCTAAATTATTTATAACAAAAAAAATCATTTTTTTATATTAAAAAAGTAACTAAAAATTGAATTCTAGTACAAGAATATAACTCCTTGACTGAACAATTTTTAGATCTTTTTTAAATTGTTTTTTAAAAATAGACAATATTCCTTTGGCCGGTACTTGCCCTATCTACATCCATAGTTTGGTGAGAAGAAGATTTAGGGATTGAGATTTTGAGAAGGAGGAGGAGAAAAATTGGTGGAAATAAGATTTAAAATCCAATTTTTAGAGAAAACGAGATAATTAAAACAAAGGGATGATAATTTTGGCATAGAATTATAAAAATATGTCATGACTCACATGACTTGATTTAAAGGCTAAAACGTTAAAACACTAATGGTAGGAGGATTTTTTTGTAACGGAATAAAAGTTCGACGTGTTTTTTATTGGGTTTGAACTTGAAGGTGATTTTGGGAAATATAAACAGACCACGGTGGATTCCGCGAAATAAGTAATTTATTATTTATCTCCTCTGTGACGTCATTCTTGTGGGGAATCGTCAGCGTCTGCATCGCAACAAAACAAATGCTTATTCGTGTACGGTTCCCAACTCCCCTCGTTAAATTAACGCTTTCCGTTTATTCGAATACCTTTTTATTACCCCCACCCGCTCCCCAAAAAAATAAATAGAAACCCTAAAGATTGCTTTTTTTATTGCTCGCTTGCTCTCGATCGCCTCATCGTTTTAGGGATTCTGCTCATCAGCTTCGGATTAAATCTGTGAGTGCTAAACTTGTTTGATTTGTTGAGTTTTTGCGATCAATTTCTCTCAGAATTTAGTGATTCGTGTGGCTAAGATAGTGTTATTCGTTATTTGGGTGATGTTAGTATCTTAATCTAATTCTAGAGAGAGAATATTGATTTCGTGCGATGAATTATGTTGGCTAGGGTTTTTATTATGCCCCCGTTTATTCCCAAAACTCAAGCCATTGTTCATTTCGTGCAAAATTATAATGTTTAATCGAGTGATAGAATGGTGTCCAGGTTTTTCTAGATTATTGACTCAAACAGCTGTATGTTGTAATGTACATGTCTTCAAGAATGGGATTATAGTTGCATGCAAAATTCTAATTTAGTTGTTAAGTAGAATAGCACATATTTTCTTTTGTTTTTGAATAGCATTTAAATATTGGATTTTTTTCCATTTTTTAAAATCTATAATTGCTTGATTATTTTTGAGTTTTATCCCCTAAAGGATTGGATATTGGTTGTGTTTACTCCCGGTTCAATTCTAGAAGCTGTCCTGCTAAAACGTGAAGAGACACAAAAGAATTAGTATGTTTTTTTTTTATATATATTTGGTCTTAATTACAACATGCTTGGTTTGGGACTACTGAATAAAGAAATATCCTCATACTTTGCTGCATCTTGCGAGAAAGATTTAAGACGACGTTTACGCGTATTACAATGTAATTTTTTTGTTTTATTATTGGGCTGCCCTACCTTCTACTAGAAAAAGAAAAGATGTGCAGAATGTTAATATATGCATAGCGTTACCCTTTTGATGGTTCTTTGCACAACAGTTTACTCATTAATAACAAGGGAAAGAGAGGGGCGAGAATGAAAATAAAAATGATGTGCTTGACGTAGATATAAACATAAATCTACCGTTTTGTCTGGTCCCATTTTCTTGTACAAGGGATCTCATGTCCAAGAGGATTTGTCATATATTGTCATTAGTTTAGGCACATGAAACTGAGCCCCCACTTATTTATCTAATGAACGAGAAAAAAGCCAACTCGATAACTTAAACAATTTGCTTCGAATTAAGTTGCCATTTAATATAAATCTATTCAATATAAAGCTTCAATGGCATCAAAAAATATTCTGGTAATTGAAGCAATTCTTCAAATGGGGCATGCATTCTTCGTATACCTCCAATTTTCGATAGTTCTTGTTTTCTTCATAAATTTTATACTTGAGCTTTGGCTGATAGCAACAAGAACATGAGCTTTATTCAAAAAGTTGTGATTTTTCTTAATTCCTAGAACTCCAAAGGGCAAAAGGTGTCTCCTTTTTTCCACAAAAACTAGTGCATCTCTAAAAGCTTTAGGCGGTATTTTTTTGGTGAATTGCAACTAAATTTACTAAACTTTTTATATATTAAGGTTGGTTTTGTGCATTCAAATTTGCTATCTGGTGTTGTGTTCTCTTGTTTCCTATATTACTGCTAATTTTAGAACATAAAAAGGGTTGAAATTGAAAAGAAAAGAAAAGAAGGTCATGGTTTAGTCGTATCAATACAAGCCTTGCAATCACAGTGAATTGAAATAAGAGATGATGGTTTGCTAACTAAAGGTATGTCCATCAAAAAATACTTATCCATTCGCTTTGAAAGCAAGCTAAATCTAATGCAATTAGCTCAGCCTCCATTGTGCTTGCTCTAACTGTATGCTTGAGGATTTCCAAGATACAACCGCACCACCCAAAATAAAGACATAACCTCTTGTCAATTTGGTCTCAGCAGCATCAGATATCCAATTCATATATGTATATCTCTCTACAATTGTTGGGCTAAAATTGAATATTTTAATTCACTAGATCTAATAATCTATCAGGTGGCCTCCATTTGAATTTGAAGAAGCAGCCACGTGATCTTGGTGATCTCATGTTATCTCAACAGCATGAGAATAACTTCTTGTCGGTTGGATATAGTTTTATCCCCTTTTGACCAGGCCTTTATTTGACCAAGTTTTAATTATGCGATCTTAGCAACATGATGGATATTCTGTCGCTAACGATAACTTGAATTGAGAGATGTGCAGTCCACATATAATTACGCGGGAATTAGAGTTTAGTTTATAAAATGAACGCAACTTTCTATAGAGAAAAACAGAGACAATTTTTTTTCATACAGAGAACTAAAACAGCCTCCTTCCCCATATATTTTCTTCATACACAATTTCGTTTTTTATTGTTTTATTTGGCAACGAAGGTCAGCGACCAGTTCAAACTTTTCGGTGTTACACCATCAGGGAGTATTTAGTTTGGTCAGTTTTACCTTGAGCAGGACATTAGTGAACCGGTGTAAACGGTGACGGTATCTGTTCTTAGGACGACGACGACATGACTCGGCACAAGCTTCTTTTAATCCTGTTTCCTTTTTTATTACTATATATTATAAATCGACCGCATGCCAATTTTGATACCCTAATCCATTTCCATTGATCTAATTTTTCTAACAATTTAAGAACGGCTACTTAATTAGGGTATCTTAACTCGTTTCTTTTATCATGGATCAATTGAATATCAAAACATTGTGTCTGCTAAGCGTGAAACCTTTTCTGGTCAACGCTTAAAGTCGTATGCGTCACTTGCTCACCATACTTGTTTTGAATTCTGCTAACACTAAACCTGTCACATCTAATACACCTTTCACCGAATCGATTTGATCTGACCATCTGGTCCCGACCGACCATCTTTTAGTTTTAGCAAATTTGTTTATTGAAATTGATTAATTATGTCACAATAAAATTCTTTCCATTTTGTCAAATGAACTTTCTGATATCTATTGTCATTTTTCCATATCTTTTGAGTTTTGAGAAGCGCTAGAATCTAAATTCGGACAAGATGTAGGTTTAGAAAGGTATTCGTTGGTTGATTGGTTGGAATTTAAAATGGTAGATAATAAATATGTCACGACACAAATCCTAGAATAGTAGAATATTGCCACCAATGCTAAAATTAAGGGTTACAATTTAGAAGAAAATGTTGAGGTAGCTGCTCTCATTGAGAAGCTACCTCCTTCATAGAAGGACTTTGCATATACCCTTAGACATTCCAAGGAACACTCACGTTGTCCTCATTACTCTAAGCGTTTAAAACCGAGGACATTCATATGGAGAAGGCTAAGGCTTCTTAAATCCAAGCTATTGTTATGAGGTCAAATCAAAGGAAAAGTTTAAGAAACCTTTTCATAGAAATCATAGACCGAGCCATACATTCAAATCCTTTTTCAATCTAAGTCCCATAATAATAGTAATTATAAAGGAAACAAGAAAGGGCCATGTTATTGTTGGGGTTCAAAATTTGCACCCCAGTTGACCGGATCAAAGTCAAGATCAACCCCAAGTAAGCGGGCCAAAGCCCAAGTAAGTGGGCACATGCACAAGTCGAGCCCCGCGGCCGGCCTCCCCATGCCAAAATAAAAAATCATGTAACAAATAATTTTGATGTAATTTTTTATGCATGAATGGGTATAAAGCCAAATTTTTGTAAAGCCCTGCAAAAAGAAATAGCACATGAGACATAAGATGGGCAAAATGATATTTTGTAAAGCCCAAGGGGCTATATGTGAAGTTTGTAGCCTATAAAGGCAAACATGATGAAAATATCTATGACAACTTTCCCATTCTCTCCAAGAACTAGGGTTTGTGCCTCCATCCTCTCTTTTCCAAGTTCTTCATCTTCCTTTTCATTTTCCAATTAAATCAAGAGCTTAGCTCTTCTTTTTTAAAAACTAAATAAAGTTTTACCATAAACCCACCTCCCAAGACTCCATCAAGAGAAGAAAAAGGGTGTCTTTTTTATCATTCAAGATCTAGATATTGGAGTTTCAAGAGAACCCATTTTGGGTTTCTTCTCAAAAAAGAAAGGAAAAAATCTTTTGGAGTTTTAACTCCACAAATAAAATTATTTTGGAGTTTAACTCCACTACAAAAATTCTTTTGGAGTTTTAACTCCACAGTAAAAATTCTTTTTTGGGGAGTTTAACTCCACATTAAATCTTTTTAGGAGTTTAATTCCATATAAAATTCTTTCGGAGTTTAACTCCACATTTAAAATTTTTTCGGAGTTCAACTCCACAATAAAAATCTTTTTTGGAGTTAAAACTCCATTTAAAAATCTTTTTTGAGTTGAACTCCATTTAAAATTCTTTTGGAGTTTAACTCCGCAATAAAAATCTTTTTCGGAGTTAAACTCCACTTAAAGTTCTTTAGGAGCTTTACTCCATTTAAATTCTTCCGGAGTTTAACTCCACAAATAAAATTCTTTTGGAGTTTAACTCCGCAATAAAAATCTTTTCGGAGTTAAACTCTATTAAAAACTCCTTTTGGAGTTAAACTCCATTTAAAATCTTTTGGAGTTGAACTCCATGTAAAAAAAAATCTGAAGCCCTTTGGCCTCCTCACGTGAGGGGAGGGCTCCCATTAAGTCCTTTTGCCCCTAGCATGTGAGGGGTCACATGGTAGCATGTGAGCCTCCCTCACATGCGGGTCACATGCTAGCATGTGACCCGCATGTGAGGGGAGGCTCCCATTAAATGGGAGCCCATGTTCCTCCCAGGTTTCCTCCCTTTTATTTTTTTATTTTAATTTTTCTTTTCTTTTCTTTTTTCTTTCTTCCTTCTTTATTTATTTTAATCTTTATTTATTATAAAAAAATAATAAATATTAAATAAATTATAAATAATATTTAAAAATAAAAAAATAATAAATAAAAAGAAATTTTTTTTTTCTAAATATTTATTTACTTATTTATTTTTGTTTTTATATATATATATATATATATCTTTTTAACAAATGGAATAAAGCAAAAAAAAACACACCCCAACGCATCGCATTGAGTTCGCATGACCAGTTTAACCCGTCAATCGGAGATTTCTTCGCTCCAAAGGTGAGGGGTAATTAACGGCAGCTTAGTCCGTGGCTGCCGGAGATTCGGATCCCCACAATCAATAAACCCAGGCTTACCCTAGACAAGGGGAATCTGTAGTACGCCTGACAAGCGCGTGCGTATTCACATCTCAATGGGGTGACGAAAAACACCCTACAGTTATGTCTGTGGCAAAGTGGGTCATTGGACTCATAACTGCAGGAATTGGAAGGATCTAAAACCTAGTGGCTTAAATACTCCTAACAACCCTGAAGTAAATATGTTGATTATTGTGACACCTTTGTTTATGAACACTGACAGGTTTGTCCTAACAACACTTAGTCTTGAAATTAATAGCGTTAGTCTCTCCTCTGATTGGTGGTTAGACTCTGCCGCAGATGCCCATGTTTGTTGTGATCGTTCTCTATTTTCATCGTATCAGGTCGACGTAGGATGATGCGTGACGTGGGCAGATGCGAGTGTTGCTAAAATTGAGGGTGTTAAAGTTATTTTTAAAGTAGAGTAGAGTTTAAAATTAAAGAAGAGTTGGAGCGGCGATAGGCTTTTACACATGGGTTTTTAATGATAAGTGGGTTCCGATAATAAGATTTAAGTCTTGTTGAGATATGACCCATTTTATATTTTATACATATGTGTTTCTTTTGTTGTTTTCAATGTGGGACTATCTTTAAAGTCCTATCATTTGTTTTTTTCCTTTCAACAGAGGGATATGGTCGTGCTGACTTAAAATTTACTTCTGGAAAAGTGGTCTCACTTCATGACGTGCAACACGCGCCGGACTTTAGGAAGAACTTAGTGGGATCGTTCTAATGAAGAGTGGTTATAAACTTGTTTTAGAGTCCAATAAAGTAGTTATTACTAAGTTTGGGACTTATTTTGGAAAATGTATTTGTGGTAGAGAACTTTTGAAATTATGCATTATTAATAATTCTTTTGTTAATTCTGCTAGTTCAATAAATTCAAATTTTTCTGCTCCTATGATTCTTGGTTTTGAATGTTGTGATATGTGGGCATGCTCGTTTGGGCCATGTAAATAAAAATACTATGCGTAAAATAATAAATTTAGAATTGATTCCTAAATCTCATATGATACTGGTAAGAGATGCAAAATTTGTGTTCAAGCAAAATTGCTAAGACAACGTTTTAAATCTGTTGAAGGCGTTTGAATTATTAGATTTGTTTCATACTGATGATTGTGATATGGATTGTGTTTTAACTAGAGATAACATGCGATATTTTATTACATTCATAGATGATTTCTCTATATTTTGCTATGTATTTACTATGAAATCAATAGATGAGGAGTTTGATAAATTTGTTTTTCAAAAATCTTGTTGAGAAACAAACTAATAGATTTATAAACAAAACCCCCTTACTCGCCAGAAACTTTGGGCTTTCTGTGTTTAGCAATAAGGGTATAAGAAGATTAGCCGAACTAATTCAGTTTTGATCTGATAGAGATGGCAAATACACCTCGAATTTTATTAAATTCTTTTTGCGAAGAGAATGGTATAATACATGATACCACAACACCTTACAACCCGTAATCTAATGGTATAGCCGAAAGAAAAAATAAACTCTCTTGATATGATTAATTCTATGATTGTTGAATCCGGGCTAAATCTTAGAATGTGGGTATGCTCTTTTGACTGCCAATCATATTTTAAATAGAGTTCCTTTCAAACATGTTGATAAGACGTCTTTTGATTTTTTTCAATAAGAAACCTAGCCTCAACACTTGAAAGTTTGATTGGAATCCAGTTGCTGCTCCTTTTGATCGTAATTTTTTATCTTAAAGTACACACTGGTACACCTGCAAATCAATCTTGATATGCTCAAATTATAGGAAGTTTAATGTATCTTGCAAATTGTTCTAGACCTGACATTTCATATGATGTAGGAAGGTTGAGTAGTTACTCTAGTAACCTTAATGTCGATCATTGGAAAGCAATCGTGAGAGTATTTAAATACCTCAAGGGTACTCTGCATCATGTGTTACATTATACCAATTTTCCAACAGGTTTCAAACGAATTAGCATATCGACATTGCAAAACATTTATTCTTTTTCAAGTGGTTCTGTTGCATAGATGATAGGATTAGTATTAACAAATCCAATAATGTATCCATCAACATAAATTTTGAGAATTCCTTTTGTTACTCAGTTCAATTTTTTTTATGTTCCCAGAGTTTAGTTGTATTCTCCTATTTTGTTGTATAGGTTTTAACTTCCCGAAGAAAAATGGAAGGTGGAAAGGATAAACATGATGCTAACGACAAGGGATTTTTCTCGAACTTGGGACACGGATATGGTGGATATCCACCGGGACAGTACTCCGGGTATCCCCCACCACCAGGGGCATATTCACCTCAAGGATATCCTCCACCGCCGCATGGGTACCCTCCAGCTCCGGGTGCTTATCCTCCACCGCCGCATGGGTACCCTCCAGCTCCGGGTGCTTATCCTCCACCGCCGCATGGGTACCCTCATGCTCATGACCCGCACGGATATCCACCTGCACCAGCTCCTTATGGATACCCGCCATCAGGCTATCCACCAGCGGGTTACCCACCAGCAGGTTACCCACCATCTGGTTATCCTTCGGCTGGTTTTCCATCGGCTCCGCCACACCATGGTATGAATCATAATATATTATTATAAGGGAAGTTACATTAACATTGAACTTTTCTTGTTTTTCGTAGAATGCCATTAAAGTTTAAAATTACTTCAAGCGACCTTGAATGGTTAAACAGTGAATTATAAATAACAGAAAACACCATCCATAAGTCGCATTAAACACCACGCCGGTGGTGGTATTGTTATCTTTTAAAGGTCAATACTGTTCAATAACAAATTGAAAAGGTTGAATGGTGTTTTATATAATTTAACCTTATAATGATATATATTGTTCTTAATTGGTATTTTCTATTTTTTTTTTAACATCATGCTTACGTCATGATGGATATGATAATAATCTTAATATTTTGAGATTTATGTGAGCCCTCTTTGGCTGAATAAGGATAGACATATATAGGACCCACAACCTTACCTTAAAGAAAGGGTTGGTTGAATGCTTTGCTTTTTTTTGTGGATTCTTTGAATGGAGAAATGAATGAAGAATTGTATGTATTATACAAACACCTTTCGGGACGAGATACTAAAATTTAGTACTTCTTAATGTTATCGAGCTATAGATTCTAATTAAATATTTCATTTTTTTGGGATATATGGTGGCATTTGTCACCCACTCTCCTGTATATAGCTAAGGGATGGCGTAAGCTTGTGATGTCCTTGCTCCCAACTCTCCTCAACTACATATTTTTTTAAAACTATGTTGAAGGGGGATACACTCTTTCTTCTAAACTAACATGATCATATCTTATCCCGTTGTTTTTTTACATGTCTTGAATTTGTGACCTCATTATCAAAATTTCTTTGCCCAGCCATCTCTCTGCATATAAACCCCTTCAAATTATGATTATGCTCTCATGTCTCGATATTTTCCTGTGTAAAATTCCACATGTAACCAAGCGTTGGCTAAGGGTCTCATAGTGGAGGGCAGTATACTTTATAAGTTGATTTTTCAAAAAATATTTTCTTTAGAATGGACATCAGACTATCAGAGTGCAAAGTAAATTAAAATTATTGTTGAGGATAATAGTCTAAATACGTTTGCACGGTGATTTGGTGAAATTTTCTTAGGACCTGCTTGACCTGAAGTAATGCTACATTGATTAATGCTGAAAAGGCTAGTGGCGAGAAAGAACTTATTCATCAAGTTACCATGAGCAATTAAATAGAAAGAAACGCTGCTTGCATGATATTTCAGACCAGTTAATCTCTCACCCATTCTGTGATTTATCTTGGTTTCTCCCTTGCTCATATTAAGCTTCTACAACTCTAGCTACAAGTCGGTTGGTGAATTTTCAATTCTTCTTATTCTTCTTGAATCTGTTTTGTCCTTGGCTTCATCAAGCACATAATTAATAACTTGAAATTCCAAACCAAAGGCTTGCTTAGACAATTAGGAGCTGTGAGGTTGGATGAAAATGGAGCTGCAACAACAGGCCTGCAGCAAATGTTGAAGTCTGATTTTTATTTCCATTGTTTCGTCTGCTACATGGTAAATACAAATAATTAGTTAAACTACAGTAAATTTTTTTATAGCTAATTACAAGTCTGCCTGCAACGAGAAGTACCGGATGCCACTCAGTATGTTAACAACCCCCCGAAACCCAACAACACGCCCGCGCGCACACAAAAAGTCATCCTTAAATCATTCCTAAAATTGTATTGTCTTGCTGTGGCAGTTTGTGATGTATTTTAATTTCTTACGATAAAAATTGTTGTGTTTTACCATCAGTGGGACTTTTTATATATCGAGCATTATTTTCTACAGGGCCTGGATCCAGCATGGGCCCGCTGCTTGCCGGAGGTGCTGCAGCTGCAGCAGTTGCTTATGGGGCCCACCAGTTGTCGCACGGGCACGGGCATGGGTCCTACTTGGGACACGGAATGGGCCATCACGGAAAATTCAAGCACCACCACCACCACCACGGCAAGTTCAAGCACGGTAAATTTGGCAAGCATGGATTTTTCGGAGGAAAACATGGGTATGGGGGCAAACACGGGTTTTTCGGTGGCAAGTTCAGGAAGTGGAAGTGAAAACTGCAAGGAGGCTATCATGTAAAAATAAGTATTTGATCAAATTGTTGGTGAATTTTTTTCCATTGGGGTGTTCAAGTTTGTGAGCATTCATGTTTTGCTTTGGATTTTAGTAGGATAATGTTCTTTTGTATAGTTGAAAGTTAGATGTTTTTTTTTATCTATCTTTTGGTTTAATGTGGCTGCCTTATAGCTTGACATAATCTTACTATTAAATCTATCCTTCAACTTTTACTTCCATTTGTCGTAGGCAAGGTTCAAATGTTTCTTTTTCTATTTCTGGTCAAATGTTTTAAATTAAATCAAGTATATATTTCTTTAAAATTTTAAAATGTTATATTGCTTATACCTGCCCTTTCACGTGGGAGGAAGCATGTGGTTTTGTTTTTGATGAACGCAACAACTGGTTCAAAAATTGAAGGGATTTTAGCCTGTAGCCTTCTAGAACAAAGCAAATTTCTTTCTGTCTCAAAACTTGGTATTTGTCTTTTACTCTCTTCAAAATTCAAAATTAAAACGATACATTATTTTAATCATTCTTTTACGATTTTCGTTAACTTTTAATGGCATAACATCAAGTTTTTCTTTAAAACGTCCCAACATATTTTCTTCTTTAAGAAAGCCAATATCTTTCCCAAATTGAAATTAAGGTTTAGGCTTTGTTGCATCTTTAATTGGCCATGAAATCAAGAGTATCTTTTATATTTTTCTCTAGCCATGAAGAAGTTGAATGCTTCTGTATTACTTGTTTTTGGTTAAATGGTAAATCTAAAACCTATGAGGAAAAATTAAAGTTCAAATTAACAGGGTTTTTTTCTGACGTAAATCGTAAAAAGGGCAAAATAATGCATCTTATTAGTTTTGGGTTAAAACGTAAATACAAAGTTTTTGGGATAGAAAGGAATTTGCTATGTTAAGGGGATACAAGTAAAAACCCCAAAATTGAATTGTTCCCATTGTCATTTTTTGAAGGGAAAATTGAGAATAAATTATTAGCCTTGAGAAAACAAAACCATATAAGAAAAGCTAAAGCTAGATGAATTTAGCTAATGTATCTTAATTTGAAAAATTCTTGGTTTAAGAATATTCGAAACTACAATCTATAAATATTTTTCTCATCAAGCCAATGTATCATAATTAAAATAGATAAAATAATTTTGTGGCCGCTATGAAAAATACCAACTTGCCTCGCATGAACACCAAGTTGTCCACCATTATTAAGGAATCCAAACTTTTTAGGCCATGTTTGGGAATGGAGTTAAGTTTCGAAACTGCAGTTTAAAGTTAGCAAAACTTAACCCCAAAATTCTAAATTTGCCTTGTTTGGCAACCATTCTGGAGTTGAGATAAGTGCGATTATCTCTGCTCAAAACTTGAGATAACTGTAGTTATCTCAACTCCAATACCATAGTTTTGTAAACTCCATTTTTGGAGTTTGGAGCTTGCAAACGACAGTTTATATCATTTCTACCTCCACTTACAAATAAACCACAGCTGCCCTACCTCCATATCCAAACAGTGCCTTAGTTTTTCTTGAACACCAGGCATTAGTTAATGCCAACAAGGGACAGAAATAATCAATGTGTATGCGTAGCATTTGTGGAACAAAGAGGTATTAAATCAAGTCATAAGAATTCATCAAAACTATATATTCAATTGGTTAAATTGCATCGATTAGTCCAGCACGGATTGAAATAGGAGCCAATTCGATATGAAGCTTTTGAAAATGCAGTGCAGGGATGCGCTAACGTGCAACAAAAGAAAACAGCTGCACAAAATTACCTTCAATTTTAAGCCTTTTTGAGATAAATTTCTTGAACCATCTTTTGTTAACTGATTCTTTTTTAAAATTAGTAAATTTAGAAATAGATATATTTAATTTCCGTGTTTTTAAGTGAATATTTTGATTTTTAATGCACATTTTAAATTGAAAATTATGACAATTTAAGAAACTTATAGTAAATTGTCATGTTAACTCTATTTGTTTGTAGCAATTTTTTAAAATTTTTATTATCCGTTAGAAATCGAAAGATTTAAGATATACTTTTGTGAAATTTATCATATTTAACTAGAAAAAACAAATAAACAATGATTAAATTGTATTAAAATACCTAAAGTTTTGTGACCTTAACAAATAAGTACCTAAAGTTGAACATGAGGCACATTAATGCACAACGTTTAATTTTAACAGTTTGATGATTAATATCGTTAGAATATTCAATGTGAGATAACCATATTTGCAAAAAATGTTTTTACACTTCCATCACCAAAATAAAACTTTAGGGTATTTATTAGCCTAATTTTAAACTTTGGATAATTATTTGCTGAAGAGGGGGAAAAACCTGTGGTACTTTTTTGCCCCCCTCTCCTCTTTGTGCTTCTATTACGATTTCTACGGTGATTTCGACCCAAAATAATACACATTTCCCCCTCATTCCCATTCCCCTTTCTCTCTCCTCTTCCCTCCTCCATTGGATTCGAGCTGAGAGAGAGAGAGAGAGAGAGACCCTAGAAATTAACAGCATTCAATGGATCCCAAGAGCTGGTTGTTTCAGGCGTTTCTCTTCACGCTCATGCTCGGCCTCGCAGCTTCCACCACCTTCATCTCAGGTGTCGATCTGCTAAAAACGCCATTTTGCGAAACAACAATTTATTTCGGGTGATTTTTGGTAATTAATTTGTGTTTATTTGTTTTTTTTTCCCTTCCTTTTTTTGGGTTGTGGTTATAGATTCTGTGTTCGATTCTCATGGATCTACTGGTCGCAATCTGCTTCAAACGAAAAAAGGTATGAAAAAGCTGGCATTTTAAAAAATGATCTTTGAGAAAAATTGGATCTTTTGATTTCATTTTATAAATTTTGGTATTTTTCATGTGCAGTTGGTTTTTATTGAAAGAAATTGTACTGGATTAGGTTAGGACCACAAGAAATTCAGTTTGAGCATTAATGTTGATTTATTTGCGAATTCGGCCATAAATTTTAGTTAAATCACTTTGAACTGAATGCTAAAAAGTAAACTTTATTGTCTCCGCATGTATTTGTCACCGTAGATAATCTTTCTATGTATATATCTATAACCATATATATGAGTCTCCAAATACACTAGTTTCCATTTATACTAATTCATATCATTATAATTGTAGATGGAACCGAACATCAATGATGATTTATTTGCTAATTTGGCCATAAATTATAGTTATTGATCTTAAAATTACTTCGAACCGAATGCAAAAAAGAAAACCTGATTATTTCCATGTCTTTGTTGCCTTACATAATATTCCTATGTATATATCTATAACCATATGCACAAGTCCCTAAATACACTAGTTTCCATTTATACTACATATCATTATAATTGTAGATTGAACCTCTCATTAAGGTGTGGCATTAACTCTAATAATGTTTTAGTTTGCATTTGGTTCTTTTTTGGTTAAACCATGTTTACGGTACGATGTGATTCATTGTATAAGATCTTAGTGTCTTCCTCCATCATCTAAACTCTTGGTAAGACAAGAACTTCAACTTGACAGGCATGAGGGATTTCAATTTATGCATTTCAGCTGAATTTTTTTTCCGATTTCTTTGAACCATGCAATCTGGCATAAGAAGAAGGATTGTGTGCATGATCTTCCAAAGTAGAGTATTTTTATTTTTGGTGGCGTGGGATGCAAGGGGGTTCATGTTGGAGCCAGAAATTTTCGCATGGGTGGGCGAAACTTTAATGAGTTCTTTTGTGAAGAAATACATGTGTAATTTTACTACATGTTAAAAAAGGTAAAAATAAATCGATAATTAGAAGAAAGTATGAAATAGAATAAAATTTAAAAACTAGATATAGGTTACCTTACTGAAAAATAAATTGAAAATTCACAATGTGATATAGATGAGTCAGAGATTTGGACGGCCATTTAGAGATTTTTATTGTGTTTTTATGAATGTACCTAGATAATATTTAAGCAGTTAATTTGATTTTTTGTACAACTAATTATTATACTTAACTATATTTGAGACCTGCAGGCCCAAAACTGTAGTGGTCTCACATATGGGACAGTGGGGCCCATGGGCCTAACTGCAAAATAGCCAGCGGGCCTTATTGGCCCATGTGAGAGGCCACAGTAGTTTGGGCCTGCTGGGCCCCTGCAGGCCTTGTTTCCTCGTATTTGAGGCTATAAGTAGCTAAATTAGAAAACAAGAGATTATATATCATATATAACCAACTAATTTTAGTTAGTTTTGCCAACGGGCCCCACTGGCCATGTAAGAGACCACTGCAGTTTGGGCCTGCAGAATCCCTGCAGGCCTTGTTTCCTCATATTTGAGGCTATAAGAAACTAAATTAGAAAACAAGAGATTATATATCATATATAACCAACTAATTTTAGTTAGTTTTGTGTTGATCATCTACAGAAATGCCCGAAAATCCAGGATATTTTAGTTATATGGGCAATAATTTCAGGATTTTCTACGCATTAAGTATCGGAATAGGACTCCGAAATACTTGTATACACGCAATAAAATTCGGAAATCAAGTGCGGGAGTTGGCAGTTGCCCCTTATGTAGCTCCGCCCCTTCATGTTGGTAATACAAAAGAAAGCAGTTGTTAGTTTAGACTAGGAACATATGTACATTAAGATTGACTGAGATTTATTTAATTTTCTCACAATTGATATAAGTATCTGATATACCGTTATATAATCCATAGAGACCTGAGAGGCGATTGAGATCGCAAAAATTTATGACGGAGGTGAACTAGAAACGTGTTATACATGAGGAAATTAGGAGCATATGTGTATGTGTTTCTAATGGCATTACAATCACATCAACTTCGTTGCCAGTAAATCTATATCGGACTACATGCAAACAGTTTTGAAGAAAAGATTTCAAGTTTATGCCTCGAAATTGTTGCTATGTTAGTGTGATGCTGCCGTTGTCAAAACGGCCGATGCATTTATAAATGATTGTTTGTGTTTTAATACTTATAGTTGGTGTTGTCTATGCCTCCCATTCCAACCCCTATTTGATTACCCCGTTGATTCGGCGCAATCTCGGAGTAGTTCAAGTTTCAGATTTATCAGTAAGCAAGGGGATAGACGTATGAAGTTAAAGCTTAAGTCGTCTGTCGACGCTCTGTACATTTTACATACATTGGGCAGTCGTCTGCAGAGAACATATCAGATGTCTGCGAGTGCTCAGTACTTTCGAAGCCTCAAGACCAGACATTTGAAGCTCCTTCTCCAGATGTCTGGGAACGCTATGTTAATTCTGAAGACTTTTGGGCAGACGTCTGCACTTCCTTCAACCGACGTCTGTCGTCGTCATGGGTCGTATATTTGTTAGTTGAGAAATTAGTTATTTTGATCACATCTTTAGAATACTATATATATTGTAGTATTTTATAACTCTAGAGATTGATGCCTTTTAGATAGCTATTGAGATAATTTGTGAGAGCGATTTGTGATTCATCTACCGTTTGTACTACTCCATATTTGGTGATTAATAAAATCTTCGCTTTCGTCTTTTGATTAGTACTTTTATTTCCTATTTGCCTGTGCTTTGTTTTGTGCTTTCTTCTTTATCGTTTGCATATCTTCATGATCGTCTCGCCGCAACAAACTGGTAGTAGAGCCATTGTTGTTTGGGGAGCTTTTGTTTGAACCATTAGGTCTTCAATATTACGATCTAGGTTAACGGTGGGTAACGACGCTTGTGTTCTCTTTTTGGTCTTCTTAGATCGTGATTTTAAAGTTTTAGGGTTCGTTAGCACGCATCGTGTTTTTAGTTTGATCCCGCATCATGTCTTCGACAATCATGAAGTTCGATATTGAGAAGTTTAATGGAAATATGAGTTTCAGTTTATGGAAAGTCCGTATGATTGCCGTGTTGACTCAAAGTAATTTGAGACGGGCGATTCTTGGGAAGGATGCAAACGCTTCCACTATGACGGAGGAAGTTTGGGAGGAGTTGGACGAAAAGGCCCACACGGCTATCCAGTTGTGTTTGGCAAACGAAGTTTTGCAAGAAGTTTTGGTAGAAAAGACGGCGGCTAGTTTGTGGCAAAAATTAGAGAAGTTATATTTATGAAAATCTTTCACGAATCGACTCCTGTTGAAACGTCTCTACACACCTCGTATGTCAGAAGGCTCTCCAATTAAATCTCACGTCGGTGAGTTTAATTTGATTATTACGGATCTGGGTAAGATCGATATTAAGATTGATGATGAAGATCAGGCATTTCTATTGTTATGTTCGTTGTCACCCATTTATAAGCACATTCGTGATACCATGGTTTATGAACGAGATACAATCTCGATCAAGGATCTCAAAGAAAATTTGATGAACAAAAAGAAAATTGACAAGGAGTTAATCTCTAGCGAGGGCGATGGTCTATCTTCAAGCTTATTTGTTCGGGAGCGAGCGGAGAAGAGAGAGCCGGAAGTTAATAGGAAGAAGTCAAGGTCGAAGTTCAAGAATAAGAATTTGACCTGCAACTATTGTAAGAAGAAATGGCACTTCATGGTCGATTGCTACAAATTGCAGAACAAGCTAAAGCAAGAAGAAAAATCGAAGGAGTTTTCAGCCGAAACTAGTATAACGGAAGGAGATCTTCCTGTGGTTCTTGACAACACATATCGATCCAAGGACGAATGGATTATGGATTCGGGCTGTTCCTACCACATGTGTCCCAATAGGGATTTGTTCACCACCTATGAGTCCATTGATGGTGGAGTGGTTTTGATGGGTAATAATAGTTCGTGTCGAGCTATTGGTAAGGGGACGATTCAAACCAAGATATTTGACGGGGTTGTGAAAATATTAGCGGAAGTTAGGCACGTACCTGACTCGAAAAAGAATCTCATCTCTTTATGTGCACTCGACGACAAAGGTTGCAAGTTTTCCGCTGAAGGTGGAGTTTTGAAGGAAACCAAAGGTGCTCTAGTTGTTATGAAGGGCTTGAAGAAAGGGTCATTATATTCATTGCAGGGTTCGACAACTTCCGGATTGTCGTCTATTTCATCATCCAAATCTATGTCACAGATTCAAATGTTACCAAATTATGGCACATGAGTCTCGGGCATATGAGTGAGAGAGGTATGACTGAGTTTTCGAAGCAGGGTCTATTATGTGGACAGAGTACATCAAAGATGATGTTTTGTGAGTATTGCATTTTTGGGAAACAGAAATGAGTCAGCTTCAGTTCGGCGGTGCACAACACAAAAAGTACTTTTGATTATATCTATTTGGATCTTTGGGGACCCTCTCTAGTTGTTTCTAAACAAGGCAGTGCCAAGTATCTGCTTGCTTTCATCGATGATTTTTCGAGAAAAGTTTGGGTCTACTTCTTGAAGCATAAAAATGATGTGTTTAATACATTCAAGCAATGGAAGACGTTACTTGAGAAGCAGATAAGGAAGCAGTTCAAGACACCGAGGACAGACAATGGGTTAGAGTTTTGCGGTGATGATTTCAATGATTTCTACAAAAACGAAGGGATTGTTCGACATCATACCATTATGTACACATCACGGCAGAACGGAGTTGTAGTGCATATTGTCTAATGCAGGGTTCGGCACGGAGTTTTGGGCAGAAGCGATGAACACGACATGCTTTATTGTGAATTAGTCACCTCATACATCGTTAGGTAAAATACCGGAGCAGATATGGTCTGCGAAGCACGCCGATTATTCTACACTTCAAGTGTTTGATTGTCCTGCATATGTGCACTGCCGTGAAGGCAAATAGGATCCTCGAGCGAAGAAGTGTCTATTTCTTGGTTATGCTACCGGCATCAAAGATTATAGATTGTGGTGTTTGGATCCTAAGTCGTCAAAGTTTATGATTAGAAGAGATGCGACTTTTGATGAATCTTTTATGTTGAAACCGAAAATTGTTGAATCTCTAAGTAAAGACGATTCAAGGAACGATGAGCCGGGTGTTGAAATTGAAGTCGGCGAAAGGTCAGATTCGTTGGAGAACTCTCCTTCACCATCGTCCGTTGAAACTCAAGATGAGCACTCCTAAAATTAGGAGTATCTACTCGCTCATGACCGACGAAGAAGGGGCATTAGACCGCCACAGAGATATGGCTATGATGATCTAGTGGCATATGTACTGTCTGTTGCAGAGACAGTCGATAGTAGCGAGCCGACGAGTTATCAAGAATCTATCTCATCTGATGAGTCAGCTCGTTGGCTAGTCGCTATGAATGAAGAAATTGAGTCTTTTCACAAGAACTAGACATGAAAGGTTGTGAAGCCTGAAGGAGGAAAGAAAGTAGTTGGCTGCAAGTGGGTGTTCGAGAAGGGCGACGGTTGGTAGCTAGAAAGGAGACCAAAGGGTTTTGGATACGAGTTACAAGGCACAGTTGGTAAGTAAAGGTTATTCGTCGGTTCGGAGAGTTGACTTCAATGAGGTATTTTCTTCGGTTGTGAAACATACCTCTATACATGTTTTGCTCGGTTTGGTAGTTATGTAAGATTTGGAGCTCGAGCAGGTCGATGAGAAGACCATATTTTTGCATAGTGATTTGGTAGAGAAGATCTACATGCAACAACCCGAAGGTTTCGAAGTTGAAGGCAAAGAAAACCGCGTTTGTTTACTAGAGAAGTCTCTTTATGGTTTGAAGCAGCCATCTAGACATTGGTATAAGAATTTTGACTCATTCATGATAGATATTGGGTTTACAAAAAGGACGACGGTTGTGTTTATTGTAAGAAGCTCGCCGATGGTTCTTTTATATACTTGTTGCTTTATGTTGATAGCAGTAAGGTATATGGTTGATATTCAGAATTTGAAGGAACAGTTGAAAGGCAAGTTTGAGACCAAAGATTTGGGAGCAGTCAAGAAAATACTTGGTATAGAAATTAGGCGTGATCGTAAGGGATGAAAACTTTACTTGTCTCAACAGCGATACGTTGAGAAAGTTTTGGAGCGTTTCGGTATGGCAGACGCTAAACCGGTAAGTACTCCGTTGGCTACTCATTTCAAACTTTCAGCTCGTTCATCACCGCAAACAGAAGAGCAGATTAAGTATATGTCGAATATTCAGTATTCGAGCGTGGTGGGTAGCAATATATATGCCATAGTTTGTAGCCGACCCGACATTTCACATGCAGTTAGTGTTGTTAGTCGCTACATGGTATCTCTTGGTAAAGTCCATTGATAAGTTGTAAAATGGATTTTACGAAACCTGCGAGGTACGTCTGATGTGGGGTTGGTGTTAGGAAGGAACAACGACAATTTGTTTGGATTTAGCGATTCCAATTATGCAGATGATCTCGACGGGCGAAGGTCGATCACCTGTTATGTATTCTCTTTAGGAGGTGTGCCATCAGTTGGCGTGCTTCGTTATAGCCTACGGTAGCGTTGTCTACAACGGAAGCGGAGTATATGGCCATTGTTGAGGCCGTTAAGAAAGCAATATGGTTGAAGAGACTATTTTCAGAACTTGGTATTTAAAAAGATACCATAATAGTCTACTGTGATAGCCAAAGCGCGATTCACTTGACGAAAAATCAGATGCATCATGATAGGACTAATCATATTGATGTACGATACTGATTTGTTCAGGAAGTTGTTGAAAAAGAAAAGATAGTTATGAAAAGGTCCGCACAATGGATAATTCGGCTGACATGTAGACGAAATCTCTTTCTGTTGTTAAGTTTGAGTATTGCTTGAACATAATTGGAGCGCGTCGCACTCATTGAGCCCTTTTGGGGGTTTTATGGTGAAGGTGGAGCTACTATCAATTTTATGGAGGAGTTTTGTGGGAATGCAAGGTAAGATGGAGATTTGTTGTGTATACCTTCCATTCCAATCCCTATTTGATTTTCCTGTTGATTCGGCGCAATCTCGGATTTGTTTAAGATTCAGGTTTATCTGTAAGTAAGGGGACTGACGTCTGAAGCTAAAGTTTAAGACGTCTGTCGACGCTCTGTATGTTTTGCATACATTGGGCAGACGTCTGCAGAGAACACATCAGACGTCTGCGAGCGTTCTATACTTTTGAAGCCTCGAGACCAAATGTCTGAAGCTTCTTCAGACGTCTGAGAACGCTCTGTTAATTCTAAAGACTCTTGGGTAAATGTATGCACTTCATTCATCAAACGTCTGCCGTCGTCATGGACCGGATATCTGTTAGTTGGGAAATTAGTTATTTTGATCATATCTCAAGAATACTATATATATATATATATATATATATATATATATATATATTGTAGTACTTTGTAACCCAAGAGATTGATGCCTTTTAGATAGCTATTGAGATAATTTGTGAGGGGGATTTGTGATTCATCCACCGTTGTACTCCATATTTAGTGATTAATAAAAGCTTCGACTTCGCCTTTTGGTTAGTACTTTTATTTCCTATTTGGATGTGATTTGTTTTGTACTTTCTTCTCGTTTGCATATCTTCGTGATTGTCTTGCTGCAGGCAATAAGTCTTTGTGGGAGGACTCACCAAGGGAAGTTCGACCCCACCTTCGTGCGAACCTCCATTTTTGGGCACAGGCGTTGCTTTAAATTTAAATTATTGGGCGCTAATTCACTTGTTGTATAATATATATAGAGCCAACACATCCCAAAATGGATCTTACTGTTAATTGTAGTCAAAACTTTGCTGCGGTATCTCAAAAGCCGCATACAAATTCTTTTTCGGTCAAATAATCCGTGTTCTCACATCTTTTGCAGCTTGCCCTGTAAACTTCGAGTTCATGAACTACACGATCATAACAAGCAAGTGCAAGGGACCCCAATACCCAGCCAAGCTCTGTTGTGGAGCTCTCAAAGACTTCGCTTGCCCTTATACTGAAGAGATCAACGATGGCAGCAATGACTGTGCCTCAATTATGTTCAGTTACATAAACCTTTACGGAAAATACCCGCCGGGCCTCTTTGCTAGCGAGTGCAAAGAAGGTAAAAATGGGCTTGCGTGCCCCAATATCGCTCCTTCGGCAGATGATGACAGTGGGGCTCACATTGTCCAGATATTTTTTCGTATGATATGGTTCGTCTCTGTGCTTGTTCTAGGGATTCTTTTCTCTTGAAGGAGTAGTCGAATTTTCTGAAGGCTCGGAGTTTCGGGTTATGTATTCTTTCTGTATAAGAACTCACGACGAATTGTATTTGTATGTCAAAATTTAATATGTGCGCATTGTGATGGAGATGACGAGTTTTGCTTCAGATTTGGCGTTATTTGGATACATGAAAATTTTGTTTCTTGTATGTGTTATTTTTGTTGATCTATTTTTGATGGCCAGAATTAGAATTTTGAGCTTAAAAGTAATACTTAGCATGCATGCACCAATTGTAGTATTATATTTGTTAAATAATATTCCAACTGATGTGGAAATGTTGGAATATATATATATATATATATATATATATATATATATATAGAGATTAATGGAGGAAAGAGGCCATAGGAGGGAATTCCCTTCTATGGCGTCGAAAAAATACCCCCTTCACCAATTTTTCCGACGATCGGCCCACATCATCTTCATCGTCATCATTTAAGATGTGGGTACACCAAATTTCATGTGATTCTACAACTTTTTCACCGTTGATTTAGTGGGTTCAAAATCAACGGTTTACCGACAATAGAACTTTTTACATTGCTAAATCAACGGTGAAAAAATTGTAGAATCACATAAAATTTGGTGTACCCACATCTTAAATGATGACGATGAAGATGATGGGGGCCGATCGTCGGAAAAATTGGTGGAGGGGGTATTTTTTCGACGCCATAGGAGGGAATTCCCTCCTATGGCATCTTTTCTCCATTATTCTCATATATATATGAGATTAATGGAGGGAAGAGGCCATATGAGATTAATGGAGGGAAGAGGCCATATGAGGATTCCCTCCTATGGCGTCGAAAAAAATACCCCCTCTCAAGTTTTTCCCGACGATCGGCATGCACCATCTTCATCATCATCATCTAAGATGTGGGTACATCAAATTTTATGTTTTTCTACAACTTTTTCACCGTTGATTTAGTGGGTTCAAAATTAACGGTTTACCGACAATAGAACTTTTTACATTGCTAAATCAACGGTGAAAAGGTTGTGGAATCACATGAAATTTAGTGTACCCACATCTTAGATGATGACGATGAAGATGGTGGGTGCCAATCGTCGGAAAAATCTATGGGGTTGTATTTTTTCGACGCCATAGGAGGGAATCCCCTCCTATGGCCTCTTTTCTCCATTATTCTCTCTCTCTCTCTCTCTCTATATATTGTGTATACCATCTCCTTTTATAATCTAACATCTCCCATTTTAGAGCGGAAATTCTTAGGTGTGAGCTATGCCCAATAGCTTACATGATTATTAACATGATATTGAAAAAATTTAAGTGGGTGTGTGATGGTACTCACGGTTGGGGATTCCTCAGATCTTGACATGTTGCAGATGACGTGTACTCTGTGCATGCTGCCTAAATTTTTTGGGGGCTACCGAACTGGAATAAGAATGATGCAAAAGGAACACTCTTCGGTTTCTCGTCTCCAAGGTCCAGTCCGGGGAATAGACCCCAACCTTTAGGGAGCTTTCCCTTCGTACATTCCTTCTTCGACCAACCATCGGTCAATAGCTCGTCTTCGAGCAATCATAGAGCTGAGCTTTCTCGGCTCCCTTGCTTCGCTTCTTGCGGTGTCGGGATTGATTTATTTCTGAAGTGGAGCTTGATTCCACCGAGAAGGTGATTGGTTGATTTGCTTGATTTGATTTGGGAGTTCCCTATCTGTCCAGCGGGATTTTTGAGATTGGAAACGCTACCGGGTGGGACATTGATTTGATCTGTTTGATTTCTCCCTTATTTGGCGGGACCTTTGAATTTGAGAGGAACTTGGAATTTGGATTTTATTCAGCATCACCATTGCTGCACTGGAATAGTACCAGGAGCAACTCATCATTTGCCTCGGGAGGAATTTGGATTTTGTTTTTGGATCGGCATTAGCACCGCTAACACTGAAGCGTAGTGTCAAGAGCGACTCATTATTTGCCTTTGGAAAAACTTGGGGTTTGAGTTTCGGGTCGACATCAGTACTGCGCAGTGCCAGGAGCGACTCATCATTTGCCTTTGGGAAAACTTGGGGTTTGAGTTTTGGGTTGGCATCAGCACCGCTGACCCTAAAGAGAAATGCCAGGAGCAACTTATCATTTGCCGTTGCCCGTTGGGGAGTGATGGCTTAGGAGACAGGTTTAGATCCCTATCACCTAAGGCTTTTCAATTTTATGAGCCGTAAGGGTCTCATAAAAGAATTTTCTCCCTACGAGTCGAGAGGATCTCGCAGGTGTATTTTCTCCCTAGGAATCGTGGGGATTCTTAAGTGTGTTGCTCCTTTGTGAGTCGTAAGGATCTCACGCGGGGGTTTTCTCCTCACAAGATCGAGAGAACTTTGCGAGTGTATTTCATCTCTTTTCATGAGTTTGCGCCCTTTTGGTTTTTCACAAACTCGCCAGCAGTTCTGCTGTTTTTACTCACGGAGCCCTTTCGGGCTTTCATCCGTACCCATTTTGTTTGTGGACATACCTTTTTTTTTGCTTCATTGCCGGTAGGACTTCAGATGTAGTCTCACCGGCAGGACCTGAGAGAGATAGGGATAATTTGCTCCCGTGGATTTTATACGGTTTTACAGAATGTATGATCCAGATCGTAGGGTCGGTGTGCTCAATTCGTCTGCGGCTTAGAGGATTCACGTGTAGTATTTCTTGATATATCGGCCATTGATGGGTGGCATAGGCCTTTCTCCCTCGGCACTTATTAGTTGGTAGGATCCTCCGTCAAACGCTTTCTCGATGACGTATGACCCTTCCCAATTTGGCTTGAATTTTCCCTTGGCATGTCGATTGGGGATGATCGGTCTTTTGAGGACCAACACCAATTCGCCTTTCTTGAAAGCACGGAGACGGGTCATCTTGTTATAGGCCTGTGACATTTGGGCTCGGTACAGCTCCAAATTTTTCTGTACCGCGAGCCTCTTTCTTAGAGGGCGTCGAGCTCTTCGAGCTGAAGGAGGATGTTTTCCTCCTCCGTCAACTCGTCCTGGACGACCGTTCTTAGGCTTGGAACTTCGACTTCAAGGGGGAGGATTGCCTCCACTCCGAAAATTAATGAGTATGGAGTGGACTGAGTTGTAGTGCGGTGCATGGTACGATATGCCCACAACGCCTCGTAGAGCTTGAGATTTCAGTCTCTCTTGTTGGCAGAAGAATTTTTCCTCAGGAACTTGCATATGGTTTTATTGAAGGCTTCGGCTAGCCCATTAGCTCTTGGATTATAGATGGAGGAATATCTCTAGTCTTTCTTGTGCTAAGTAGCGAACCTTAAGACTTTGAAGCTCTTGAAAGAAGGCTCGTTGTCAGAAATGATTCTTCTAGGTGTACCGAAGCGGTATAGAATATTGTGCCGAAAGAACGTCAGAATATCTTCTGTCTTGACTTCTTTTAGCGGCACAGGTTCAGCCCATCTGGAGAAGTAGTCAGTTGCGGCCAATATGAACCGATGGCCTTTAGATGACGGAGGATCAATTGGACTAACTATGTCGGTGCCCCAAGCTTCGAAGGGCCATGACACCACCGTAGGATGTAATGGATTGGGATGTTTGTTAATGAAGTCACCGTGAATTTGGCAGAGATGACATCTCTTCACAATCCCTTATCATGGTAGACCAGTAATACCCAAATCGTTTAATTTGAAGCCGCACTTTAGGGTCAGATTTGTGAGCTCCACAGACGCCCGAGTGAACTTCTTTCATGACTTTTTGGGTTTCGGCCGATGACAGACACCTGAGCCAGAGTTGGTCATATGATATGCGGTATAGCGTATTATTTACAAACACGTATCGAAAAGCTCTCTTCTTCAGCTGAGCCCTCGCAGATTTTTCTTCGGGCAACTTATCGTATCGGAGATACTCTATGAAGGGCTCTCTCCAATCAGGCTCGTCTTGAATGATCAGAACTTTTTTGGCAGGATTGCTTTTTTGTTCTGCGCTTTCCTTTTCTCGTAAAAAGACTGGGGGCAGAATTTGCCAGCTCCTGACCGTGATCAAAATTTCATCCATATCGGGATCAGCCAGCTCTTTGGTTAGGTGAGCGAGTACGTCGGTTTTTCCGTTCAATGCCTTAGGGACTCTCATTAGTTCAATGTGAGTGAACTGTTTCATGAGTTCCACCACCTAACTTCTTTATCGAGCTAACTCGGGTTTATATATCTTGTAGTCGCTGCTCACTCGGTTGACAACAAGCTGGGAGTCACCGTAAACCCGTAGTTGAAAGATTTACATTTCTATGGCGAGTTCCAGACCAGCTATCAGAGCTTCGTACTCAACCTCGTTGTTTGTGCGAGGCTCGGTAAGAGAGAAGGAACGTCATAGGGTTCCTCCTGATAGCGTGACGAACACCAATCATATCCCTGTTTTTATCTCCGGGACGCTTGATTTGCTGTGGGTCCTTATTGATGAGGCTCCGTCGAAGTAGAACTCCCAACATGACTCGTCATCCTCGAGGTGCAGCACTTGTTCGTTGGGTAACTCTCAATTGAGCGGTGACCTTTCTGATATGGGATGAGCAACAGGGAAGTCGGCGAGGGCTTGCCCTTTTACTGCTTTCTGAGGAGTATAGATTATGTCAAACTCAAGCAGCATGACAGCTTATCTGGCCATTCTACCAGCTAGACCCACCTTGGTCATCAAATACTTCAGCGGGTCGATCTTGAAGATCAGCATAACCCGTTGAGCAAGCAGATAATGCCTCAATTTCTTTACGGAAAATATCAAGGCTAAACATTGCTTTTTAATCGGGGAGTATTTATGCTCTGCCCTAACTAATGTTCGGCCGAGGTAGTAGAGGACATTTTCCTTCCCCTTCTCATTGTTTTGAGCAAGGAGGGCACCGAGTGGTTCGTCCAGCGCGGCAGTTTATTTAGAATGGGGACAACAAGCACTGGAGGGTACAACAGGTACTGTTTGATGCTGTCGAATGCTTCTTGACATTCGGCGTCCCAGACAAAAGGGTTCCCTTCTTCATGAGCTTTTAAAAAGGTTGACATTTTCCTGATAAGTTTGAGATGAACCTTCTTATGTACGCGAGCCTGCCTTAGAAGGATCTTAGTTGCGTCAGATTTTTTGGAGGAGGCATCTCCACGATTACTTTTATCTTCGACGGGTCGATCTCGATCCCTCGGTGCTGGACTATGAAGCCTAAGAATTTCCCCGATGATATGCCGGAAGCTCACTTTAGAGGATTCATCTTCAGATTGTACTCTCTCAGTCTGGTGAAGACAGTTCGGAGATCTTGGACGCGATTGGCCTTGGCTTTAGTTTTGACAACCAAATCATCAACATAACATTCGACGACTTTATGGACTAAGTCATCAAAGATCTTGGTCATTGCCCTTTGATATGTGGCACCTGTGTTCTTCAGTCCAAACGGCATCACTTTGTAACAGTATATGCCTATCGGAGTTCGAAATGCTGTATGCTTCTCATCCTCAGGCAATATTTTTATTTGATTATACCCAGACGAATCATCCATGAAAGTGAACAGCTTGTAATTTGAGGTGTCGTCGACCATCATTTCCATGACCGGAAGCGGGAAATCATCTTTAGGGCACGCCTTGTTAAGGTCTCTAAAATCGACACAGACCTGGAGCTGCCCAATCTTCATTTTCACTGGGACGATGCATGCGATCCAATCTGCATATTTCTCTTCTTTGATGAAACTGGCATCAATGAGTTTCTTGGTTTCCTTGATGACCTTTCCCTCCAGCTCCCTTCTCATTCTTCAAGCAGTTTGTTTGACTGGCTTGACATCAGAAGATATAGCCAGCTTATGCACGGCCACTTCAGGAGAGAGGCTAGGCATTTCTTTGTATGTCCACGCGAAGTAGTCGACGAATTCGCGCAGCAGGGCGATTATCTGCTGTTTCATTTCCTCTGACAAGAGCGAGCTGATATAAGTTGGCCTTGGATAATCGGGCGTCCCCAAATCAATCTCGATTAGCTCGTCGAATGTTGCCTGTTTTCCATCTTCAAGCTCTCGAGGGGCTTCTTCTGGCTCAGCTAGCTCGCCGTCATCATGTAACGTTTTAAAAATCGTTTAGGATAATTATATGATAATTAGTAATACAACTCGTGTTTTCCGTAAAACCTAATTATAATTATTTTTCTGCATAGGCATAATTATACCTATTTTATTTATGTAATGGCTTATTTATGGGTGCTTTATTAGCTACTTATTAATTGCTAGTTTACTTAATTATTTTCCTTAATTATTTATTTTTAAATATTATTTTAAGTTTTCACTTACACACTAAATTAGTAATAATTACAAATTAGTAAGGGTTAATTACATATTAGTGCACCATGACAACTTAACATTTATTGTAACATGTTTTCAAAAAAAAAAAAATTAGATGGTTCTATGTTTATGTCGAAAAGATAAAGAGAAAAAAATAAAAGAATTAATAAAATGAGAAAATGAAAAGAATAAATAATTGAGGTATGGGGGTATGTTGACTTGAGATATGGTTGCATGTTTCTTGAGCTCACCCACACATTTCCCCTCACCCCTCTTCCTAACCCTCGGCCAGAATTTCATTGGCAACCCCCCTTTGTTCTTCTTCATTTTCATTGCTAAAACCCCTCATTTTTCCCATAAAAAATCCACAATTTCAACTCTAAATTCTAGCTAAATAATCACAAGTTTTCTTTGCCTAAACTAAGCTAGGATTTTAGAGCAAGATAGCATTTTGGGTGGCCAAGTTTGCAACTTAGATCTCCAAATTTTTGAGGTATTAAAACTTAATCCAATTGTTACTTTGTTAATTATTTGCTTTAATCTAATTTTAATTAGGTGTTAATATAGTTTTAGTTGCAAATAAAGTTTTAAAGAGAAGGTTTTGGGTTTAAATTAAGGTTTTTATCACTTAATTAAGTTAGCTAAGTGTAGTTTAGCATCTAGTGACTTTTCAAACATAATCTAGTTGTTAACTTGATGATCTTAACTTTTAAATTGTCCCAATTAAGTGTTTATGCAATTAAATAGCATGATTAGTGTGTAAGAGTAAGAATTAACTTAGTTAATGTTGTGTGACTTAATTATGATATTTAAGTGTGATTGTGGCTACCAGGTTTACTAAAACACCTAGTTTTGCACTAAAATACCCTATTGTTGCTTACTAGGTTTTTAGAATAAAAAGGATTTATTTAAGTTTGAGGTTGTGATGATCTACAACTTACTTCCCATAATATTTAGTTTGGTGTGAATGCATGATTAGTACGATTGGATTCTAGGATTGGTGGTGGCTACGCATAGCGACCCCTAGTTGTGGTTTGTGGCGTTGTCGTGCGTATTTTGTGCACCAAGTGCACGCGCGTCTAGTTAGTGCGCGTTAGTTACTTTGCATCGTCTTGACTTCGCGTCTATTTAAATGTCTAACCTCTTATATACTTATTGTGCGATTCTAGAATCGGTTGCGGAGACGTCTGACGCGGCAAGGAAAGGAAAGGCCATGATTGGACCAGATTAGCCGAGGCGTCCAGTGAGTAGATGTATACATCTATGGGGGGATCTTCTGGATAGCGCAAGGCGCCCGATAGTTAGGATTTTTAGTAGTTCTTGCATCTATATGCGTAGTCTCAAAGTATTCATAGTATGGCATTGCATCTTCTTACACATGATGTTATTACTTAGGACACTTGCACCATTATCATTGGTTCATGCCGCACGTGCACTATTTATGCGAACACACACACGCCATTGGTAATTGCTATATCACGAACACTATAAAACTTGCCTAAATCAGTATCTGAGCATTTGCATCATATATGATATGTAACTTGTAGTTGTATATTCATTTTATCAGGATGGATACGTAGGATTGCTAGTCATATATATATATATATCTCATTACATCATCATTCATACATAGTTTTCTAGTCATACATCGCATCACATATTATCGATATCATAGACGTCCGTCATTACCGGCATGTTCATATATTGTGATTCTTCTTGGAGATTTCAGTATTGATGAGATTTCTGGATTTTGGGGAAAACCGTAAGAATTTTATAAACCTATTATCATTTTAAGATAGAAATTTATGGTTTTCTCGTGATATGATGTGTGTGGCGTCCACCATGAGTTTTCTCGGTTCTTGAGCTGTATCATATACCCGATTCGAGGAGGGGATGCACCGTCTGCGGGTACACAGTGGACCCGGTGAGGTACCCCAGGACAAGATGGACGTATTGAGAAGGCGTTGAGCCCGGCAAGGGAGCACCTAACGGTTATTATTGACTCGGCGGTTATTGTAACAACCCTAATTTTCCTATATAAATTTTTGTACAATTTTTTCAAAATTGTTTAAAGGGGTATTTATTGCCTGAGCACAAGATAAGTAATTAATTAGTAATTTAATTACAAGAAGGAGCTTGTGTCTCATTGGTAATACCTTGCACTGCTGAACCAAGCCACCAGAGTTCAAATCCCATACCCCACATTATTTTTTAATATTGATTTTTTTTAAACCTTTAGAATACCAAGGGTTTACACGTGCATATCTCACAAAAACCCCACTACACCCAAAAATATAACATTGCCAGAGAATAGATGAACCGTCGGGGGGGATTTCGGCCGCCCGACTCGGCCGGAAATCGGCCAACTCGGTCTCGACTCGGCCGACTCAGGCCTCCGACCGAGTCGGCCGATTCCGGCGACGACCCCAACATGAAAATTGTGTCTTTTCACATTCCCTACACACCTGTATAATTTATTTCCTCAGACCATTTCCAGAGCTCTTTTAAAACCCCAATTACTCCACCTTTATTACATTTTAATACAATTTATTACATTTTTCATTTTAACCTTTCACCTACCCTAAACCCTAGCCTAACCCTATAAATACCACCCCTAAACATTACCCCCTCACCCCAAAATTCTGAGCCAACTCTCAAGAAATTCGTAGAAACCCTAGAGTACATTTGAAGTAAGCAAAGGGGCGAAATTCCGGCAAACTTCCGACGGCGATACGAGGAGTTTCCGGCGATGAAACGACGCACCGGCGATTCCCCTCTCTACCTCTATCCTCCCTCTTTTTTGTTAACCTGTAAGTCCCACCTTCCCCCTTCTCTACTCTTTCTGAAAATATGAAATTCTAAAACCCGACGGAATCAGAACAAATCCGATTTCCGATTCGATTCTTCCTAAAATCTCACTTTTCCTTTAATACAATCTTGTTAAACCATTACATGTTGACTATTAAACACTAAATAATTATATTGAACAAGTTCCATATCAAAAGAAATTGCTATTTCCATTTTACCGTACTTTTTCATTAAAATACTATATAATTACATTTTCGACATTTGAACATCACAAACTTGCTATACCTTTAAGTAGATCACGAGGTAATGACCTACCTCCTCACAACACTCATATGCAACATAGCACAATACCTTTCGGGAACATAAAATACGGGAAAACAAAACATTTCAAATAAATACCATTACTATTAAAACCGTTTTCTAAAAAATTAGTATTGTACACAAATCTTTGCAAAGCGCCGCTACAACCCATTTTGGGAAACCCGACTGGGATGGTGTGGATTATCGCACGTCTCTGGGCTTAGTAGTACGAGATTCAGACCTCCGCAAGGAGCATTCGGTCTCGAAAGATTTACAAAATACAAAATCTTAAGGAAAAATGAGATTTCTAGAAATATAAAATATATCAAAATTATTTTATATAAATATATATCTATGTATCATTAAAATATCTATTTTATGATAATATAAATATTCCAATCTTTTTCTAAAATCACAAGAATCACTTTAAATTAAAATTCCATGAATTCCATACAAGTTCAACATTACAATTAAATATCATATATTATGAAAGTAAGTTATTTTCACTAGAAATATCACAAATGTAAAATCTACAATTATTACAACTCTAAAAACGATAATTAAATACTTGAGGTGTATTTTGAAAAGTATATAAAAGTATATTTACATAAACCCTCTCAAGTTCTATAAATTACCCTAAGGACCCTAGTAAACATAGGTTTAAGCGGGACCAATCTCTTGAGCCTCAGGGAGCCGGAGAAATGGGTGCTTGCCTATCTAAGATAGACAACTTAACAACGGTGTTATCAACACGGTAATCGTCTTTGAAAAAGACACAAATCCTGCCGCCCATGTGCAGCGGTTACCGATAGCATCAAAACAATCAGGACTTCAATTTACTTCTCTAATTGTCTGACTCAGACCGAGTCTCATTAATAAACTGACTTGAATATGATTCAAGTACAATCTACAATCTACAATCTACTATCTACAATATTACAATTCAACATGAATCCATGAATCCATTATTCCATATATTCAATCTATCAATCTATACAACTTGACTGAACCGAACCATGGATATACATTCCATTTACATGATTTTCCAGTTACATCCATTTACATGATTATACAGTTACATCCGTTTACTGATATCATGGTTTTGAGAAGTCATCCAATTATACAATCTATATTATAAGACAATTCAAGTTGCAATACAATACAACAATACAATCAAGATAACACGGGGTTTAAGGGGTAGATTGGTACGGAAGGTGTTAAAAGTGGCACGGGACTGCAAGATTAAGACGTAATTACATCCATGTCGTTGTTCCGTGGTATTATCGACGGAGCCTTGCACATTCCGTTTGCCCTAATCTCTAGCATATAAAGACTCCTCTCATATACACTGGCATCCTTCTGTACCAAACTACAAACAACAACGTTAACACTACATTATAACAATATAATACAACTTTAAAATCTACCTTCTTATTCTTTCTATTCTACTTTTCCCTTATCTTTGGGACTTACCAAGCGATCTGTTCGCTGACGACATTCTCTTTCTTTCTTCTTTGAATGTCGTCAGGTGATCTGAACACGTCAGAGATCGAGCCCACGAGTGAAGACTTGGACCAATTCAGTGAAGACCCCGAGCTCTAGTTCAATGTACACTTTCCATTTCAGTACTTTTCATTTCTGCCATTGTTTAGGCATTGCTTTATTTCAGTTGTATTTACTTTCCATGTATTGTACAGAAAGAATGTGAATAAATAAAGTTGCTGTCTTATTATATCTTGTCTCTTGTGATTTTACTTTTATATTGCTTAGATACGCTTAGCGTATTTACTTCACAGTAAATACGTAGCGGCATCATCGCGTCCTCTGCCCGTATACTGGGAAGCGGGACGTGACAGTTATCTGGAGGATACTGACCGGAGTCATTGGATGTGACGGATTTGATAGCCGATCTGAGAGACGGCTATTGAGATATTGAGACATTGAGATATTGAGATATACATATATTATGTCGATGCTTGACACGGATTTTCTGTCGATTTCACAAATGATACTCCAGTATTATTATACAAAAATTTTACTAAGATAAAGTTACAGATTTTCTCATACCAGATATATCCAGGTTTTCGCGATGATTATTCATTCATGTTGCATTTATACTAGTGCATCGCATCAAAATTGTATATGTAGGTTGTGATGCATTGCGTGCATGCTCACGATAGCCTTATTAGATGTTACTCACTACTCACGAGTTGGCAACTCACCCCCGTTGTGCCACAGTATCTTGCAGGTCCGACCCGTCAGTATTGTAGCGGCGGGCATATTTCTTCCTCTGCTTTCTTGGCATCGACTTGCTTGTAGGTGGGTTGTGAGGATATTCTTTTGTTCCTACCATTTATATTTCTATTTTGTATCTAGCATACTCCATCTACCCTTATATATTGGACTAGACTGTGAGACTTGTATTTTTGGTATCTGGTGTCAAGCTCGTATGAGCCGGCTTATATTTGGTCTCAGTTTCCTTGCTTTTAAATGTTGGTTTCATTCTTGGATGATATATCTTACACGTGGTTGTGATTCCGCCGTTCGGAGAAGAGCTAGCTTCCGCTTGGGGATGCCTTTGTTCATTTCTTGTATATGTTCATGTTTGTACCCGTTTGGGACCAATGTTTACAAAGGACACTCTGCCGAAATTTTTATAAAAACTTGAGCTTATTATAAAGACTTTCAAAGTGATTTTCTATGTTAACTTAACTTTTAGACAAGTTTCCTTCACTCTATTTTCTTTAAATGGTTTAGATTTTCTGGGTTTTGGCTTACTTAGACTACGTTACGCCCCTAGACGTTGCGTAATTTAAGTGCCAGTCATGTTCCACATATTCGGGTCGTGACAAAGTTGGTATCAGAGCGATATGTTTTACCTTTCTAAGTGTAGCATGACCCTTGGTAGATGGAGTAGGTGACTTAAGCAGAGTTACGTAGCGTGTGTATATTCCGCTGCATACTTACGATATGGTACTCCGCCTAAGTGACCTTAGGACATATTTTCTTGTATTTCTTTCCTTGATTCTGAATATCCTTGATTCGATTATGATATTCTCATCGAATCCTGTTTCTTGTTCTAGCCACTATGCCGCCGAAGGTTACGAGGGCCCAGACGGCTACCGCCAGAGATGAGATTCGATCGGGCTCGTCTGAGACGGGGACCGATCAGGGCGGTACGTCTATCCCTCATGGACAGACTGATCCGCCTTCTCCAGACCGTATTGCCAGGCTAGAGGCCGGTATGCAGGAGTTGCGTCAGATGATGGGATTTTTAGTTGAGGCCAACCGAGCATCGAGATCTAAGGATGTTCCTCCTACTACACAGACTGTGATTGTACTTGCTGCCCGGACAGCTATTCCTACTGTTACCGAGACTATCCCTGTATCCTTGTAGGAGTTTTTGAGGCTGAAGCCTCCATTTTTTACCGGCACAGATGCGCGGAGGATCTGCAGACATTCCTCGACAGGATGGCTAGGATTTGCTGTTCGCTGAGATGTTCTGACGAGAGATCAGTCGAGCTTGCGAGTTTTCGTCTAGAGGGTCTTGCTTAGACGTGGTGCGAGTCAGTTGAGAGAGACCGAGCTGCAGGTCTACCTCCTATGCCTTGGGATGAGTTCACAACTGTATTTCTTGCTCATTTCCTTCCGGAGAGCGTCCGAGATGCTCGAGCCTATAGTTTCGAGTCTTTGCACAAGACTCCTGGGATGAAAGTATCCGAGTACGACATTCAGTTTACTCAGTTGTCCCGATATGCTCCTTACTAGGTGGACACTGAAGAGAAACGGATAAAGAGGTTTGTGCGGGGACTTGACACGCAGTTATTTCTTGCCATCGGCGCCCAGCGCTTTGACACTTATGCTGCTGCTATGGACACGGCCTTACTGTTGGAGGAGCGCATTTCTGAGACTTCGATCGTTTCGGGACCGAAGAGGATTCGTACAGATATATCAGCTCCAGTGTGGTTTGGCAGAGGTATGGCAGGCAGAGGCCGTGGCGGATTCTTTCTAGGCCGTGGTGGTGGTCGAGGCATGATACGAGGCCAGTTGTTCAGCTCTCATTCACCAGGTCAGCAGCCATCACCAGGATGTTATCGGTGTGGGAGTCCGTATCACCTTATCAGAAATTGTACCGCGAGATGCCAGGGTGCGGCGACAATTCCACATGTGACCTTACCACCTTCACCCCCTGCTCCGAGAGCTTTACTTCCTACCCCTGTTGATGCTCCACGCCAGGCAGATGCTCCTAGAGGCCGTGGGCTTGGCGGTCCTGTTAAGAGAGGACGAGGCGGCAGAGGCAGAGGCAGAGGACAGGCGGCTACTAGTGGGGGACAGGCCCGAGTGTTTGCTTTGACTCTGCAGGCATCCAATGCCGTTGTGACAGGTACTCTTCCAGTATGTTCTTTCAACGTGCGGGTATTATTCGATCCAGGTTCCACACATTCTTATGTATCTACACACTTTGCACCGAGGTTGGGCCGAGAGTCATCTTCGCTAGATCTGCTACTTATTGTTATTACTCCGGTAGGAGAGTCTTTTGTTTCTCGATATGTATTTCGATCGTGTTCCGTTCGTATCGGGGAGAGGGGTTCTTCGGTTGATTTGATTCTCCTCGATATGTTGGATTTCGACGTTCTTCTGGGCATGGATTGGCTAGACACGTGTTATGCGTCCGTGGACTGCCGTGAGAAGGCAGTCAGATTTAGTTTTCCGGATGAGCCAATTCTTGTCATTCACGGAGACTGTAGCGTCACCCTTCCCAGTTTGATTTCTTCTCTTCGCGCTAGTCAGCTCTTGAGAAAAGGATGTCAGGGATTTTTAGCATATGTTCGTGATGATAGAGCCGCATAGGTCCCGTTGGACCAGGTCCCGATTGTGAGAGAGCTTCCTGATGTCTTCCCTGATGATCTACTAGGTTTACCGCTTGAGCGCGATATTGAGTTCTGCATTGACTTGATCCCCGGCACTGGGCCTATTTCTATACCGCCTTATTGGATGGCCCCGGCGGAGCTTAAAGAGCTGAAGGATCAGTTGCAAGATTTGCTGGATAAAAGGCTTATTCGTTCGAGTGTGTCACCTTGGGGAGCTCCTGTCCTGTTCGTCAAGAAAAAAGACGGCAGTTTGCATTTATGCATCGATTATCGTCAGTTGAATCAAGTGACTATGCGGAACAGATATCCTCTACCTCACATTGACGATTTGTTTGATCAGCTCCACGGTGCGGGAAATTTCTCGAAGATTGACTTGCGGTCAGGTTATCATCAGTTGCGGGTTCAGAAGGATGACATTCCAAAGACTGCTTTTCGTACGCACTACGGGCATTATGAGTTTTTGGTGATGTCGTTCGGGCTCACCAATACCCCAGCAGCGTTCATGGATTTGATGAACCGCATATTCAGGCCGTTTCTTGATTAGTTTATTATCGTGTTCATTGATGACATTTTAGTATACTCCCGGATTTGAGAGGAGCACGAGCAGCATTTGAGGATCATATTGCAAAATTTGAGGGAGCATCAACTGTTCGCTAAATTCTACAAGTGTGTCTTCTGGCTTGACAGCGTTGATTTCTTGGGTCACGTGGTTACGAGAGATGGTATATATGTGGACCCAAAGAAGATCGAGGCCGTTCAGCACTGTCCCAGACCTGTATCAGTGACGGAGGTTCGCAGTTTTTTGGGTTTGGCCGGATACTATCGACGTTTCGTACATGATTTTTCTCGTATAGCTGCACCGTTGACCGGGTTCACCCGGAAGGAAGTTCCGTTTCTTTGGACTGAGGCATACGAGCAGAGCTTTCAGTAGTTGAAGACTCGTTTGACGACTGCACCAGTATTATCTTTGCCTTTAGGTTCAGGCGGTTTTGTTGTTTATTGTGATACTTCTCGAGTGGGTTTAGGCTGTGTGTTGATGTAGCATGGTAGGGTTGTCACTTACACTTCTCGGCAGTTGAAGAAGCACGAGCAGAACTATCCCACTTATGACTTAGAGATGGCTGCAGTAGTTTTTGCACTCAAGATCTGGAGACACTACTTATACGGCGAGTTGTGCCAGATATTTACGGACCACAAGAGCTTAAAGTACATCTTCAGTAGCGATATCTAAATTTGAGACAGCGCCGTTGGATGGAGATAGTGAAAGACTATGACTGCGAGATTCTTTATCATCCGGGCAAAGCGAATGTTGTGACAGATGCTTTGAGTCGGAGGCCCGGAGGTAGCTTATCTTGTTTGAGTGCAGTTCAGAGACATTCGATTGCAGATTAGCAGATTCTATGTGACAGCCGAGTACAGTTCGAGTTTACTTTGACCGGGGGACAGCTTGCCCATGTCCGTGCATGTCCACAGTTACTTGACCGTATCCGTGAGGCACAGCCCGGCGATGCCCGTTTTTCAGAGATCATGTAGCAGGTTCGACAGGGCATATATTCAGAGTTTGTGATAGATGATCAGGGAGTGCTACGATTTGGGACTCAACTATGTGTGCCAAATTTTGAGGGGCTGAGACGCGAGATTTTAGAGGAGGCACATTAGTCGGCATATAGTGTTCATATGGGTTCCACTAAGATATACCATGACTTGAGAGATGTCTACTAGTGGGAAGGGATGAAGAGAGATATCACAGATTTTGTTTCGAGATGCTTGACTTGTCAGCAAGTCAAGGCCGAGCATCAGAGGCCAGCAAGAGAATTACAGCCTTTGCCTATTTCGGAGTGGAAATGGGAACGGATCTTTATGGATTTCATCATGGGTCTACCTAGGACCAGTCAAGGGTATGACTCTATTTGGATGATCGTAGACCGGTTGATGAAGGCGGCTCACTTTCTTCCAGTAAAGACCACTTTCGGATTCGTTCAATATGCTCAGATATATATCGACGAAATTGTGCGACTGCATAGGGTTCCGACTTGCATCGTGTCCGACAGAGGCACTTAGTTCACCAGTCACTCAGGAGGCTTTGGGCACCCGATTGAGTTTCAGTACAGCTTTCCATCCGCAGACCGACGGTCAGTCGGAGCGGACCATACAGACTCTTGAGGACATGCTCCAAGCTTGCGTTTTAGATTTCGGTGGCAGCTGGGATCGTCATTTGCCCTTGATAGAGTTCTCCTACAATAACAGCTTTCAGGAGACGATTCAGATGGCACCCTTCGAGGCTCTAAATGGGAGGAGATGTCGACCACCGGTTTGTTGGACAAAGCTCAGTGAGAGCAGTGTTTTGGGACCGCAGATTGTGCAGGAGACGACCGAGAAGATCCAGTTGATTCGGGATAGGATGAGAGCGGCCCAGCGCAGGCAGAAATCTTATGCGGATAGACATCGTCGCAGACTAGAATTTGCTGTAGGTAATCATGTTTTCTTGCGAGTTTCTCCAATGAAGGGCATAATGAGATTCGGAAAGAAAGGGAAGCTTAGTCCAAGATATGTGGGTCCCTTCGAGATTTTCAAGCGTATCAGCACAGTTGCTTATCGTTTGTCTCTTCCACCCTTCTTCCCAGATGTTCACCCCGTGTTCCACGTATCGATACTCCGCAAGTATCTTCATGATCCTTCTCACGCGATTCAGCACCAGACGATCCAGCAGGAGCGCGGCCTTTCTTTCACCGAGTAGCCGATAGTCATTCTGGATCGGCAGGTGAAGAAACTGAGGTCAAAGGTCCTACCGTTCGTAAAGGTTCTTTGGCGTGGCCCGCACATCGAAGAGGTCAAATGGGAAGCCGACGACGAGACAAGGAAGAAATATCCCCATCTCTTCGAAGGTACGCGTAGTTAGATTTAAATTCGAGGACCGAATTTCTTTAAGGGGTGAAAATTGTAACGTTTTAAAAATCGCTTAGGGTAATTATGTGATAATTAGTAATACAACTCGTGTTTTTCGTAAAACCTAATTATAATTATTTTTCTGCATAGGCATAATTATACCTATTTTATTTATGTAATGGCTTATTTATGGGTGTTTTATTAGCTACTTATTAATTGCTAGTTTACTTAATTATTTTCCTTAATTATTTATTTTTAAATATTATTTTAATCTTTCACTTACACACTAAATTAGTAATAATTACAAATCAGTAAGGGTTAATTACATAATAGTGCACCATGGCAACTTAACACTTATTGTAACATGTTGTTTTCAAATTTTTTTTTAGATAGTTCTAGGTTTATGTAGAAAAGATAAAGAGAAAAAATAAAAGAATTAATAAAATGAGAACATGAAAAGAATAGATAATTGAGGTATGGGGGCATGTTGACTTGAGGTATGGTTGCATGTTTCTTGAGCTCGCCCACACATTTCCCCTCACCCCCTCTTCCTAACTCTCGGCCAGAATTTCATTGGCAACCCCCCCTTTGTTCTTCTTCATTTTCATTGCTAAAAACCCTCATTTTCCCCATAAAAAATCCACAATTTCAACTCTAAATTCTAGCTAAATAATCACAAGTTTTCTTTGCCTAAACTAAGCTTGGATTTTGGAGCAAGATAGCATTTTGGGTGGCCAAGTTTGCAAGTTAGATCTCCAAATCTCTGAGGTATAAAAACTTAATCCAATTGTTACTTTGTCAATTATTTGCTTTAATCTAATTTTAATTAGGTGTTAATGTAGTTTTAGTTGCAAATAAAGTTTTAAAGAGAAGGTTTTGGGTTTAAATTAAGGTTTTTATCACTTAATTAAGTTAGCTAAGTGTAGTTTAGCATCTAGTGGCTTTTCAAACATAATCTAGTTGTTAACTTGATGATCTTAACTTTTAAATTGTCCTAATTAAGTGTTTATGCAATTAAATTTAAGAGTAAGAATTAATTTAGCTAATGTTGTGTGGCTTAATTATGATATTTAAGTGTGATTGTGGCTACTAGGTTTACTAAAACACCTAGTTTTGCACTAAAATGTCTAACCATGTATATACTTATTGTGCGATTCTAGAATCGGTTGCGGAGATGTCGGACGCGACAAGGAAAGGAAAGACCGTGATTGGATCATATTAGCCGAGGCATCCCGGTGAGTAGATGCATACATCTATGGGGGGATCGTATGGATGGCGTAAGGCGCCCGATAATTAGGATTTTTAGTAGTTCTTGCATATATATGCGTAGTCTCAAAGCATTCATAGCATGGCATTTCATCTTCTTACACATGATGTTATTACTTAGGACACTTGCACCATTACCATTGGTTTATACCGCACGTGCACTATTTATGCGAACATACACACGCCATTGGTAATTGCTATGTCATGAACACTATAGAACTTGCATAAATCAGTATCTGAGCATTTGCATTATATATGATATGTAACTTGTAGTTGTATATTCATTTCATCAGGATGGATACATAGGATTGCTAGTCATATATATATATACCTCATTGCATCATCATTCATACGTAGTTTTCTAGTCATACATCGCATCACATATTATCGATATCATAGACGTCCGTCATTACCAACATGTTCATATATTGTGATTCTTCTTGGAGATTTCAGTATTGATTAGATTTCTGGATTCTGTGGAAAACCGCAAGAATTTTATAAACCTATTATCATTTTAAAATAGAAATTTACGGTTTTCTCATGATATGATGTGTGTGGCGTACACCTTGAGTTTTCTCGGTTCTTGAGCTGTATCATATACCCAATTCGAAGAGTGGGATGCACCGTCTGCGGGTACATGGTAGACCCGGTGAGGTACCCCGGGGCAAGATGGACGTATTGAGTCGGATTTGAGAGCCGATCTGAGAGACGGCTATTGAGTTATTGAGATATACATATATTGTGTCGATGCTTGACACAGATTTTCTGTCGATTTCACAAATGATACTCCAGTATTATTATACAAATTTTTACTAAGATAAGAATACAGATTTTCTCATACCAGATATATCCAGGTTTTCGCGTTGATTATTCATTCATGTTGCATTCATACTAGTGCATCACATCAAAATTGTATATGTAGGTTGTGATGCTTCGTGTGCATGCTCACGATAGCCTTATTAGATGTTACTTACTACCCACGAGTTGGCAACTCACCCCCGTTGTGCCACAGTATCATGCAGGTCCAACCCGTTAGTATTGTAGCGGCGAGCATATTTCTTCCTTTGCTTCCTTAGCATCAACTTACTTGTAGGTGGGTTGTGAGCATATTCTTTCCCCCCCCATTTATATTTCTATTTTGTATCTAGCATACTCCATCTACCCCTGTATATTGGACTAGACTGTGAGACTGTGAGACTGTGAGACTTGTATTTTTGGTATCTGGTGTCAAGCTCGTGTGAGCCGGGTTATATTTGGTTTCCGTTTCCTTGCTTTTAAATGTTGGTTTCATTCTTGGATGATATATCTTACATATGGTTGTGATTCCTCCGTTCGGCGAAGAGCTAGCTCCCGCTTGGGGATGCCTTTGTTCATTACTATGTTCACGTCTGTACTCGTTTGGGGCCAGCATTTACAAAGGAAACTCTGCCGAAATTTTTACAAAAACTTGAGCTTATTATAAAGACTTTCAAAGTGATTTTATATGTTAACTTAACTTTTAAACAAGTTTCCTTCACTCTATTTTCTTTAAATGGTTTATATTTTCTAGGTTTTGGCTTACTTAGATTACGTTACGCCTCTAGACGTTGCGTAATTAAGTGCCAGTCACGTTCCACATATTCGGGTCGTGACACATCATTCAACTTTTCGCTGGCTTCGCTAACGTGGATCATGTAGCATGATTTGGCATTGGGTTGCACATAGCCTAGGCCCCGTCTATCTGGGACTCGCCTCTCGATGAGCGATCAGACCTGAGGCGTCTGCAATAGCCTCTCATAAAACTTTGCTTCAGATTCTGTCTAGTATAACCGACATCCGCACCTTTTAAAATATTCTCGCATCCCGGACGCATAATATCTGGGATTTAAGACGGCTCTTATGCCTCTCTCATAGGGAGGGCATGTTGCGGACAAATCATTCGGGTTCACAACAGGGTTCGATCCATAAAACAAGATGCTCTTCTATTCGCTGTTCCTTCAAGGGACATAGAAGGTTGTCAGTTGGTCCACAGTGGAGACCGACAACACGTCGAGCTCTTTAAACATCTGTTCCGAAACTTGGTGATGGCCAGGGATCCCTCGATGACTTCAAAGGTCTCTTTTAGCTTCACTTTTTGCGTGAGAGTCCGACCTGTACAACTGTTGCAAAACGGGTCCTCCTCTGACTCTTCGGTATCGCTGCCGAAATGAGGGCGAGCTTTGCTGCCGGATGGGCCCTCAATATCAGACTTGTCCATATCGCTACTGAAGTGAGGGCGATTTTTATGGAAGGACGGACTTGCAGCGTCGGACTCATCAGTGTTACTGCCGAAACACGGGCGCACTTGGGGATTTTTACTTTTAAGGGTGACGACCGGCTTAGATTGGATTTTGAGACTCTGGGCCTTCTTATTTTTAATTGACCGTGACTCAGGTTTGCTTTTGAGATTCTAGGCACTTTTATCTCTAGTTGACCGCGGCTCAGATTTTCCTATGAGGCTATAGGCCCTCTTATCTTTAGTCGGCTGCGGCTCAGCATTTTGGGGTTTCATAAAGTACTGAGAATCTTCATATCGGACTTCATGTACACCAAATGGCCGTATGTCTCCGTCAATGCATCTTTCTTCGCCATTTTTGGTATACTTCATGCATTGATGCAGTGTTGATGGAACAATGCCATAATCATGAAGCCACGGTGGTCACAAGAGAATCTTATAGGACGAGTCGGCGTCGATCACGTATATCTTAGTTTCGGTTTGCAAGTTCCCAAACCTGATTGGCAAAACTATAGATCTCAGAACTTGCTGGCAATTTTGATTGAATCCATGGATGAAAATCGTCTCCTTTGACAGGTATCAGACATCCATTAATAAACTCTTTAGAGTTCGCAAGTTCATGATATTCACTGAGGACCCCGGATCAATCAATATGCGATTAATCCGATTTCCGTCGCTGTACCCTGTCACATAAAGCGGCCGGTTATGTTCAGCTGTCCCTAGTAGCAGGTCTTCATCTTTAAATGTGACCGCAGCTGTGTGCAGAGTGTACTGGGCTTCTTCTATATTGATCTCCGCGAAGCGCGCCTGGTATCGCTCGGGGTTTTGCAGAGCATAGATAAGGATGTCCTTGAGCTCCTTGGATAGAACTAGAGCATCATAGATGCTTAAGAGGGATGGAAGCTAGATGCTTAAGAGGGATGGATGCTTCCGGAGGTGAGCCAAGACGTTATAGTCTACCAAAGAAAAGCTCGAGTCTCCATGAGTCGGATCTCTCCCGTCTTCTTTATTAGCCACCTGTTTTTCCTTTTCCTTTTCCTTTGGGGCATTGCCTTGTTTTGGCGTTAGAGCCTTACCGCTTCTGAGCTGGATCTGGTTGGCTTTCGTGGCGAGCCCATCGTCCTCTTCGGGAAAACAGAGCTTCTCCTCAGAGTTGCTGCCAAGATGGATGGCGTAGCAGGTCATAGTAGGGACCCCATCGGCACCCTCTTTCAATTCTTCTAAGATTTCTGCGGCTTCTATAGGGAAGAACTCCTTCAGTTGGATAAGGGTTCTTTCCTTTTGCACATAGTCTTCGAGGGAATCGACGTATTTTTGAATGGTCATTCTCCTCGAAGACACTTCTTTGTGTCGAGCTGCGTCTTTCTTTTTCTTCTTTCTAAGCTTCTTCATCTTCGAGCCTGTCCGTCTCAGATTGGTGGACGGGACAATGGGCCCCTTTTGCCCTTCCCACTCGACTCTGGGTTCTTTCTGAAGAAACTTTAGCATCTTCTCTGTCTTCTTGGATATGTACACATTCCACAGAGGTTGCGACACGTTGTCCTCATTTCTTATGGCAGACGGTTCAGTGATATGCTTCCAAAAGGCTTCAGCTTCTGTATGTACGAAATTATCGATTGTGACTAGATCGTTTGTCAACACGCCAGGGGACAATGAGATTTCTCCTGCCTTGTACTGTTTCTCGACCCAATCTTTGAATACGTAGCAATCCTCGATGACGTGACCTAGCATTCTGTGGTATGGGCAATACAGAGGGTTGTCAGTCATGTTTACTTCATGCGGCCTCTTTCGGTTCGGCAGTTGTAAACTATTTCTCAAGGCGTCCCTGAATATCTTCCGGACATTGTCCCTTCTGAAAAAGTAGACCTTGCTTTTTCTCTCTTCCAAAGTCGTTCCTTCTCCTCCTAATATTGGCTTTTGCGATCGGTCAGTATTTTGTCTGCCCGCCCTTCTCTTGTCTTCATTGTCAGACGCATTGAAGACGTTGGTATTGTTGGAGCTCCCACCTTTACGATGGTCGTCCTTTCGGCTCTTCCAAGGTTTGTCATTTTTAGATTCCGGGGTTGACTCTCGCTTCGAACGTTACAACATCTGAACTTTCTTGGTCAGGTCCTGGAATGTTTTGAGACCCGTGGTACATAGGAACGGGGCAATCCAATTGCTGAGATTCCCAATGAGTAGGCTAACGGATTGGTCCTGTTCTAACGGCGGCTCTCACTTGACGGTGAGATTGTGCCATCAGGCAATGAAGTCCGTGTTGCTTTCATTCTTCACCTGCTTGGTCCTCACAAGGTCAGCAATGTAGATTTTGTCGCAGACACTCATGAATCATTACCGAAACAGAAACTCCATCTGGGCGAAAGTAGTGACGGAATCGTCTGGTATGCTCGCGTACCATTCGAAAGCGACACCAGTTAGGCTGTTGACAAACTGACGGAGAAGAAGCGCATCGTTGCCCCCTGTATTCCCACACGATGCTTTAAAGTGGGCAACATGTTGATTCACGTTTCTCGTCCCATCGAATCTCCTGAATTTAGGGATGTTGTAACCACTAAGAAACTCAATCAGGTCGTACTGTGCAGGGTACGGCCTCCCACTGCTGCCAACGTCTTTCTGAGCCTTAGCTTCGGCCACCAATGTTTTAACTTTTTTGGTGACCAAATCCATTATTCGATCTTGCGTTAGAGGAATGGCACCATTTGGGCCAAGGCTTCCCCAGAAGCGGAATACGGTCGACTTTCGTGTAGCTTGCCCATATTCGGACCTGAAGGGACACGCATTGTTCGCTTTGAGTCGTTATCGCCCGGCTCATGAGTAGAGACTTGCGCTTGATTGGAGGGCGCCCGAGCAACTTGAGCCGTGAGCTGCATCACAACGTTCCTCAAGTCATCAATTTTGGAGTATAGCTTGGCCATCTCCTTATCTTTGCTTCGAAGTTGTTTTCAGAGCTCTTGGAGAAGCTCCTTGATTGCACGATTTTGGCGTGTCGTGTATTTGAAGTTCTAAAGTTAACCGCGATCAGGACGGTGTCGCTTTGCAGCTAGCCGCGATGAGCACGGGTCGATCCACAGGGAGACAGAGCGTTTTACGTTCTTGTTTTGGCGAGTTAATGCGCATGGCGGAATGTTCGTATCTATCCTATGTGTTATATGCAACGTATAAGCTTGTTAGGAAAAGATACAATATAGTAAGCTAGTGAATTCGTACTCAAACCTTTGAGCCGAGTCTTGACCAATTGAAGCTAGAGCAATCGGCAACAACGTGGATTAGGGTATTTAAGCACGGTATTCGTGGAATCCGGCTTATTGACCCTTGTCCTTCCGTTCTTGTCTCTTGCTTTCGCCTCCGGCGAAACCGAACGCAACAGGTCGCGGTTAGAGATCACCAGTACGTTGGTAAGGTAGGGTGCCTAACGGAGCGCTTGCGTAAGGTTTGGACGGAGTTCAATGGAAAATAACAGGAAAAGGAATGGGAAACGAAATCCTTAACTTACAATATCATATTCTTTTACTAACAACACATATTTACAACCATCTCAAAAACAAACCAAAAAAGAGGTAAAGAAAAGATAAACAAAGAGAAGAAAAGAGCAACACAAGAAAGTAAATGATATGGTAATAAATGCATGAAAGTAAAGCATGGAATTTAAAGAGTAAGAATGTAAAGCAAGTAAATAAATTGCAAGAAAGTAAAGCAAGATAAAGAGAACTATGAACCAAAGAGCACATAACAAACCATGGATTCAATAGCCCAATCTTAAACTTGCAAGCTCAATGAAGAGGTTGCAAGATCAAGAGAAAGCTAAGAACCCAAGGCAAATGAAGGAACAAAAGAGAGCTTTATTAATTCCAAAGTAATGATACAACTCTTGAGTGCAATAACCAAAGCTTAACCTTGTAAGCTCAATGAAGAGGTTGCAAGATCAAGTTAAGGCAAAGAACTCAAGGGGTTAGCTATGTACAAGAGAACAAAATGAAAAACAAAAGAGTAGAAGTGTAAAATGAAAGACAAAATTGGACCCTTGACCCCTTGCTCACTGGTCTGCTTTTATAGGCTCAAAACATGAATAAAAAAACAATAAAAATATGATGACAAGGCAGCAAGGGAGGGACTACAGAAGACTGGGGCCCATTGGGCACTGCAGGGCCGGCCAGCTCGGCCAAAGAGCCAATGTGCTCGGCCAAATTCCGAGGCCCTGGTCTCGGGTTTGGTGTGTGGTCTTGTATGCTTCCCCACATCACTCTGGTACTGCTAGATTTGTCAATTTGAATTTGTGTTGCACTCAGGGTTTTGGAGAGAAACTTGATGATACAAATCACATCAATACTTTATGCATTAACTCCATATCACTTCTTATGCCTACTTGCACAAGTTGTGTGCCTTGGGCAGCCCCCTCTCTAGGTCCAAGCTCCAAGAGTATGTGTTGGACCAAAATTGTGTACGCTTTATTTGTTTGCAAAATAACTCTTGGATATCGATCGATTTCCAGTATGGATGCAGTGTCGGCTCACAAACGATATATCCGAGATTTTAAGTGTATTTCCAGTATTTTGTCACGGATACCTGTAAGTATTGAGCAGACACTGGTTAATAGTACCGATATATACAAAAAATATATAATGAATGAGTGGTATTAAAATGCAATATTCTGATATGAACAAATACCCCCAAACTTATCTTTTTATCGTCCCGAGCAAAACAAAAATCCTAGCCTCACTTTCGCAGGGAACGCAATTGCATTGAGCTCGTGCAACAAGCCGTTAAATCTCTAGGTGTCCCTAGTAGGAGGAGTGTTGTCTCCTGAGGGTTTTCAGCGGATTACACCCACAAAATCCCGTCAAGCTAGTTTCATAAGTTAACGTAGATTCTACTCCTACAATTTAGTATCTAGGTTAGAAATTCTATCAACCTAAGTTAGAAATATTCAACCCTTATATTTCACACATGCTATTTATTTAACCTTAGATCCTATACGTTTTACAGTTTAGAAAGATCTCGGTGTCTCTTGAGTTTTCCTTCTAAAGTGCGGTCTTAAATCAGGGATTTTTATCAGTTTTACGGAAAACATAAGTCTTATTCTTTATTTCTATCTTTCCTCCAAACATTGATTGTATACCCCTACGTGTGTGTATAATTTCACCCCTACACTCAAGAATTCAATTCAAGCTATAGTACCCTTGCCTTAATACCTAATACTACTTCTTTTCGTTAAATGATGGACGGTTTTGCTTACCCGCCTTTCATGCGACTATTAATGTTTCTTGAGGCACTAACAACCGATTACTGAATGCGTGAGCTTAAAGCGTAAATAGCAGTTTCCAGGTCTTGACTTTATTTTTTTTCCTTCTTTTTTTTTGTATTTTTCTTTTTCAAGACCGGATATATTTTTCAATGATACTCTTTTTGGTGGTTAGCTTTAAATATCGTTTTTTCTTTCATACTAGGTTTTCAGGCAAGAGTGTTTCTAGGTATCTTCTACTATCCCAAGTTTCAAGGTGCGTGTATGTGCGGTTTGTACGGTATATACTTTTTAAATTTGAATTCAAGAATAGAAACTATTTTTCAGACTTATCCTTTAGTAAAGCTTCAATACTTTCCCTTCATCTTGACTTAACTCAAGAACTGAACTCAAGATTACCTACTTCTAAAAAAAACTGTAAGGACGTATAATTACCAAGGTTAAACAGAATGAGGGTTATTTTTAGGGTTTTCAATTCCTACGCCTAGGATTTAGTTATTTTCTAACGTATCAACTAAACTTTCGGAATAAAACCTAAGTTACCCTATTAGCTAACTTAACGACAAAGTTTTTATATTTTTGTAAATTTTTTCGATTTTTATGGGTTTTTAAATAAGTATGCAAATGCAAAATATACACATGAATGCGAAGGAAGAAAGCTTACCGAGCACACCCCCAAACTGAAACTTGACAGTGCCCTCACTGTCAGGCTACACTAAGAGGGTCAAAATTGTCGGCACTCCCTATAAATATATATATATATATATATATATATATATATATATATATATTTATGTACAAAGCGAAAAGCAAACCAAAAATATATATATACACAAAAAGGATCCCCCCAAACTTAAGTGAAACAGTGTTTCCACTGTTTAAGCGGTGAAGTTCGGGATTAGGGGGGAAAGGGAACAACATCAATCTATACAAGACCTTACACAGGCCAAAGGTTAACACCAACTATTCAAAAATTTTATCGTGATATCGCAATGGCTGGAGAAAGAAAGCGGAGAGGAAAGAAATGGAGAATACGTGAGACCGTATGCGGATAGAAGTGGTATACGGTCCCGGTATATGAGAAGAAGAATGGCGGAAGGGAAAAAGAAATGGAGTACGAACTTGAGGGTGGAAATGGAGTGAATAAATTAGTACAATTTGTGATGAACGATGTGTAAAAAGCGATTGTACTAATCTATTAACCTGTCGAGAAATGGGGTCAAATCCCTCAAGATTCGTGAGAAAACATGGTTCACCGAACTTGGTAAACCATACATAAGAAATGAAATTGATACGGTGTCTTGCAAGGTCGGAATGACGGAAAGGGTGGAGGGGAGTGATCGAGGAGGGGTATCAGTTAAAGGTTCAGGAGGGTGTATACAGTCAATTAAAGGGGCAGGATGAATTGGAAAATCCGACTCATCAAGTAAAATTGGTTCATCCTCAATACTATCCTCAAAAATTAACTCATCCATGCATTTATCATCAATTTCTAGATGCATATGGAGTTCGGGGAAAACAGTTAATGACTCGGGATGATGAATTGGAGAGAAAGACTTATCCAAAGCTATGGGTTCATCATCCAAAATATCCCTAGCGTCGATATTCTCAATCAAGTGAAAATTAAATTTCTCAGACAGCTCAACAAAAGCATGGATATCAATCAATTCAGGTTCTAGAGTGGAGGTTTAGAGGTCAAAAGGGTTGGGTGTGGTTTCACTCGACAAGGTCCCTTCACAATCTGGTAAATCAAACACTACAAAGTCGCACAACTCATTAATCATTCTATCTTCAATTGATAAATCCTCTCGGACACTTGATAGACATTCAAAATTGGAGTTGTGGGATTCAATTTGGGATGGGTAGGTTTGATTTGGAAGGGTGTACAGCTCACTCTCACCACTCAAATTCTCTGCTTGTCCTATCGCCTCATCATACATTGGAAAATATGGAGCTAGTTGGAAACTAACTACCGGATCACTAGGTTGTATGAGGGCGGCCATGGAAGCATTCAAATCCATTATCTATTTGTACGACGCTACCCGAAGTCTTCTGACGACTGTTCCAGACTAGACATGGGTTGTGAAGGGGTTTCAGTAAAAAATTCAAACTCGTTTGGATACTGGAATCTCCCAAAAGGTTGTGGAGAAGCAATGTCTAGAGAAGGTGTAAAAGTTGGGTAAGACTGGTAGGAATTGAATGGTTGGACAGGGTTATGACCAACATTTGGATAAGAAGGTGAATGGAATTGTTGATCAAAAGAATTGGAAGTGGTGAAAGGAGTGAAAGATCGGCTACGGGATTGTTCAATACGTTCAACAATAGACATAGGTCTTGGAGTTACAACAGGACTCTCAAAAGGGGTATCAACGTACGAAGGCGGGGAAGGTTGAAACGGTTGATACAGAGTGGATTGCGGAGTCCAATTGTTTGTTCTAGATGCGTCTATCCGATCTTTCAAAGAAAGTTTAGGCATGGAGGGATCGTTCGAAGTTCGACCAAAGCAAGAACCGTATGAAGTAATGTCTGGTTGTGGGTACCAAAGTTCGGCAAGAGTTTTTCGAGGTGGGGTACCCATGATATGAAGAGAGAAAGGAAAAAGAATGTGATGATTTTTTTATATTTTTATATTTTTTGTTAGTTATCAACAAAAGAATGAAATATACACACAAAAAGAATCTGGACAAAAACAATCACGACAAAAATACCACACTACTAATCGGTCTAGGGTTCACCTAGGTCAACCAGACCTGCTCAAGAACTTGATTGTCGCAGTAAAACTGTGTCGAGAAACGGGCTCAAGATATACTGATTACGAGGCCAGGTAAGTGCAGAGATAAGGGGAGGTTTTCCGACGCTTTCGCGAAGGTCCTTAAGTAGATAACCCTTTCTCTTTTGGCGGTTTTGCCGTGAACACTTTCCTAGACACCCCATGAACGATATACCGTTAAGCGGTATTCTAAACACAGTTAACTTCTCCTAGTAAGCGCGAAGTCCTTAAAGGCTTAAAATCTAGTTTCTTTTAAAATTTGTGCGGGTAAACGTTATGCTCAATTTCGTGATTTGTGGGCCACGGAAAAGGGGATGAGATTCTTTACCGTATGTTGTGGGTTCGCTTGCCCTTAAGTCCGTATTAATGTATGCAATGCGCAATTCAATAAAAAATTATTTAAAGAATCAAACAATCGTTTTTTATGTTTAAACTCGGCATTGCAACAAATACGGGTTAGTCAAGTTTTGGCGTTTGAAAGCGAACTTGCAAAGAATCCTGCAAAGATAGTATATTGGATGCATCGGATGTGAGAAGAAGGTGTTAGTAAAGCACGTACCGATAAGTTTTCGGGTTAAGAAACCCACGTTGAAGTTAAATCCGAATAGCTTGAAAGTTTGCTTGCGCGGGTCAAACTACCCGGATCTTTGACACTATACTTTGCAATCACCTTAGCTTGGAATGTACACTTTGCTCCCCACGATCGCAGTTCGCAAATCCGTAAGAATCTATAAATGTTGGAAAAAACGGATATTAGTGCGGAAAAGCGATATGAGTACCTAAATACCTACACACTAAAAGTTATAAAAAACAAGCAATAAAAATGGGACAAAAACAGAACACTGGAGCACAGAGGAGAAATTGGAGGCAAAATGAGGTGACCAGGCCGGCGAGCTTGGTTTTTTTGGGTAAGTCGCCGGTTCAACTAAGAAGTTTGGGCTCCAAATTTCTTCTGCTGTCTCAGTGTTCTACTAGTGCCTCACTGGTATTGTTTATCTTTTTAGTTGAGATCCCGAGTGCTAGCAGGTAAGAAATCCAGAGAGCAAAAATGGTTAGTTTTGTTAGTTTTTGTTTTGGTTTTGAATTTTTTTAATTTTTAGTTTGTTTTAAAAAAAAAGTGTTAGATGGATATTAACAAGATTAACCCGAAATAACAAGAATAAAAACGTTACCGTCTTCCCGGCAACGGCGCCATTTGATCGCAATTCTTTCGGCGTGTCGTGTATTTTAAGTTCTAAATTCTAACCGCGATCAGGACAGTGTCGCTTTGCAGCTAGCCGCGATGAGCACGGGTCATCCGCAGGGAGACGGTGCGTTTATGGTTCTTGTTGTCATGAGTTAATGCGTGAGGCGGAATTGTTCGTATCTAACCTATGTGTATATGCAAGTATAAAGTTGTTAGGAAAAGATACAATAGTGTAAGCTAAGGAAATACGCACTAAAATCTTTGAGCCGAACTTAACTATTGAAGCTAGAGCAATCGGCAACAACGTGGATTAGGGTACTTAAGCACGGTATTAGAAATCCGGCTTATTGACCCTTGTCCGTCCGTTCTAGTCTCTTGCTTTCGCCTCCAGCCAAACTGAACGCAACCGGTCGTGGTTAGGGATCATTGATACCTTGGTAGGGTAGGGTGCCTAACAGAGCGCTTGCGTAACGTTTGGATGGAGTTTAATTGGAAAATACGGGAAAAGAAAATGAGCAAAGAAAGCTTAACTTACAATATCGCTATCTATTCCTAACAACACATATTCACAAACATCAAAACAACAAACTAAAAAGAGCAAAGAAAAGAGAAACAAAGAGAAGAAAAGAGCAACACAAGAAAGTAAATGACATGGTAAGAAATGCATGAAAGTAAAGCATGGAATGTAAAAAGCAAGAATGTAAAGCAAGTAAATAAATTGCAAGAAAGTAAAGCAAGATAAAGAGAACTAGGAACCAAAGAGCACATAACAAACCATGAATTCAATAGCCCAATCTTAAACTTGCAAGCTCAATGAAGAGGTTGCAAGAACAAGAGAAAGCTAAGAACCCAAGGCAAATGAAGGCACAAAAGGGAGCTTTATTAATTCCAAAGTAATGATACAACCCTTAAGTGCAATAACCAAAGCTTAACCTTGCAAGCTCAATGAAGAGGTTGCAAGATCAAGTTAAGGCAAAGAACTCAAGGGGTTAGCTATGTACAAGAGAACAAAATGAAAAACAAAAGAGTGGAAGTGTAAAATGAAAGACAAAATTGGACCCTTGACCCTTTGCTCACTGGCCTGCTTTTATAGGCTCAAAACAATGAATAAACAAACAATAAAAATATGATGACAAGGCAGCAAGGGAGGGACCACAGAAGACTGGGGCCCGTTGGGCACTGCAGGGCCGGCCAGCTCGGCCAAAGTGCCAATGTGCTCGGCCAAATTTCGAGGCCCTGGTCTCGTGTTTGGTGTGTAGTCTTGTGTGCTTCCCCACATCACTCTGGTACTGCTAGATTTGTCAATTTGAATTTGTGTTGCACTCAGGGTTTTGGAGGGAAACTTGATGATACAAATCACATCAATACTTTATGCATTAACTCCACATCACTTCTCATGCCCACTTGCACAAGTTGTGTGCCTTGGGCAGCCCCCTCTCTAGGTCCAAGCTCCAAGAGTTGTGTGCACACATGCTATGTGTTGGACCAAAATTGTGTACACTTTATTTGTTTGCAAAATAACTCTTGGATATCGATCGATTTCCAGTATGGATGCAGTGTCAGCACACAAACGATATATCCGTGATTTTAAGTGTATCGAGCGAAAGATTCATCCTAGTAAATGTGGGATGCGGCGGCGCCCCGGCCGTCAAACCGACACCAAATGCGGAACAAAAACTTTTTACAAAACCGACGTTACCGCAATCCAAATACCCGGATCGTTCCATTAACCGTAAACTAGCGAAATGTAAAAGGAGTTAAAGAGATTATACAGATCGATCCGTGTCCTTCAGTCTTTAATCTCCGCACCAAGCTCCCCGCTGCTGCGCCGACAAAGTCCGCTCCCCGATCTCGCTCGTCGAAATGGCACCACGTCATTGAATCTTTATACGGGCTCCCGCTTCTGTACCGAGGCAACTCGGACATGAAGTTTGCTAGCCGACATGTCCAAGAATGAAGTAGAGAGAGTGTAGAATTCTTTGTCTCAAGACACCCAAGTGATTAGGTGAAGGTAAATGAAGTTGCCAATTTCAAATGAGATGAAGAGAGCTAAAGGATTTTGCAAGTGATGAAGTTTTTCCTCACCCCTCACAAAAATCAGCCCACCCCAGTGAGGTCGGCCACCACCAAGAATGCTCACTGAAAAAATCAAGCTTGCCTAAAAAAAATGAGCTCGGCCAAGTTGGGAGGTTCTCTGGGAATATTTGTGCTATCTTTTGTGCTCTCCTTTCTACACCACAAAAAGCCCCCTCGAAAAGGAAGTGGCTGAATTGCAGAAGCCCCCCTCCGCCACAAAAGACAGCCACCACACAATAAATTAATCACCACTCCAAAAACCCATCCCTCATAAATGACCATGCCTCATGCACAGTGCTCGAAATGGGCGGCCCAAAAAAATGGTCAAAGTCAAAAGCAAATGGCTCACATGGATTAGACATAGCTCGAAATGGGCGGCACAAAAAAATGGTCAAAGTCGGAAAAGGAAACTGGCAACTCCGAAAATAATCCCGTAACGAATTACGAGATTACCCCTCAACTGTAAATACAAATGCAACGAACAAAAATATTCCTACAATACGATACTAGGATCCGGCTTAAACCAAAGCCCGTTAGTATTATCCGTCCAATCCTGATCCGTGCACACCCTGCCATAAAACCATATGGCCTCTACAACGTTTCGCCCGAACTTGGGAAACTGTCTGTGGGGGACTCTAATGACTCATCAATACACTGGCACTGGGTATAACCACTAGCACGTCAGAGGTACTAGCTGTACGTAACGGTTGCCTATGTATTGAAAGAAGGGGAAGCTGATGAGCGAACTCATCCAGAAACCCTACTGAGCCTGACAGTGATAATATCCGTACAGTCCGTTCCGTTCGTCTATGAGTATCGCATATAGGGCCTAGGGGACTGGTAAACGTCAGACCCTCAATAGCGGTATAAGTCGTGTCGGAGAGTAGCCCAGAACACCCTGAGATACTACTGGAATACCTACCAGTAAATCTCGATTACCCTGGCCAGGGATTTCGTGTAATGGCTCTCCTAGACACAGCGCGATCTCACCCCTAATACCGGGAGAGACGAATCCTTGACGATCCGCTCACTGCCTCCATGTGGCTCGGGACTGTACCCAACTAAAACCTGTTTGCACGACTCCTTTGAGCCGTGGTAGGGTCGTAATCAAAGCACAGTGGGAACTCACACGAGACAAATGACGATCTCAGGTCGACAGACTAACATGTATACATGTCACCTGGGAACTGCTATATGACGATATGTATAATACCAACTAGCATGTTCCCGGCGAGTCCTGTCCGGTGTACTCATATCCCAATGAGCACCTGTATACATCTTAGGTGAACCAACTGACACCAATGGCTTGTGAAACCGGCCACCGCCCCTTGTCGGGGTCTCGACTGTATACACTAGTCTACCCTAGAGTATCGATGCCCTGTCTCGAAACTCCCACGACTAGGGACACTTTAAGGATGTGCTTATAGACCCCAGCTCCCACGTATATGATCGCCATCATACTGCTGGCAGTCAAGAAAGAATCCTATGGGCTCTATCAACATGCAATAGTGAATTAAAGCATGTACACGATGATAAAGACAAACCAGATAGCATACTATCATCTCGAGCAGGACTGTCCTATCGGCATCGGTCCTCCCTCAATCATTGCAATCACGTACCTGCGATCCAATAATTGACTTTGAGGGCACTATATCCAACAATCTCCCACTTGCACTTAAGGCTATTTATTGCGATGTCGCGTACTCACAGCTCGTGTGATACCGAACATCCAACTACTCTACTAATCAGTTTCACGAAGCTCGTTTGTAAAACTATTGTGTTCGAGAAATAGCCTCAGTGAGTGGACCCGCCCTGATGTTTCTTTCCATGTCTCTCTTTTTCTCAAGTTCGCGGAGAAAGCCATCTTCCGAAATGAGCAATACCTGTCTTAGAATATGTCTGGATATCTGATGGGACCTAGTTCACAAGTGAACTCCAAATCCAGCAAACTTCTTAGACTGTTTCGTCAACTGAATTTAATCAGTATCCTGCGCCATGCCTCCCACAGTATCCGCTTGGACCACCTGTCCAAACTACTGCCCCTCGTCAGAGGGAAAACTATAACTCTGACAGTCACTCTGTCATCCGGGTCACCTTGGAAGCCTGGAATGATAACCGTCTCCCGAAGGAGGCTGTCGTTATCAAATCCCTAAAACAACCACTTATGTTCTAAAACTGCTTCCGAACGTTTCTCCAAGGTTGGATTAATATCAACTTATTGCATTTAGTGCAAAAACAACATCTGGTGTGGTACTTGACATCTCATGATCAACTCAATTGCCTAAGCAAGTGATCTGCCAATCATGCACATCCCTCTCCCCTTTAGTCTGTAAGACACCTTTAGAGAGGGTGACTCCATCACCTGCAGGTACACCACCATGCCAGGAGTCGTTCATTCTAAAATACCTTTAGAATGCTGTCAAAGTACCAAGATTGGGAAACTATCCAAAGTTAGATCTAAAACCATAGATACAGTAACCAGAATGCCTGATATTATATCCATATCCTATGTGGAGAAACTACTGTGTGAAAACCACAGTATAACCGATCGTAGTGTAGGAATATTACTTCCTACAAGTGTATGTCATCCAAGTACCAGGACATCATACCCTACTACCTTCTTAACAGATCCATCCCCTATTCTGATGAAGTCAAAGCTTATGACCATCACATCAAAATTAGATGATCTATCACCGCTATATCTGCTTTAGTCTATAAATAGACACAAGCTACTTGTCCACTGTGCTTCCGCTGCTCCCACTGACTACGATAACCCTCTGGCAGAGTCATATACACGTGCACTTCTAAAACTAGAACGATGCTATACTCATCCTCCTTCCGGGTCTCATAGTCTGGAACAACAGTAATGGAAAGTCTGGGTAAACAAGAACCTCCCTGTCACCGTCCTTGAGGCTATCAGAGTACCTCTCGGGTGCCTGAGCTTACCCACCATATCTGTGGAGTGGCTAATGGAATGTCAATCCTGATTGAATCTTTAGGTCCTATTAAATTTTCCGTAACCGTTTGCGGGTCTGGAATCTCTTCCAGTTCTACCATACTCCCACTGCTGTTTTCTGAAAAAATACATTTTACTAAAACTGTGGTGAGTCAAGAACAATATCACTATTGATCTTCCAGATGGCAGAAAGTTAACCCTCGTCATAGCCCGGGTTAACCCACAAACAGCCATTACAGAAACGTGCCTATAGTTATCCAGAGTCTGGTTTTAAGCATAAGCCGGAAAACTCCCCGTACCTTAACATCGGTAAGATACAGACCATTTTATATACAATATAGAAATAGAGGCACTTATCTAATTAGAACCAGATTCAAATCATGCAGCTGTCTCCAGTGCATGTCAACTAAATGGAAAGAGGACGATCAGCATTATTCAACTTAGGAGTGCATCCAATTATGAGTAACCTGAAAAAGAAACAAGATCCTTAAAACCCATTACTATCAACTGAATCCCAAACACAAGTATCTATATCTTCAATCACCTTGAAGAATCCCGATACTTATAACACCTGGTTCTCTACTTTATTCTTTTACTTATAACTTCTCAAACTTGGACCTTGTATTTCTACGAAACACATGTCTAAAACTTGAGAAGTAATAAGTAAACAGAATACAGTACGAGGATCAACCCCTCTGTCCTAATGGACACTGGACAATATACAATACTTTGTATAAGTCCCGTGAGTTGAACAACTCAAACCCTGTGCGTCGTAGGTTGAAAACTGTACCCTGGAGATTTCTTCAAATATCACCAATTACAACGAATTCCGATATAATGAGGATGATCACCTAATTCCCAATAACTTACTCCCACTCATTGTCTGTAAAACCATACAGATGTGTGAATCATACCTGGTAAATACATACCCTGGAGCAAGGGTCTAATTGGGAAATCAGTTTTCAATTAATAATGCATAGTGAAACTGAAACATGAAAATATTTCTAAGGGGTATCCGGGTATTCCTAGTAATGCCTCTTCCATTATGCAGATTCATGACTGTAACCGTATATTTCGTTGCCATCTCTCCAAATCCCTTTATTTGTCTTTAGTCGTTACCTTCTGTACACCATCGTTAGGCTTAATGGTTTTCTTCCTTCCCTACCGTTCGGCACCAGCCTATGGTTTGGAAGAAGACTATCCAATAAGCATAATAGGTGTACTCTCCTAATCCTAGGAGCACTCGCAACCTGAGAGAAGGTAAGGATAAAAGATAACTGAATAAGCCTTATTCCTATTTCTCCTGAACCAGAATCCATCCTCGAAAAAAGTTCCTTCGAGTTCGTATATAACCATACGATGGATTTATCCAATGAAATTGGATGTTCATAGTGATACGGGGTGTTCTGGAGAAATACAAAGGTGAATTAGGAGTGGCGATGAAATACGTGGTTTGGTCGTGAATGTTAGCAGTCGCAATTTACTTTGCCCTCTTTCTAATCCTTTTATTTGTCTTTACTTATTACCTTCTGTACACCCAACTTAGGCTAATTGGTTTTCTTCATTCCCTACCTTTCGGCACCTGCCTATGGTTTGGAAGAAGACTATCCAATAAGCGTAATAGGTGTACCCTCTCCTAATCCTAGGAGCCCTCACAAACTGAGAGAAGGTAAAAGGAAAAGACAACTGAATAGTCCTATTCAATCTCTCTAGAACCAGAATCCATCCTCGAAGAAGTTCCTCCGAGTTCGTATATAACCATACGATGGATTTATCCAATGGAAGTGGATGTTCGTAATAATACGAGGTGTTCTGGAGAAAATCAAAGGGTAAAAGAAGGAGTGGCAATGATGTATGCAACTCAGACAATCCAAAAGCCAGTGTTATAAGAAAGTTCGGTTAACTTAGTTACTGAGTTATAGTCTAGGATTGGGCCATGGTCGCAGTCAAAGAGAGAGAGAGAGAGAAGAATCACTCTGCGTGCACTCTGACCTGAATCAGAATGGTTAATTATTTTATCCAATCAGGAAACCTCCCACTGTTTTCTCAAATTCTCCTCTAAACCTGAAAGAAGAATTAGTCGAGATCACCCGAGGAGTAATCCTACTCATCAGTGGGAATCGGGATCCAACTATCATTGCATGATAACATTATGGAATGCACTCACGTTATCACACTCCAGAAGGTATGTGCAAGTCTGGCAAGTTTCCTGTATATTTGAAACTCCCGATGTGTGTTTTTACCCCTAGGACCCAAGTGACCTTGACGGAGTCAACAAATCAAAGAGTCCTAGTCAAGTTCAACCCGTCATTATCTTGATTGCATTAAACCCACCCGTACGTGCCCTTGACAGAGTCAACAAGGCTGCACGACTGTCCTAACCAATCGCATATCCATCCAACAAACAAGCACCACTTAGCTACTGTACACTACGCCTTGACGGAGTCAACAAACGCAGCACGAATACTAAGCACTACTTGTAAGAAATGACGGAGGGCTACGACTGGTTTTTGGCGAAAACCCTTTAGCGTAATGAACTTGATATCGTTGAAGGAATCTAAGTGGTTTTATAAAAATATATAGTGGCGAAAACTTTTGCTAAAGAGGTCACTCCCGGTGAAGGGATCTCGACTCTTTCCTCGTCGAATAAGGTGCAGGATATTCCAAACTGAATACCACGATGCAAAGCAAAAATTAATCGACTATAGTGAAGTTATTACGTTGACGCAAACTTCTGCCCAAGGGGTCACTCTCGATGAAGGGATCTCGGCCCTTGCCTCGTCGAATGAGGTGCTGGATATTCATAAACGAATACCACTGTGCAAAGAAAAAGCGTACGTCTGTAATGTCAGTTTTTAAAAACTTGGTTCCAACAACATCATATATCGGATTGTTTTCCTTGCATTGATACGAATCAACGCAGTCCCATCAATTGATCACACCAGAAAAGAACGAAAATATGATGTACGTATATGCCATCTGCATTCGCCACTGGCTCCCGTCATCACCCGTTAGGTTACTTAACTAACGACAGAGAGGGGACTGGACTAGCACGGGTGCAAAACATATACAACATCTACTAGTATATATATCAATATATAATAATCGCTCCAGACGTGATAAATGCAACATCACAAAAAAGTAATGAGCATCACAGAACAATACAGATAATATGGGATCCCCAGGTTTCATTGAGCCGCAAGTGAAACCCGACGTTCCCCTGGTCATGTGGATAGCCTATGCAATGAAAACCTAGACCCCTACGAGTGCGGCAAGTTACCCGCCAAAACCTGAAGCGAGGCAGCCTCCTTCAGCAAAGTGAATGGACCACCAAGCACTTCACGGAATCCGGTAACCTGAGCACCCCACCTTGGGTCAACCTGTACCCCCTACGAGTGCGGAGAATAGCCCGCCAATTCTAGAGTGAAGCCCCCTCCGTCTCAACGCCATGAGATGTAGGCCCGTTGCCCTCTAGAATCCGGCTATCCGTGCACCCCACCGCGGGGTAATCCTAGTACAGAAAAGAAAATAATATACAAGGGTGACATCGACCTCAACCCGGTCGTGCCCCAAAAGAATAATATACAAACAGGCAGTGACAGCATCCTACATGTCGGACGCTCTCCCCGCAATATCAAATGTACAAATAAATCTAAACAACACTACCATTGCACAGGAACTATCCACCACGAAAAATCCACAACATCACAGCACAACATAGAACATCAACGTGAATGTCACGTTCGCAAATCCCGTCTAAAAGAGCTATAGAAATTAGACAAGATTTACCGATCGAATGACATTCACGGTCACAGATAGTAATGTAAAGCACTGCGAATCTTTAAACAATGTTAGAAAATACCGACTCCGAAATAACCCCAATATAGCCCAAATAAACTGATAAAACTTTATCCAAACTGGGCCAAATAAACAACACCCCAGAACTAATTTCTCAGAGACTAGAGCAACACCCAAAAAACCAACACCTAAGACCATTAAGGGTCCGACGACGCCGGAAAAGGTGGAATGGTGGCCGGCCGAAATCCGGCGAGGTAGGTCCGTTTTTTGGGGTGAGTTCTTGTGTCATCTAGAATAGTCTACTGAACATGTTTAAATAATTTTTCTGGATCATTTTAAAAATAGCAGAAACTCATGATTCCGTGACGTCTTTTGGGTTTGTTCCGGTTTCATTACTTTAACACTGTCTAAACCAACTAGTTAACGGTTAATAGTTTGGCTCTGATACCATGTTGGGCCACGGTGGCGCCCCGACCGTCAAACCGACGCCAAATGCGGAACAAAAACTTTTTACAAAACCGGCGCTACCGCAACCCAAATACCCGGATCGTTCCATTAACCGTAAACTAGCGAAATGTAAAAGGAGTTAAAGAGATTATACCGATCGATCCGTGTCCTTCGGTCTTTAATCTCCGCACCAAGCTCCCCGCTGCTGCGCCGACAAAGTCCGCTCCCCGATCTCGCTCGTCGAAGTGGCACCACGTCATTGAATCTTTATATGGGCTCCCGCCTCTGTACCGAGGCAACTCGGACATGAAATTTGCTAGCCGACATGTCCAAGAATGAAGTAGAGAGAGTGTAGAATATTTTGTCTCAAGACACCCAAGTGATTGGGTGAAGCTAAATGAAGTTGCCAATTTCAAATTAGATGAAGAGAGCTAAAGGATTTTGCAAGTGATGAAGTTTTTCCTCACCCCTCACAAAAATCAGCCTACCCCAGTGAGCTCGGCCACCACCAAGAATGCTCGCTGAAAAAATCAAGCTTTCCTAAAAAAAATGACCTCGGCCGAGTTGGGAAGTTCTCTGGGGATATTTGTGCTATCTTTTTTGCTCTCCTTTTCTACACCACAAAAGGCCCCTTTAAAAAAGAAGTGGCTGAATTGCAGAAATCCCCCTCCTCCACAAAAGACAGCCACCGCACAATAAATTAATCACCGCTCCAAAAACCCATCCCTCATAAATGACCATACCTCGTGCACAGTGCTCGAAATGGGCAGCCCAGAGAAATGGTCAAAGTCAAAAGCAAATGGCTCACGTGGATTAGACATAGCTCGAAATGGGCAGCCCAAAAAAAAGTTTAAGACGGAAAAGGAAACTGGCAACTCCGAAAATAATCCCGTAACGAATTACGAGATTACCCCTCAACTGTAAATACATACCCGCATTTGTATTCCGACCGAATACAAATGCAACGAGACAAAAATATTCCTACAATACAATACTAGGATCTGGCTTAAACCAAAGCCCGCTAGTATTATCCGTCCGATCCTGATCCGTGCACAAGTGCACGAATATGATCGAACCCTGCCATAAAACCATATGACCTCTACAACGTTTCGCCCGAACTTGGGAAACTGTCTGTGGGGGACTCTAATGACTCATTAATACACTGGCACTGAGTATAACCATTAGCATGTCAGAGGTACTAGCTGTACGTAACGGTTGCCTATGTATTGAAAGAAGGGGAAGCTGATGAGAGAACTCATCCAGAAACCCTACTGAGCCTGACAGTGACAATATCCGTACAGTCCGGTCCGTTCGTCTATAAGTATCGCATATAGGGCCTAGGGGGCTGGTAAACGTCAGACCCCCAATAGCGGTATAAGTCGTGTCGGAGAGTAGCCCAGAACGCCCTGAGATACTACTGGAATACCTACCAGTAAATCTCGATTACCCTGGCCAGGGATTTCGTGTAATGGCTCTCCTAGACACAGCGCGATCTCACCCCCAATACCGGGAGAGACGAATCCCTGACGATCCGCTCACTGCCTCCATGTGGCTCGGGACTGTACCCAACTAAAACCTGTTTGCACGACTCATTTGAGCCGTGGTAGGGTAGTAATCAAAGCACATTGGGAACTCACACGAGACAAATGACGATCTCAGGTCGACAGACTAACCTGTACACATGTCACCTAGGAATTGCTATATGACGATATGTATAATACCAACTAGCATGTTCCCGGCGAGTCCTGTCCGGTGTACTCATAACCCAATGAGCACCTGTATACATCTTAGGTGAACCAACTAACACCAATGGCTTGTGAGACCGGCCACCGCCCCTCGTCGGGGTCTCGACTGTATACACTAGTCTACTCTGGAGTATCGATGCCCCCTCTCGAAACTCCCACGGCTAGGGAACTTCAAGGATGTGCTTATAGACCCCAGCTCCCACGTATATGATCGCCATCATACTGCTGGCAGTCAAGCAAGAATCCTATGGGCTCTATCAACATGTAATAGTGAACTAAAGCATGTACACGATGATAAAGACAAACCAGATAGCATACTATCATCTCGAGCAAGACCGTCCTATCGGCATAGGTCCTCCCTCAATCATTGCATTCACGTACCTGCGATCCAATAATTGACTTTGAGGGCACTATATCCAACAGTAAATGCAACCGAACTCCCCGTCTGGTCGAGTCAGCTTCGCTCCTTCTGTGGCACTAAGACTAGCAGCTCCTTCTGGCCTTTCCTTCTCCGTGCCCGCTCACGCTTCGATGACCTATCATGGGGTAAAGACGTGGAGTTTGATTGACTTCGCTAAGGTTGTCATTTTATTTCCAGTATTTTGTCACGGATACCTGTAATCTGTAAGTACTGAGCAGACACTGGTTAATAGTACCGATATATACAAAAAATAGATAATGAATGAGCGGTATTAAAATGCAATATTCTGGTATGAACACTCCTGTTCTGCAGTCCAATGGTGAAAGGTCGGCTCTTCTTCGCCGTCCAAGCTTGATTCTACGTGGACTGAGGGGTCCTTCTGCTTATCGGTCTCATCAAGAGGATTTTCATCATCCTGCGGAGGAGGCTGATCTTGGGAAGGGGCAGCCACATTCAAGCCAGATTGGGCTTGGGATGTGGTGGCCCCATCCTTGCTTTTGCCGCGAAGGTTGTCACTAGGGGTGTACCCGCCATGTAGACCGTATGGACAACATAGCTGGCCATCCTTTTGCTTCCGACGGCTGGTTTCGCGGACCGCTGTCGTGGCCCTTCCGCTCCGGGAAAGGACAATCGATTGAAGACGATCGGCCTGACAGGGTTATCGAGTGGCGCTGGTGCTTCTTTTCGGGCCTTGCCCTGCTGCTTTCGTGCTGCACAGAGTGCCTGGTAAATGCTTGAAGAGACGGTTTCAGGTTTTCTACGTTGGGGTTCATACATGTCCCTTCACAGTACTGTATGAATTGCCGTCCTTTTGATCTTCATAGTCATAGAGTTTCTCTTGACCCATCTCAGAGGTTCATAAGAGTTGCGGATTTTTACGGTCGAGACGGTCATCTTTGCGGGATAACTCAACTCTCGGAACTTCACAAAATCCAGCTCGGCCGAAGTCCGTGCCCTTTTGTTGGCTCTATACCTGAGCCGCTTCTGCCTTAAATTTTTTGTTTTGAGTGCCTGGTGGGCTTCTTCTCTTCGGGAAGCCGCCGTGGGTCGGCCGGTAGAGAGCCTTGAAAAGACACCCGGTTACGCACTCGTCGAAAGCATAGTCTGAGCCTTCCCGCGACGTTTTGGCGACTTCTTTCGTTCCGACGGCTTTGCCCCCAATTGGGGACAAGGAGAGTCATTCGAATACCGACTTGCCTTTGGGTTGGGGCGCCCTCAAAACCACCATATTTGGCCTCCTGCCTTTCGAGGCCGGTTTGTCTGTTACCGGAGCTTGAAGAGCTATGATGGTATTGGCTGACATGAACAGAATATAGCCAAACTGTAGCAGCGACTCCTCCTACCGTCGCCCGAGACTGGCCGAGAGGATCGTCTTGGCATCCATCTTCATTGTGTAGGAGATGAGAGTTGTGTCGAGAGTTGAGCTTTTCCTTGGAGACATCTTGTTGCATCCGAAGATTGCAATTGGAAAATGTTAACCTGCATAAAGGGGAATGATTTCAGTACATGCAATCGATATATATGTTGATTGAGTTCACATAAATGTTTAACCCGAAATATGGAAAGAGAGAAAGCGTCCCACCGGGCGTGCCAGAATCTGTAGGGTGTTTTTCGTCACCCAATTGAGATAGGAAATACGTGTCGCTTGTTAGGCGTATTACAGATTCCCCCTACTTGGGGTAGGCTAGGGTTTATTGATTGTGGGGATTCGAATCTCCGACAGTCGCGGATTAAACTTGTTAGTGTTTATGCCCTAGAAGGCCATTACTGTATCATACTAGTTTGTATATTACTTAATGGAAGCTTGGGATATTCACATGTATATAACAGTCTTGCTAAACATGGTAGTATGCTACTTGGTTTTTCTATCTTAATATGTGAGTATACGTATTGATAGAGCTCTTAGGATCTTGCTTGACTACCAGCGTTGTGATGGCAGTCACACTAGTGGGGGCTGGGTAGTCTATAAGCACATCCTTATTCAGGTCCCTAGTCGTTGGATTATCGAGACTGGGCATCGATACTCTGGAGTAGACTAGTGTGTACGCTTCTCATCCCAGTTGGGGAGATGGTCTGTCCCACAGCCGTCAGTACGTCGTACTGGAGATAGTATACAGGTGCTCGTTGGGTTACGGGTACACCGGACAGGACTCACAGGGAACTGTTGGTTGGTTTTATACCAGTCGTCAGTGAACAGTTCCCAGGTGACATGAGTACAGCATAGTCCGCAGACTTGACACTGCTACTTCGCCTCGAGTGTGTCCCACTGTTCTTAGATTGCTACCCTACCACGGCTCAAAGGAGTCGTGCAAACAGGTAGCAGTTGGGTGCAGTCCCGAGCACTTGGAGGCAGTGGCGGTTAGACAGGATTCGTCTCTCCCGGTATTGGGAGTTGATATCGCGCTGTGTCAGAGAGCCATTACGCAAAGTCCCTGGCCAGGGCAAGCGAGATTTGCTGGTAGGTTCCAGCAGTTTCTCAGGGTGTAATGGGCTTCCCTCCGACACGACTTATACCGCTATTAGGGGACTGACGCTTGCCGCCCCCTAGGCCCGATATGCGATAGTCTTGGACGAACGGACCGGACTGTATGGAGATTGTCACATCAGACTCAGTAGGAGTTCGGATGGGTTCCCTCATCGGCCTTCTTATCGACATCTACCTGGGGACCGTTACGTACAGCTAGTGCCGCTTGCGGTCTGTGGTTAAACCCACTGCCAGCGTAGTAGTCGAGTCTCTAGAGTCCCACACAGAGAGTTTCCCTACTCCAGGCGAAATGATATAGAGGTCGTATGGTTTTACGACAAGGGTTCGGACGCATACGTGCGTTTACACGCGTACGACTTTCGGACAGTTTTTACCAGTCGGCTTTGGTTTAAGCCAGTTACTGGTATCCGGTTATTGGATTTATACAGTCTAAAGTTTTTCCGTATTTTTGCGGAAAGGAGGGGCGTTCTCGTAATTGCGCAAGAAGCTTCTAGAAGGTGGTGACTAAGGAGGTTAAGGTGGCATAAGCAATGAATGTGATTAGTGAGTCATATGGATGATTCATCCATGTCATTAATGCATGATGAATGCTTAATGACTCATGGAGTGAATCATCACTAGATATTATCAAGCATGGTTGCTAAATTCATTTCTTATTCTTTTCTTGATAAAAGAAATGCTTGATATATATTATTATAACTCATTATTCTCACTTCATTTTTATTATCCTCACCTTCTCTCTCCTCAAGCTCTCCCTCTTCAAACCCTAATCCTCCCCTCTCATGTGTTGAGTACAAGGATTAGTTAGACTACTTAATCCATAACCCTATCTATATTTCACCTAGCTTCTTTGATTAGCACTTAGAGAAGTTTAGTTGCCTCAAGTTTAGAGGCTAAGCTTGGAGTAAAGCTCTCGGGTGGATCGTCTACTACTTCGAGAAGGCCGAGGAGGAGGTGGAGTTCGCAAAGACGAAGGACACGATTCGTTAGGTATAATCCCTAAACATAGTAGCATAGAAACTCTATGTTTTAAGTTAGTTATCATTTAGCTTCGATTCAAGCGGTTAGTCGATGTTTGTTCACTTAACAAGTTCGTTTTTGAAAATTCCGCCTCCCCACAAGTACTGGGGTGTTGTACATCGACTTACAGTGGTATCAGAGCGTCGCTAAACAATAAATAACTTACTTGCAAATTTGTATGATTTTCGAACGGAAAAAACGAAGCCGGAGAAACCCAAAATCACAAGTTTCTGTCGAATTTTAAATGAAGTCCTAAAATTTTTCAGGGAGGTTCAAAGAGCTAGAAAAGAAAGTATAAGAACACCCAAAAAATTTGGGGTCATGAATCGACCAACGCGCCGCGGAACCGCGGCGGATCCCACCTATCCGCCGCGATTCCGCCGCCGAGTTGGTGAGTCATGAACCCAAATTTATTGTGTGGGTCCTCTGTGTGATTTGGTATTTTCTGGAATATTTAATTTTTGCTCAGGTTTCAGATTTGCAGAGCAGTATTGGAGCAAAATTAAAAGTGTTTAATCGATCGAAACTATACAGTATTTGCTTGTTGGATTATATCTGTGATTGTATAATGTGTTCGTAAACCTCCCCTGACTGCTAGTATGTCAGTTGGAAGGGGGTTGCACATTTCTGAAATGGATTTTATCTGTTTGTGCATATGAACTGTGTTGGACTGTTGTGATGTATAGCCGGGGTTATGTGATGGGTTATCATTTAATTCATTTGATGTAAATGTAATTTGTTGTAATATTATTTTGCGGGGCACATCCAGGTTGCGGTTGTAGCCACCGTTGTATTATTTCATTTTACTGTTTTTGCTCCTAGGACAGACCCAAGGTGGGGTGCACAAACTGCCGGGCGGGTAGTTTGCCCCACCCGTAGGGGTCGTGGGTGGGGTAATGGCTATTCATCACAACTGTGTAATCCGTATTTTGTTGCAGGCTCAAAACAAACACGGATTGCTTGCAAATCCAATTAAGTTCATCTGTGATCTGGAATGAATATCATTGCGTCAGACGAATGTAATATATATATATATATATATATATATATATATATATATATATATGATAGCTATTTAGACATCACTTATGTTTTACACCCGCGCTAGCCCAGCCCCCGCTCTGTCGTTAGTTAAGTAACCTAACGGGTAATGACGGGACCCCGTGGCGAATGCGGATGGCATAAGAGGACGTTGTATTTTCGTTGTTTTCTGCAATGATAGGTTAATGATGGGACGTATTATCTATAATGCAAAGAAAATAAACCAAAGTTTTAATCGTTGGAACAATTTAAAAGAAACCACTCGGTTAATTTTAAAAACAGATATTTTTAAATGCGGAGACTTAACCACTCCTTTTAAAAGCTATCAGGTTCCTTCGGTTATATCAAGTTCACTACGTTCACGGTTTCGCCAAAACCAGTCGTAGCCCTCCGTCATTTCTTATGGATGGTCAGTAGTATTCAAGCTATGCTTGTTGGCTTACGTCAAGGCATAGTGTTTGGTAGCTGCTGGGGTATTCATTTGTTGCATAGATAGATGTGTTGGTTTGGGACAGTCGCATTACCTTGTTGGCTTACGTCAAGGGTATATACGGATGGGTTCAAATTAACAAGATAATGATGGGCAGAACTTGACATGTGACTTATGATTTGTTGGCATACGTCAAGGTCATAAGAGCATGGGGCAAAAACTTATATCGGGAATTTCTAAAGAAACTGAAATTTGCAAAGAGATGCATACCATTTGGAGTTTGATGAATGTTGGTAGGATTCCTTCAACATTATCATACGATGATATTTGGATCCCGATCCTACTGTGAGTATATGCTACTTATCAGGATATTCGTCACTTAACGATCAATGCTATAAACCTAGTAGGTGTCCAGAAAGGTGTCAGCGGGGTTACGCCCCCAGAGAAAAGAGGTTATTTAATTAACGAACTTCGCGAAAGCGTTGGAAAACCTCCCTCGAAGTATCGACACTGGCCTGGCTGAACGGTTAAGAAAGTATTGTACGGTGAGAATAGTCCTGGCTAATTCTTCTTTTATGGTTTGAGGAAGGATTCGAGAAACAGTGGGAGCCATCCAGTTTAGATAAATTAAAAACCACTCTAAACTTGCAAGAGCATCATGCTAAAGAGTTTTCTTCTCTCCCTCCTAATTGCAGCGACCCTGAAAATGACTGGACTTAAGTTACTTTTAGAGAAAAATATACTGACAGGGCCAAACTATAAAGATTGGCCGCGGAATGTCAAAATGTCTTTGACCTATGACAAATTGGGGTACGTCCTCACCGCTACTGCACCTGCTGTCCCTGGTCCCAAATCCAGTAATGCGGATAAGGAAATCCGCAAAACTTGGGATTTAGATTGCGCGAAAGCCAAGTGCATCGTGCTTGCCTCGATGAACAATGAACATCAGAGGAGGCACGAGGATATGGACCTTGATGGCATATTTCTCCATACAAAGGAACTTTATGGAGAGCAATCTCGTATAGCAAGATACGAGACCTCTAAGAACTTGTTTCGAGCGAGGTTGGCTGTCGGGTCATCGGTAGGAGAACGTGTCCTAAAGATGATCGGCTATATAGAAGAGCTCGCAGACCTTGGGATGACTTTGGATAATGAGCTCTATACAGACCTTATTCTCCAGTCCCTTCCTTCCACCTACGCCCAGTTTATCCTGAACTTCAACATTCAAAGAAAAGAAGTTGAACTTCCGGAACTCCTGAACATGTTAAGGAGTGCAGAGGGCACCTTGCAGAAAGCAAGGGAAACACCCGCTATATTTGTTGGCGGTTCATCTTCTTCCGGGTCCAAGGCTAGGGCCAAAGGAAGGAAGAAGAAGGCCGCACCTAGACCTAGAGGAGGTGTAAGTAAGGTGGGAGGGAAGTGAAAGAAAAAGTTTGCGGTACCGGTAGTTGGCCAGGATGATTGCTTCCATTGTCACAGGAAAGGGCACTGGAAGAAGGATTGCAGGGCGTGGAACGCCAAGAACCAGGAACCGAAGCAAGCTGTGGCTTCGACTTCAGGTGTGTTTGTAATTGAGAATTGTCTGTCGATCAACTCTACTTCCTGGGTATTGGATACCGGATCAGGATCTCATATTTGCAATTCATTGCAGGCACTGAGAAACCGTAGAGTGCTGAAGGAAGGTGATATGACCCTAAAGGTTGCTAACGGAGCTAGCGTGGGAGCTGCGTCCGTCGGGGATTATCACCTAGGATTGACGAGTGGACACATTTTGGTTTTACATAACTGTTATTTTGTACCAAGCTTAACGTGTAATATCATATCAGTTTCCTTGTTATCAAATAAAGGTTATGATTTCACGTTTGTAAGAGATGTTGTCAACATCCACCTTAATCATGGTTTGATTGGGTCCGGTACACTAAATAGCGGTATATATGTTTTAAACCAACTCCAAATTTTCAATGTCCAGAACACACTAAAAAGAAAGTCTCCAGATTTAAATAAAGCTTTCTTATGGCATTGTAGACTGGGTCACATCAATGAGAGAAGGTTGACTAAGTTGCATAGAGAAGGATATTTGGACTCGTTCGAATATCAAACTTATGACACTTGTCAATCTTGTCTCAAAGGAAAGATGACAAAGACTCCATTTATTGGACAAGGAGTAAGAGCGAGCAAGCTCTTAGGACTCATACACAGCGATGTATGTGGTCCAATGTCTACACATGCGAGAGGTGGTTATTCCTACTTCATTACTTTTACAGATGATTTCTCTAGGTTTGGACATGTCTTCTTAATGAAGCATAAATCCGAGGCCTTCGAGAAATTCCAGGAATACAAGAGTGAAGCGGAAAACCAAACAGGCAAAAGTATTAAGACACTGAGATCTGATCGAGGTGGAGAATACTTAAGTGCCGAGTTCCTAGGTTACCTAAAAGAGAAAGGAATTCTCTCTCAGCTTACTCCTCCATACACTCCACAGCACAACGGTGTATCGGAGAGACGGAATCGAACCCTATTGGATATGGTATGATCCATGATGAGTAATGCTGAGTTACCGCGATCTTTCTGGGGTTATGCGCTAGAATCAGCGACATATCTTTTGAACAGAGTTCCAACCAAAACTGTGCCTACCACACCATTTCAGATATGGAGTGGGAAGAAACCCTATCTTCAGTACCTGAAGACATGGGGATGTCCAGCTTTTGTAAAAAAGCAGCATCCGGACAAGCTCGAGGCACGCTCAGTAGAGTGTAAGTTTGTGGGATATCCAAAGAACTCTATGGGATATTTTTTCTATTACGCAGAGGAACAAAAGGTTTTTGCTTCTCGTCATGCCCGCTTCTTAGAAACTGAATTATTAGAAAATCAGAAGAGTGGGAGCGTAGTAGAACTGGAAGAAATTCCAGAACCACAAACTGCTACTGAAAGTTTGGTAGAACCAGAAGTTCAAGAAGTACAGGACATTCCCGCACCCCTCCGCAGGAGTAGTAGGCCGTCTCATCCGCCTGAGAGATACTACGGTTTTCTCATAGATGGGGATAGAGAGGATTGCATCATAGATGATGATGAACCTACTGACTTCCAGCAGGCCATCCAGAGCGGCGACTCTGTACGATGGCTAGATGCAATGCGGACCGAAATGGAGTCCATGTACACCAACAAAGTATGGACTTTGGACTTTGCTCCAGATGGGGTAAAACCCATAGGATGCAAATGGATCTTCAAGAAAAAGATTGGTGTAGATGGACAGGTGGAAACCTATAAGGCTAGACTTGTTGCAAAGGGTTTTCGTCAAAGACCTGGTTTGGACTATGACGAAACTTTTTCTCCAGTGGCTATGCTCAAATCCATTCGGGTCCTTCTTGCTATTGCTGCCTTCCATGATTATGAAATCTGGCAGATGGACGTAATAACGGCTTTTTTGAATGGAAATTTAGAAGAGAGCGTCTATATGGATCAGCCAGAGGGTTTCAATCAGAGTGGGAGCAGCGGGAAAGTATGCAAGCTGCTTAAGTCCATTTATGGACTAAAGCAGGCATCGCGGAGTTGGAACATCTGTTTTGATGAGACAGTCAAAGAATATGACTTTATCAAAAATCCAGATGAACCGTGCATATATAGTAAAGTTGTAGCCAGAAGTGTTGTATTCCTCGTCTTGTACGTGGATGACATTCTATTGATAGGAAATAACATTCCTATGCTATAATCTGTCAAAGGATTCTTGTCACACAGATTCTCCATGAAAGACCTAGGTGATGCCTCTTACATTCTAGGGATCCGGATCTATCGTGATAGATCCAAGAGGATGTTGGGACTTTCGCAGTCCAGGTATATCGACACTGTACTGAAAAGATTCAGTATGGAAGATTCTAAGCGCGGTAATCTACCGGCTTGTCACGGAATCACCCTCTCCAAAGAGATGTCTCCCAAGACTGATTTGGAAAGGGAATGCATGTCTATTATACCCTACGCTTCTGCGGTAGGCTCTATAATGTATGCGATGTTGTGCACCAGACCAGATGTAGCTTACGCACTAAGCGTGGTAAGTCGGTATCAGTCAGACCCAGGGGAGAAGCACTGGATAGCAGTAAAGAACATTCTCAAGTACCTGAGAAGGACTAAGGAGATGTTCTTGGTTTACGGCGGAAAAGACCTCAGGTTGGAGGCCTTTGCTGATTCCGGCTTCCAGAGTGATAAGGACGATTCCAAGTCCATGTCGGGTTATGTCTTTACCCTCAATGGAGGGGCGGTGTGCTGGAAGAGCTCCAAGCAGGACACCGTTGCTGACTCGACGATGGAAGCGGAGTATATAGCTGCTTGTGATGCCACAAAAGAAGCAGTCTGGATGAAGAAGTTTCTAACAGAACTTCAGGTGGTTCCTACCATAGTTGGTCCAATACCTCTGTATTGCGACAACAACGGAGCTATAGCTTTAGCGAAGGAACCAAGGTCCCATCAGAAGTGCAGACACATCTTGAGGCGGTATCACCTGATCAGGGAGATCATTGATCGTCAAGAGATCGAGGTTCGGAGAGTTGCTTCTGAAGAGAACATTGCTGATCCATTCACGAAGGCCCTACCTCAGATTCAGTTCGAGAGGCTACTCGAGATCATTGGTCTTCGATATGCCAGTACATGGCCCTAGTACAAGTGGGAGATTGTTAGTGTTTATGCCCTAGAAGGCCATTACTGTATCATACTAGTTTGTATATTACTTAATGGAAGCTTGGGATATTCACATGTATATAACAGTCTTGATAAACATGGTAGTATGCTACTTGGTTTTTCTATCTTAATATGTGAGTATACGTATTGATAGAGCTCTTAGGATCTTGCTTGACTACCAGCGTTGTGATGGCAGTCACACTAGTGGGGGCTGGGTAGTCTACAAGCACATCCTTATTCAGGTCCCTAGTCGTTGGATTATCGAGACTGGGCATCGATACTCCGGAGTAGACTAGTGTGTACGCTTCTCATCCCAGTTGGGGAGATGGTCTGTCCCACAGCCGTCAGTACGTCGTACTGGAGATAGTATACAGGTGCTCGTTGGGTTACGGGTACACCGGACAGGACTCACAGGGAACTGTTGGTTGGTTTTATACCAGTCGTCAGTGAACAGTTCCCAGGTGACATGAGTACAGCATAGTCCGCAGACTTGACACTGCTACTTCGCCTCGAGTGTGTCCCACTGTTCTTAGATTGCTACCCTACCACGGCTCAAAGGAGTCGTGCAAACAGGTAGCAGTTGGGTGCAGTCCCGAGCACTTGGAGGCAGTGGCGGTTAGACAGGATTCGTCTCTCCCGGTATTGGGAGTTGATATCGCGCTGTGTCAGAGAGCCATTACGCAAAGTCCCTGGCCAGGGCAAGCGAGATTTGCTGGTAGGTTCCAGTAGTTTCTCAGGGTGTAATGGGCTTCCCTCCGACACGACTTATACCGCTATTAGGGGACTGACGCTTGCCGCCCCCTAGGCCCGATATGCGATAGTCTTGGACGAACGGACCGGACTGTATGGAGATTGTCACATCAGACTCAGTAGGAGTTCGGATGGGTTCCCTCATCGGCCTTCTTATCGACATCTACCTGGGGTCCGTTACGTACAGCTAGTGCCGCTTGCGGTCTGTGGTTAAACCCACTGCCAGCGTAGTAGTCGAGTCTCTAGAGTCCCACACAGAGAGTTTCCCTACTCCAGGCGAAACGTTATAGAGGTCGTATGGTTTTACGACAAGGGTTCGGACGCATACGTGCGTTTACGCGCGTACGACTTTCGGACAGTTTTTACCAGTCGGCTTTGGTTTAAGCCAGTTACTGGTATCCGGTTATTGGATTTATACAGTCTAAAGTTTTTCCGTATTTTTGCGGAAAGGAGGGGCGTTCTCGTAATTGCGCGAGAAGCTTCTAGAAGGTGGTGACTAAGGAGGTTAAGGTGGCATAAGCAATGAATGTGATTAGTGAGTCATATGGATGATTCATCCAGGTCATTAATGCATGATAAATGCTTAATGACTCATGGAGTGAATCATCACTAGATATTATCAAGCATGGTTGCTAAATTCATTTCTTATTCTTTTCTTGATAAAAGAAATGCTTGATATATATTATCATAACTCATTATTCTCACTTCCTTTTTATTATCCTCACCTTCTCTCTCCTCAAGCTCTCCCTCTTCAAACCCTAATCCTCCCCTCTCATGTGTTGAGTACAAGGATTAGTTAGACTACTTAATCCATAACCTTCTCTATATTTCACCTAGCTTCTTTGATTAGCACTTAGAGAAGTTTAGTTGTCTCAAGTTTAGAGGCTAAGCTTGGAGTAAAGCTCTCGGGTGGATCGTCTACTACTTCGAGAAGGCCGAGGAGGAGGTGGAGTTCGCAAAGACGAAGGATACGATTCGTTAGGTATAATCCCTAAACATAGTAGCATAGAAACTCTATGTTTTAAGTTAGTTATCGTTTAGCTTCGATTCAAGCGGTTAGTCGATGTTTGTTCACTTAACAAGTTTGTTTTTGAAAATTCCGCTTCCCCACAAGTACTGGGGTGTTGTACTTCGACTTACAGCATACGTGTGTTTACGCACGTACGACATCCGGAAAGTTTTTACTAGCCGGCTTTGGTTTAAGCCAGTTTTTAGTATCCGGTTATTGGATTTATACAGTCTAAAGTTTTTCCGTGTTTTCACGGATAGGAGGGGCGTTCTCGTAATTACGCGAGAAGCTTCTTGAAGGTTGGTGACTTGGGGGTTAAGGTGGCATATGCATTAAATGAGATTAGTGAGTCATTTGAGTGATTCATCCATGTCATTAATGCATCATAAATGCTTAATGACTCATGGAGATGAATCACCCTTTTGTATTTATGAAGCATGATTATTAATCCTTTATTTTCTTTTATTGGATAAATGATAATGCTTGATATATATTATGATAGATCATTATCTCATCTCATTCTCCTGCTCACTTTCTCTCTCCTCAAGCTCTCTCTCTTCAAACCCTAATCCTCCCCTCTCATGCGTTGAGACCAAGGATTAGATTAGACAACTTAATCCTTAACCATTCTCTATATCACCTAGGTTACTTAGATTAGCGATTTAAGAAACCTAGTTACCTCAAGTTAGAGGTGAAGCTTGAAGTTAAGCTCTCGGGTGGATCATCTACTACATAGAGAAGGCCGGAGAGGACGTGGAGAACGGAAAGACGAAGGACACAGTTCTTTAGGTATAATCACTTATCATAGTAGTTAACTCTTTTATGGTTTCTTGTTAGTTATAGTTTAGTAAAGATTCTCGGTTAGTCGATGTTTACGCCTAAAACAAGATCGTTTTTCATTATTCCGCCTCCCCGCAAGTCGTGGGGTGTTGTATATCAACTTACAGTGGTATCAGAGCATCGCTAAACAATAATTAACTCATTAGCAAAGTCGTAAGAATTTCGAACGCAAAACGAACCAGAAAACGACATCGATATCACAAGTTTCTGTCGAATTTAAAACAGGCTCTAAAAATTTTTCAGGTTGCTGCAGTATAACCTACAGAGAATTGTAAGAACACTGGTGAAAAATGGGTTCCTGAATTGGCCATACAGCCGCGGAACCGCGGACGATCCCACCGATCCGCCGCGGATCCGCGGCCGAGTTGGGGCCGATTCAACCCGGTTTCCACCAGTAACTCTTCTGTGATATTTGTGTGTTTTCTGGGATGTTTAATTTTCTGCTCAAGTCTCAGGTGCACAGAGAAGTATTGGAGTAGAATCTAATGTGTTTGCAAGATCGAAATCTTGCGATGTTTGCTAATATGATTATATCTGTGATTGTATAATGTGTTCGTAAACCTCCCCTAACTGCTAGTATGTCGGTTGGCAGGGGGTTGCACATTTTGTAGGGTTCCTAGGCACACTCGTGAGGTTCTACAAGGCATCAACCATGCCAAAATCAAATTTTTATGTGCCTAACAACTCTATGCAAGATCGTTAACAAGAGATTAGGCAAAACTATAAGCTACTAAACTACTTTACTACTAAGTGAAAGGGATTACAACCTTTATAGATCCGGTCCTCCACTTCTAAAGCTCCGTGTTGACGTCCCTTCACTGCGATCATCGGGATCCCGGACCCTAGCGATGGTTTCATCGGAGAAATGAGCGGGCTAGGTCGTTGACTTCAAGGACGAAGATGATCTACGTCGGGGAGACTCAAACTCAAGCTATTCCTTCACTTGGTCAAAAACTTTGTGAAGAGAACACCCTATACCACATGGCATGTAGTAGAGGATGAAGAAAAAGGAAGTGGGCTCACTTTAGAATTGATTTTCTCACTCTTTTTCTCATGGCACCATTGGAGCTAGTAAGCTTTTGGATGGAGCTTGATGATGAAGAAGAAGAAGAAAGAATGAATTATCCATCCAAATGAAAACTTATCCAATAAATAATGGCACCATGGTTGAGTTAAGCCCTCATGCTTAACTCATGTAGAGAATTAACCAAGGCAATAGGTTAAGGGTTGGGTTAAAGAATATCAAGACAAAAGACAAAAGAGTGGACTTTGTCAAAGTTTCTCCAAGCTTCTTCAAGCTTGATTACTTTGACTAAGTTTAACCCTTTTGTTAAATGTTATGATAAAAGAATAACCCTAATCTTAAAACTAATCTTGGTTCAAGTCTCATACACCCATCTTGTGTGTATCATCAAGCATGATACAAACATGTACATTTGCATATATCACATATAATCAATGTGCACAAACTAGTGAGAAAATAAATCATAAGTGAGCTAATACTAGTTAATGCAATGTAATATATCAAATATATAATTATGCATTAAATTATTAAATCAACTCTTGATTTAATAATCCGGCTATAACCGACTAATATCAAAAGTAACAACTTATCGAATCAACACTTGATCCGATAACTCGGCTATATCTCATACAACCGATCAAAGTCACGAATCGCGAGAATAGAATACGGTATCTCATAAGAGCATGGGGCAAAAACCTATATCGGGAATTTCTAAAGAAACTGAAATTTGCAAAGAGTTGCATACCATTTGGAGTTTGATGAATGTTGGTAGGATTCCTTCAACATTATCATACGATGATATTTGGATCCCGATCCTACTGTGAGTATATGCTACTCATCAGGATATTCGTCACTTAACGATCAATGCTATAAACCAAGTAGGTGTCAAGAAAGGTGTCAGCGGGGTTACACCCCAAGAGAAAGTAGGTTATTTAATTAAGGAACTTCGCGAAAGCGTTGGAAAACCTCCCTCGAAGTACCGACACCAGCCTGGCTGAACGATTAAGCAAGTATTGTACAATGAGAATAGTCTTGGCTAATTCTTCTTTCATGGTTTGAGGAAGGATTCGAGAAACAGTGGGAGCCATCCAGTTTAGATAAATTAAAAACCACTCTAAACTTGCAAGAGCATCATGCTAAAGAGTTTTCTTCTCTCTCTCCTAATTGCAGCGACTCTGAAAATGACTGGACTTAAGTTACTTTTAGAGAAAAATATACTGACAGGGCCAAACTATAAAGATTGGCTGCGGAATGTCAAAATGGTTTTGACCTATGACAAATTGGGGTACGTCCTCACCGCTAAGGCACCTGCAGTCCCAGGTCCCAAATCCAGTAATGCGGATAAGGAAATCCGCAAAACCTGGGAGTATGATTGCGCGAAGGCCAAGTGCATCGTGCTTGCCTCGATGATCAATGAACATCAGAGGAGGCACGAGGATATGGAACTAGATGCCATATTTCTCCATACAAAGGAACTTTATGGAGAGCAATCTCGTATAGAAAGATACAAGACCTCTAAGAACTTGTTTCGAGCGAAGTTGGCCGTCGGATCATCGGTAGGAGAACATGTCCTAAAGATGATCGGCTATATAGAAGAGCTCGCAGACCTTGGGACGACTTTGGATAATGAGCTCTATACAGACCTTATTCTCCAGTCCCTTCCTTCCACCTACGCCCAGTTTATTCTGAACTTCAACATTCAAAGAAAAGAAGTTGAACTTCCGGAACTCCTTAACATGTTGAGGAGTGCAGAGGGCACCTTGCAGAAGGCAAGGGAAACACCCGCTATGTTTGTTAGCGGTGCTTCTTCTTCCGGGTCGAAGGCTAGGGCCAAAGGAAGGAAAAAGAAGGCCGCCACCAAACCTAGAGGAGGTGTAAGTAAGGTGGGAGGGAAGGGAAAGAAAAAGTTTGCCGTACCGGTAGTGGGCCAGGATGAGTGCTTCCATTGTCACAGGAAAGGGCACTGGAAGAAAGATTGCAAGGCGTGGAACGCCAAGAACCAGGAACCGAAGCAAGCTGTGGCTTCGACTTCAGGTGTGTTTGTAATTGAGAATTGTCTGTCAATCAACTCTACTTCCTGGGTATTGGATACCGGATCAGGATCTCATATTTGCAATTCATTGCAGGCACTGAGAAACCGTAGAGTGCTGAAGGATGGTGATATGACCTTGATGGTTGCTAACGGAGCTAGCGTGGGAGCTGTTTCCGTAGGAGATTATCACCTGGGATTGACGAGTGGACACATTTTGGTTTTACATAACTGTTTTTGTGTACCCAGCTTAACGTGTAATATCATATCTGTTTCCTTGTTATCAAATAAAGGTTATGATTTCACGTTTGTAAGTGATGTTGTTAACATCCACCTTAATCATAGTTTGATTGGGTCCGGTACACTGGATAACGGTATATATGTGTTAAACCAACTCCAAATTTTCAATGTCCAGAACACACTAAAAAGAAAGTCTCCAGATTTAAATAAAGCTTTCTTATGGCATTGTAGACTGGGTCACATCAATGAGAGAAGGTTGACTAAGTTATATAGAGAAGGATATTTGGACTCGTTCGAATATCAAACTTATGCCACTTGTCAATCTTGTCTCAAAGGAAAGATGACAAAGACTCCATTTACTGGACGTGGAGTAAGAGCGAGCGAGATCTTAGGACTCATACACAGCGATGTATGTGGTCCAATGTCTACACATGCAAAAGGTAGTTTTTCCTATTTCATTACTTTCACGGATGATTACTTAAGGTACGGATTCATTTATCTGATGAAACATAAATCCGAGGCTTTTGAGAAATTCCAAGAGTATAAGAATGAAGTAGAAAACCAAACCGGCAAAAGTATCAAGACACTAAGATCTGATCGAGGTGGTGAATACTTAAGTGCCGAGTTCCTAGGTTACCTAAAAGAGAAAGGAATTCTCTCTCAGCTTACTCCTCCATACACTCCACAGCATAACGGTGTATCGGAGAGACGGAATCGAACCCTATTGGATATGGTACGTTCCATGATGAGTAATGCTGAGTTACCGCGATCATTCTGGGGTTATGCGCTAGATTCAGCGGCATATCTTCTGAACAGGGCTTCTACCAAGACTGTGCCTACCACCCCATATCAGATGTGGAGTGGGAAGAAACCCCATCTTCAGCATATAAAGATTTGGGGATGTCCAGCTTTTGTTAAAAAGCAGCATGCGGACAAGCTCGAGGCACGATCGGTAAAGTGTATGTTTATGGGATATCCAAAGAACTCCAAGGGATATTATTTCTATTACGCAGAGGAACAAAAGGTTTTTGTTTCTCGTAATGCCCATTTTCTAGAACAACAGTTTTTAGAAAAGGAAATAAGTGGGAGCGAAATAGAACCGGAAGAAATTCCAGAACCACAAACTACTACTGAAAGTTTGGTAGAACCAGTAGTTCAAGAAGAACAGGACATTCCCGCACCCCTCCGCAGGAGTAGTAGGCCGTCTCATCCGCCTGAGAGATACTACAGTTTTCTCATAGATTGGGATATAGAGGATTGCATCATAGATGATGATGAACCTACTGGCTTCCAGCAGGCCATCCAGAGCGGCGACTCGGTACGATGGCTAGATGCAATGCGGACCGAAATGGATTCCATGTACACCAACAAAGTATGGACTTTGGACTTTGCTCCAGATGAGGTAAAACCCATAGGATGCAAATGGATCTTCAAGAAAAAGATTGGTGTAGATGGACAGGTGGAAACCTATAAGGCTAGACTTGTTGCAAAAGGTTTTCGTCAAAGACCTGGCTTGGACTATGACGAAACGTTTTCTCCAGTGGCTATTCTCAAATCCATTCGGGTCCTTCTTGCTATTGCTACCTTCCATGATTATGAAATCTGGCAGATGGACGTAAAGACGGCTTTTCTGAATGGAAATTTAGAAGAGTGCGTCTATATGGATCAGCCAGAGGGTTTCAATCAGAGTGGGAGCAGCGGGAAAGTATGCAAGTTGCTTAAGTCCATTTATGGATTAAAGCAAGCATCGCGGAGTTGGAACATCTGTTTTGATGAAACAGTCAAAGAATATGACTTTATCAAAAATCCAGATGAACCATGCATATATAGTAAAGTTGTAGCAAGAACTGTCGTATTCCTCGTCTTGTACGTGGATGACATTCTATTGATAGGAAATGACATTCCTATTCTACAATCTGTCAAAGGATTCTTGTCACACAGGTTCTCCATGAAAGACCTGGGTGATGCCTCTTACATTCTGGGGATCCGGATCTATCGTGATAGATCCAAGAGGATGTTGGGATTTTCTCAGTCCAGGTATATCGACACTGTACTGAATAGATTCAGTATGGAAGATTCTAAGCGCGGTAATCTACCGGCTTGTCACGGAATCACCCTATCCAAAGAGATGTCTCCCAAGACTGATTTGGAAAGGGAACGCATGCCTATTATACCCTACGCTTCTGCGGTAGGCTCTATAATGTATGCGATGTTGTGCACCAGACCAGATGTAGCTTACGCACTAAGCGTGGTAAGCCGGTATCAGTCAGACCCAGGGGAGAAGCACTGGATAGCAGTAAAGAACATTCTCAAGTACCTGAGGAGGACTAAGGAGATGTTCTTGGTTCACAGCGGAAAAGACCTCAGGATGGAGGCCTATGCTGATTCCGGCTTCCAGAGTGATAAGGACGATTCCAAGTCCATGTCAGGTTATGTCTTTACCCTCAATGGAGGGGCGGTGTGTTGGAAGAGTTCCAAGCAGGACACCGTTGCTGACTCGACGATGGAAGCGGAGTATATTGCTGCTTGCGATGCCGCAAAAGAAGCGGTCTGGATGAAGAAGTTTCTAACAGAACTTCAGGTGGTTCCTACCATTGTTGATCCAATACCTCTGTATTGCGACAACAACGGAGCTATAGCTTTAGCGAAGGAACCAAGGTCCCATCAGAAGTCCAGACACATTTTAAGGCGGTATCACCTGATCAGGGAGATCATTGATCGTCAGTAGATCGAGGTTCAGAGAGTTGCTACTGAAGAGAACATTGCTGATCCATTCACAAAGGCCCTACCTCAGATTCAGTTCGAGAGGCTACTCGAGATCATCGGTCTTCGATATACCAGTACATGGCCCTAGTGCAAGTGGGAGATTGTTAGTGTATATGCCCTAGGGGCCATTATTGTATCATACTAGTTTGTATATTCCTTAATGGAAGCTTAGGATATTCACATGTATATAACAGTCTTGCTAAACATGGTAGTATGCTACTTGGTTTTTCTATCTTAATATGTGAGTATACGTATTGATAGAGCTCTTAGGATCTTGCTTGACTATCAGTGTTGTGATGGGAGTCATACTAGTGGGGGCTGGGTAGTCTACAAGCACATCCTTATTCAGGTCCCTAGTCATAGGATTATCGAGACATGGCATCGATACTCCGGAGTAGACTAGTGTGTACGCTTCTCATCCCAGTTGGGGTGATGGTCTGTCCCACAGCCGTCAGTACGTCGTACTGGAGATAGTATGCAGGTGCTCGTTAGGTTATGGGTACACCGGACAGGACTCACAGGGAACTGTTGGTTGGTTTTATGCCAGTCGTCAGTTAATAGTTCCCAGGTGACATGAGTACAGCATAGTCCGCAGACTTGACACTGCTACTTCGCCTCGAGTGTGTCCCACTGTTCTTAGATTGCTACCCTACCACGGCTCAAAAGAGTCGTGCAAACAGGTAGCAGTTGGGTGCAGTCCCGAGCACTTGGAGGCAGTGGCGGTTAGACATGATTCGTCTCTCCCGGTATTGGGAGTTGATATCGCGCTGTGTCAGAGAGCCATTACGCAAAGTCCCTGGCCGGGGCAAGCGAGATTTGCTGGTAGGTTCCAGTAGTTTCTCAGGGTGTAATGGGCTTCACTCCGACACGGCTTATACCGCTATTAGGGGACTGACGCTTGCCGCCCCCTAGGCCCGATATGCGATAGTCTTAGACGAACAGACCGGACTGTACGGAGATTGTCACATCAGACTCAGTAGGAGTTCGGATGGGTTTCCTCATCGGCCTTCTTATCGACATCTACCTGGGGACCGTTACGTACAGCTAGTGCCGCTTGCGGTCTGTGGTTAAACCCACTGCCAGCGTAGTAGTCGAGTCTCTAGAGTCCTACAAAGAGAGTTTCCCTACTCCAGGCGAAACGATATAGAGCTCGTATGGTTTTACGACAAGGGTTCGGACGCATACGTGTGTTTACGTACGTACGACATCCGGACAGTTTTTACTAGCCGGCTTTGGTTTAAGCCAGTTTCTAGTATCCGGTTATTGGATTTATACAGTCTAAAGTTTTTCCGTGTTTTCACGGATAGGAGGGGCGTTCTCGTAATTACGCGAGAAGCTTCTTGAAGGTTGGTGACTTGGGGGTTAAGGTGGTATATGCATTAAATGAGATTAGTGAGTCATTTGAGTGATTCATCCATGTCATTAATGCATCATAAATGCTTAATGACTCATGGAGATGAATCACCCTTTTGTATTTATGAAGCATGATTATTAATCCTTTATTTTCTTTTATTGGATAAATGATAATGCTTGATATATATTATGATAGATCATTATCTCATCTCATTCTCTTGCTCACTTTCTCTCTCCTCAAGCTCTCTCTCTTCAAACCCTAATCCTCCCCTCTCATGTGTTGAGACCAAGGATTAGATTAGACTACTTAATCCTTAACCATTCTCTATATCACCTAGGTTACTTAGATTAGCGATTTAAGAAACCTAGTTACCTCAAGTTAGAGGTGAAGCTTGAAGTTAAGCTCTCGGGTGGATCATCTACTACATAGAGAAGGCCGGAGAGGACGTGGAGAACGGAAAGACGAAGGACACGGTTCTTTAGGTATAATCACTTATCATAGTAGTTAACTCTTCTATGGTTTCTTGTTAGTTATAGTTTAGCAAAGATTCTCGGTTAGTCGATGTTTACGCCTAAAACAAGATCGTTTTTCATTATTCCGCCTTCCCGCAAGTCGTGGGGTGTTGTACATCGACTTACAAAACTGCCGTTAATTAACCCTCTCTTTTGGAGTGAGGGAACCTTCGATTGACGGTTAAAACTGGTCATGCGAACTCAATGTGCAGTGTGCGTGTGTTGTGTTTTGAAAGGGACTTAGACATATCGAGGGTCTCGCAGAGTTTACGGGGGTCCCACTATCCGGATAGCGGGCTGGGGGTCAAGGGAGATAGAAGCCCCCTTGCAGGGTGCGGGACAGCGCCCCGTTAGAATTTTTTTAACAGGAGTTGTGTTTTGAGTGTGGGGCGTGCGAGAAAAAGAGGGGTGAGGAGCGTCCTAAGGAAGCTGAGATGGCATGTGGGCTATGGGCACCAGCGGACCACGTGTGTGGCATGTGGGCGCTAGGCGCCAGCGGACTACGTGCATGGCACGTAGGCGCTGGGCTCCAGCGAGTCACGCGTCTCGCACGCGGGTGTTGGGCGCCAGCGGTTCACATGCTTGGTGCATGGGCTCTGGGCGCCGGTGGGTCACGCGCTCCGCACGCGGGCGCTGGGCGCCAGCGGGTCACGCGCCCCGCAAGCGGCCGCTGGACGCCAGTGGGTCACTCGCCCTGCACGCGGCCTATGGGCACTAGCGGGTCACGTGCCTGGCACACAGACGCTTGGCGCTGGGTGCCAGCGAGTTACGTGCCCAGCGCATGGGTGCTGGGCGCCAACGGATCACGTGCCCTGCACATGGGTGCCGAGCGCCCGCGAAAAAAGGGATTTAGCCCATGAACTGCGAGTTGAACTCCCGAGTGACTTTTAGAGTCAAACTCCTAAAATAAAGGCTTTTATGGAGTTAAATTCCTAAAAGATCTGGATTTTGAGCTTAAAATCGTTTGAGAATTTGGATCTTGGAGTTGAACTTCTCAATGATTGGTTTGGGGTTAAACTCTTAAAGAAGAAATTCTTGTTCTGGAGTTAAACTCCCAAAAGATTTTCGGAGATAATGAAAGGGGACCCCTTTCTTCCTCCTTGAGCCCTGGATCCTCTCTTAAGCCCGGGATCTTACCAAAGTAGGATTTTTGGAGATAGATCTCCTTCTTCCTCCTCTCTATTGGTTGGATCTTGGAGAAAGGATGGTGGGATTTAAAATCTCCCCTTTTAGAGATTTGCTGGGAGATTTGAACTCCTCTTCAAGGGTTTTATGGTGAAAAATTGTTTCTTTTTTGGGAAAGAAGAGTTAAACTCTTGATTTAATTCAAAAAAAGAGAAGAAGGTTTAAAAGCTTGAGGAAGGAGGAGGAGACACAGAACCCAAAAATATAAGAAGAATCTTGTTTGTTATCATTCATCATGATGCCTTATATAGGCTTTACATTTTACATATGGCCCTTTGGGCTTTTTTTAAAAGGTACATGTGCCTTTCCCATGCCATGTGCTTTTTTTTTCTTTTGCACATAAGCCATGGGTTTTTACATAATTTGGGTTTGTTGTCCATTTTATTACATTTATTCATAAAAATTATATTAAGCCTATTTATATTTTAACAATTATTCCTTTGGCATGGGGGGCCAGCCTCTTCATGCTTGGGCTCGACCTGGGCATGGGCCTCCATGCTTGGACTTGGGTTCGGGCTTGGGCCCACTTAGCTTGGGGTTGATTTTGACTTTGACTTGATCAACCGGGGTGTAATTTTTTATCCCAACAGCGCCGTTTGTGGGAAAGATAAGCTTTTCGAACTAAAAAGTTGATCTTCCACCTTCGATTCGATGGCCAGCGATCATCACAATGAAGATCCTAGCACGAGCCATCCCGTTCTCCGCAATGGAGGCGGGGGTGGTTCCACTCCTCCTCCTAATATCGTCAAAGCCTTAACAACACGGATCGACCGACTAACAGCGATGGTGGACGCGCTCACTCGTGTTTAAACTACCAGCCACGCCCGGCAAACCGCCACCCCTGCTTTCTAGAACGACGGCGGGCACGAAGTCGTTCAGGTCCTCGGCCTCGCTTGTGCCAATCCAGACACCACGGAACACCGGCATGCCAATTCCGGCAGTCGCAACCCCCATACGAGAAATGATTCCATGACTCGTTGGGCGCCGGAAAGTCTAAAGCCGAGGTCTCAAGACCAACTGAACTATCACTTCAACTCTCTCCGCGCTCCCTCGCTCTCCCAGGCGATGTCGGTCAGGTCGCCTGATTCCAGGGAAGACCGACGTCACCATAATCATCGAGGCCGTGCCCATGGCGCACGTCGGGGGGAGCCACGAAGGGTTTACCCCGAGAATCTGAGGAATGTGATAGCGAAACCGAACCTGCTCTATTGCCCAAGCCCGAAGCAGAGACAGCAGGCACTCCGATTATGGAGAATCCTCGGGGTACCAGCAGCAACTCGAGGTCCTTGAGAAGAAGACCGAGGACATGCGGCTCGCCACCCGATCACCCGGCGGATCGGCAAAATACTCCGCGGACTCTCTCACGAAGCCTTTCACTTAGCAGTTACTGAGGGAGCGGGTCTCATCTTGGAACAAACCGCTCAAAAGTGGCTCTCTTCGACAGGAAGGCTAACCCGAAAGACCACTTGAACGCGTTCATCGCGGGCATGAGCTTTCAAGATAACTCGGACGCGGTTCAGTGCCGAGCCTTCCCCACCGCTCTCATCCAGGACGGACGAGACTGGTTCTATGGCCTGACTCCGCACTCAATCTCAATTGTCGACGAGTTGGTTATTCAGTTCCTCGGCCATTTCGTCAGCAACCAACGATAGAAGAGGTTGGTCGACTATCTATTCACCGTCAAGAGTGAGGACAGAGAATCTTTCAAGGGCTATATCACCCGGTTTTATAATGCTCCCCTAGAAGTACCCGAGCACCGGGACGAGACGGTCATCACCGCCCTGAGGTCTTGTCTTAGGCACAAAGAGTGGCTCCGCTCTTTTGCATTGGCTTAACTTAAGACCATGGCCGAGGTAAAAGTCTGGACCGAATGGGAAATCCAACTCGAGTCTGAGGTGAATGCTAATCTTCCCTGTGGAGACCGGACACCGAAAGAAATGAGACCGAGAAGAGAAGAAGAAGATAGATCATTCGAAATTCTATTCTCTGAAGTTTCACGAGTACACTCCTCTGAACGTCTCTCAGGCCGAGCTTCTAGAGAAGGCAAAGAGCGTGAGATTCTTCAAGCTGCCACCGATGATACAAAGGCCAGGCAAGCGACTCCATGGCCTATATTGTGCCTTTCATCGGTTACATGGACACCCGACCAAGAACTACAAACAGCCGCGCGATTACATCGAGGAGACGATCCGCTCTGATCACTTAGCAAAGTACCTGCAAGACAAACGTCAAGCAGATAGGGAGCAAGCAGACCAACTTCTCACCAGAGAGTTGACGGTCGGATAGATCATAGTCGTCTCCGTTAGCTCGACTCCGAGCAACGAAGACACCCACCATATCCGGCCGGTCATGAAATTAAATGCTCCCCCTCCAAGAAGTAAACGAAGGTTGCTCCCATCAGCTTCACCAACGAGGACCTGCATGTCATATCCGTCCCGCACAATGATCCCCTAGTGATTATGGCCCGGGTAAATCGGTACGAAGTCAGGAGAATCCTCGTTGACTCAGGAAGCTCGGTAGAAATCCTATTTTATGACTACTTCCAGCGTATGGGATTAAACTCGTCCAATCTTCAACCTACCTTGCACGTTCTCTCCGGGTTTACTAACCACTCCATCCAAGACGAGGGAACGATCACTCTCCAATTCAACATTGGGGAGGCCGGAAGAACCCAAACAATATCGGTGAGTTTCCTTGTCGCTCGGGTTCTTTCGTCTTATGACATCTTCTTGGGTCGCTCCACTTTAAACGCCCTTCAAGCTTAGATCTCGACCTACTACCTCGTGCTCAAGTTTCCTCAGAGTGATGGTGGGCTAGGCCGGACCTACAGAGATCAGCAAATCGCTAGGGTATGTCTCGCTACGATAGTTCGCGAGGACAAAGAAGTTGATCTGACTGATGAACCGTGTGATCCTCGGGAATTGCTGGATATACGTAATGATAAGAAGGAGATCGGGGGTTCCCCGGTAGAATTCTTGTCCGAAGTTCCCCTCAAAGAGGGAAATAACAGCCGAACTATCCAGATTGGCTCCCTCTTGACCGGGGAAACTCGAGACGACCTTATCCAGTTCCTCCGAGACAATTCCGACGTGTTCACTTGGACTCCCGCAAACATGCTGGGAATCGACCCCAAGGTGATCTCCCATAAGCTCGTAGTTGACTCAAAAACTCGGCCGATCCGACAAAAGAAAAGAAGCTTCGCGTCTGTCAAAAAGAAGGCGATTGAGGAGGAAGTGGACAGACTAATCGCGGCAGACTTCATCAGAAACCTGGATTACTCGGCATGGCTAGCCAACGTAGTCATGGTCAAGAAAGCAAATGGGAAGTGACGTATGTGCGTCGATTTTATCGATCTGAACAAGGCCTTCCCGAAAGATAATTATCCGCTCCATCGGATAGATCAACTGGTGGATAGCTCTGCTGGTCATGAGCTGCTGAGCTTCATGGATTCCTTCTCCGGTTATAATCAAATCCGGATAGACCCGGCCGACGAAGAGCTCACCGCTTTCACCATTGATCGAGGGGTTTACTGCTACAAGGTTATGCCCTTTGGCCTCAAAAATGCTGGGGCAACTTATCAACGACTGGTCAACAAGTTGTTCAAGCTACAGATCAGGCGGAATATGGAAGTCTACGTCGATAACATGATTGTGAAGTCCACCCAATCAGCCGGGCATACCATGGACCTTGGCGAAACCTTCGAGGTCCTGTGAAAGTACAAAATGAAGCTGGATCCAGCCAAGTGTTCTTTCGGCGTAACGGGCAGAAAGTTCCTTAGATTCATAGTCACCCACCGAGGAATCGAGGCAAAACCAGAGAAGATTAAATCCATCATTAACATGATGATGCCCAAGAGCAATGTAGAAATCATGCGACTCACAGGCAAGGTGGCCGCTCTGAGTCGTTTCATGTCCAAATCCGGAGAAAAGTGCCTACCTTTCTTCAAATCCCTAAGGAAGATTCCAGGGTTCGAGTGGTCCGACGAGTGTTAAGTCGCCTTCGAGCAGCTCAAGACGTGTCTGTCGACGCCGCCGCTACTCACCCGACCAGCCGAAGGAGATGAGCTATTGCTGTACCTGGCCGTCTCTGGACAAACAACTAGCTCCGTACTCATCAAAGAATTCGAGGGAATACAGAGGCCGGTTTACTACATCATCCACGTTTTCAAAGATGCGGAGACAAGGTACCTGGCCATCGAAAAGATAGTCCTGGAGCTCGTCGTTGCCTCCAGGAAGCTTAGGCACTATTTCCAGGCTCATACGATCATCGTTCTCACCGACCGACCCCTAGAGAACATCTTCGGTTCCCCCGAGTCATCGGGTCGCTTGTAGAAGTGAAGATGGGAGTTGTCGCAATTCGACATCCAGTACCGACCAAGGCAAGCTATTAAAGCCCAAGCTCTAGCTGATTTTGCGGTCGAATGTACCATTCCCAATAGAGATGAAGCGCTGGCATGGGATCCAATGTTGGAGATAGTGCCCTCAGAGTCAATTATTGGATCACAGGCACGTGATTGCAATGATTGAGGGAGGACCTATCCCGGTAGGACAGTCTTACTCGAGATGATAGTATGCTATCTGGTTTATCTTTATCATCGTGTACTGCTTTAGGTGACCTGACATATCGCTATTACACGTTGATAGAGCCCCTAGGATTCTTGCTTGACTACCAGCAGTATGATGGCGATCATATACGTGGGAGCTGGTAGTCTATAAGCACATCCTTAAAAGGTCCCTAGTCATAGGAGTTTCGAGACAGGGCATCGATTCTCCAGAGTAGACTAGTGTATACAGTCGAGACCCTGACGAGGGGCGGTGGCCGGTCTCACAAGCCACTGGTGTCAGTTGGTTCACCTAAGATGTATACAGGTGCTCATTGGGTTATGAGTACACCGGACAGGACTCACCGGGAACATGCTAGTTGGTCTTATACCTGACGTCAGATAGCAGTTCCCTGGTGACATATGTACAGGTTAGTTCATCGACCTGGGGATCGTCATTTGTCTCGTGTGAGTTCCCACTGTACTTTGATTACTACCCTACCACGGCTCAAAGGAGTCGTGCAAACAGATTTTAGTTGGGTACAGTCCCGAGCCACATGGAGGCAGTGAGCGGATCTTCAGGGGTTCGTCTCTCCCGGTATTGGGGGTGAGGTCGCGCTGTGTCTAGGAGAGCCATTACGCAAAGCCCTCGGCCGAGGCAGGAGATTTACTGGTAGGTATTCCAGTAGTATCTCAGGGCGTTCTGGGCTACACTCCGACACGACTTGTACCGCTTTTGGGGGTCTGACTTTTACCAACCCCTTAGGCCCGACATGCGATGCTCATAGACGAACGGACCGGACTGTACGGATATTGTCACTGACAGGCTCAGTAGGGTGTCAGGATGAGTTCGCTCATCGACGTCCCTTTTGGTCAATAGCTGGTGGCCCGTCACGTATTGGCTAATACCTCTGACGTGCTAGTGGTTAAATCCACAGCCATAGTATTGACGAGTCTTTAGAGTCCACCACACTTTCAGTTACTCAAGCTTTCGGGCGAAACGCTGTAGAGGCCGTATGGAGATATGGCAGGGTCCGATCAGATACGTGCGGTATTGCACGGATCAGGATCGGACGGTTAGTACTAGTGGCCGTATGGTTATATGGCAGGGTTCGATCAGATACGTGCGGTATTGCACGGATCAGGATCGAACGGACATTACTAGCCGGCTTTGGTTTAAGCCGGGTCCTAGTTTAGTACAGTGTAGATTTTGTCTCATTGCATTTGTATCCGGTCGGAATACAGATGCGGGTGTGTATGCACAGTGTCGGGGTTTTTCCTGTAATTTATTACGGGACCAGTTTTCTGGAGTTGCCAGTTTGCATTCCGTTCCGGCCGGTTTTCCTTTGTTCTTTCCCGGCCGGACTTTTTCGATGGAGGGTGTTATTTGCAAGTTTGCAAATAACACATTGTGGAGGGTTTTTCTTGCACTTGTGGAATTATGATAGATTAAGCATCTTTGCTTTTTCATGATGGCTTGCTTTTTGAGATAAGATTGTGATTAGAGTTGATTTGAATGGATTTGACCTTGTTATCATTCCTTTTTGGATGTGGTCACCTTTCTACTTTTACTACACTCACCTCCCTCTTTTGTTATGCCATTCCCTCCACCATTTTCCAAATGGCTATGGCCGGCCACACATTTAGGAGAGGGAGGAAAAATGAGAGAGCTTCATTTGGTGTGGGAAATTCATCATCCATCTCATTTTTCCCATGGCTACCAAAATCACTCCAAAGTTCATTCCTTCGATCCCTCCATCAAGGCAACAAAACCCAAGTGAGACATAGCCTATACACTTTCTACAGCATACCTTGGGCACGTCGAATAGCCAGCTTCGTGCCCGAGTTGCCTCGGTATTGAGGTGGGAGCCCGTAAAAGATGCAGACGATGTGGTGCCCTTCCGGCAAGGATGCGACGACCGGAGTTTCCACGGGAGATCGGGACGACGACGAGAAGACCGGAGGACTCGGATCACTCGGTATATCTCTCACCCTTTCTCTTGTTAGCTAGTATCGGTTAATGGTTACGATCCGGGTATATTGTCCGCGGTAGCGCCCGTTTAAAAGATAAGAAAATTTTGATTCCGCATTTTGGCCTCGGATAGACGGCCGGGGCGCTGCCGTGGCGCAACATGGTATCAGAGCCACGCCATTAACCTTTCTTAGCTTGTTCTAGTGTGTTTTACATTTCAGATCGAACAAAATCCCAAAAAAACCACATTTCGTGTGCATCAGTTTTCTGTCGATTTTTTCCGAGCTCTAAAAATTTTTCAGGTAGTTGCAGAATGATGTGCAGGGAAGTGTAAGAATTCTGGTAAAATTTGGTCGCCTGAATCCATCATCTCACCGCGGAAACGCGGCCAAAGCCATGGTTTGGCCGTGGTTCCGCCGCCAGTTAGGCTCTTCACTGTACCAAATTTTTCCAGATTGTCTTACACTAGAAAATAGGGTTTTTGGAATATTAAATTTGGGCCCAGAATTTCTGTGAGTGCTACAGTATTGCTTGGGGGCCCACTTGTTAATTATTTGATCGATTGGATATTTTAAACGCATTATTTCACAGTATTTAAATTATATCTGCGACCGTGAATGTCACTTGATCGGTAAATCCGGTGTAACTGCTATAGCCCGGTTAGACGGATTTGCGAACGTGACTTTCACGTTGATGTTCTTTGTATTGCTGTGATTTTGCGGATCGGTCGTGGGGGATAGCCTGGATGCAATGTTAGTACAGTTTTGTTTTATATGTACATTTGATATTGCGGGGCGAGCGTCCGACATGTGGACAGCCGTCACTGCCTGTTTGTATTATTCTTTTGGGGCACGACCTAGTTGCGGTCGATGTACCCGGTGTATGTATATTTTACTTTCTGTACTAGGATTACCCCGCGGAGGGGTGCAAGGATAGCCGGGTTCTAGAGGGCAACGGGCCCGCATCTCATGGCATTGAGACGGAGGGGGCTTCACTCTAGGATTGGCGGGCTATTCGCCGCACTCGTAGGGGGTACAGGTTGACCCAGGAGGGGTGCCCAAGTTACCGGATTCCGTGAAGTGCTGGGTGGTCCATTCACGGTGCTGAAGGGGGCTGCCTCGCTTCAGGTTTTGGCGGGTGACTTGCCGCGCCCGTAGGGGTCTAGGATTTCATTGCACAGGCTATCCACACGACCAGGGGAACGTCGGGTTTCAGTAGCGGCTCTGTGAAACCCGGGGATCCCAGATATCTGTATTGTTCTGTGATGCTGTACATTTCTGTGATGTTGCATTTTTCACGCCTTGAGCGAAATATAATATATTGGTATATATATTAGTAGATGTTGTATATGTTTTGCATCCGCGCTAGTCCAGTCCCCGCTCTGTCGTTAGTTAAGTAACCTAACGGGTGATGACGGGACCCAGTGGCGAATGCGGATGGCATATACGTACATCAGTATATTTTCGTTCTTTGTGGTGTGATCAATTGATGGGACTGCGTCGATTCGGATCAATGCAAGATAAACAAACCTATTCTGATGTTGTTGGAAAATTTTTCAAAAAGCTGTTATTGCAAGGACGTTCACTTTTGTTTTGCATCGTGGTATTCATTTGGAATATCCTGCTCCTCAGTCGACGAGGCAAGGGCCGAGATCCCTTCATCGGGAGTGACCCCTTGGACAGAAGTTAGCGTCAGGGCATTAACTTCACTATAGCCGATTACTTTTGCTTTGCATCGTGGTATTCAGTTGGAATATCCTGCACCTCATTCTACGGGGAAAGAGCCGAGATCCCTTCACCGGGAGTGACCTCTTTGGCAAAGGTTTTCGTCACTATATTTTTATAAAAGGCTATGCAGTTCCTTCAACGATATCAAGTTCTTTACGTTAAAGGTTTTTCGCCAAAAACCATTCGTAGCCCTCCGTCATTTCTTATGGGTATTATTTAGTATTCGTGCTGCGTTTGTTGACTCCGTCAAGGCGTAGTGTACGGTAGCTAAGTGGTGCTTGTTTGTTGCATAAATGGGATTGGTTAGGACAGTCGTGCGGCCTTGTTGACTCCGTCAAGGGCACGTACGGGTGGGTTTAATGCAATCCAGATAATGACGGGTTGAACTTGACTAGGACTCTTTGATTTGTTGACTCCGTCAAGGTCACTTGAGTCCTAGGGGTAAAAACACACATCGGGAGTTTCAAAAGAACTGAAACTTACCAGGCATGCGCATACCTTCTGGAGTGTGGTGACTTGAGTGGATTCCGTCAAGTTATCATGCGATGATAGTTGGATCCCGATTCCCACTGATGAGTTAGTTTACTCCTCGGGTGACCCCGACTAATTCTTCTTTCAGGTTTGGAGGAGAATTTGAGGTACAGTGGGAGGTTTCCAGATTAGACAAAGTGATAACCATTCTGATCTAGGTTAGAGTGCACGCTGAGTGTTTCTTTTCTCTCTCTCTTTGGCAGCGACCATTGACCCGACCCTGGACTTTGACTCAGTGACCAAGTTGACCGAACCTTCTTAACACTGGCTTTTGGATTGTCAGAGTTGCAAACCTCATTACCACTCCTACTTTTACCCTTTTCTCCAGGACACCCCGTATTACTACGAACGTCCACTTCCATTGGACAAAACCATCGTATGGTTATATACGAACTCGAAGGACTTCGAGGATGGTTTCTGGTTCTGGAGAAAACGAATAGGATTATTCAGTTGTCTTTTCTTTTCACCTTCTCTCATTGCGAGTAATCCTTGGTTTAGGAGATAGTACACCTATTACGCAAATTGGATAGTCTTCTTCCAAACCTTAGGCTGGTGCCGACCGGTAGGGAATGAAGAAAACCAATTAGCATAACGATGGTATGCAGAAGGCATTAAGTTAAGACAAAGCAAGGGATTAGTAAGAGGGCAAAGTAAATTGTGACTGCTATTCACGATCAAACCAAGTATTTCTTCGCCAATCCTAAATCACCTTTGTATTTCTCCAGGACACTCCGTATCACTACGAAGATCCACAGTTTATTGGATACTCCATCGTATGGTTATATACGAACTCGAAAGGAACTTGTTCCAGTTCGGGGATGGATTCTGGTCCAGGAGAAATAGGAATACAGTTTATTCGGTTGTCTTTTATCTTCACCTTCTCTCGCATTGCGAGTGCTCCTAGGACTAGGACAGTACACCCATTGTGCTTATTGGATAGTCTTCTTCCAAACCATAGGCTGGTGCCGAACGGTAGGGAAGGAAGAAAACCATTTGGCCTAAGGGGTGTGCAGAAGGTAATGACTAAAGACATATAAAGGGATTTGGAGAGGTGGCAAAGAATTATACGGTTATAGTTGTGGATCTGGATAATGGAAGAGGCATTACTAAGAATACCGGGATACCCCACCGAAACATTTCAATGTTTCAGTTTCACTGTGTAATGTTAAAAGAAAACTGATTTCCCGATTAGATACTTACTCCGGGGTATGTATTTACCAGGTATGATTCTCACATTTGTATGGTTTTACAGATGATGAGTGGGAGTAAGTTATTGGGAATAGGGTGATCATCCTCATTATATCGGGATTCGTTGTAATCGGTGATATTTGAGGAGATCATCTGGGCTGTTTGCCGGTCGGCAAATATTTGGTTTTGAATATCCGCTGTTGTGCACCAATTTCAAATTGATATATCTGTACGTCTATTTTCATAGAGTGAGATATACCTTTTGATATTATGTCGATGACATTTACCTATATCAGTGGATGGTTAGGTAAGGATCATTAAACAGCGGTGTAATTTTTCTTAACCATAAGTACAGTTTTCAACCTACGACACACAGTGAAAGAGTTGTTAGACTCAGCGGACTTATACAGAATATTGTATGTTGTCCAGTGTCCATTAGGACAGAGGGGTTGGTCCTCATACTATATTCTGTTTACTTTTAACTTCTCTAGTTCTTAGACATGTGTTTCGTAGGAACACAGGGTCTAAGTTTTGAGGAGTTATAGGTATTTGAATAGAGTAGAGAACCAGGTGTAGCAAGTATCAAGATTCTTCAAAGTGATCGAAGATGTAGATACTTGTGTATGGTGTTCAGTTGATAGTAATGATTAAGAGAACTAGCTTCTCTTTCAGGTCACTCATAATTGGAAACATTCCTAAGTTGAGTAACGCTGATCGGCCTTCTTCCATTTAGTTGACATGCACTGGAGACAGCTGAATGATTTGAATCTGGTTCAATTAAATCAGTGCCTCTGTTTCTATATTGGATATAGAACAGTTCATATCTTAAAAAATAAAAAAATGGAAAAAACTCCAAAAACAAACATTTTTTTAAATAAAAAAAATTTAAAAAATAAAAAAATAATAAAAATAATAAAAAAATCTCTTCACATTCTTTTTCTTCTCCTTTCTCACATCATGGGTACCCCACCTTGCAAAACTTTTGCCGAACTCTGGTACCCTCAACCCGACATTACTTCCTACGCGCATTGTTTTGGTCGAATTTCAGACGACCCCTCCATGCCCAAAATTTCTTTGAAAGATCGAATAGACGCGTCTAGGAGAAAAAGTTGGACTCCGCAATCCACTTTGTATCAACCGTTTCAACCTTCACCACCTTCTTACGTTGATACTTATTTTTTGAGTCCTGTTGTAACTCCGAAACCCATGTCTATTGCTGAACATATCGAACAATCTCGTAACCGATCTTTCACTCTTTTCAACACTTCCAGTTCTTGGGATCAACAAGTCCATTCACCTTTTTATCCAAATGTTGATCCTACTCCTCTCCAACCATTCAATTCCTACCAGTCCTACCCGACTTTCACACCATCCCTAGACATTGCTTCTACACAACCAATTGGGAGTTTCCAGTATCTAAACAACTTTGAATCTTTTACTGAAACCCCTTCACAACCCATGTCTAGTCTGGAAAAGTCGTTGGAAGATTTTATGGTAGCGTCAAGGCAACAGATTAAGAATTTGAATGCGTCCATGGCCGCCCTTATACAACCTAGTGACCCGGTAGCTAGTTTCCAACTAGCTCTAAATTTTCCAATGTATGATGGGGCGGTTGGACAGATTGAGAATTTGAGTGGTGAGAGTGAGCTGTACACACTTCCAAATCAAACCTACCCATCCCCAATTGAAACCCATAACTCCGGTTTTGAATGTCTATCAAGTGTTCCAAAAGATTCACCAGTTGAAGATAAAACGTCTAATAAGTTGTGCAACTTTGTAGTGTTTGATTTACCTGATTGTGAAGGGTCCCTTTCAAGTGAACCCACATCCAATCCTTTTAAACTTTACACCTCCACTCTAGAACCTGAATTAATTGATATACATGCTTTTGATGGGGTGTCTAAAAAATTTAATTTTCACTGGATCGAGGATATTGACGCTGGGAATATTTCGGATGATGAACCCACAGATTTGGATGAGTTTCTCTCTCCAATTCATCATCCCGAGTCATTAACTGTTTTTCCCGAACTTCATATGCGTCTGGATTTTGATGATAATTGCATGGATGAGATAACTTTTGAGGGGAATTATGAGGATAGTATTGAGGATGAACCAGTTTTGTTTGATGAGTTGGATTCTCCAATTCATCATGTCCCTTCCACCGATTGTGTACACCCTCCTGAACCTTTAACTGTTACCCTTCCTAAATCACTCCCCTTCATCCTTTCCATCGTTCCGACCATGCAAGAAACCGTATCACTTTCATTTTCAATGTCTGGTTTACCAAGTTCAACGTACCCATGTTTCCTCACGAATCTTGAGGGATTTGACATCATTTCTCGACGGGTTGATAGATTAGCACAATTTCTTTTTACGCATCGATCATTACAGATGGTACTAATTTATTCAATTCATTTTCACCCTCAAGTTCGTACACCATTTCTTTTTCCCTTCCGCCATTCTTCTCCTCCATCGAGACCGTATACTGCTTCTATCTCCACACGGTCTCGTGTGTTTCTCATTTCTTTTCTCTACACTCCATTCTTTCACCAACCACATCATTATAACGATAAAATTTTTAAATGGTTGGTGCTAACCTTTGGGCTGTGTAAGGCCTTGTATAGCTTGATACTGTGTTTTTCTCCTCCCTAACTCTGAACTTTAATGTTTCAACAGTGAAAACACTGTTTCACTTAAGTTTGGGGGGAACCATTTTGTGTATATATATTTTGTTTTCTTTTTCTGTTAATAATAAAAATAAAAATTTAAAAAAAAATGGGAGTGCCGACAATTTTGACCCTCTTGGTGTAGCCTGACAGTGAGGACACTGTCAAGTTTAAGTTTGGGGGTGTGCTCGGTAAGGTTTCTTCCTTCGCATTCATATGTATATTTTTGCATTTGCATACTTATTTTAAAACCCATAAAATTGAATTTTTTTTAAAAAAAAAATTATAAAAATTGAAAAATTCAATTTTGGCCATAATTGACTTAAGTTTGACAAGACGGTTAACTAGCTAGGAAAAACTAGATCCTAAACTTAGTAAATTAAAAACCCTAAAATTAACCTTTCTTAAAATTTAACGGTAAAAAATATATGTCCTTGTGGTTTACTTAGAAATAGGTAAATTTTGAGTACACTTCTTGGGCTAAGTCAAAATAAGGGAAGAGTATTGAAATTTTCATTGAAGTGTAAGTCTGAAAAATAATTCCTAAGCTTAAGTCTAAATTCTGAAAATATATACCCTACAACTTGCACAAACACGAACCTTGAAACTTGGAATAGTAGAGGATACCTTGAAATGCTCTTTTCTAAAATCCTTAGTATGAAGGAAAATAAAATTATAAGTGTGAATAAAGAGATATAAAAAAAATGAACACTGGTTTTGTAATTACTTAAGGCTGCGTAAAATAAAAAAATATAGCGAGGGTGCTTTATCACCTAGTGCCTTAGACCAACTGGTTTGGGAGTCACTGCTAAAGCCTTAGGTATTACAAGACGAGGAATTACGCCTTAATGCGCAAACACATTTTGTAATCGGTCGTTAGTACCTCAAGAAGTATTAACGGTCGCATGAAGGATGTGTGAGCAATTTCATCTAAAAATTCACCAACTAAAAGTACTTCGGACGATGGACAAGAGTATAAGAGCTTGAATTGAATTTCCAAGCGTAAGGGTGATACATACACACACGTAGGGGTATATGATTGGGGTTTGGATGAGAGATAGGAATGAAAAATAGGACTTATATCTTCAGTAGAGATGATAAAAATTCCTAAGTTGAGATGGAACCTTAGAAGGAAAACTCAAAAGATGCTAAAAGCTAAATAAATTTACAGAACATGTACAATCTTAAGTTAAATGATAAGGAAGCATGAAAAATATGGATTGATAATTTCTGAGTTGAAGATAATAGAATTTCTTGCTAGACCACCGAATTGAAGAATGAAAGTCAAAGGCCAAATTGATCGGATTTTATGGGTAGTATCCGCTGAAAACCCTCAGGAGACAACACTCCTCCTACTAGGGACACCTAGAGGTTTAACGGCTTGTTGCACGAGCTCAGTGCAATCGCGTTTCCCTGCGAATGTGAGGTTAGTCTTTTTCGAGAATAAACTAGTTTTGCTCGGGACGAGCAAAAGATAAGTTTGGGGGTATTTGTTCATATCATAATTTTGCATTATTATATTCCCCATTCTTAATCATATTGCAAATAAATAGGTGCTTTTGATCCATGTCTGCTAAATAGTTGCAGGTTACAGGTTCTCGGAACAATACAGTGAAAATGGTGAAAAGACGCTACAAAAGTGAGACTACGACCAACAAATAGATGAATCTGCAAGATGCCGCCTACAGTTAAGGAACAAATGAAGATCAATGAACAGTTCGATGTCACAAAGCACGAAGGCAGCACAAGATTCAATACTTCAACACGAAGCGAACGGTAAAAGTCCACAACATTTCTGCACTGTGGAAATCTGGAAGAAACTAGAAAAGAGTCTGAAGAACCAAGTGAAGAAAATAGAAGCAAATAGCAACTTGAAGCAACCCAGAGAAATAGAGACAGAGACCCCATCATATGGCTGCGGACCCGCGGCCAAACATGGCTTATGGCCGCGGTTCCGCGGCCGTGATGAGCATGTGTTGGTGCATTTTCTCGGTGGGTGTCGGTGCGTTGACCAGACTTCTCAGGGTAGTTTTGTAATTTTAGATATGGATCAGATGTAAACCCTAGGTTTTCTATTATTTATAAATAGGAAGCCTACTGCTCTTTTTGGAGCATGCCTCTTTTTATTTCTCTAGTTTAAATTTTCATTCCTTGTAATTGTCAAAGAGTGCATCAATAAAAAAGTAAGTTTTTTTTATCTTGAATTTTTATCTAGCAATTTTATTTCTCTGCCGTAGTTATTTTCCGCAATTTTTTATTTGCCGTAGTTATTAAATAAAAACCATAAAAAATGAATTCCTTTATTAATTCTCTAATGAGAGAGTAGTTCCTCACTTGTTAGGGTTAGGTTTGGGGAAGGTTTGAGAGATGAAAATCTCTCACCCCTTTCTTGCCCGTTCAATATTTTTAAATTAAGACTCTATGCAAACAAGCACACACCGCTCACTACGGCATCCTATCCCACGAGGTAGCGATGATTCCATAGTTAAAGACCGGTTGTGTTTGATTTCCATGGAGGTTAGGGGTAAGAGTTAAGAAAGGACGGACAAGGACCAAAGGGAAGAAACCTAGTTTCTTCCCGATCGTGCTAATCCCCTTTGTTAACTATTACCTTAACACCTAAAAGTTCTTAATTAGGGCAAAGGAAGCGGTGAGAATAATTGACTTTCCAAACTAACCTAATCCTAACCCTAGCAAGGTTTTAATCCAAATCAATTTCAACTTCAGTTTTTATTGAAAATCAAAACCTACCACAAATAAGAATTGACTCGTTAGAACAACTAGAAAATACACGTTTTCCCTGTGGACCGACCCGTTGATTGGTTCGAAAAAGTGTGTTTGTAGTTAAAGTAACCGCAATCAGAACGGTGTCGCGTGTAGCTAGACCGAGTTGAGTACGGGTCGTCCTCTGGGAAACGTGGAACCTTTTACTCTTACTTTAGATGTGTTGAGAAAGGAGGAAGAAATAAGAATTTTGTGGAATGGTTTCTAGATCTACGTTAAGCACTAATGCAGAATATAGATCTAGATTATTTAAGGATGTAGTTAATATAATAAGGGGGCTTGTAGGGTTCGTTAGGATTTAGTAGTTATGGAAGATTAATTAAAAGTTACCCTTTTTATCCTTTAATAGATTTAAAACTAGAACGACGATGATGCGTGTAGATTAGGGTTTCTGGAGGGAAAAGGAATCCCACTCTTAACCCTTATCTCGACACGGAACTCCATTCATATCTAGCCTTTACTAAAACAATCATTCATCTAATCTCTAATCGCGGTCGGAACTAACAAAGAATTGTTAGCGCGTCCAATTAGGATGTTAATGATTCTTTTGATAAAGTTCATAAACTTTATAGGACTTAAAAAGGGTTTAGGGATGTTCATCATCCATTAGCCTACTCTAATCCTACGAACCCTAACAAGCGGAGAATTACTCGCGCATGTTGGGAGAAAAAGAGATGGAGAGAGAATGCATAATTAAACTACAAAGAAATAGAATAGGAAAAAGAGCTACCTTTATTAATCAACAATATTCATTACACTTTGATTCCTTAGAAAATGATTACAAAGACTAGTTTGCTTCTCGATCTCTTCCAAGGAGGTAGACGAACAGTTGATGATCAGTCTGGATACGTGAGCCGTCTTGGACTTCATGATCTCGTCGACTTGATGAATTTTTCAAGAGGCTCTCGATCCCATTTTATAGTGCAAAGCCAGAATCATTTGCTTCGAAAGTTGGTAAAATATAGAAGAGATTCATCCCCAAAAATCTCCAACTCTATCTCCAATATCCTGCCGCGGATCCGCGGCCAACAGGGGGTTTGGCCGCGGATCCGCGGCCAAGGGTCATGATCAATTGATCAAAACTTTAGGGCTTGCTCCCTGTGACATGTGTCGATATCTGGAACCTTTGGATCTTTTAAATCTTCTCGTAGTTGCTGCCAGACTTGGTCTCCAAGTTTTGCTTCTTAATTAGGCAAGTCTTCTTCAACAACTTGATTTGCTTGATTCTAGTCTTTGAAAAATTCTGCACACTTGGAAATCTTTTGCACAACAACTTAAATAATATTTAGTAGACTTAGTTGTACTAGGATTAGGTCAATGAATTTATTTGCATACATTTTTCTACCAAATGCTAATTATAATATATCAACACATGGAAAATAGTAGTTTTACACATAAACCCTCATATATATGATATATTATAATAAAGTCCTTTTTTAATATGAAAATTGTAGGAAAAATGTAATACAAATGTGCAGTTTTATCAACTGAACAAATACCCCCAAACTTATCTTTGATCGTTCCGAGCAAACTAGTTTATTCAAGAGGAGAAAAAGAAAGGAGAAAACTAAGCACGCTTTCGTAGGCAGACACGATTGCACTGAGCACGTGCAACAAGCCGTTAAACCTCTAGGTGTCCCTAGTAGGAGGAGTGTTGTCTCCTGAGGGTTTTCAGCGGATTACACTCACAAAATCCTATAATAAAAGAGAGATGGTGAAATTTACATATAAAGATAAGAACCATAAAAGAAAGACTTTGAAAATAAGAGTTTTCAACTACACTAGCTTTTCAGTTGTCATGAGCCCTATCTTAATAGTCATGAAAAAATATTAGAAATCACATTATCCCTCAATAAAACACCGTCTTTATTCTTCATTCCTACCTTTTATCCAAACATCGATCATATACCCCTACGTGTGTGAATAGAACATCCCTACACTCGGAGAATTCAATTCAAGCTATCATACTCTTGTCCATCTGCCTCAGTACTTTTTAATTTGATGAATATTTAGATTTGCTCACACATTTTCATGCGACCGTTAATACTTCTTGAGGTACTAACCGACCGATTACTCAAGTGCTTGTTGATTAGGTGATAATATTTTCCTCGTCTTGCACCACCTAAGGCTTAGCAGTGACTCCCAGACCAGTTGGCCTTAGGGCACTAGGTGAAGAGGCACCCTCGCTATATTTTTTTATTGCTTCCTTGGCGATAACAAAACCAGTGTTCATTTTTTTCTTTTCACCATTTTTATATTTTCTTCATTTTTTTCATTTCCTTCATACTTTGGCTTTTAGACAAGAGCATTTCAAGGTATTCTCTACTATCCCGAGTTTCAAGACGTGTGTAAGTGCATATAGTAGGGTATCAACATTCAAATGTTTGGCTTCTAGAATAGAAACTATTTTTCAGACTTATTTTTATCCTCAGATTAGTGACTTCCTTCATCTTACTAACCCTTGGGACAACAGCTCATAACTACTTATTACTAGTTCGTTTAAGAAAACTTCTAATTTTCTTGGTTTTCTTAAACTATTCCTATCTTTTGGATGTAATTTTTCACTTTCTACTCTTTTGTTATAAAAGAATTTTTTTTATTTAAATTTTTGAAAACGTTGTGCTTATGCAAAGTATGATACAAATTGATGTGTAAATAAGCACAAACCTCCCCCCAAACCTGTTTACAGCAGTGTCCTCACTGATGTCATCCGTTAAGCTAAAAAACCTGTAGACTTGGGAGGAAATTATTAATGGGGGCAAGAATATATGAAAGTGAAAATCCTCCCCCAAACTTATTTTTGGCTCACAATTTTGTAAAAAACATTTTCTTTCAAGAGCCAAAATATACCACCTCCCCCAAACTTGAGTTAAACAATTTTAATCTTTTAAAATCACACGAGGGGGTCAAGATTATTGGTCAATGCCGAGCTTTGCAAAGACCGAAGGTCAACACCAGCCATTCAAAAATTTTATCGATGAAGCACCAAGGTTGGTGGAAGAACATGTCACCTTTCGACGTGAAGAAGTGGGGAGGTGATAAGAGGTGTAATGGAAAATGATTGCGTCTCAATTTGGAGAGACGACACAGTGATAGTAATGATGGATTACTCGCATTATCATGATTGTCCAAAAGAAGGAGTGGAGGTCCAATTTCTTCATCTTGGAGTTGATTCATCTCAACACCCGTGTCTTGTAAAAATGCGAGTTCGTCAGCGAAAATTTCCTCAAAGCTTTCATCGATACCCTGAAAAATAATGTCATCAGAAGAAATGGGGTGATCGTCAGACTCTATAAAAAGTTCCTTATCAGCGTTAGATGTTGACCCGAACAACTCGGTGGAAGAGTACATAGTTGGGTCAAACAACAACATATGAAAAGAGTCAGTATCATGAGGTTGATCAAATTCACTGCTGTCGACATCCATTAATTCGACAGAACACACATGAGCATATGGTTCGGAGGGTTCACTTCCCAACTTGTAAATGTTAAGCTCAATTGACTTCTTTCCAAAGGATAGGGTAATAGAGCCGTTTCTACAATTGATTATTGCGTTGGAAGTGGCCAAAAAGGGTCGACCGAGTATCACCGGGATTTGATTGAGTGGGTTTGCCACAGGTTGTGTATCTATAACGATAAAGTCCACAGGAAATATGAATTCCCCGACTTTGATTAACACATCCTCTAGCTCACCCCTAGGTTGGGTGATAGATCGATCGGCCATCTGAAGAGTGCAATGCGCCGGCTTTAACTCTCCGATCCCTAATTGCTCATAAACAGAATACGGAAGCAAGTTAACGCTAGCACCTAAATCGAGTAGAGCACGATTGATGTTTTTACCCCCAATAGAAATTGAAATTGTAGGACTTCCGGGGTCCTTTCGTTTCTTGGGAAGTTGTTGTGTAAAAGCTGTGCTCACATTACTCGCAAGGAAAACTTTTTTAGGTACTTAAACTTTTCTCTTCCTAGTGCACAAGTCCTTTAGGATTTTCGTATATGACGGAACTTGTTGAATAGCATCTAGGAGAGGAATGTTTATGTTAACTTGCTTAAAAATTTCCACAATCTTCTCCATTTGTGGACTTGGTCTGTTGCCTCTTAACCTGTTTGGATAAGGTGCTTGATCAATAAGTTTTGGGTCCAACGTTTGTGGAGAAGACTGTGGGGATGGATTCGATCCCAAAACTGGAGTGGGAATCGACTTAGATAGATTTGGCGAAATGGGCGAAGGGTTCGAGCCTTGGGGAAAACGGAGAATAGGCTCGGGTGAAGGTGGGAGACTAGACGAATTATGGGAAGAAGAAGAAGCTGGGGTATCATTGGTGTCACTATCATCACATTGCTCACCCACTCGGTTATTCAGCACTTTTCCCGATCTCAATGTGGTAACAGCACTCACATTATAACTTTGTGAGTGGCCAGGATTAGGTATGGGTTGAGATGGGAGTTTCCCTTTCTCTTTCGCACTCATTGCGGCGTTTAACTGTGTGATTTGGTTTTCTAATGATTTAATACTCTCACCATGGGAGGCGGAGTTTTTCGTTATGGTATCAATAGAAGATCTCATCTCAGCCGAAATTTGCATGGATTGTTTCATGAACATATCCAAAGTTTGTGCAAGTGAGTTGTCAGTACCGGCCACTTGTGGTGTAGAAATGTTGGCCCGATTTTGGAAATTCTGTGACTGAAAGGGGAGCTGATTCTGTGGTTGTGGTTGCTGTGGAGGAGGTCTTTGATAATTGCTTTGTTGGTTTTGGTTCCAAGAAAAGTTAGGATGATTCCTCCATCCTTGATTGTACGTGGAAGAATAAGGGTCGTTTCTAGGTCGCTGCTGAAAAGCAGCATTAGCTTGAAACGATGCATTCATAGGACATTCTTCCGTTAAGTGTGAAGGATCCGAACAGCAACCACAGACGGTCTTAGGAAGCGTGACCTGATTTAGGGAGAATGATGAGAACTTGTTTTCAATTGCGTCGAGTTTCTTCTGTATCGCTGCCATTTCGGCTTTCACTACGATAGAAATATCGAGCTGGTGAATACCTCCCTTAGTTGAAGGTGGTCTTACGATTTCCCACTGCAACATGTGTTCAGCAAGGTCTTCCAGATATTTCCATGCTTCACCGTCATCTTTAGACATGAAATTGCATTGACAATTTGTTTCAAGCATCTGCTTTGTCGCTGGATTAATGCCCTCATATATAATCCGATATAAATCCCATCTATTGATTCCATGATGAGGACATTGGACAAGCAGATCCTTGAAACGTCCAAAGCACTTCCAAAATGGTTCATTGGGAAGCTGGGTGAACTGGTTGATCTCGCTTCTAACACGGGCAGTCTTATGGTTTGGGTAAGACTTCTTAAGAAATGCTATGACAAATTCATCCCAATTAGTGATAGAATGTGCGGCAGTATTGTAAAGCCATTTTTCTGCCAAGTCGCACAGTGTGAATGGGAGAAGACGTAAGCGCATAGCATCTAAAGTCAATTGTGAAGTACCCATCATTGCGCATACGTTTTCGAATTTGGTAATGAAAACGTACGTGTCTTCCGACTCAAGCCCGTGAAATTTGGGCAGCAGATTGATGTAGTGGGGTTTAATTTCGAAATTATCCCCATTAGGTGGTGGAAGAGATAGACAAGTGGGAAGAGGACCACGAATAGGATAGCATCTCTCTTGGAGAGAGATGCGCGGTGGATTCTGCGCACCTCCGGGCGGTGGCAGCGTGGTGTTATACTCTGATGGAGTGCCGTCCATCTCGGTCGATGTGGTGTGTGGTGGGGGAAAAGAAGATGAAGAAGTACCGACTTCGGCGTCGATAGCAGGAGCGCGAACAAGACGGGCACTAGGATCCCGTGTCCAGCCGAGCATGCACTAAGCGGGTTTAGTGCAAGTGGCAGCGTGTGTGTGATTTAAAATTGGCTTGTTTTGAAAAAAGTGGGACTCAAGACAATTCACTCTAAAATGCACAAGCAACCCTAGAACTAAGGTCACCTAGGTCCAGTCTCTAGACCATTCCTAGACTTCCAAAGGACAAGCCACAGGATCAATCCTCTACCGCCTCCGTACTACCCTTGTAGCCAGGTAAGTGCCAGGTAAGTGGGAAGGAACCACGGTAGTGGGCCTAATTAAAAACCACTAGCCTTTGACACACTTGCCTAGGCACTACAAAAGTAATGCGGATAAATGATAGATTACCCACGACCTTCCTCTGTCCTTAATGAGCGCGACAGTCCTTAGAGTCTGGTCTAGATATTTTTTAAATTAATGAAGGGTTGATCTATATGCTCGGTTTGTGATTTGTGGGGCTTAGGAAGGGTGATGAAATCCCCACCTAATCTTGATTTGGTCTTTACCCCTTAAAGCCCGTATTAAAATATGCAAAAAAAAACCAATCACAAAACTTTTGCAAAAAGATTTTTGAGCGGCGCTATTTTGCAAAGAATCCTGCAGAAGATAGATTTTATTGGATTTTAGAGGAGAGAGAAAGAGTTAAGAAAGATACCAGAGACGTGTGAAACCCTAGATCTTCTGTTTCCTCAAGTCCGTGACTCCAGGTTCCCTCGCAAAATTCACACACAAATCGTTAAATATGCAATTTGCAGTTTTGTTTTAATAATGATATGAATCGTCAAGAATTCAACACAAATAGTAAGAATAAAAAATTACGCACGTATCCCCGGCAACGGCGCCATTTGATTGGTTCGAAAAAGTGTGTTTGTAGTTAAAGTAACCGCAATCAGAACGGTGTCGCGTGTAGCTAGACCGAGTTGAGTACGGGTCGTCCTCTGGGAAACGTGGAACCTTTTACTCTTACTTTAGATGTGTTGAGAAAGGAGGAAGAAATAAGAATTTTGTGGAATGGTTTCTAGATCTACGTTAAGCACTAATGCAGAATATAGATCTAGATTATTTAAGGATGTAGTTAATATAATAAGGGGGCTTGTAGGGTTCGTTAGGATTTAGTAGTTATGGAAGATTAATTAAAAGTTACCCTTTTTATCCTTTAATAGATTTAAAACTAGAACGACGATGATGCGTGTAGATTAGGGTTTCTGGAGGGAAAAGGAATCCCACTCTTAACCGTTATCTCGACACGGAACTCCGTTCATATCTAGCCTTTACCAAAACAATCATTAATCTAATCTCTAATCGCGGTCGGAACTAACAAAGAATTGTTAGCGCGCCCGATTAGGATGTTAATGATTCTTTTGATAAAGTTCATAAACTTTATAGGACTTAAAAAGGGTTTAGGGATGTTCATCATCCATTAGCCTACTCTAATTCTACGAACCCTAACAAGCGGAGAATTACTCGCGCATGTTGGAAGAAAAAGAGATGGAGAGAGAATGCATAATTAAACTACAAAGAAATAGAATAGGAAAAAGAGCTACCTTTATTAATCAACAATATTCATTACACTTTGATTCCTTAGAAAATGATTACAAAGACTAGTTTGCTTCTCGATCTCTTCCAAAGAGGTAGACGAACAGTTGATGATCAGTCTGGATACGTGAGCCGTCTTGGACTTCGTGATCTCGTCGACTTGATGAATTTTCCAAGAAGCTCTCGGTCCCTTTTTATAGTGCAAAGCCAGAATCATTTGCTTCGAAAGTTGGTAAAATATAGAAGAGATTCATCGCCAAAAATCTCCAACTCTATCTCCAATATCCTGCCGCGGATCCGCGGCCAACAGGGGGGTTTGGCCGCGGATCCGCGGCCAAGGGTCATGATCAATTGATCAAAACTTTAGGGCTTGCTCCCTGTGACATGTGTCGATATCTGGAACCTTTGGATCTTTTAAATCTTCTCGTAGTTGCTGCCAGACTTGGTCTCCAAGTTTTGCTTCTTAATTAGGCAAGTCTTATTCAACAACTTGATTTGCTTGATTCTAGTCTTTGAAAAATTCTGCACACTTGGAAATCTTTTGCACAACAACTCAAATAATATTTAGTAGACTTAGTTGTACTAGGATTAGGTCAATGAATTTATTTGCATACATTTTTCTACCAAATGCTAATTATAATATATCAACACATGGAAAATAGTAGTTTTACACATAAACCCTCATATGTATGATATATTATAATAAAGTCCTTTTTTAATATGAAAATTGTAGGAAAAATGTAATACAAATGTGCAGTTTTATCAACTGAACACCTGTATTCAACCGGCTAGCTACCAAGCGACACCGTTTTTGATTGCGGTTAATTCTTTGATTTCAAAACGCATAAGCATAAAACATCTAACAATCAATAATCGCAAAGGCAGAAATTCCGACGATACTGAATCTTTTAACACTTCGGCTAACCGAAATAAGCAAGGGATGAGCGGGCCTAATGCCAACCAGCCTCGGAAGCCAGTGTTCGGAGAGGGAGAAAAATCTCCACTGAAAGAGAAGCTGGATAAGGTTTATTCCTTCAGAAGGGACAAAGTCCGCAAAATATTCAAAGATGCCATAAGAAACGGTCTACAATTGCCAGAATCAAAAAGACTGCAACAAGCGAATATGACCGATGACCCTAAATACTTCCCCTATCACAGAGTGATAGGTCATGCCATTGAGGACTGCTTCGTCTTCAAAGATTGGGTCGAAAAGCAATACAAGGCAGGAGAGATAGAACTGTCTAAAGGCGTGTTTACAAACAGTCAAGCTACGACCGCCAATTTCATACAAATGGAGACCGAAGTCCTTCGGGAACCTGATTCTCTCAGACATCTGCCTTTCTCTGAAAACAGCTGACCACCACGTCGTTAAATTGGGAACGGTTGACCATCATGTCGTTAAACTGGGAACATTCGACCACCACGTCGTTAAACTAGGGGACAGTTGACCACCACGTCATTAAACTGGGAACAATCGATCTCTAAGTCGTTAAACTAGGGATGTAAAAATGTGTAAATAAAATAAAAATAAAAATAATAATAAAAAGCCGAAATGATGGGGCAACTAGCAATAAAAATCAGCGAGTAAAAATTAAGATGAAAATAAAGCCGAAATGATGGGGCAACCGCGAATAAATAGCCGAACTGATAGGGCAATCGCGACTTTCGCGATAAGAAAAACTGAAATGATAGAGCAATCGCGGTAAAAAAAAAAGGGAAAAAACTCTCCTCCAAATGGCGATTGATGAGTCGCTCCTGGTACCATATTCCAGTGCAGCGATGCAGACGCCGTCCAAAACTCAAATCCCCAACGACGAATGATGAGTCGCTCCTGGTACCATATTCCAGTGCAGCGATGAAGACGCCGTCCAAAATTCAAATTCCCAATGGCGAATGATGAGTCGCTCCTGGTTGTTGGATATATGTATGCCCTAGAGGCCACTATGTGATAGTGGATGTATTTATACATGTATATATATATATTCAGTGCACATTCTTGCTCGACATGATAGTATGCTATCTGGTTATTCTTTATCTGACATGTTGATTTGACCATGCTTTTATTCATTCATACATGTTGATAAAGCCCTGAGGATATTGACTTGACTACTGTGATTATGATAGAGATCATACTAGTAGGACATCAGTAGTTTATAAGCATATCCTAGAATGTCCCTAGTCGTAGGTGTATCGAGACGGGGCATCGATATACCAGAGTAGACTAGCGTATATGACACTAGACCCATATGATGGGCGATGGATGTTCCCACATTCATCGATGTTTGACATCAAGATCGTATACGGGTGCTCAGTGGTGACTGGGTACACTGGACAGACTCGCCGATAACTCCTATATGGAATTATATCTATCGTCGGATAGCAGTTCTCAGGTGACACTGGTGCAGGTTAGTCTGTAGACCCGAGATCGTCATAGAGTCTTGTGTGTTCTCCCACTGTACTTTGATTACCACCGTACCACGGCTCTACTGAGTCGTGCAAACAGGTGGCCGTTGGGTACAGTCCCGAGACACACGAAAGCGATGAGCGATAGGAGGGGTTTCGTCTCTCCCGGTATTGGGAGTTGATGCTGTGCTGTGCTCGACTAGCTATATCAGTAAGTCCCTAGCCAGGGCTGTTGAGATTTGCTGATAAGTGTTATCAGTAGTTTCTCGATCTGTTATAGACCTTTCATCGGCACGACTTATTGAGTTATTGGGGTCGACGTTACCATCCCTAGACTCGATATGCAGCATATCTGACGAAGAGACTGGACTGTACGGTAGTATTGCCGGTTGGCTCGACGGGAGTTGTAACAGGTTCGCTTGTTTTCTTCTGATCGCTCAATACCCGGGTGTCCGTTACGTTTAGCTGACCGCTTGCGGCTTGGGGGTGCTTGATATGATCATCACCCACTGCCGGCGTATTGACGAGTCTTAGAGTCCCACAAAGGAGTTACCTAGTCCAGGCGAAAAGTTTTAGTGCGCATATGCGATATGTGCGTGGGCCCGGTTAAAATGCGCATATGAGATGCAGTATATTAATCGGGCGGCTTGCTTTTGGTCGGGTCATATGTGATATGACCGGGTTGATAAATCAAGTGTTGATTTATCATTTAACCAATTAGCTTCTCACTTAAAATCCTTTCTTGTCTTTATGCATGCATGCACTCATTCTCATTCATTCTCATTCATTCTCATTCATACACATAGGATATGCATGCACACATACATGCATACATAAAGGTTATCATGGTTGTATATATAGGTGATGGTGGCAATATAAGACTCACACCTTATAATTACATATATGGATAAATATTGTATTTGTTTTAAAACAAAAGAAAAGAAAAAGATTAATACATGATTATCTTCTACACTCTTCTTTGAACTAACCATGATCACCTACTTTTTAACCATGTGTTAATCTTCCTTTTGTGTTTTAACACATGTACAATAATATCCATATATTGTAACTATGGTTTGAGATGAAAGATAGAAAATAAATATACTTATATTTTCTATTTTTCACAATACAATTATCATTCTCTTGATATTTCAAAAGCCATCATCTTCTTCCTCCTTGCTCTCTAGATTTCTCAAGTGAGCAAAACATTCACCAAGTTAGGATTTTGAAGTGAGAAAACCAACCACAACACCATTCTACACTAGTCTTGCCCACTTGTGAAGAGTGTTAGCTTCCATCTTCTTTTCTTGATCTTGTGAAGTTGCAAGCTTGGACAAAGAGGATTCCGGGTGGATCATCGTGGACCTAGAGGTTCTCAAGCGGACGTTTTCCAACCCCCAAGTAGCCGAGAAGTCTAGCGTAGGGAGCTACAAAGGTTGTACTCTCAAAACCCTAGCTTTATCTACTTGTGATAATGGTTATGTTTAAGAAACCCTAAAATTCTAGTGATGATTCTTTGCATGTTCACTTAGCACCTCAAAAATTTAATTTTGAGACATGTGATGCTTGCAAACCCTTCATGAGGTGCTAGGTAAACCTTACATTGGTATTAGAGCTAGGTAAATCTTACATTGGTATCAGAGCCGACCTAGAACTTTAGGCGACATTTTAACGAAGTTAAAACACCGATCGAACCAAAATACGGACTTTTAGAACACTCTCTGGACATTTTTTAAAACTGTGGTTTTTCCAGAATTAAAAATATGTAAAAAATTCAGCAGGGAATCCTAAGAACCACTGTAAAAAATGAAGCCCTAATAAGCAAATCCTACCGCGGAACCGCGGCCAAAGCTTGCTTGGGCCACGGCTCCGCGGCCGTAAAAAGGCATTAAGGCCTCATTTTTATACAGTGATCTGTATACTTGCTTTTAGATTTTTTTGGGTATTTTTAATCTGGTTTCAGTGATATATGTTCTGGAGATTGTTTTGGATTCTATGATTCGATCGGAATTTTAATTCCATGCTTTTTTTCCGGGTAACTTAGAAAGTATTAAAAAGTTCGAATGAGTATCATTAACTCACTTTTTCACGGGGTTTAAATCTTTCGGAAATACGTGCAAGTTTTTTGGTGGACCCTCTAGAAGACAACAAACCTTAACTCGATTATGTGACCGTCTTGAACTGCCTTTTGAACCTTAAGGTTTGAGGCAGTACGGCGTGCCACATGTGAGGCGTTGGCTTGACCCTTCTACGGCTGGACCGCTACTAATGTGACACATTCCGGGTTTTTTGAACTCCGCTCAAGTGTTGAGCTTTAGGAAATTTTGTGTATTTTATCATTCGATCGAAAAGTTTAATACTGTCTATTTATCTGTAATGTGATACAATATGTGGAATTCATATAGTTAGGCATGAAATGCGAGGTATGAGATATCTCGGATTTACGATGTCTAAAGAGAATGCAGATTCCAAATATTGTAGTTTTACACTTTCTTTTCTGTGACCGTAAGTGTAGTATGTCGATATCGCCGGTTTCGTTGCTATACATCAACGACAATCGGGGTACGCATACTTATTTACGTTGATGATATATGATATTATATGTTGCTGAGATATGATGTGCAGGATTGTCGCGATTGAATAGCCGGGTTTTTTTTATGTGAGATGAGAGTTTTATTTTTCATTCATGTAAAATTCAAATGTAATGTAATATTCTTTTATTTGGGGCACTTCCGGGTTGAGGTTGACGTCACTAGTGTTGTATATTATTTACTTTTCCGCATTAGGATAGACCCAAGGAGGGGAGCACAAGTGAGCGGGTTCTGGGGTTCAGTGGGAGGCCATCTCGAGGAGTCGAGACCGGGTCTCCTAAACTCCAGGATTGGTAGGGTCGCTTGCCGCTCTCGTAGGGGTCTAGGGGCGTGGGCTTGGCTATTCATCGCGACTGTGGAATCCGTATTTTCTATTATTGGCTAAATACTAAATACGGACGTCCTAGTATATCCCACATTATATACATGTTTCTGCTGCCTGTGTTCTGTGATATCTGAGACGAATGATATATTATATATGAGATATATAGTAGACGTTGCTTATGTTTTGCACCCGCGCTAGTCCCGTCCCGGTATGCCGTTAGTTAAATAACCTAACGGTGCATAACGGAACATTGCGGTGAATGCGAATGACATAAGCGTACGTTGTATTTTCGTTTCTTTTCTGTGATTGGCTTAAGGACTTAAATGATGGGATTACATTAATATGATTAATGTAAAGAAAGTAAACCTAAAAAGATGTTGTAGAATCGGATTTGAAAACCACTCGGCTCTTTATGAAAAAGCTATATTTCAAAAACTGCGGAGCACAAGCCACTCCTTTTGAAAACCATTTGATTCTACGACGATATCAAGTTCAAAGCGTTAAAGATTTTCTTAAAAATCATCCGCAACCCTCCGTCATTTTAGGAAGTAGAGTACTTAGTATTCGTGCTACGTTTGTTGACCTTAGCCAAGGCGTAGTGTACGGTAGCTAAGTGATGTCTTCCTACAATGCATATGATGCAGATTAATTAGGACGGGCATATGACATTGTTGACCTTAGCCAAGGGTCATGTAAACGGGTCTGATTAATCAAGAAATGACGGGCTGAACTTGACTAGTACTTGTGATTTGTTGACCATAGCCAAGGTCATAGGTACTAGGGGTAAAAATCATATCGGGAATTTCAAGTGTTGAGATTTGCAATGAGATTGCATACCTTCCATATGATGGTTGGATCCCGATCCCACTGTGGGCAATTGTTGCTCCTAGGAGAGTTTTGCAGTTTACAATTAGCTAACTCATTAGGTGTCTAGAAAGGTGTTAACGGGGCTACGCCTTTGGGAAAACGAGGTTTACTTTAATTAGGTCCGTGCGAAAGCACGGGGAACCTCCCTCAAGTACCGATATTGGCCTAGCTGAACGGTTAGCGAAGTTGTAGACTGTAATTAATCCTGGCTAGTTTTCTTTTTAAGGTTTGAAAGAAAAACTTGATTAAAGCAGTGGGAGACATCGATTAGACAAGATAATAACCAATCTGATCTTTGCAAGAGCTTTCGCTGTGTGTATTCTTTTCTCTCTCTTAATGGCAGATACCAATGACTGGACTCAAGCTTCTACTAGATAAAAACAAACTGAATGGGACCAATTATAAAGACTGGCTGAGGAATCTGAAAATAGCCTTGACTTATGATAAAGTATCATATGTCCTCACGGCTTCAGCCCCGCCCGTCCCAGGTCCAAAATCCTTAGTTGCGTACAAAGAAGTCCGCAAGACATGGGACGCTGATTGTGCCACGGCAAAATGCCTCGCGCTCGCATCGATGGATAACATAAATCAAAAGCAGCACGAGAATATGGACATTCAAGCCATATTTCTCCATACAAAGGAGTTGTATGGAGAGCAATCCCGAGTATTACGATACGAAGCATCAAAGAAATTGTTTCAGATGCGAATGGCCCCTGGCACATCAGTAGGAGACCATGTTCTGAAGATGATAGCTCTCATAGAAGAGCTTGAGGACCTTGGATGGACAATGGACAATGAACAATATACGGATATTATTCTGCAGTCCCTCCCCTCCACCTTTGCTCAGTTCATAGTTAACTTCAACATGCGCAACATGGAGAGGGAACTACCTGAACTCCTTAATATGTTAAGGAGTGCAGAGAGCACACTGAAATCAGTGAAAACTCCCGTTATGACTGTTGGACAATCTTCCTCTTCTCGCCCAAAGGCTAAGGCCAAAGGAAAGAAAAAGAAGAAGCCCACCAATCCTAAGGGTGGAGTTAAAAAGGTGAAGGGAAAGGAAGAGTCCAAAGCTGGAGACTCGGGGAAAGGGGAATGTTTTCAACAAAACAGGACATTGGAAGCGCAACTGTACGGAGTACTTGAATCTCAAGAAGAAGCATGGGGATGCTTCCGCTTCAGGTGTGTTTGTGACAGAAAACTGTTTTTCAATAAACTCTGCTTCCTGGGTATTAGATACCCGTTCAGGTTCTCACATTTGCAATTCTATGCAGGGGCTGAGAAATAGCAAAGTTTTGAAGACAGGTGACCATACTCTCCGCGTTGGAAATGGTTCCAATGTACATACAGTCGCAGTGGGAGAGTATCACTTAGGGTTTCCATCTGGGTGTATATTGGTTTTGAACCCATGTTATTTTGTACCAAGTATGCTTTGTAATATAATATCTGTTTCTTTGTTAGACAATGAAGGATATAATTTTGTATTGCAGAACAATGTTATGAACATTCACCTGAATCAAATGTTGGTTGGGTATGGTACACTTAAAAACGGGATATACGTCCTAAATCAACACACAGTTTTCAGCATACAACACACTAATAAAAGAAAACTTTTGGAAATAAATGAAGCTTTTCTTTGGCACTGTAGACTTGGTCATATTAACGAAACAAGACTAAACAAGTTACACAAAGATGGATATTTAAACCCTTTTGAATATAAATCTTATGCCACTTGCCAGTCTTGTATCAAGGGTAAAATGACCAAAACTTCGTTTACCGGACACGGAGAAAGAGCTACCGAGTTCCTAGGACTCATACATAGTGATGTATGTGGGCCAATGTCTACACAGGCTAGAGGCAGTTTTTCTTACTTCATTACTTTCACTGACGATTTCTCAAGATTCGGTCATGTATTTTTATTAAAGCACAAATCCGAAGCTTTTGAGAAATTCACTGAATATAAACAAGAAGTAGAAAAACAAACCAGCTTGAGTATCAAGATGCTTCGATCAGATCGAGGTGGAGAGTATCTCAGTACAGAATTTGCAAACTTCCTAAAAGAGAATGGGATTCTCTCTCAGCTCACTCCTCCTTACACACCACAACACAATGGTGTGTCTGAACGACGAAATATGACCCTATTAGATATGGTCCGATCCATGATGAGTGATGCTGAGTTACCTGTCTCATTTTGGGGGCATGCATTGGAGACTGCAGCGTTTCTTTTGAACAGGGTTCCAACCAAAACCGTGTCTACCACGCCATATGAGATATGGCATAGGAAGAGACCATCTTTTAAGAGAATTAAGATTTGGGGTTGCCCGGCCTATGTTAAAAAGAAGAATCCGGACAAACTCGAGACACGGTCAGTCATGTGTAACTTTGTGGGATATCTAAGGAACTCTTATAGATATCTATTCTACCACAAGGAGGAGCAAAAGGTGTTTGTTTCTCAGCATGCCACATTCTTAGAAAAAGAGTTTTTCACAGATAAAGATGATGGCAATGTGGTGGACCTAGAAGAGGTTCTAGAGACACAAACTACAAATGACGACTTGGTTGAACCGGCTGTTGCAATAGAAACTGAGGAACCTCGGCCACTCCGTAGGTCTGGTAGGACTTCTCGCCCACCGGAGAGGTACTACGGTTTCCTCATTGATGGTGACAGAGAAGACTGCATCATAGAGGATGATGATCCTACCAGTTTTCAGCAAGCTATCACGAGTGGTGACTCTGTGAAGTTGCTGGATGCCATGAGATCCGAAATGGAGTCTATGTACACCAACAAAGTTTGGACTTTGGACGTTGTACCCCCTGGGGTAAAACCTGTGGGATGCAAATGGATCTTTAAAAGAAAGATTGGTGTAGATAGGCAGGTAGAGACCTACAAGGCAAGACTTGCGGCGAAGGGTTTTCGTCAAAGACCAGGTTTGGACTATGACGAGACTTTTTCGCCCATAGCCATGCTTAAATCCATTCGGATCCTACTTGATATTGCTGCTCACTATGACCATGAAATCTGGCAGATGGACGTTAAAACGGCATTTCTAAATGGGGATTTAGAAGAATGCGTTTATATGGATCAGCCGGAGGGCTTCATTGACAGTGGGAGCAGCGGGAAAGCATGTAGATTGCTTAAATCCATATATGGGTTAAAGCAGGCATCACGGAGTTGGAACATCTGTTTCGATGATGTTATCAGAGAGTTTGATTTCATCAAAAATCCAGATGAACCTTGTGTTTATAAGAAGGCTGTAGGGAGCTGTCACATTCCTCGTATTGTACGTGGATGGCATTCTTCTGATAGGAAATGATATTCCTATGCTACAGTCGGTCAAATCTTTCTTATCACTAAGGTTCTCCATGAAGGACCTGGGTGATGCCACATACATTCTGGGCATAAGGATCTATAGGGATAGATCCAAGAGGTTATTGGGATTGTCCCAAACCAAGTACATCAACGCCATCCTAAAAACGTTTAGTATGGAAGACTCCAAGCGGGGTGCCTTACCCGCTTGCCATGGGGTCACTCTCTCCAAGGATTCTTGTCTAAAGACCAATGAAGAGAGAGCTCGCATGAGCATTATACCCTATGCTTCGGCAGTAGGATCTATAATGTATGCGATGTTATGTACACACCCAGATGTAACTTATGCACTTAGAGTTGTAAGCAGGTATCAATCCAACCCAGGGGAGAATCACTGGATAGCTGTGAAGAACATTCTTAAGTACTTGCGAAGGACTAAAGAATTGTTCTTGGTGTATGGTAATGGAGATCTCCAAATGGAGGCCTTTACCGATTCGAGCTTCCAGAGCGATAAGGACGACAGCAAATCTATCTCAGGGTTTGTATTTACCCTCAATGGAGGGGCGGTAGGTTGGAAGAGTTCTAAACAGGATACCGTTGCAGACTCTACGATGGAGGCTGAGTACATTGCTGCATATGATGCCGCCAAGGAAGCCGTCTGAATGAGGAAGTTCGTCTCGGAGCTAGGAGTATTTCCAACCATTATTGATCCAATACTATTGTATTGTGATAATAATGGGGCTATGGCATTAGCCAAGGAGCCCAGGTCCTATCAGCGGTCCAGACACATCCTGAGGCACTTTCATTTGATCCGGGAGATTGTAGATCGCCGCGAGATCGAAATTAAGAGAGTAGACACAAAGAATAACGCCGCGGATCCACTCACCAAGGCCCTCCCTCAGCCGCAGCATGAGCGTCTTTTTGAGATGTTGGGTATGAGATACGCCAATAACTGGCCTTAGTGCAAGTGGGAGATTGTTGGATATATGTATGCCCTAAAGGCCATTATGTGATAGTGGATGTATTTATACATGTATATATATATATATATATATATATATATTCAGTGTACATTCTTGCTCGACATGATAGTATGCTATCTGGTTATTCTTTATCTGACATGTTGATTTGACCATGCTTTTATTAATTCATACATGTTGATAAAGCCCTGAGGATATTGACTTGACTACTGTGATTATGATAGAGATCATACTAGTGGGACATAAATAGTTTATAAGCATATCCTAGAATGTCCCTAGTCGTAGGTGTATCGAGACGGGGCATCGATATACCAGAGTAGACTAGCGTATATGACACTAGACCCATATGATGGGCGATGGATGTTCCCACATTCATCGATGTTTGACATCAAGATCATATACGGGTGCTCAGTGGTGACTGGGTACACTGGACGGACTCGCCGATAACTCCTATATGGAATTATATCTATCGTCGGATAGCAGTTCTCAGGTGACACTGGTGCAGGTTAGTCTGTAGACCCGAGATCGTCATAGAGTCTTGTGTGTTCTCCCACTGTACTTTGATTACCACCGTACCACGGCTCTACTGAGTCGTGCAAACAGGTGGCCGTTGGGTACAGTCCCGAGACACACGAAGGCGATGAGCGATAGGAGGGGTTTCGTCTCTCCCGGTATTGGGAGTTGATGCTGTGCTGTGCTCGACTGGCTATATCAGTAAGTCCCTGGCCAGAGCTGTTGAGATTTGCTGATAAGTGTTATCAGTAGTTTCTCGATCTGTTATAGACCTTTCATCGGCACGACTTATTGAGTTATTGGGGTCGACGTTACCATCCCTAGACTCGATATGCAGCATATCTGACGAAGAGACCGGAATGTACGGTAGTGTTGCCGGTTGGCTCGACGGGAGTTGTAACAGGTTCGCTTGTTTTCTTCTGATCGCTCAATACCCGGGTGTCCGTTACGTTTAGCTGACCGCTTGCGGCTTGGGGGTGCTTGATATGATCATCACCCACTGCCTGCGTATTGACGAGTCTTAGAGTCCCACAAAGGAGTTACCTAGTCCAGGCGAAAAGTTGTAGTGCGCATATGCGATATGTGCGTGGGCCCGGTTAAAATGCGTATATGAGATGCAGTATATTAATCGGGCGGCTTGCTTTTGGTCGGGTCGTATGTGATATGACCGGGTTGATAAATCAAGTGTTGATTTATTATTTAACCAATTAGCTTCTCACTTAAAATCCTTTCTTTTCTTTATGCATGCATGTATGCACTCATTCTCATTCATTCTCATTCATGCACATAGGATGTGCATGCACACATACATGCATACATAAAGGTTATCATGGTTGTATATATAGGAGATGGTGGCAATATAAGACTCACACCTTATAATTACATATATGGATATATATTGTATTTGTTTTAAAACAAAAGAAAAGAAAAAGATTAATACATGATTATCTTCTACACTCTTCTTTGAACTAACCATGCTTACCTACTTTTTAACCATGTGTTAATCTTCCTTTTGTGTTTTAACTCAAGTACAATAATATCCATATATTGTAACTATGGTTTGAGATGAAAGATAGAAAATAAATATACTTATATTTTCTATTTTTCACAACACAATTATCATTCTCTTGATATTTCAAAAGCCATCATCTTCTTCCTCCTTGCTCTCTTGCTCTCTAGATTTCTCAAGTGAGCAAAACATTCACCAAGTTAGGATTTTGAAGTGAGAAAACCAACCATAACACCATTCTACACTAGTCTTGCCCACTTGTGAAGAGTGTTGGCTTCCATCTTCTTTTCTTGATCTTGTGAAGTTGCAAGATTGGACAAAGAGGACTCCGGGTGGATCATCGTGGACCTAGAGGTTCTCAAGCGGACGTTTTCCAACCCCCAAGTAGCCGAGGAGTCTAGCGTAGGGAGCTACAAAGGTTGTACTCTCAAAACCCTAGCTTTATCTACTTGTGATAATGGTTATGTTTAAGAAACCCTAAAATTCTAGTGATGATTCTTTGCATGCTCACAGCATCACATGTCTCAAAAATTTAATTTTGAGACATGTGATGCTTGCAAACCCTTCATGCTGTGCTAGGTAAACCTTACACTGGTACCATATTCCAGTGTAGCGATGCAGACGCCAACCAAATTCTAAATCCCAAAACGGTGAATGATGAGTCGCTCCTGGTACTATATTCCAGTGTAGCGATGCAGACGCCAACCAAATTCCAAATCCCAAAACGGTGAATGATGATTCGCTCTTGGTACCATATTCCAGTGCAGCGATGCAGACGCCAACCAAAATCTAATTTCCCAAAATTCTCCAGCCCTACGGTTGGTCCCCAAACTGACTACCGTATACAATCCATGGGCTCAAATAATTCTCATGACACCCAGGCCCCACGATTGGTCTCCGCCATCAGAATTATGCTCCATTTGGGAAGACCCACTCATGTGTCCTCACGATACATGGGGAGAACAAACTTACGGGATCCTCACGACTCGTACGAAAACATCTTCGTGGGATCCTTACGACTCACAAAGGAAAAACACACTTGGGAGTCCCCACGACTCCTAAGGAGAAAGTACACCTACGAGATCCTTTCGATTCGTAGGGAGAAAATGCTTTTATGGGACCCTCACGGCTCATAAAATTGGAACGCCTTAGGTGATAGGGACCTAAACCTGTCTCCTAAGCCATCGCTCCCCAATAGGAAAAGGCAAATGATGAATTGCTCCTGGCACATGTGCTTCAGTGTTAGCAACGCTGATGCCTACCCTAACCCCAAAATTCCAAACTCCAATCTAATAGTGTCACGACCCAAAAAGTACAGAACGTGACTGGCACTTAAATTACGAAACGTCTCGAGGCTTATGTAATCTAAGTAAGCCAAAGCCCAGAATTTCAAAACCCAATTAAGAAATAGAGTGAAGGAAAACCAAATAAGTCGCATCAAAATCTTTAAAAAAAACAAGTTCACTTTTTCCAAAATTTTCGGCAGAGTCTCCTTTGTAAAAACTGGCCCCAAAACGGGTACAAATCACGAATAAACATATAACATGAATAAGGCATCCCCAAGCGGGAGCTAGCTCTTCGCCAAAAGCGGTCTCAACATCATACGCAATAAAAATCCTTACTGTGCAAAAATAAGCATGTAAAAGCCCAAGTAATAAGCATCACGTCGGCTCAAGTGAGCTCGACCCAGAGAAACAACATATAAGTCCACAAATCTCACTGTCTCGTTTCTAGGTCAATATACATCAATACAAGTAGCAGGTACAGTAGATAGAGTATGCTAGATACAATAAATATACAAGGTGGAAACAAAATAATCTCACAACCCACCTACGAGCAAAAGTCTTAAATCCAAGCAAAAGGAGCAAAATGATGAAGTGCGTCCGCCGCTACAGTGCTGACGGATCGGACCTGCAGAAAGGCTGTGGCACAACGGGGGTGAGTTGCCAACTCGTGAGTAATAAGTAACATCTATGAAGGCTATCGTAAGCATGCACGCAAAGTGTCATAACTCAACAATACTAATATGGCATGATATACTAGCATATATGTATGCAACATGAATCAATTTTACAATACTAATCTTGCATGATGTACTAGCAGGTATTAATGCAATATGAATCAATTTTACAATACTAATCTGGCATGATGTACTAGCAGGTATGTGTGTAACATGAATCAATTTTACAATACTAATCTGGCATGATGTACTAGCAGATATTAATGCAACTTGAATCAAATTTAACCCGTGATCTGAATATGTTGAGATGAGAAAATCGTCATTTTCATCTTAGAAAAACTCTTTTGAAATATCAACATAATATCAATGGAATCAACAGAAATCCGTGTCTAGCATCGACACCTCAAATGGTTATCTCAAAGCCTCAAAGTATCGAAATCACAGTATCTCGGGCCCCAGCCATCCGGCTGGCTCATCTCAAGGTATCAATACCACAATATCTTGCGACCACGGTCGGTATCCTCTGGATATCCGCCGCGCCAACAATCACCGGTAGGTAGTCTGCCCCTGCCAGGCTCATCGTCTACAACTCGATCTTCTTTCCCCGGGGTACCTTACCGGGCCCACCATATACCCGAAACAGTTCATCCTACTCCTCGAATCAGGTCTCGAAAACTAACAGAAAACCCATGGTGGACGACACATATATCAATTACGAGAAAACCGCTACTTGCAATATTTAAAAATGATATCTGGTTTATTAAATCCTTGCGGTTTTCCCCCCAAAACTCATAAATCTCAAGTGCAGAAATCCTCAGAAAATCACCATAAGCACGCATGTCAGCTAGAATGAACCTATGGTATTGACAATACGAACTGCAATATGTAGCTAGAAAACTGTACATGAATGATGATACAATGATTGTAATTTCTCAATTTAGCAAGTTAATTTGTACTCGTGCCTCATACTCATGATAATGGTGCAATAGTTTCACATTCCCAATTTAGCAAGTTAAATAGTACTTGTGCCGCATAACTCATGATAATAGTGTAATAGTTTCACATTCTCAATTTAGCAAGTTAAATAGTACTTGTGCCGCATAACTCATGATAATGGTGCAATATGATTCTAGATTCTCAATTTAACAAGTAAATTAATACTTGTGCCGCATACTTATTTTTAATGGTTCAAAGGTTCTACAGGATGAACTAAGCAAGTCATATAGTACTCGTGTCACATGTCTCATATTAATGGTTCAATGGTTCTATATAATAAACTAAAACATATAGAGATATAAGGATCATGCAATGCAGCAAAATGAATAACGAGGAACTACACGCAATGTCTATACTACTAGAAGTTTTAAATATCGGGCGCCTCGCACTATCCATACGATTTCCCCCGTAGATGTGTATATCTACTCACCGGAATATCTCAGCTAGTCGGATTCAATCACCGCTTTTCCCTTCCGCGCCGCGTCCGATGTCTCTGCGATCAATCCTAGAATTACACAAAGCAATACACATAAGGCTAAAATCCTGCCAAAATGTGATATCAAGATCAAAAGAGAAACTCGTGTTGGAAGTTAAACGCGTGTGCACTCGATACACCAAAACGTGTGTAACCTAGCCTGAAACCACCCTGACTCACTGTGACGTGCAGTGAACAACAAACCCAACTCACATAACACACGGGTCGCACAAGTTAAAAAGTATTGAAAACGAGATTTTAGGTTCCAGATTTTGACTCGAGAGGAAAAAGCAAAAGTTGTATATACCAAAACCTTAGATATATAGCAGACTCCTACAGACCAACACCCGACACCCACACCCACCCTCTGGCTGCAAATTACGGCCAGAAACATTATAAGTGCGACCTAAAAGGGGAGAGGGGGTCTCGTGTTTCGGGTGTGTGGTCCTATCCCAGTCACTAAGCTCCAGTATTTGCAACTTTTTCCTGAAGTACCCGGGTCAAAAGCAGATCTCAAAAAGAACCCAAATCCTAACTAAAAAACTAATTAACACTAAAAAGATACAATATGGTATTTTTGTGAAATCTGGTGCAAAAACTTTGATTAGATGAGCTTAATAACACTTAGTTAAGCTACTTTAGCCATAAAAATCCTAGCTTGGCCTAAACTCCACTTAAATCACAAAACTAGCACCAAAATCAACTTAAACCCTAAATTATGCTAAATAAACTACAAGTTTAGCAAAAATGGAAATTGAGTTTAACATTATACCTCAAGTTGGTCCTAGGATGCAAGAGAAGAAGAAGAAGAAGAAGAGAAGAAGAAGAAGAAGAGAAGAAGGGGGTGTGTTGCTGCTACTGTTGCTGCTGTGTAGGGAAAAATGAGAGGGAGAGAGATGTGATGAATGTGTGAGTGGTTTGAAAAAAGAAATGAGAGATGAGATTCAACCCCCTTTCCCCCTCTCTCTCATCATTACCAAGCATGCTTGACTCATGCCCATCATTCCCTCTCTCTCCTCAAAGTCCCAAGTCAACCCCCAAAACAACTAATTATATAAAAAAAAACTAATACACTTAATTAACTTCATATTAACCTAATGAAATGTTTTAGTTTACCATGGCTACCTAAACATGACTTAACCCTAAACTTAGCCCTAATTTACATGCACATGCGTGTGCAGTCCAAATTAAATTCTAGTAAAATGTTCATTAAATCTTATAAAATATTTGAAAACCGTTTTGGTAAACTTTTTATTAAAAACCCCACATTAAAGCATAATAACCCCTAATCGCATTCTAGGGTGTTACAAATAGACCCCTAAGTCTTTAAACTGGGGAACATATGACCTCTAAGTCGTTAAACTGGGAACAGATGATCCCTAAGTCGTTAAACCGGGAATGAGGGAAATCTCCTCATGGAAAATGATGATTCGCTCCTGGTACCATATTCCAGTGTTGCGATGCTGATGCCAAACCAAAACCCAAATCCCCAAATCCTGTCATGGCAAATGATGATTCACTTCCGGTACCATATTCCAGTGTAACGGTGCTGATGTCAATCCAAATCACATCAAATCAGCAAAACAAAAAATGACCTCCCTGGCAGAATCAGGCTCCACCTCAGAAACAAGTCAACTTCATCCCTGACACCGCAAGAAGTGGAGCAAGTCAAATCCAGCATTGACCGTCCGTGTCGCCAAAAGGGCAGCACCGACCGTCCAAGTCGCTAAAAGGATAGCACCGACCGTCCAAGTCGCTAAAAGAGCAGCACCGATCGTCCACGTCGCTAAAAGGGCAGCATTGACCGTCCACGTCGCTGGCAGCACGTACCGTCCAAGTCGCTAAAAGGGCAGCACTGACCGTCCACGTCACTAAAAGGGCAGCACCGACCGTCCACGTCGCTAAAAGGGCAGCACCGGCTGTCTAAGTCGCAAAAAGGGCAGCAACGACCTCCTCGTCGGAATTATGCTCCGCCTTGGAATCAAGTCAACCAGACACTCCGCCTCGGGGACACGTCAACTACCGACACTCCTTCTCGGAGACGCGTCAAGCATCGACCGTCCATGTTGTAAAAAGGCAGTGCCAGCTTCCCAAAAAGCGGGAACCAAATCAAGTCGCCTCCACGTGAAAGAAGATCCATCAATTTCATGCACACGACCCATATATGTGGTGTGCATTTATTGATGGGGGTGCACTTTGTTGGGGTCGAAAATTGCACCCCGGTTAACCAAGTCAAAGTCAAAGTTAACCCTAAGCAAGCGGGCCCAAGCCCAGATCAAGTGGGCCCATGCCCAAGTCGAGCCCCACGGCCAATCTCCTCCATGCCAAAATGAAATCATGTAATAAATAATTTTGATGTAATTTTTTTTATGCATGAATGTAAGCAAAATGGGCATAAAGCCAAATTTTTGTAAAGCCCATGGCTCATGTGCAAAAGAAATGAGCACATGAGGCATGAGATGGGCAAAATGTCCAATGGGCTATATGTAAATTTGTAAGCCTATATAAGGCAACATGATGATGAAATAAAGGATAACAATTGATTTCTCCCCAAAAACTAAGGTTTGTGCCTCCATCCTCTCTCTTCCAAGTTCTTTCTCTTTCTTTTCATTTTCCAATTAAATCAAGAGCTTAGCTCTTCTTTTTTTTTAACTAAATAAAGTTTTACCATAAACCCACCTCCCAAGACTCCATCAAGAGAAGAAAAATGGTCTTTTTTTTATCATCCAAGATCTAGATCTTGGAGTTTCAAGAGAACCCATTTTGGGTTTCTTCTCAAAAGAGAAAGGAAAAAATCTTTTCCGAGTTTGACTCCATTTAAGATTCTTTTGGAGTTCAAATCCTCCATAAAATTCCTTTTGGAGTGAACTCCATTTAAAATTATTTTGGAGTTCAACTCCACAATAAAATTCCTTTTGGAGTTAAACTCTCTCTAAACTTCTTCTGGAGTTTAACTCCAAAATAAAAATCTTTTTAGGAGTTTAACTCTATTTAAAATTCTTTTGGAGTTCAACTCCATAATAAAAATTTCTTTTGGAGTTCAACTCCCTTTTAAAATTCTTCTAGAGTTTAACCCCACAATAAAAATCTGTTTGGAGTTGAAACTCCATATTTAAAGTTCAAAAAAAGAGAGAAAAGAAGAAAAAAGAATAGTGGGTGCCCTTTTGCCCCTCGCCCTCACGTGCTGCCACGTGAGGGGGAAGGCTCCCCTTTAAATGGGAACCCCCCTCACGTGGTGCCACGTGAGGGAAGGGGCTCCCATTTAAATAAGAGCCCCCCCTTTTTGCCCCCTCACGTGGTGCCACGTGAGGGAAAGGGCCCTCATTAAATGGGAGCCCCCTCATGTGAGCACACGTGAAGGGGAAGACTCCCTTTTAATGGGAGCCCCTCGGTCCCCCTCACGTGAGGACACGTGAGGGGGAAGGCTTAATGGGAGCCTTCCCCCTCACGTGTCCTCACGTGAGGGAGGGGCCAAAGGGGCCCCCATTAAATGGGAGCCTTCCCCCTCACGTGTCCTCACGTGAGGGAGGGAGCCACGTGAGGGGGAAAGGCTCCCATTTAATGGGAGCAATTTTGCCTCTCTCACGTGAGGGCATGTGAGGCTCCCATTAAATGGGAGCCTCTCTCCTTCCCCTGACGTGAGTGGGGAAAAGCCCACAACAAAAATTCTTTTGGAGTTTAACTCCATAATAAAATTCTTTTTTGGGAGTTTAACTCCACATTAAATCATTTTAGGAGTTTAACTCCATCTAAAAATTCTTTTGGAGTTTAACTCCACAATAAAATTCATTTTGCAGTTAAACTCCCTTTAAAACTCTTTTGGAGTTTAACTCCACATTAAATCTTTTTAGGAGTATAACTCCATTTAAAATTCTTTTGGAGTTTAACCCCACAATAAATTCTTCTTAGAGTTGAACTCCACAAAAAAAACACACCAACACTGCATATTGAGTTCACATGATTAGTTTGACCCGTCAGTTGGAGGTTCCTTCGCTTCAAAGGCGAGGGGTAATTAACGACATCTTAGTCCGCGGCTGCCGAAGATTCGGATCCCTACAAGCAATAAAACCCTGCCTATCCTAGGCAGGGGGAATCTGTAGTACGTCTGACAAGCGCGTGCGTATTCCCATCTCAATGGGGTGACGAAAAACGCCCTACAACAGTATCACCTGATCAGGAAGATAGTTGATCTCCGGAAGATCGAGGTCAGGAGAGTTAACACGAAGAATAATACGGCGGATCTACTCACAAAGGCCATCCCGCAGATACAATTTGAGAGGCTCTTTGGGATGTTAGGTATGAGATACTGCAACAACTGGCCTTAGTGCAAATGGGAGATTGTTAGTTATATGTATGTTCTGGAGGCCATTATTGTACATGATTGTGTATTATAGTGGATGCTTGGACATATATAGAGAGGACTTTCTTACTCGACATGATAGTATGCTATCAGGTTACTCTTTATCTTAATATGTAGACTGGTATTGTTATACTGTCTTTCTCTCATATGCTGATAAAAACCTAAAGATGTGTACTTGACTACTAGGACTATGATGCAGATCATACTAGTGGGGCCAGGGTAGTCCACAAGTTCATCCTTTAAATGTTCCTAGTCGTGGGAGTATCGAGACATGGCATCGATATTCCAGAGTAAACTAGTGTGTACGCTTCTTGACCCTGTATGGGGCAATGGATGATCCCAGATCCATTAGTGTTTGACATCAAAGATTGTACACATGTGCTCATTGGAGAATGGGTACACCGAACAGGACTCGCCGAGAACTCCTAGATGGTATTATACCTAATGTCAGAGAGCAGTTCTCTGGTGACACTGGTACAGGCTAGTCTGTAGACCCGAGATCATCATAGAGTTTTGCTTGAATCCCACTATGCTTTGATTTCCTCCCTACCACGTTCAAGAGAGCATGCAAATAGGTGGATTTTGGGTACAATCCCGACTTATATGGAGGCAATGAGCAATAGGTGGGGTTTCGTCTCTCCCGGTATCGGGGGTTGATGTTGCGCTATGCTCGATTGGCCATAACAGGAATGTAACACATTAGGTCGTGTTTAGGGGTTAATTATATTTGATAGATAGTTTTGGTAAAGAGTTTACCAAATTAAGTCTCAGATATTTTATTCTAATTAATGAATATTTTATTAGGATTTTTCTAGACACACACACACACTTGTACATGTTAACTAGGATTTAGATTTGGGGTTAAAACCATGATTAGCAACCATGGTGGGTTAACCTATTTGTATTAAGTGTTTTGGGATTTAATTGGGTTTTATTTATTTGTGTGTTGTTTTGTTTATTTGAATTTCTTTTCTTGTGTTGACTTGATGAGAGAGAAGGAGTATGGGCAAAGGCATGAGCCATGCTCATTAAATGAAGAGAGAGGGAGAGAGGGGATGGGTCTTTGACTTGTGCTCTCATTTCTCTCCTCATTCTCAATCTCCCAACTCTCACACACACACACACTCAGCTGAGAGAGAGAGAGAGAGGCAGCAGCTGCAGAAGAGGCACCAGCAGCAGCAACTAGCATCAGCAACAGCATCATCATCAGCAGCATCAGCAGGCAGTGGCAGCAGCAACATCAACAGCAGCCCCAGCAGCTGCAACAACACTTCCCATCTTCTCCACCCCCTTTCTCCTTGCACCTAGGGTCTTGTAAGGTATAGAATCTGAGCCCAACTTCTTGTTTGTTTAACGTATGTGTAGTTTAGCTTCGGTTTGTATAAAAAGTGAGTTTTTGTGCTTGAAATGGTGAATTGTGTGGACTTATGGTTTAGTGCTGTTAGTATTGGTTAACCTAGCCTAATTAGGTGTTATTAAGACCATGTAAACCTAGTTAGACCCCAGATTACACCAAAATACCATAGGGTTTCTAATTGTGCAAATTTAGTGTTTTTAAGTGAACTTTTTGGATTTCTGTGATCTGCTATAGGCCCGAGTAGTTCAGATTGAAATTGAGTTAACTGGAGCTTGTATACAAGGTAAAGACCATACCACCGAGCCCGAGACCCCCACCCCATAGCGAGGCCGCCGGTTTATTCATTCTGGCCGCAATTTGCGGCCAGATAGGGGAATATTTGGGTGATGTTTGCATGGGTAGGAGTCTGTTGTTATTTCTAGGCCAGTGGTATGTATAGTTTTGTAAGTTGTTAGCCTGGGTAGAATCTGGGACGTTATATCGTATTTCTAGTATGTTTGGTTCGCGCGATACGCGAGAGGGTTCCATGATTCAGCGTATCGCGGCGTGTCGGGGTTAGTTTTAGACGCGTGCACACGTTTAGCGTATCGTACACATGCGCGTTTAGTTCGCGACGCGAGCGTATCGTTTGGCTTCGATATCGCATTTTGTGAGATAGTTGCTCATATATGGATTCTTATGTAATTCCAGGTTCGCAGGCGGGTACGTCGGACGAAACTAAGAAAGGGAAGCGGGTGGTCGGCTACGAGTAGCGCACGACCAGGTGAGTAGATTTAACATCTACGGGAAAATCGCCCGTATGGCGTTAAGCGTCAGGGCGTGTTAGGATATTTAGTATAGATGTTCATATGGACCGTAGTAGCTTACCCTTTTGTTGCATATAGAAATGATAGCATAGGACACTGCACTGTCACTAACGGTTCAAGTCGCACGAGCATGATTGATATGCTACACTCACACCGTTAGTGATTGCCATGACACTCACATTATAGGATTGATATAAATCATATATCATACTGATTCTACCTTATTGATGTTGTCACGATTTGCCGCATAACAGCGTATGTTATATCCATATTTGGGCACATATGCATCACATACCCATACTGGTACTACATACAACATATATTGAAATCTTCATACCTGCGCACATGCACACTGTATATTCATACCAGTGCACACATATATTGATATCTTCATACCTGCGTACATGCACACTGTATATTCATACCAGTGCACACATATATTGATATCTTCATACCTGCGTACATGCACACTGTATATTCATACCAGTGCACACATATATTGATATCTTCATACCTGCGTACATACACACTGTATATTCATACCAGTGCACACATATACTGATATCTTCATACCTGCGTACATGCACACTGTATATTCATACCAGTGCACACATGTACTGATATCTTCATACCTGCGCACATGCACACTGTATATTCATACCAGTGCACACATATATTGATATCTTCATACCTGCGCACATGCACACTGTATATTCATACCAGTGCACACAAATATTGATATCTTCATACCTGCGCACATGCACACTGTATATTCATACCAGTGCACACATATATTGATATCTTCATACCTGCGCACATGCACACTGTATATTCATAACAGTGCACACATATATTGATATCTTCATACTTTCTTTGATTACGCATTGAGATATGTTGTTTCCATGTTAATTCTAGATTTGGGGAACCGTGGATATTTCAAAGAGAATAGTTAATTATTTAAAAACCCGGTTTCCCTTGATATGATATTTCGGTGCGTCCACCATGTGTTTTCTCGGTACTAGAGTGATATATATGAACCCGAATCGAGGAGTTGGATGAGGCCTATTATGGGTACATGGTGGACCCGGTATGGTACCCCGGGGCGAGAACGGTTTCGCTGTGTAGTAGACGGTGAGCCTGGCAGAGGGACTACTACCTACCGGTGATTGGTTGGACCTGGCGATTATCCGGAGGATACCGACCAGAGTCGATGGATGGATACGGGACGACTCGTACTGCTTGGGCAGAAGGCCGATACCGCAGACAGAGCCCGTGGGCTGATCCGGACTGACGGATGCCCTATACAGGAGGATTTGCGTGTCGATGCTTGGCACGAGTATTTCTTGATATTTTGGGTGCCGATGTTGGGCACTCACGATTATATGAGATTTACAGGATTTGAGGACCGAGGAGGATGACGACGCCTGAGTAGTATTGGGATTTGGGTGCATTGATGGGTACCGATTATACTTTCCACGATGACATTCCGTGTAGATGTTATATTTCCCATGCTCAGTATGTAGTAATTGATATCTCATCCTGTATCTATTGTACCTGACATAGTACACATGCTTGCACGATCATTGCATACCCTGTTCATTCTATATAGGGTGGTTAGACTGCATTGCTATACCTGATGATCACATTTCTTGCTCTTCACATGGAGATGTTATTAGATCGCACTTGTTGCATGTTTTGAGCATCCAGTTCATCATATAGATGTTATCTGTTGATATAGGTTAGAGTATCGTTGCACGTGCATACTCGCGATTACATTTATATGTTATCTTCTATTCATGAGTTGGCAACTCACCCCCGTTGTGCCACAGTGTTTGCAGGTTGCCCTTCGGAGTAGTCGCGGCAAGCTGCGTTCTTGCATCTTTTGACACAGATACCCCTACAGTTGGTGTACTAGCTCTTTTGCTGATAGGTGGGTTTTGTGCGGTATCTGGTTATCTTTCAGTTATGTACATTGTTGTATCTAGTACTCTCCATCTACCACTTATGTATCGACTTAGAGACCAGTTGTGAGGATGATGTATTTTATTTTGTATTCTGGCGTCGAGCTCGTTGTGAGCCGACTTTACTTATGCAGTTTATTCTATCCGTGATGTTTCTCACTTGTTGCTCATTTTCTTCGCTACGGCGTCGTATATTGTTATCTTAGTAATTGGTTCCATTAAATGCTTAAATCACTATATACTTTTACTGGTTTGATTTCTGGGTTTTCGGCTTACTTAGTCCGTTACACCTGTAGACGTTACGTGGTTAAGTGCCGGTCACGGGCCAAACTTTGGGTCGTGACAAAGTTGGTATCAAAGCGTAGGTTTGACCTTCGGAGTGTAGGATGACCCTGGTATGATGGAGTAGGTAGCTGCAGCAGAGTGGCGTAGCGTGCGTATGTTCCGCGGCATACTCACGACACGGTACTCCGCCTAAGCGACCTTAGGACTTATTGATTGAATTTTCTTCATGATTGTATACATCCTTGTGATTCGATTTTCGTATCCTCATCGAATCCTACCTTCTTTTCAGCCATTATGCCGCCAAGGACTACGAGGGTGCAGAGAGAGGCCGGGAGAGCCGAGGTTCGAGTTGATTTATTTGAGACGAAGACTGATCCGAGTAGTACCCCTATTGTACCAGGACAGATTGTTTCTCCTACGACAGATCAGATCGCTAGACTAGTGGCAGAGATGCATAGCTTGCGCCAGACGATGAGCTCATTGGTAGAGGTCGTTCGAGCGCAGCGACAGATGGTGGTCACCCCTGTTACCCAGTTGTTCCTTGCGATCATCATGCAGTATTCCGTCCCCTACAAAGCACCGGTGGAGGCAGCCCCAGTTTACGAGACACGTCTTCCAGAGACCGTGAGAGTTCCGGAACAGTTGTGGAATCGTACTGGTGTACCAGCCCAGAGCAGAGGCTTGGGACGGGGACAGTCGTTTGGCTCTCATCCCCAGGCAGGACAGCAGTCAGCGCGTAGGTGTTTACGATGCGGAAGCCTTCAACACCTCATCAGGCAGTGTCCCTTCACACCACGTCAGGGTCGTATTCTAAGACGTCGTGGACGCGGAGGGTTCGCACAGAGGGGTCAGGCTAGTAGAGGAGGAGTTCGATCAGTCACAGATGGAGGGCAGGCCCAAGTTTTCGCTTCGACTCATCTGGATGCTCAGGCGTCCAATGCTGTGGTTTCAGGTACTCTTTCAGTATGTCCTTTTGTTGCACACGTATTGTTTGATCCGGGTTCTTGCACTCGTATGTTTCCCCACTTCGTGCCGAGTTTAGGACGAGAGTCGTGCTAGGTAGATCAGCCGTTTGTTGTGTTAACTTCTGTCAGCAATCCTTTTGTTGCGCGACACGTAATTCGGTCGTATGCCCATCGGATAGGAGATAGTGATTCGTCTATCATTTTGAACCTCCTAAAGATGTTGGATTTGGCGATCTCCTGGGCACGGACTGGTTAGCTACGTGCTAGGCGTTGTGGGCTACCGTGAGAAAACAATTAGGTTTTGTTTTCCCGGGCAAGTCAGTTCTTGTTGTGCAGGTGGATAGTGGTGCCGCCTCTTACAGCTTGAATTCAGCCTTGTTCGCTAGTCGGCTCTGAGGAGATGTCGTGGATTCTTGGCGTTTTTCGTGATGCTGTAGCCACAGTTGGTTTGTTGGACCGGTTTTCTTTCGTGCGAGAATTTTTCCGACGTCGTTCCAGATGAGCCGGCAAAGCTTAAGGAGCTAAGGATCTGCTGCAGAGTGTTTGTTGAAGGAGTTGTGCGTCTGAGTGTTTCGCATTTAGGAAGCTCCCATTTCTGTTCGTCAAGGAGAAAAACGACAGATTGAGGTTGTGTATTGGTGGATCGTCACTTGAATTGGCCTACGGTGCGGATAAGTATCCTGTACCTCGCATTGACGATTTCCTCGATCAGCACCAAAGTGCGAGACTTTGTCTAAGTTGGTTAGGGATCAGGTCATCATTGTTGCGGGTTCGGAGTGATGACATTCCGAAGACTGTCTTGTGCGTGCTACGGGCTTTGTGTGTTTTGGGTGTGTCACTGGACTCACCAATGCTCTAGCAGCATTCGTAGGTGTGATGAACTGGTTTTCTTCGGGCCGTTCCTCGACTAGTTATTGTTGTGTTATTTACGACATCCTAGTCTTTTTAGTGTGCCTTGAGGGTTAGGGTAGCACTTGAGGATCTGTTATACGGATACTGGGAGAGCCCCAACGGTTTACTAGATTCTCGGAGTGTCCCTTTAAGCTTGTTGTGTTGACTCCTAGGTTTTGTAGTTACCGAGACGAATTGGTATGGTTTTGAGGAAGATCGTGGCCGTACAGCTTAGGCCCAAATTTGTGAGCAGGACGGAGGTCCGCAGATTTTTGGCTTAGCAGGTGTTACCGCCGTCTCATGCAGGATTGCTAATGTAATGCTGCCCCGTTGACTAAATTGACTGGAATGGAGGTTCCTTTTCTTTAAACTGAGGCTTGTGTACGGAGTTTCGGCAGTTGAAGATTCGGTTAACAACTGCTTCAGCCCTTTCCTTTCTTTTTGGTTCGGGCGACTTTGTGGTTTAACTGTGATGTTTCGTGAGTAGGACTCGAATGTGTACTGAGGTGACACAATGGAGTTATCGCTTTTGCTTCCTTACATTTGGAGGAAGTACGCGAAGGATATCCCACTCATGATCTGGAGATGGCCGCGATGGTTTTGCGTTGGAGATTAGAGACACCACTTGTTTAAGAGTCGTGTCAGATTTTCACGGACCACCAGAGTTAAAGGTACACCTTCCTGCGGCGGAATTTGATTGTTGTGATAGTCCTCCGCAGATTCACAGTTCTTGTGCGATCGTTGAGTGCAGCTTAAGTTCGTCTCTACTGAGGAGACAGCTTGCTCATGTCCGCGCCCGACCACTTTTTTTTAAATCGCTTTCACGAGACACTGCCCGCCGACGCTCGTTCGTCAGAGATATTGGAGCCTACTCGGTTGGGTAATGATTTGGAATCCTTGACTTGTGGCAAGGGTGTGCTAGGTTAGAGAGACACTTGTGTACCTAATATTATAGGGAAGAGACGTGGAATCCTAGGGCAGGCACGTCGGTCAACTCTCTGTACTCATTCAAGCCCCACCAACTGTTAACGTGACTTGTAAGGTAGTTACGGGTGGGCAGAGATAGAAAAAGAAGTCTTGGGATTCATTTCAAGGCGTCTGTCTTGTTGTGTGCTTGAGTTGAGCAACTGAGACTGACGGGAGAGTTGCAACCTTTAACTGTTCCGAAGAGGGAACGAGAGCATATCTCCCCGAAATTCATTATGGTGTCCACCCAGGAGTTGTCAGGATGTGACTCCATTCGGATGCTTGTCATCCGGTGATACTCAGTTGTTCTTGTTAAGTTGTGTATATAGAAATTATTGTCGGTAGTTGGGGATCGTCGTTTGCCATCGATAGGGTTCTCCTTTGATAGCAGTTATCAGGATAACACTCCAATTGGTAACCTTTAGGTTTAGAGGTTAGGTCGTGTCGATCACCAGTCTGTTTTCCTAACTCCGTGTTATAGGATTTTTTTTTGGACCCCAGCTAGTTTAGAAACTTCGGAAATGATCCAGTTGTTTTAGATCAGGATGAGAATTGTCCATTTTAGATAGAGATCAGATGCTGACCAAGATGGTTGCAGATTCGAGTTCGCAATGGAAGATCATGTATTCCCACGGAAATTTCCGATAAATGACATGTTGAGTTTTAGGAAGCTTTCCGGGATAGTAAGTCTTTTTAGGATCCCTAAGGCGAGTTAGTTTGTTGCCTTAAGTTGGGCACTTCCACCCAGATTATTGAGTATTCACCCCGTATTCCCTATGTCGATAATTTGCAATTACCTTCACGACCTTTCTCATTGGATTCAGCGCCAGACCATTTAGTTCGAGTGTGATCCTTCGTTCAACCAACAGCCAGCCGTAATATTGGACCGGCAGGTGAAGAAACTTCGATCGAAGGTCTTGCCATCAGTGAAGGTATTTTGGTGCATTCCAAACGGTGAAGAGATCACTTGGGAGGCTGAGGGCGAGATGCGGAAGAAGTTCCCTCATCCCTCTGAAGGTATGCGTAGCTTTGTATTTTAAAATTCGGGGACGAATTTTCTTTAAGGGGGGGAAGATTGTAACACCTTAGGTCGTGTTTAGGGGTTAATTATATTTAATAGATAGTTTTGGTAAAAAGTTTACCAAATTAAGTCTCAGATATTTTATTCTAATTAATGAATATTTTATTAGGATTTTTCTAGACACACACACACACTTGTGCATGTTAACTAGGGTTTAGATTTGGGGTTAAAACCATGATTAGCAACCATGGTGGGTTAACCTATTTGTATTAAGTGTTTTGGGATTTAATTGGGTTTTATTTATTTGTGTGTTGTTTTGTTTATTTGAATTTCTTTTCTTGTGTTGACTTGATGAGAGAGAAGGAGTATGGGCAAAGGGCATGAGCCATGCTCATTAAATGAAGAGAGAGGGAGAGAGAGGGGGGTCTTTGATTTGTGCTCTCATTTCTTTCCTCATTCTCAATCTCCCAACTCTCACACACACACACACTCAGCTGAGAGAGAGAGAGAGGCAGCAGCTGCAGAAGAAGCACCAGCAGCAGCAACTAGCATCAGCAACAGCATCATCATCATCAGCATCAGCAGCAGCAGGCAGTGGCAGCAGCAACATCAACGGCAGCCCCAGCAGCTGCAGCAGCACTTCCCATCTTCTCCACCCCTTTTCTCCTTGCACCTAGGGTCTTGTAAGGTATAGAATCTGAGCCCAACTTCTTGTTTGTTTAACGTATGTGTAGTTTAGCTTCGGTTTGTATAAAAAGTGAGTTTTTGTGCTTGAAATGGTGAATTGTGTGGACTTATGGTTTAGTGCTGTTAGTATTGGTTAACCTAGCCTAATTAGGTGTTATTAAGACCATGTAAACCTAGTTAGACCCCAGATTACACCAAAATACCATAGGGTTTCTAATTGTGCAAATTTAGTGTTTTTAAGTGAACTTTTTGGATTTCTGTGATCTGCTATAGGCCCGAGTAGTTCAGATTGAAATTGAGTTAACTGGAGCTTGTATACAAGGTAAAGACCATACCACCTGAGCCCGAGACCCCCACCCCATAGCGAGGCCGCCGGTTTATTCATTCTGGCCGCAATTTGCGGCCAGATAGGGGAATATTTGGGTGATGTTTGCATGGGTAGGAGTCTGTTGTTATTTCTAGGACAGTGGTATGTATAGTTTTGTAAGTTGTTAGCCTGGGTAGAATCTGGGACGTTATATCGTATTTCTAGTACGTTTGGTTCGCGCGATACGCGAGAGGGTTCCATGATTCAGCGTATCGCGGCGTGTCGGGGTTAGTTTTAGACGCGTGCACACGTTTAGCGTATCGTACACACGCGCGTTTAGTTCGCGACGCGAGTGTATCGTTTGGCTTCGATATCGCGTTTTGCGAGATAGTTGCTCATATATGGATTCTTGTGTAATTCCAGGTTCACAGGCGGGTACGTCGGACGAAGCTAAGAAAGGGAAGCAGGTGGTCGGCTACGAGTAGCGCACGACCCGGTGAGTAGATTTAACATTTACGGGGAAATCGCCCGTATGGCGTTAAGCGTCATGGCGTGTTAGGATATTTAGTATAGATGTTCATATGGACTGTAGTAGCTTACCCTTTTGTTGCATATAGAAATGATAGCATAGGACACTGCACTGTCACTAACGGTTCAAGTCGCACGAGCACGATTGATATGCTACACTCACACCGTTAGTGATTGCCATGACACTCACATTATAGGATTGATATAAATCATATATCATACTGATTCTACCTTATTGATGTTGTCATGATTTGCCGCATAACAACATATGTTATATCCATATTTGGGCACATATGCATCACTTACCCATACTGGTACTACATACAACATATATTGATATCTTCATACCTGCGCACATGCACACTGTATATTCATACCAGTGCACACATATATTGATATCTTCAAACATGCGTACATGCACACTGTATATTCATACCAGTGCACACATATATTGATATCTTCATACCTGCGTACATGCACACTGTATATTCATACCAGTGCACACATATATTGATATCTTCATACCTGCGTACATGCACACTGTATATTCATACCAGTGCACACATATATTGATATCTTCATACTTGCGTACATGCACACTGTATATTCATACCAGTGCACACATATACTGATATCTTCATACCTGCGTACATGCACACTGTATATTCATACCAGTGCACACATATATTGATATCTTCATACCTGCGCACATGCACACTGTATATTCATACCAGTGCACACATATATTGATATCTTCATACCTGCGCACATGCACACTGTATATTCATACCAGTGCACACATATATTCATATCTTCATACCTGCGCACATGCACACTGTATATTCATACCAGTGCACACATATATTGATATCTTCATACTTTCTTAGATTACGCATTGAGATATGTTGTTTCCATGTTAATTCTGGATTTGGGGAACCGTGGATATTTCAAAGAGAATAGTTAATTATTTAAAAACCCGGTTTCCCTTGATATGATATTTCGGTGCGTCCACCATGTGTTTTCTCGGTACTAGAGTGATATATATGAACCCGAATCGAGGAGTTGGTTGAGGCTGATTTCGGGTACATGGTGGACCCGGTATGGTACCCCGGGGCGAGAACGGTTTCGCTGTGTAGTAGACGGTGAGCCTGGCAGAGGGACTACTACCTACCGGTGATTGGTTGGACCTGGCGGTTATCCGGAGGATACCGACCAGAGTCGATGGATGGATACGGGACGACTCGTACTGCCGGGGCAGAGGGCCGATACCGTAGACAGAGCCCGTGGGCTGATCCGGACTGACGGATGCCCTATACAGGAGGATTTGCGTGTCGATGCTTGGCACGAGTATTTCTTGATATTTTGGGTGCCGATGTTGGGCACTCACGATTATATGATATTTACAGGATTTGAGGACCGAGGAGGATGACGACGCCTGAGTAGTATTGGGATTTAGGTGCATTGATGGGTACCGATTATACTTTCCACGATGACATTCCGTGTAGATGTTATATTTCCCATGCTCAGTATGTAGTAATTGATATCTCATCCTGTATCTATTGTACCTGACATAGTACACATGCTTGCACGATCATTGCATACCCTGTTCATTCTATATAGAGTGGTTAGACTTCATTGTTATACCTGATCATCATATTTCTTGCTCTTCACATGGAGATGTTATTAGATCGCACTTGTTGCATGTTTTGAGCATCCAGTTCATCATATAGATGTTATCTGTTGATATAGGTTAGAGTATCGTTGCACGTGCATACTCGCGATTACCTTTATATGTTATCTTCTATTCACGAGTTGGCAACTCACCCCCGTTGTGCCACAGTGTTTGCAGGTTGCCCTTCGGAGTAGTCGCCGCAGGCTGCGTTCTTGCATCTTTTGACACAGATACCCCTACAGTTGGTGTACTAGCTCTTTTACTGATAGGTGGGTTTTGTGCGGTATCTGGTTATCTTTCAGTTATGTACATTGTTGTATCTAGTACTCTCCATCTACCACTTATGTATCGACTTAGAGACCAGTTGTGAGGACGATGTATTTTATTTTGTATTCTGGCGTCGAGCTCGTTGTGAGCCGACTTTACTTATGCAGTTTATTCTATCCGTGATGTTTCTCACTTGTTGCTCATTTTCTTCGCTACGGCGTCGTATATTGTTATCTTAGTAATTAGTTCCATTAAATGCTTAAATCACTATATACTTTTACTGGTTTGATTTCTGGGTTTTCGGCTTACTTAGTCGCATTACTTCTTTAGACGTTACGTGGTTAAGTGCCGGTCACGGGCCAAACTTTGGGTCGTGACAAGGAAGTCCCTGGCCAGGGCTGATACCGAGATTTACTTGTAAGTGTTATCAGTAGTTTCTCGATCCGTTATTAGCCTCACATCGGCATGACTTATCAAGTTATTGTGGTCTAATGTTTACCACCCCCAGACTTGCGACATATCAGACGAAAAGACCGGACTGTACGGTAGTGTTATTACTGGATTCACAGGAGTTTGGACAAGCTTGCTTGTTGATCTTCTGATCGCTCAATACCTGGATAGCCGTTATGTCCAGCTACTACAGTTGACGGCTTGTGGGTGACTGATATGATCATCACCTACTACTAGCGTATTGAAGAATCTTTAGAGTCCTACACAGAGGTTTCCTAGCTCAAGCGAAACAAAGTAGGGCACATATGTGATACGTGCGGGACCGAGATTAATACGTTTATGTGATACAGTATTCTAATCTCGCGATATAGGTTATATGTGATATAACCAGATTATTGTATCAAGTGTTGATTCAATAATTTGTTACATGTTATTTGATATATATATAAATGATATTAGTTGGTTGTATGTGATATAGCCGGGTTATTAAATCAAGTGTTGATTTAATAATTTAATATATAATTATATATTTGATATATTAATATATATTAACTAATATTAGCTTACTTAAGAATTTCTTTTCTCCAAATACATTTAAATATATATGTGATATATATTAATGTATTTAATTTTGTGTCATGTTTGATGATACATTGGACATGGGTGTATGAAACTCATACCAAACTAAAGATAATTTGGGGATTTAATTATTAAGGGATAAATCAAAATTAGGTGGAAATTGGCATGATTTAGGATGCTTGTGGAAACATGTAGAAACCTTGACTTAGTCCACTAATTTTGTTTTACTCTAGATATTTATTAACCCAACCATTATTTTTAGCCATGGTTAAGTCTCTACAAATATCACTTGTGAAATTTTCTCACCCATGGTTGAGATGGTTGATCACTTGTTCATCTTCTTTATCTCCTTCTTTGCTCTCTAGTTTTTGAGTGAGGTGAAAAAGAAAGAGAGAGAAATAATTCTAAAGTGAGCAAAATTCCTACTTCATCAATCTATACCAAACTAGCCATTTAGTATAGGTTGTTTGCTTCACTAATCCATCAATTAGTGAAGAGGTAGCTTGAGTTAGAGATTCTTCGACGTAGATCATCTTCGGACTCGAACATCCTTGAGAAAGCTCGTTACTTTCGCCTCGTGGAGCCTAAGAAGAGTTCGGGGGACCACTACTTGGAGCCAAGGGACTACTACAAGGAGCATTAGAAGTGAATGACCGGTCTACAAAGGTTGTATTCCTATTTCAATTCGTGTAAAGTTTGTTTACATTCTATATAAAACCCTAATTCTCTAGTTAGATCCTTGGTTTGGGTTGCTTAGCACTCTAGATTTTTTTAAATTGCATACTTGATGCTTTCCAAAACCTAGCGGTGATGCTAAGCGAACCAAGCAGGGTACAGTCCCGAGCCACATGGAAGCAGTGAGCGGATCGTCGGGGATTCTTCTCTCCCGGTATTGAGGGTAGATGTCACGCTGTGTATGGATGACCATCACCAGAAATCCTTCGCCAAGATGGACGAGATTTACTGATTTGGATCAGTAGTTTCTCAGTGGGTGATGGGCTTCACACCGACATGAAATATCGTGTTATTAGTGGTCTGACTTTATCCACTCCGTAGACCTGATATGCGATACTCTTAAACGAATAGGCCGGACTGTATGGTGATTGTCACAGACAGGCTCAGTAGGGGTACGGATGAGTTTGCTCGTCGGTCTTCCTTTCGTTCAATACCTGGGTAGCCGTTACGTACAGCCAGTATCGCTGACGTACTTATGGTTAAACTCACTGCCAGCATATTGACGAGTCTTTAGAGTCCCATACAGAGGGTTTTTCCCGTTTAGGCGATATGATATAGATGACGTATGTTCGTACATATAGGTGTCCAATTAAATATATGTACAAGCTACACAGACTTTAATCGGACAGTTGATAATACTAGCAGTTTAGGTTTAAACCGGATTATTAAATCAAATTTTGATTAATAATTTATATATACATTTTTAATATATGTATTCTAGTATTATTGTTCACTATTCATTTTCTCTCTTGGCCATTCATATTTTTATACGAATACGCGTATATATATATATTTCGATACGTATACCGAATTGTATTTCGTATTTATACGAATTTGTTCTAGAAGATGGACACCTCATTTTTGAATATTCATTTATGAATATTCATAAAATGAGGTGGAGGGTGAGATGGTATTTAGCATGGTTGAAGACATGTAGAGAGGGATGGGCTTCATTATATTATTAACAAATGTGTTATGATATTTTTATTTGTATGGTTCAAAAATTGAAAAGCCATTCTATTCTATCATTCACTTCATTCATGCTCTCATATTCTTCTACACATGCCCATGTCTATTTTTTTTCACATCCTCCTCTTTCTTCCACACTTGCTCTTTTAACCTTAGATCTGAGAGAAAAAGATAGTGGAAAATTCTTACATCCCTACTCTCCATTCCTACCGATCTTGGAGCGTCGGTTGTTTCACTAGGTGAAGCCGGAGCTTGGATCGGCTCCCTCGGATGGATCATCTTCGGCGAAGGAGGATCGGCGTGAAAACGTGACCCGAAGCTCTTGAGAGCATGCTAGAGTCCAACCCAATTGGAGCAAATGAAGACGCTACAAAGGTTGTGATTTCTATCTAGTTTTTGTTAGCAAGTTCTAGCTCTTTAGTTCGATTCATGGTTTTGGAAATTTAGCAAACTAGAAATTTTTGAAATCCATGTTACCATCTTCTAAAATTAGTTTGCTATTGCACCTAAGTTCCCAACAGTGGTATCAGAGCCAGGCTAAAGGCTAGACTTGTTTGTACAAATTTAGAGTTTCGATCGACAAAATTTCCTGATTCACAATTCCATATTTTAGCTTACTTTTCGGGATTTTAAAGGTGCTTAATTTTTTTTTCTTAGACCCTTAAAAATATGTGCAAGTTATTTATAGCCCTGAAAAAAATTTGGGGGCCTGGAGACAAAATTTAGGGGCTAAATAGCGGCTAAATGAGGCTTTTGGAGGCTAAATAGCGGTCAAATTTTGGATTTAGGCCAAATTTTTTTTTCCAGTGGTTCAGCACTTGGAATTATGATTTTTGGAATATTTAGTTTTGGTCCAGATTTGTTTATGTGCTGGTTTATACTTAGGGCCAATTTGGAAAGTTTAAATTGATCGAAATTTTAAATTCATGTTTTTCTGTGCATTTGTTTCTGTGACCGTAAATATCATAGCGTGGTATAATCCGACTGGTTCCTATATGTATAATCAGATGGGTTTACGAACATGATATTCGCGTTGATGTTCCGTATTGCTCTGTTGATTATGGTTATGTTGGATTTGTCGCAAAGGATAGCCCGGTGTATGTAGTATTTGATGTAGTTCTCAATGATGTAATGTATATTCATATTGCGTGGAGAGCGTCCGACATGTGGACTGTCGTCATTGCGGCTTGTATTTTATTGTTTGGGGCGCTTCCTAGTTGCGGACGTAGTTACCATTGTAGATTCAGGTTTTCATTACATGTACTAGGATTACTTCACGGCGGAATGCTCGAGTAGCCGGGTTCTAGAGGGCAACGGGCCTCCATCTCAAAGCGTTGAGACCCGAGTGCCTTACTCTAGAATTGACAGGCTATTCGCCGCACTTGTAGGGGGTACAGGCTTGACCCGCGGAGGGGTGCCCAAGTCACCGGATTTTGGAAGTGCCTGGTGGCCCATTCACTTTATTGATTGGGGTTGCCTCGCTTCTTGGATTAGCAGATGGTTTGTGTATGTGTGTTATGCTCGCGCCGCGGAAGCCGCGGCCAAGACAGAAACGAAAACAATGATTTTTAGCAAGCACAAGACACATATCCCCTAGGAATCAAACCATACAACTAAACTAGCAAACTTACATACAAGGTTCGGGATACTACCTTCGATGCGTGTCCACCCAATTGTGGAAGACCCTTCCAAGCTCCTTGTATTCCATCTGGATCGAGATTGAATGGTGACCGCCCTTGCCGAAGATGATCCACCCGAGGGAACCGATCTAAGCTCCGGCTTCACCAAGTGAAGCAATCGACGCTCCAAGCTCGCTATGAATGGAGAGTAGGGATGTAGGAATATTTCACTATCTTTTTCTCTCTATTCAAGTGTTCAAGAGAGCATGTGAAGAAGAAGGAGGAGGAGACGAAGAAACTTAGTCATGGAAAAATAGCAAAGTGTTGTGTAATTGTAGAAAAGAATATGGCTTGGTTTTTAAAACCAGCTAAGAATAGTGAACACAAATGAAAATACAATATAAAAACCAAGCCATACCTCTCTACCATTCTTCTTTACTATCATGCACCACTTCCCAAAATACGTAAACACGGCACGTGATAGAGCCAACCATGCTACCTATGGCTAGGAAAGATCCTTCCATAGTCACATTACGGTTGTCAATCAAATATCATGAACAGTAAACTACTAAATCTATCTATCACATGCCCAATAGCCACAAGATCAATAACTAGAAAAGATAGCGGAAGCAATAAATATCCAAGGAATAACTAACCCGCATAAGAGCTATATCAATGAGGTGGTCATCACTGATCGACGATCCTGTTGAATACTAACATGCTATATCAAGTATCTGGGCCATAGAAAACCCAGACGTCAGTGCATCATAAATATCAAAATAATAGTAATAACCAGGATAGGATGCTATGATTAAACATGAGTGTAAATAAATAACAAAGGTGTAAAACGGTAAGATATAGGTATGTGATGTGTATCCTAAAGTCTGTGCCTGTAGGTTATCTATTCTAGAAGTCTTTAAAATCAATTTAATGGAATCGTCGATGTAACTCAATAGTATCCCGTGCGTGCCCGGGACCACGGTCAAGATTCTCGGGCTGAATCCGAAATGTGCCGCAAAGCAGTAAACATGTAACATGTACAGATGAATGATATCAGCAGCATCATTCTGGGGCTGACCGAGCCCGTAAAAACTGATAAGTATAAATATCGAACTGTTGAGTTACAAGTCAGGTTTCATTATTGATTTCCCCTTACCCCCAAGGTTATGTGTTCAACTCAGGTATTGATGATGTAAGTCTAATGCCAACATAGGATCAAGCAGGTACATGTTTTGTCTATGCAGGCAACAAGTCACGTCCGTCAGGACAACAATCAGGATTATTGGCATTAGTAATAAGATCCAAGTAACAAGTCTGGTAGTGGGTCGTAAACATGTTATGTAAAATATATTAACCCAAAATAGATACCAACGTAAAACTGTAATCAATATCGAAACACGACTAATGCCAGGATACATATGTATCTATCTGTAATAACCATTATACGATTATTACCATGTATGATGCAATGTAGATAACATATTGAACTAATATAGTAGTATGATAACATTGTGACGTTCCAGGATGCAACTAGATAAGCTATTATCAGTATGGATACGGACGGATACTATAAAACTGTAAATCGGTAATATTTGCTGAATATTAAAACACATGCACCATTATTTATTAAATAGATATTGATATAATAATATTAACAGGGATAACATATTCAATCCGATTAATAACTATAAAAGTGGTATCGATTAATCTTGCACAAGAAAGTTCCGTTCAGAAATTCACCGTCACTCTGATTTGTAAAATAGCTTAAAAATAACAAATGTCCTTCAAAAGAAACGTGTCATATATCAAAACAAAGATAATTCAATAAGATTTTTATTTTTATAAGTTAAAGTATCTTAGTTTGTTCCTACAAAAAGTTATGAACGTTCGAAATTGAAAGTTTGCTGCTGGAATTTCCCTGGACAACAGTTCAGAGGTACTTTAATTTACGGTTTATGTTATTTAAATAATTTATTTTACAAGTAAATATTTCACAAAGTTATAGTATTCTGAGTTATCTTCGTAACGAACTAAAGAACGTATGATAATGATTTTCCTATGATTTATAATGAATTTTATAAGGTAAGGTGTACAGCAAATTTTAGATTTGCCGTATCCGCTTTGCGACGACGTTTCATGTGTAAACTATAATATTTTCAAACTATATTTTTTATAACGTTATAAAATGCAGATTATAAACTAATTAATGATAATAAAAAGAAATATTACGATGATATATATATATATATATTTATAGATATAATTATAGCATGTCGCAAGTTGTAAACTTGCATACATTATATATTATAAAGGTGATTAACGTTAAATAACTACGGTGTATAAATTATATAGATATAACTGTATGATGATGATGATAATAATAATAATAATAATAATAGTAAGACAACATATAAGAAAATTACATAAAGCATAGTATGTAGCAAGTTGTAAACTTGCCTCGAAACAAACGCGATGAACGGAAGCAACATGACGCTATACAAATCAACACCAAGTTTTGATGGCTCGGTTAAGCTTCTAGAATGCGGCTGGAGTTGCGTCGGCGAGAATGGGTGTAAGCTTAAAGAACGAAGAAGAATATATAAATTGATGAGGGAGAGATATGTTATGTGGAGAGAGAGAGGTTTTGTGTTTAATATAAATATATATAGTATAGTATAAATTAGGTTATAAATATATATTAGTTTTAACGTATATAGATAATATCAAACTATAACCAATCTCCACCAAAATCTTAGCAAAAATATATTTTGGAAAATAATTTACATATGTAAATTTCTAAACCATAATACAAGAATATAATTTAAATAACTCATACCCCTAATTTAAGATTTAAAAGAATTCTAAAAATATATATAGGTTTAGTAAATATTTGATATTAGATATCTTGATATTTAAACGTAAAAAATAAAAGCAAAATAAGATATGGGATGTCAAACATATGATGGCAGTTAACAAAATATAACTTATTCTTAACTTGTGGCTATTAAAAGATATATGATGATCTAGATATATGATATATAAAGATTTAAAAATATAATATAGGTATTGTTTCCCCCAATCAGAGCAAAGCTCTGTTTCAAAATTCAAAATTTAAATTGAAGCAACGCTTCAGATTCAGCGCTCTGCGCGCTGAGCACCACGTGTCAAACACAGAAGCGCTAGCGCCAAGTGCGCTGCGCTCTAAGAAACGCACCCCAATCAGAGCAAAGCTCTGTTTTAAAATTTAAAATTTAAAAGTTGAAGCAACGCTTCAGATCCAGCACTCTGCGCTGCGCGCCACGTGTCAAACACAGGTGCGCTAGCGCAGTTGCGCTGCGCAACTGCGCTAGCGCACCCGTGTCTGGTGCAGTTGCGCTGCGCTCTGCGCTGCGTGCCATGTGTCGAACGTAGGTGCGCTAGCGCAAGGTGCGTCAGCGCTGCGCGCCACGTGTCGAACGTAGGTGCGCCAGCAATGGAATTAAAAATCCCCCACCGTTAGATCAAAATTGTTAGTTATATGTATGCCCTAGAGGCCATTACTGTACATAGGATGTATATTGTAGTGGATGCTGGGACATATATAGGGAGGACTTTCTTGCTCGACATGATAATATGCTATCTGGTTACTCTTTACCTTAACGTGTATACTGATTGTCTCTCTGTTACATGTTGGTAAAGCCCTTAGGATGTGTACTTGACTACCTGGACTATGATGCAGATCATACTAGTGGGGACATAGTAGTCCATAAGTACATCCTTCAAGGTCCCTAGTCGTGGGTGTATCGAGACGGGGCATCGATATACCAGAGTAGACTAGCGTATACCTTCTCGACCCATACAGATGGGCGATGGATGATCCCATATCCATTGGTGTTTGACATCGGACATGATATACGGGTGCTCAGTAGAGACTGGGTACACTGGACGGACTCGCCGAGAACTCCCAGATGGTATTATACCTTACGTCAGATGGCAGTTCTATGGTGACACTGGTATAGGTTAGTCTATAGACCCGAGATCGTCATAGAGTCTTGTGTGATTCCCGCTGTGCTTTGATTTCCACCTTACCATGTCCAAGAGGGCGTGCAAAACGGTGGCTTTTGGGTACAGTCCCGAATCACATGGAGGCAATGAGCGATAGGAGGGGATTCGTCTCTCCCGGTATAGGGAGTTGATGTTGCGCTGTGTTCGATTGGCTATAACCGGAAATCCCTGGCCAGGGTTGCTGAGATTTACTGGTAAGTGTTATCAGTAGTTTCTCGAACTGTTATAGACCTCATATCGACACGACTTATCGAGTTATTGGGGTCTGACGTTTACCACCCCTAGGCGAGATATGCGATATATCAGACGAACAGACCGGACTGTACGGTAAGTGTTACCCGTTGGATTCACAGGAGTATGAGCGGGCTTGCTCGTCGATCTTCTGATCGCTCAATACCCGGGTGGCCGTTACGTTTAGCAGACCGCTTGCGGCTTGTGTGTGTTTGATATGATCATCACCTACTGCCGGCGTATTGACGAGTCTTTAGAGTCCTACACAGAGGTTTCCTGGCTTAAGCGAAACGAAATAGGAGCGCATATGAGATATGTGCGGGACCGAGAATAATACCAGTATGTGATACTGTATTCTATTCTCGCGATGAATGTATTGATTGGTTGTATGCGATATAACCTAGTTATCGAATCGAGGATTGATTCAATAAGTCGATACATCGGATATTAGCCGGTCATATGCGATATGATCGGATCGTTAAATCAAGTGTTTATTTGATGATTTAATGCATAATTATATATTTGATATATTACTTTGCATTAACTAGTATTTGTTCACTTAAGATGGATTTTCTCGCTTGATGTGCACATTGTGTATATGATATATTTTTTTGTGCACAAGATTGCATCATATTTGATGATGCATGCTAGTTTGGGTGTATCTTTGGTTTAAACCATGGTTGGTCAATGGTTAGGGTTTCACTTGATTTATTTGCTTATTTATTTATTTATTTATTCATTCATTTTGGCAAAAGGAAAAATGGTGGCTTGATTTGTTTTCTAGTTGAAGCTTCATGAGCTTTGAATAAGTCCACCATTTTTGTTTCATGCTTAACCCTAACCATTCAACCTAACCTTAGTTTATTCTCTACACCTAACTATGGTTGCAAATATGATAAGTATCATTTGGTTTTCTATTTTGAAAGACTTATCATATTCTTTCTTCTTCTTCTTCTTCATCAACAAGAAGAAAAACTTGCAACCATCAATGGTGACTTGATGAAAAGAGTGAGAAATCCAATTCTAAAGTGAACCCACTTCCTATTTCTTCATCCTCTACCACTTGCCAAGTAGTATAGGGTGTTTTCTTCACAAGTTTCATGGCTTGGTGAAGTTGGAGCTTGATCTTGTGTTGCCTCGACGTAGATCATCTTCGGCATCGAAGTCGACGACCTAGCCCGCCCATTTCTCCGATGAAGCCGACGCTAGAGCCCGGGATCCGATGATCGCAGCGAGGAGACTTCATCGCGGAGCCATGGAGATGGAGAACCGGATCTACAAAGGTTGTATGTTCGTTCACTACTTAGTTAAGCAGTTAACTAGTTGCTTGTTTCGCCTAAAATTCTAGTTAACGATCTAGTCTAGGGTTTCTCGGCACCGTAAAATTTGAAATTGGCATGGTTGATGCCTTGTGAGACCTCATTGGTGTGCCTAGGAACCCTACAGTGGTATCAGAGCCTAGCTAGAGCCTTAGGCGATGCGTAGACGGAGTTAGAAGTCCGATCGACTCGAAACCCTAACTCAAAACGGCTCTCTGGACATTTTCTGGATTTGTGGATTTTTGTGAATTAAAAATTCTCAGAAAATAGAGCAGGAAATTCTAAGAGTTACTGTTGAAAACGAACCCCTAACTCCACTAAATCGCCGCGGAACCGCGGCATTAGCATGCTATTCGCGGCGGTTCCGCGGCCGTATGTATAGATTAGAGGTAAATTTTTATACAGTAATGCCCGTATCTGCTTCCTCTGTTCTCTGGGAAGTTTTAATCTGCACTCAAGAGTTGAGTTTTCTGGTTTGTATTGGGGACTCGGTGTTTCGATCGGATTGTCTAATTTTGTCTGTGTGTTTTTTCCGGGTATTTTTAGAGCATGTTAAAAAGTTCGACCGGATATAAATACCCACTTTTTTCCCTGCCGGGAAAATTTCCAAGTGTTGGATTTTTCCGTGGTTTAAAGACGTTCTAAGTAGTGCAAGTAACGCGATGGACACTCTAGAAGACAACAAAGCTTAACTCGATTATGTGACCGTCTTGAACTGCCCTTTGAACCTTAGGGTTTGGGGCAGTACGGCATGCCACATGTGAGGCGTTGGCTTGACCCTTCTACGGCTGGACCGTTGGTACTGAGGCACGAAATGAATGTTTTTAAACTTATTTCATGTGTTGAGCTGTTTCGGGAAAACTTGGGTGTTCGATTGTTCGATCGGAAAGTTTAACATTTTCTATTTATCCGGAATGTGATACAATATTTGGAATCCACAGATAGTTATGAGATAACTGAATGAATGTTATAAACATAGCAGTTTAGTCTCACTTGATCGGTTGCCGCGGAATTTTGATACGATCAAAAGTCCGTCGCAATCACGTAGCGTACGCGGATACTCGCCGGTAAACTTAATAGACAGCCACGCCCCATAGCCCCGACCAAGTGACTGTAGGAGAACCCCGTCGCCGAAAGCATCCGTTCGGGTGCTCGCGGCAGCGGTGTTCCGCCTTGGTGCACTTCGTCGACGGCGTCGGGGCTGCGGCCGCCTACTAAAGTTTGCGACGAGCATTCGATCAGGATGTCGGGAATCTTGTTGAATTGCCCGACTTGATATTGAAAAGAGTTTTCTATAATGAGACTAAAATGCGGGGTTTATAATTGTTAGGCATGCGATGTCTAAGTAATTCATTTGATTAGGCATGCGATGTCTATGGAGGTTGCGGATTCCAACTGTTGTAGTTTTACATTTTATTTTCTGTGACCGTAAGTGTAATATGTGATATCGCCGGTTTCGTTGCTATATGTCAATGACAATTGGGATGCGCATATTTACTTACGGTGATGACATGTGATGTTATGTGTTGCTGGATATGTTATATTGGATCGTCGTGTTTGAATAGCCGGGGGTTTTATGTGAGATGAGTGTTTTTCATTTTCATTCATGTAAAAACTTGTATGTAATATTCTTTTATTGGGGCACTTCCAGGTTGCGGAAGTTGTCACCGTTGTTGTATATTATTTACTTTTCCGCACTAGGATAGACCCAAGGAGGGGAGCACAAGTAACCGGGTTCTGGAGTCCAGTGGGAGACCAACTCGAGGAGTCGAGTCCGGGTCTCCTAACTCTAGAATTGGTAGGGTTGCTTGCCGCTCTCGTAGGGGTCTAGGGGTGTGGGTTTGGCTATTCATCGCGACCGTGGAATCCGTGTTTTATACTGCCTCGTATTGAAAACACGGACGTCCTAGTATATCCAATATTTCATATGTTTCTTCTGCTGCGATATTTGTGATGTGATCATTTGATGTTCTGTGATAGATACTATATATAGTATATATGATATATTATATAGACGTTACTTATGTTTTACACCCGCGCTAGCCCTGCCCCGCTCTGTCGTTAGTTACCTAACCTAACGGTGCACGAGGGGACATCGAGGCGAATGCGGATGGCATAAGTGTACGTCGTATTTATCTGTGATGTTTAGGTGACCTAAATGACGGGACTTCATTAATGTGATTAATGAAAGAAAAGAAACCTAAAGATGTTGTAGAATCGAATTTCAAAATAAGACAGGTAGCTATAGTTCTTGCTTTGCACAGCGGTATATGTGATATATCCCGCACCTTATTCGATGAGGAAAGGACCGAGATCCCTTCACCGGGAGTGACTCCTTTAGCAATAACTGGCAGATGCTTCACACTCGGTTTTTTAAATCCGCGGCGGCGCCCCGGCCGTCGATCCGACGCCGGAAACGCGGAAACAAAAACTTTGCAAACTAGCAAACCGGCACCACCGCGCACTTTTCACCCGGATCGGGCCATTAACCTAGCAACTAGCAAAGTAAAATACGGGTAGAGAGGTATACCAAGCGATCCGTGTCCTTCGGTCTTCGTCTCCACTCCGATCTCCCACGGATACTTCGTCCGTCACCTTCTCGTCGAAACGGGCACCACATCGCCAAAGTCTTTTACGGGCTCCCACCTCTGGACCGAGGCAACTCGGGCACGAAGTTGGCTAGCCGATGCGTCCAAGGAGTGCTATAGATGTAGTGTAGAAACTTGTCTCTTTGGGGTTTATGTTGTTGCCATGGATGAAGTTGTGGAGGAATGAAGTTAAGAAAAAATGATGCTTTCATTTTTCCTAGCTAGAAATGAGATGAAGCAAAAATGCCACACATGCAAAAAATGAACTTCTCTCTTCCTCACTCATGAAGTGGCCGGCCATAAATGGGAATTGTGGTGGTGAGAGAAAACCATGTAATTATCAAGAGAAGAAGTGAAAAGATAATGAGAAAATGGTCACACCAAATCACCCTCACACCCTTTCACTCTCATCACAATAAATGCAAGATATATGATGCAAAAGGAATCTCATCATGAGGAAGCCACAATCACAATAAACCCCCTCCATAAAATGTTATTTGCAAACTGCAAATAACACCCTCCAACAATAAAGTCCGGCCGCGAAAGAACAAAGGAAAACCGGCCGGAACGGAATGCAAACTGGCAACTACAGAAAACTGATCCCGTAATAAATTACAGGAAAACCCCGCTACTGCATATACATGCCCGCATTTGTATTCCCACTGAACACAGATGCAAAGAGACAAAACTACACTGTCTAATACTAGGATCCGGCTTAAGCCAAAACCGGCTAGTAAAAAACCGTCCGATCACGATCCGTGCAATACCGCACGTATCTGATCGAACTCTGCCATATCTCCATACGGCCTCTACAGCGTTTCGCCCGAAACCTGAGTAACTGAGTGTGGTGGACTCTAAAGACTCGTCAATACTATGGCTGTGGATTTAACCACTAGCACGTCAGAGGTATTAGCCATACGTGACGGGCTACCAGCTATTGACTAAAAGGGACGTCGATGAGCGAACTCATCCTGACACCCTACTGAGCCTGTCAGTGACAATATCCGTACAGTCCGGTCCGTTCGTCTATGAGTATCGCATGGCGGGCCTAGGGGGTTGGTAAAAGTCAGACCCCCAATAGCGGTACAAGTCGTGTCGGAGTGTAGCCCAGAACACCCTGAGATACTACTGGAATACCTACCAGCAAATCTCCTGCCTTGGCCAAGGACTTTTCATGTTCTGGCTCTCCTAGACACAGCACGACCTCACCCCCAATACCGGGAGAGACGAACCCCTGCAGATCCGCTCACTGCCTCCATGTGGCTCGGGACTGTACCCAACTAAAACCTGTTTGCACGACTCTTTTGAGCCGTGGTAGGGTAGTAATCAAAGCACAGTGGGAACTCACACGAGAAAAATGACGATCTCAGGTCGATGAACCAACCTGTACACATGTCACCAGGGAACTGCTATCTGACATCAGGTATAATCCCAACTAGCAGGTTCCCGGCGAGTCCTGTCCGGTGTACTCATAACCCAATGAGCACCTGTATACATCTTAGGTGAACCAACTGACACCAGTGGCTTGTGAGACCGGCCACCGCCCCTCGTCGGGGTCTCGACTGTATACACTAGTCTACTCCGGAGTATCGATGCCCTGTCTCGAAACTCCCACGAATAGGGACCTTTTAAGGATGCGCTTATAGACTCCAGCTCTCACGTATATGATCGCCCTCATATTGCTGGTAGTCAAGCAAGAATCCTAGGGGCTCTATCAACGTGCAATAGCGACTCGTAAGGTCACCTAAAGCAGTATACGATGATAAAGATAAACCAGATAGCATACTATCATCTTGAGTAAGACTGTCCTACTGGGACAGGTCCTCCCCTCAATCATTGCAATCACGTGCCTGTGATCTAATAATTGACTCTGAGGGCACTATCTCCAACAATCTCCCACTTGCACTCAAGGCTAATTATTGCGATGTCGCATACTCACAGCCCGTGTGATACCGAACACCCAACTCCTCTACTAGTCAGTCTCACAAAGCTCGTTTGCGAAACTATTGCGTTCGAGGAATAGCCTCAGTGAGTGGATCCGCTCTGGTGTTTCGTTCTATGTCTCTCTATATCTCAAGTTCGCGGAGAAAGCCATCTCCCGAAATGAGCAATACCTGTCTTAGAATGTGTCTGGATGTCTGTTGGGACCTAGCTCATAAGTGAACTCAAAATCCAAACTTCTTAGACTGTATTGTCAACTGAACTTAATCAGTATCCTGCGCCATACCTTCCCTCAGTATCCACCTGGACCAACTGTCCAAAATACTGCCCCTCGTCAGAGGGAAAACTATAACTCTGACAGCCACTCTGCCATCCATGTCACCTTGGAAGCCTGGAATGATAACTGTCTCCCGAAGAAGACTGCCGTTATCATATCCCTAGAACATCCACTTATGTTCTAAAACTGCTTCCGACTGTTTCTCCAGGATTGGATCAATATCAACTTATTTCACCTACTGCAAGAACAACATCTGGTGTGGTACTTGACATCTCATGATTGACTCAATTGCCTAAGCAAGTGATTTGCCAATCATGCACATCCCTCTCCCCTTTAGTCTGTAAGACACCTTTAGAGAGGGTGACTCCATTACCTGCAGGTACGCCACCATGCCAGGAGTCGCCCATTTTAAATACTCTTAGAATGCGGTCAAAGTACCAAGATTGGGAAACCACCCAAATCTAGATCTAAAACCATAGATCTAGTAACCAGAATGTCTGATATAATATCCAAGTCCTGTGTGGAGAAACCACTGTGTGACGACCAAAGTATAACCGATTATAGGAATATCACTTCCTACTCTGTGTATGTCATCAAATACCAGGACATCACACCCTACTACCTTCTTAACAGATCCATCCCCTATTCTGATGAAGTCAAACCTATGACTGTTACATCAGAAATAGATGATCTATCTCCGCTATATCTGCTCTAGTCTATAAATAGACATAAGCCTGATGTCCACCAATGCTTCCGCTGCTCCCACTGACTACGACAACCCTCTGGCAGAGTCATATAGACGTACACTTCTAAAGCCAGTTTAGAACGACGCTATACTCATCCTCCTGCCGGGTCTCGCAGCCTGGAACAACAGCAATGGCAAGTCTGGGTAAACAAGAACCTCTCTGCCACCGTCCTTGAGCATACCGAAGTACCTCTCGGGTGCCTGAGGTTACCCACCATATCTGCGGAGTGGCCAATGGAATGTCAAACCAGATTGAATCTTCAGGTTCTTATCAAATCTTCAGTAATCGTTTGTGGTTCTGGAATCACTTCCAGTTCTACTATACTCCCACTACTATTTTCTGAAAAATCCATTTTTAATTAAAACTGTGGCGAGTCAAGAACAATATCACTATTGATCTTCCAGATGGTAGAAAGTCAACCCTCGTTATAGCCCGGGTCAACCCACAAACAACCATTACAGAAACGTGCCTTCAGTTATCCAGAGTCTGGTTTTAAGCATAAGCTGGACAACTCCCCGTACCTTAACAATGTCAAGATATGAACTGTTCTATATCCAATATAGAAACAGAGGCACTGATTTAATTAAACCAGATTCAAATCATGCAGCTGTCTACAGTGCATGTTAACTAAATGGAAGGAGACCGATCAGCGTTACTCAACTTAGGAATGCTTCCAATTATGAATAACCTGAAAGAGAAGCAAGTTCTCTTAACCATTACTATCAACTGAATACCATTCACAAGTATCTATATCTTCGATCACCTTGAAGAATCCCGATACTTGCAATACCTGGTTCTCTAATTTAATCTTATACTTATAACTCCTCAAAACTTAGACCTTGCATTTCTATGAAACACATGTCTAAGAACTAAAGAAGTCATAAGTAAACAGAATATAGTACGAGGACCAACCCCTCTGTCCTAATGGACACTGGACAATACACAAAACTCTGTATAAGTCCGCTGAGTCTAACAACTCATTCACTGTGTGTCGTAGGCTGAAAACTGTACTTTGGTTATGAAGAATTACACCGCTGTTGAATGCTCCTTACCTAACCATCCACTGATATGGGTAAATGTCATAGACATAATTTCAAAAAGGTATGTCTCACTTTATAAAAATAGACGTACAGATATATCAATTTGAAATTGGTGCATAACAACGGATATTCAAAACCAAATATTTGCCGTCTGGCAAACAACCCAGGTGACTTCCTCAAATATCACCAATTACAACGAATCCCGATATAATGAGGATGATCACCTAATTCCCAATAACTTACTCCCGCTCATCATCTGTAAAACCATACAGATGTGAGAATCATACCTGGTAAATACATACCCTGGAGCATGTGTCTAATTGGGAAATCAGTTTTCTTTTAACAGTACACAGTGAAACTGAAACATTGAAATGTTTCGATGGGGTATTCTGGTATTCATAGTAATGCCTCTTCCATCATCCATATTCACGACTGTAACCGTATAATTCTTTGCCACCTCTCCAAATCCCTTTATATGTCTTTAGTCATTACCTTCTGCACACCCCTTTAGGCCAAATGGTTTTCTTCCTTCCCTACCGTTCGGCACCAGCCTATGGTTTGGAAGAAGACTATCCAATAAGCATAATGGGTGTACTGTCCTAATCCTAGGAGAACTCGCAATGCGAGAGAAGGTGAGGATAAAAGACAACCGAATGAACTTAATTCCTATTTCTCCTGAACCGGGATCCATCCCCGAACTGGAACAAGTTCCTTTCGAGTTCGTATATAACCATACGATGGATTATCTAATAAACTGGGATCTTCGTAGTGATACGGAGTGTCCTGGAGAAATACAAAGGTGATTTAGGATTGGCGAAGAAATAGTTGGTTTGGTCGTGAATATTAGTCGCAATTTACTTTGTCCTCTTACTAATCCCTTGCTTTGTCTGAACTTAATACCTTCTGTACACCGTTTAGGCTAATTGGCTTTCTTCATTCCCTACCGGTCGGCACCAGCCTAAGGTTTGGAAGAAGACTATCCAATTTGCGTAATAGGTGTACTATCTCCTAAACCAAGGAGTACTCGCAATCTGAGAGAGAAGGTAAAAGGAAAAGACAACTGAATAGTCCTATTCGTTTTCTCCAGAACCGGAAACCATCCTCGAATTCCTTCGAGTTCGTATATAACCATACGATGGTTTTGTCCAATGGAAGTGGACGTGCGTAGTAATACGGGGTGTCCCGGAGAAAAAGGGTAAAAATAGGAGTGGCATTGAGGTCTGCAACTCTGACAATCCAAAAGCCAGTGTTAAGAAGATTCGGTCAACTTGGTCACTGAGTCATAGTCTAGGGTCGGGTCAATGGTCGCTGCCAAAAAGAGAAAGAAAAGAAACACTCAGCGTGCACTCTAACCTAGATCAGAATGGTTATCACTTTATCTAATCTGGAAACCTCCCACTGTAACGTCAAATCCTTCCCCAAACCTGAAAGAAGAATTAGCCGGGATCACTCGAGGAGTAAACCAACTCATCAGTGGGAATCGGGATCCAACTATCATCGCATGATAACGTGACGGAATCCGCTCACGTTATCACACTCCAGAAGGTATGCGCATATCTGGCAAGTTTCAGTTCTTTTGAAACTCCCGATATGGATTTTTTGCCCCATGCTCTTATGACCTTGGCGTGAGGTCAAAATATCATAAGTCACATGTCAAGTTCTACCCATCATTATCCAGGTTAATTTGAACCCACCCGTACATACCCTTGACGAAGGCCAAAATAGTAGTATGACTGTCCCAAACCAACGCATCTATCTATGCTGCAGATAAATATCCGGCAGCTACCAATCACTATGCCTTGGCGTGAGGTCAAAATACATAGCTTGAATACTACCGAATATTTAACTGAAATGATGGAGGGCTACGAATGGTTTCTGGCGAAAACCTTTAACGTAATGAACTTGATATCGTTGAAGGAACTGATAGCTTTTTAAAAATATAGTGACGAAAACCTTTGCTAAAGAGGTCACTCCCGGTGAAGGGATCTCGGCTCTTTCTCCGTAGAATGAGGTGCAGGATATTCCAACTGAATACCACGATGCAAAGCAAAAGTAATCGGCTATAGTGAAGTTATTGCCCTGACGCAAACTTCTGTCCAAGGGGTCACTCCCGGTGAAGGGATCTCGGCCCTTGCCTCGTCGACTGAGGAGCAGGATATTCCAACTGAATACCACTGTGCAAAACAAAAGAGAACGCCCTTGCAATAACAGCTTTTTGAAAAAGTGTTCCAACAACATCATAATAGGTTTGTTTAACTTGCATTGATCCGAATCAACGCAGTCCCATCAATTGATCACACCACAAAGAACGAAAATAATGACGTACGTATATGTCATCCGCATTCGCCACTGGGTCCCGTCATCACCCGTTAGGTTAGCTAACTAACGACAGAGCGGGGACTGGACTAGCACGGATGCAAAACATATACAACATCTACTAGTATATATATAATATATAATTTTCGCTCAAGGCATGATAAAATGCAACAACACAGAAATGTATAGCAACACAGATCAATACAGATATCTGGGATCCCCGGGTTTCACAGAGCCGCTGCTGAAACCCGACGTTCCCCTGGTCGTGTGGATAGCCTGTGCAATGAAATCCAAGACCCCTACGGGCGCGGCAAGTTACCCGCAAAAACCTGAAGCGAGGCAGCCCCCTTCAGCAACGTGAATGGACCACCCAGCACTTCACGGAATCCGGTAACTTGGGCACCCCTCCTGGGTCAACCTATACCCCCTACGAGTGCGGCGAATAGCCCGCCAATTCTAGAGTAAAGCCCCCTCCGTCTCAATGCCATGAGATGCGAGCCCGTTGCCCTCTAGAACCCGGCTATCCGTGCACCCCTCCTTGGGGTAATCCTAGTACAGAAAGTAAAATATACATACAACGGGTACATCGACCGCAACCTGGTCGTGCCCCAAAATAATAATACAAACAGGCAGTGACGGCAGTCCACATGTCGGACGCTCGCCCCGCAATAACAAATGTACATATAAAACAAAACTGTACTATCATTGCATCCAGGCTATCCCCCACGACCGATCCGCAACATCACAGCACAACACAGAACATCAACGTGAATGTCACGTTCGCAAATCCGTCTAAAAGGGCTATAGCAGATAGACTGGATTTACCGATCGAGTGACATTCACAGTCGCAGATATAATGTAAATACTGTGAACTAACATGTTTAAAATATCCGATCGAACAAATTTACCAAAGTGGGCCCCAAGCAGTACTGTAGCACTTACAGAAAATCTGGGCCCAAAAAGAATATCCCAAAAGCCCTATTTCCAACCCAAAAGCATACTGTTAAAATTTGGTGCGATGAATAGTAAAAAACGCGGCGGAACCGTGGCCCAAGCATGGGTTTGGCGGCGGTTCCGCGGCGGTTTGGAGAGATCTCGCGACCAAATTTTCACAGATTTCTTAGATTTTCATGCACAGTATTCTGAAACAACCTGAAAAATTTTTGGAGCTGAAAAAATTTCGACAGAGAACAGTGCACTGAAAATACGGTTTTTGCGATTTTTGTTCGATTGGGTTTTAAACATACTAGAGCAAGATAGGCATGGTAAATGGCGTGGCTCTGATACCAATGTAAGTCCGCGGCGGCGCCCCGGCCGTCGATCCGACGCCGGAAACGCGGAAACAAAAACTTTGCAAACTAGCAAACCGACACCACCGCGCACTTTTCACCCGGATCGGGCCATTAACCTAGCAACTAGCGAAGTAAAATACGGGTAGAGAAGTATACCAAGCGATCCGTGTCCTTCGGTCTTCGTCTCCACTCCGATCTCCCGCGGATACTTCGTCCGTCACCTTCTCGTCGAAACGGGCACCACATCGCCAAAGTCTTTTACGAGCTCCCACCTCTGGACCGAGGCAACTCGGGCACGAAGTTGGCTAGCCGACGCGTCCAAGGAGTGCTATAGATGTAGTGTAGAAACTTGTCTCTTGGGGTTTATGTTGTTGCCATGGATGAAGTTGTGGAGGAATGAAGTTAAGAAAAAATGATGCTTTCATTTTTCCTAGCTAGAAATGAGATGAAGCAAAAATGCCACACATGCAAAAAATGAACTTCTCTCTTCCTCACTCATGAAGTGGCCGGCCATAAATGGGAATTGTGGTGGTGAGAGAAAACCATGTAATTATCAAGAGAAGAAGTGAAAAGATAATGAGAAAATGGTCACACCAAATCACCCTCACACCCTTTCACTCTCATCACAATAAATGAAAGATATATGATGCAAAAGGAATCTCATCATGAGGAAGCCACAATCACAATAAACCCCCTCCACAAAATGTTATTTGCAAACTGCAAATAACACCCTCCAACAATAAAGTTCGGCCGCGAAAGAACAATGGAAAAGCGGCCGGAACGGAATGCAAACTAGCAACTACAGAAAACTGATCCTGTAATAAATTACAGGAAAACCCCGCTACTGCATATACATGCCCGCATTTGTATTCCCACTGAACACAGATGCAAAGAGACAAAACTACACTGTCTAATACTAGGATCCGGCTTAAGCCAAAACCGGCTAGTAAAAAACCGTCCGATCACGATCCGTGCAATACCGCACGTATCTGATCGAACTCTGCCATATCTCCATACGGCCTCTACAGCGTTTCGCCCGAAACCTGAGTAACTGAGTGTGGTGGACTCTAAAGACTCGTCAATACTATGGCTGTGGATTTAACCACTAGCACGTCAGAGGTATTAGCCATACGTGACGGGCTACCAGCTATTGACTAAAAGGGACGTCGATGAGCGAACTCATCCTGACACCCTACTGAGCCTGTCAGTGACAATATCCGTACAGTCCGGTCCGTTCGTCTATGAGTATCGCATGGCGGGCCTAGGGGGTTGGTGAAAGTCAGACCCCCAATAGCGGTACAAGTCGTGTCGGAGTGTAGCCCAGAACACCCTGAGATACTACTGGAATACCTACCAGCAAATCTCCTGCCTTGGCCAAGGACTTTTCATGTTCTGGCTCTCCTAGACACAGCGCGACCTCACCCCCAATACCAGGAGAGACGAACCCCTGCAGATCTGCTCACTGCCTCCATGTGGCTCGGGACTGTACCCAACTAAAACCTGTTTGCACGACTCCTTTGAGCCGTGGTAGGGTAGTAATCAAAGCACAGTGGGAACTCACAGGAGACAAATGACGATCTCAGGTCGATGAACCAACCTGTACACATGTCACCAGGGAACTGCTATCTGACATCAGGTATAATCCCAACTAGCAGGTTCCCGGCGAGTCCTGTCCGGTGTACTCATAACCCAATGAGCACCTGTATACATCTTAGGTGAACCAACTGACACCAGTGGATTGTGAGACCGGCCACCGCCCCTCGTCGGGGTCTCGACTGTATACACTAGTCTACTCTGGAGTATCGATGCCCTGTCTCGAAACTCCCACGACTAGGGACCTTTTAAGGATGTGCTTATAGACTCCAGCTCTCACGTATATGATCGCCCTCATACTGCTGGTAGTCAAGCAGGAATCTTAGGGGCTCTATCAACGTGCAATAGCGACTCGTAAGGTCACCTAAAGCAGTATACGATGATAAAGATAAACCAGATAGCATACTATCATCTTGAGTAAGACTGTCCTACTGGGACAGGTCCTCCCCTCAATCATTGCAATCACGTGCATGTGATCCAATAATTGACTCTGAGGGCACTATCTCCAACAGGTTTGTCTTTTGATCGCTTTTAAGAGTTTTTGCTTTGCACAGTGATATATATGATATATCCCGCACCTTATTCGATGAGGAAAGGACCGACGATCCCTTCACCGGGAGTGACTCCTTTAGCAAAACTAGAAAAGCCTAAAAAACACTCCATTTCAAAATACATTCGATCCTACAACGATATCAAGTTCATTACGTAATAGGTTTTCAGAAAAACCTGTCGTAGCCCTCCGTCATTTCAGATAAGTCCTACTTAGTATTCGTGCTACGTTTGTTGACCTCCGTCAAGGCGTAGTGTGCGGTAGCTAACTAGTATTTATCTGCTTATGCATATGATGCAGATTGGATTAGGGTAGTCGTGCGACCTTGTTTACCCCCGTCAAGGGTCGTGCGGGTGGGTTTGATTCAATCAAGAAATGACGGGTTGAACTTGACTAGTAGACTATGGTTTGTTGACCTCCGTCAAGGTCATAGGGTGCTAGGGGCAAAATTATCGGGAATTTCAAGTGTTGAAATTTGCAATGAGATTGCATACCTTCTATGAGATAGTTGGATCCCGATACCCACTGCGAGTAATTGTTACTCCTGGGAGAGTTTTACACATTACAATTAGCCGATCAAGTAGGTGTCTAGAAAGGTGTCAACGGGGTTACGCCTCTGGGAAAACGAGGTTTACCGTAATTAGGTCCGTGCGAAAGCACGGGGAACCTCCCTCAAAGTACCGACACTGGCCTGGCTGAAAGATTGGTGAACTTGTAGCGTGTAATTAATCCCGGCTATTCTTTCCTTTTAGGGTTTGAAGGAAGATTTGATTAAAACAGTGGGAGCCATCCTGATTAGATAAAATAATAACCAATCTGATCTTGCAAGAGCGCACGCAGAGTGTTTTCTTCTCTCTCTCTCCTGGTAGCGACCATGTCACGCCTTAATCAAGATAATAATACAGATATATTGACCGAACCCACTTGTTATACTGAGCTGGGGAACGTTGGTCCCGCTCCAACTTATAATTGTTATAAGACAGAGCAGGAAATTGGGGAATACCAGATTTCCCATGCCGCCCAAACGAAGAAAGTGCATATGATGCATCTTCTTCGGGTGTGTTCGTTACATAGAACTGTTTCTCAGTGTCCTTTACGTCCTGGGTATATGATACCGGATTAGGATCCCGCATATGTAATATGTTACATGGGCTACAGATAGGTAAAGAACTGAGAACGGGTGATAAGTTTCATGAGGCAGAAAACGGGGCAAGAGTTGCAGCCAAGTCTGTTGGTCACTGTCACCCTGTATTACCAATACATTGATTCTGAACAAATGCTATTAGATACCGAACCTGATATACAAAATCATATCAGTCTCTTTATTAGTAAAGAAATGATAAAATTTTGTATTGTTGGATAATGTTTTGAACATTTCCTATATCAAAAGTTGATCGGTTCAGGCACGTTATCTAAAAGCATTGATGTTCTAAATCAAACTACGGTTATTAGTATATAGAACACACACAAGAGGAAGAGTTCAGAAATGAACGGATCCTTCTTGAGGTATTGTAGACTAGGTCATATCAATGCGACCCGACTAGCTGGAGTTACATAAAGATGCATATTTAAATTAGTTTGAATTTACATCTTGTGAAACTTGCCAGTCATGTCACAGAGATAAGATGACCATAGCTCTGTTTACTGGAAACAGAGAAAGAGTTGGTGAACTTTTGGGATTGATACATGTTGATGTATGTAGATCCCCTGTCTACACATGCCAAGACCGGTTCTTTGTACTTCATTACATTCTCTGATAATCTCTCGAGATTCAGACATATGTTCCTGTTGAAACACAAGTCCGTACCTTTTGAGATATTCACAGAATATAAGTTAGAAGTAGAGAACCAAAATACGGGTATAAGTATTATGTCCTTTGATGAGATCAAGGAGGAGAATACTTGAGCACGGAACTCCTGGACTATTTTAAGAAGAATGAGATTCTCTCTCAGTATTACTCCTCTGAATACACCACAGCACAATGGTGTATCAGGGCGGAGCAATAACACCCTATATGATATGGTGTGCTCTATGATGAGTATTACTGAGTTACCTATTTCCTTTAGGGAGTTATGCACTTGGGAAGTTGCATACCTATTGAATATGGCTCCAATCAAATCAGCTGCCTACCGCTTCATATGTGATATGGAAAGGGAAGAGCCCATATCTTAAGTTAGTTAAGATTTGGGGTTGTCCGGCCTATGTCTAAAAGGCAAAATCCGGACAAGCTCGAGGCAAGATCAGTTATGTAGAACTGGAAATGTTCCAGCTATACAAACTGCAGCTGATGATTTGATAGAACCAAAGGATTCAGTAGATTCCAACGAACCTCAGCCTCTCCGCCGATCTAGTAGGGTTCCTCACCCACCTGAGAGATACTTCGGTTTCTCTATGACAGTGGGAGCGAGGATTGCATCATGAGATGATGACCCAACTAGTTTCGAGCTGGCCATTAGGAGTGGGACTCTGTAAGAATGGCTGGATGCTTAGCGATCTGAGATGGAATCCATATACACCAACAAAGTATGGACTTTGGTTGCTTTATCTGAAGGGTTAAATCCCCATCAGGAGCAAGTATATCTTGAGAAGATTACTTGGTGTACATGGAAAAGTTGAGACTTTCAAACCTAGACTTGTTAAAAGCTTGCATCATTGACCAGGTATGGATTATGATGAAACCTTTTCTAAGTAACTATGCTTAAGTCCATCCAGATCCTACTTGCCACGGCTACATACCTTGACTACGATATCTGGCGGTTGGGTGCCATGACTGCTTTTCTAAATGATGTTTTGGTAGAAAACGTCTATAAGTACACAGCCAGAGGGCTTTGTAGACAGTGGGAGCAGCGGAAACGTGTGCAAGATGTTTTATATGATAAAGCAGGCATCGCGGAGTTGGAACGTCTGTTTTGATGTAGTAGTCAAACAGTTTGACATCATCAAAATGGTAGATGAACCTTGTATATACAAAAAGGTAGTAGGGAGTATGGTTGTGATCCTTGTAGAGTACGTGGATGACATACTCTTGATAGGGAAGGAGTTTCCTATGCTACGCTCGGTCGATCTCCGCTTATCACATGGATTCTCCATATAGGATCAAAGTGATACCTCTTAAATCCTGAGTTTTCATCTATGAGATAGATGTTATTTGGGTGTTAGAATACTCACTAGCTGTAGTGAGATGGTATCAATTGATCCTGGGGAGAATCACTGGAAGGGTTCCAGGGTAATAAAGAAGACTGAATGTCAGTCACAGGCATTGTCTTTACCCTCAGTAAAGGGACGGTATGTTGGAAGAGTTCCAAGCTAGATACCGTGGCACACTAGACGATAAAGGCTGGATACATCGCTACTTAAGATGCTACCAAAGAGGCAGTCTGGATGTATATTTGTTCATAAGATGAACTTAGTTCCCCCCATTGTGTGACAATGGAGTTGTGGCTTATGCCAAGGAACGTCCATCCCATCAGTGATCCAGACATATTCTGAAGCAGCATCACCTGATCATGGAGATAGTTGATCTCCATGGTGATCGAGGTTAGGAGAGCAGACTTAGAGGATAACACGGCGGATCCACTCACGAAGGCCTGTTCCCAGAGAGAGACTTTTATGGGATGGTTGAGTATGAGATACTACAACCACTGCTACAGATGGCCCTAGTGCAAGTGGGAGATTGTTAGTTATATGTATGCCCTAGAGGCCATTACTGTACATAGGATGTATATTGTAGTGGATGCTGGGACATATATAGGGAGGACTTTCTTGCTCGACATGATAGTATGCTATCTGGTTACTCTTTACCTTAACGTGTATACTGATTGTCTCTCTGTTACATGTTGGTAAAGCCCTTAGGATGTGTACTTGACTACCTGGACTATGATGCAGATTATACTAGTGGGGACATAGTAGTCCATAAGTACATCCTTCAAGGTCCCTAGTCGTGGGTGTATCGAGACGGGGCATCGATATACCAGAGTAGACTAGCGTATACCTTCTCGACCCATACAGATGGGCGATGGATGATCCCATATCCATTGGTGTTTGACATCGGAGATGATATACGGGTGCTCAGTAGAGACTGGGTACACTGGACGGACTCGCCGAGAACTCCCAGATGGTATTATACCTTACGTCAGATGGCAGTTCTATGGTGACACTAGTACAGGTTAGTCTGTAGACCCGAGATTGTCATAGAGTCTTGTGTGATTCCCACTGTGCTTTGATTTCCACCTTACCACGTCCAAGAGGGCGTGCAAAACGGTGGCTTTTGGGTACAGTCCCGAATTACATGGAGGCAATGAGCGATAGGAGGGGATTCGTCTCTCCCGGTATAGGGAGTTGATGTTGCGCTGTGTTCGATTGGCTATAACCGGAAATCCCTGGCCAGGGTTGCTGAGATTTACTGGTAAGTGTTATCAGTAGTTTCTCGAACTGTTATAGACCTCATATCGACATGACTTATCGAGTTATTGGGGTCTGACGTTTACCACCCCTAGGCGAGATATGCGACATATCAGACGAACAGACCGGACTGTACGGTAAGTGTTACTAGTTGGATTCACAGGAGTATGAGCGGGCTTGCTCGTCGATCTTCTAATCGCTCAATACCCGGGTGGCCGTTACGTTTAGCAGACCGCTTGCGGCTTGTGGGTGTTTGATATGATCATCACCTACTGCCGGCGTATTGACGAGTCTTTAGAGTCCTACACAGAGGTTTCCTGGCTCAAGCGAAACGAAATAGGAGCGCATATGAGATATGTGCGGGACCGAGAATAATACCAGTATGTGATACTGTATTCTATTCTCGCGATGAATGTATTGATTGGTTGTATGCGATATAACCTAGTTATCGAATCGAGGATTGATTCGATAAGTCGATACATCGGATATTAGCCGGTCATATGCGATATGACCGGATCGTTAAATCAAGTGTTGATTTGATGATTTAATGCATAATTATATATTTGATATATTACTTTGCATTAACTAGTATTTGTTCACTTAAGATGGATTTTCTCGCTTGATGTGCACATTGTGTATATGATATATTTTTTTGTGCACAAGATTGCATCATGTTTGATGATGCATGCTAGTTTGGGTGTATGTTTGGTTTAAACCATGGTTGGTCAATGGTTAGGGTTTCACTTGATTTATTTGCTTATTTATTTATTTATTTATTCATTCATTTTGGCAAAAGGAAAAATGGTGGCTTGATTTGTTTTCTAGTTGAAGCTTCATGAAGCTTTGAATAAGTCCACCATTTTTGTTTCATGCTTAACCCTAACCATTCAACCTAACCTTAGTTTATTCTCTACACCTAACTATGGTTGCAAATATGATAAGTATCATTCGGTTTTCTATTTTGAAAGACTTATCATATTCTTTCTTCTTCTTCTTCTTCATCAACAAGAAGAAAAACTTGCAACCATCAATGGTGACTTGATGAAAAGAGTGAGAAATCCAATTCTAAAGTGAACCCACTTCCTATTTCTTCATCCTCTACCACTTGCCAAGTAGTATAGGGTGTTTTCTTCACAAGTTTCATGGCTTGATGAAGTTGGAGCTTGATCTTGTGTTGCCTCGACGTAGATCATCTTCGGCATCGAAGTCGACGACCTAGCCCGTCCATTTCTCCGATGAAGCCGACGCTAGAGCCCGGGATCCGATGATCGCAGCGAGGAGACTTCATCGCGGAGCCATGGAGGTGGAGAACCGGATCTACAAAGGTTGTATGTTCGTTCACTACTTAGTTAAGCAGTTAACTAGTTGCTTGTTTCGCCTAAAATTCTAGTTAACGATCTAGTCTAGGGTTTCTCGGCACCGTAAAATTTGAAATTGGCATGGTTGATGCCTTGTGAGACCTCATTGGTGTGCCTAGGAACCCTACAAAAAGATCTACTAATAATAAATTATTAATTAATCAGAACTAAAATTATGTTATGGAAAGATCTTTCCAATCTTATTAAAACAAGAAAATTATCTTCTGTAAAACAGAAGCCTTAGGATCAAAGATCCAACGGTGGGAAATATTCCCAAATCAATCAGAGAAAGATCTCTTAAAACTGATTCAACAAATCAATTGGCCCTATATAAAGGCCCCAAGACTTCAAGAGAGAGTTAGAGAAAACCCTCTGCAAACTTTGAGAAAACTCAAAGAGAAAGAAAGGCAAGCCTTTAGAAAAAAAAGATAATTTCTTCATCTTCAAGGTAAAGAACTAGTTCTTGAACCACAGAGATGAAATCATCTCGTAAAAAGAAGAACCATCTTCTAAAAAGATCATAGATCTACAAAAGACCAATGTCTTTGATAAAAAGAAAAAAAGATCAAAAGATCCAATTATAAAAAACTAAAAGAATTATTTTACTTCATTCATAGATCTTTGATCTATAAAGGCAGAGCCCTTTTATAAAACAAAAACTTTTGTTATTGAATCTTGAGGCAAAGCCTCCTTTAATAAGAACATAAATTTGTTCTTTGATCTTGATCTTGAAAGTGCCTTGCACTCATGAATTGCGCTCTTGCGCTCATGGGACCGGCGCTCAGCGCCAAAACCTGCCACGTGTCAACCAAAGACACAATCTGCGCTTTGCGCTTCTGAAACAGCGCACTGCGCTCATGGGCTGGCGCTCAGCGCCAAGCGCGCCACGCGTCACTCACTGGCGCGCCAACAAACTAGCGCAATGCGCTCATAAATTAAAAGTGCAATGCACTAATGAACTAGAGCTAAGCGCGACAAGTGTCCTCTTTGTGTGCGCTACCTGATGAAGCACAATGCGCTCTTTAACTGGCGCAAAGCGCCTGGCGAGCCACGTGGCGCATTGTCAGAAAACAATTTGTTCTGATGAAGACAAAAGATGTCCGAACCCAATGCTTAGTATTATTAAAAGGGCCGAGCCCAAATAAAGGCTTAATAGCCAGAACAAAAAAATGTTAAACATTTTAATTGGACTTAGCCAATTCTAGCCATAAGTCCTCAACTTATCTTGAACTGAGCACATCTGCTCTTTCAACCAACTCACCTTGGTTCAAGGGTACATCTTTTCACTCCTTTGATATTTGTCGTTGTAATTCCTCAACGTCTTCAAAGAGGTGGCGGGTCCCGACAACCATACATTTTATAGACTATGACGTCTCAAAACATTGTACTGTGGGGTGCTTAAACTCATGGACTATGATGTTCTTAATCTCGAGCGTGATGTCTTTAAACTAACATTGGACTGTAGGGTCCTTAAACTCATGGACTATGATGTCCTTAATCTCGACCGTGATGTCTTTAAACTAACATTGGACTGTGGGGTCCTTAAACTCATGGACTATGATGTCCTTAACCTCGACTGTGATGTCTTTAAACTAACATTGGACTGTGGGGTCCTTAAACTCATGGACTATGATGTCCTTAACCTCGAAAGTGATGTCTTTAAACTAACATTGGACTGTGGGGTCCTCAAACCCATGGACTATGATGTCCTTAACCTCGACCGAGATGTCTTTAAACTAACAATGGACCGAGATGTTCTTAAACTAACAATGGACCATAATTTCCTTAAACTAATCGACCGCAATGTCATTAAACTAAACAATAGAGCCCAATTGCTCTCTTGTTGGATCTAAACGATCCCGTTAAGTTGATCTTAGTCTAAAATGAGACTAACGTATCCTTAACTAACGTTTAAGTTGATCTTAGTCTCAAATGAGGTTAACGTATCCTTAAACCCAAATGAGGTTAACGTATCCTTAAACCCAAGTTGATCTTAGTCTCAAATGAGGTTAACGTATCCTTAAACCCAAACCCCCCAAACCCAAATCTAAGAAAGATACGGATTTGGACTAGTCCACGCCCTACGGGCGACAACATAAATTAGTCTCCGTATACAATCCACAGGAAACCAAACACAAAACAAACACCCACGACACGAAGTGACCATATGGAGAAGGAGAAAGTTGTTACCGCGATGCGGTAGCGTAATTAACTGCAGGGGCTTGCGCCTACAGGGAAGAGCGTCCCCACAATCAAAAACCCCTCAAACGAGGGGGAATCTGACGAAGTCTGCTACATCGGCCGCATCCGTCTGAACCTTCGATACATGGTGCCATAAATCAACTTGGCATCTTCGGAGAGGTGGACGGATAGCACCAATTAGCATCTGGCTCGAATTTCAGGCAAGACAGACCTACGCGGTCGTGTCTCTGTGATTCGAAGGGGAACAGATTCTGGCACGCCCGGTGGAACCTTTTCCTCTTTCCACTCCACACTTCGTGTGTTGTGTTCGCGAACGAATCGCGGTTTGCTAATGGTTGCCCTTGGGTTTCGAGATACTAAGATTTGGCATTTTGCTTGGTGCAGAAAGCGAAGAATCAATGACATCCACCTGCGTGAAGTGCTCCAGCTGCAACTGCAATTCACGTTCTGCCTCATCTGGAGGCATAGCTTACGGGCCCCAAGCGGCTTCCCTGTTCACAATGCCGGTGGAACAGGTCACTCAGGCCACTACTGGATTGTTTTTCGGGACCATGCTCCCGCCAACGAGCTTCAGCGCTCCTATACCAACGCCGGAAGCTCCTAAGAAGTCGGTCTTCGATCGGCTTATAGCTACTGCGGCCCCTCTCAACGGGTCGTCCAGCTCCAGCGCCTCAGTCTTCGCTAGATTGGGCCAAAGTTCCTTTGGGCCCAAGATGAAGCCTGCGATTCAAGAGAAGGTTATTCCGAAAAGTGTAACCAACCCTGCCCCCGAAGTCGTCAAGGCGGCTTCGCCTGCCAAAGGGTCGGTCTTTACAAGACTGACTGTTCTAGCTCCCACCCCGGCTCCCGTTCCTGCTCAAAGGTCTGTCTTTGACAGATTGGATACCGCTACTCAAAAGACGTCAGTCTTCAAGAGGCTGGCACCAGCAGCGCCTCACCTGAACAGGGGGCAAGACAAAGCCACCCCCATCGTCGAACCAATCTGAACAGCTCGACACGCTCGACGTCGCCACTGGCGCCGAGTAAGGAAGGCTGGGGGCAACTCCCCCTCTGGGCTAACTCCACCAGCTCCAACAGTGGAAGTTAATGCTGCTGTTCCAACCGGGAACAACTTTGAGCTGCTGAATAAGGTGCGCAGGAACTCGCCTACCGCCGTGCTGAAAAGATCTCCGCCACCGGTGGAGACTGTCACAGAAATAAAGCCGGAGCAGTCCCCTCAACGGCTGTCTTCCAAAGTTTACAAAATATGGTGACAAGTCCGAGAGTCGGTGGTTGATCAAGACTATCCCCGCCGGTAGAAGAAGCTGAAGGTCCGACAGGAAGAAAACCGTCCTGTTAAGCCACAAAAGGCGACTGCTACTCGGGTGCCCACTGCAACGGCCCTCTCAACTTCGACCGCCCATAAGAGAAGAAGGCCGGAGAAGATCCCCATGTCTGCGAAAAATGTCAAGGGCACTAAGCCTAAATGCCCCAAGTCTGGGGGTATGGTGGTGCATACCGTCTATATGGGATCCGGAAAAGAGGATAGCCATATCTCCATAGGTCATCGACCGCTTACGCGATCAGTGACTAAGGCTCAAGAGCAACAACAACAAAAGCTCCAAGAGATGTTAACAACTATGGCCGCACTCACAGGACCGAAAGCAAGCCCAGAGGAATCCTCGGAGCAACGCCGTGAACAGGAAACTGTTGCTGAATTCCTTCGGAGAATGCTTGAGAAGAAAGACAAAGAGACCGCAGAACAAACGGCCAATATAAAACAAATGGCCCTTCTATTCCAAGATATGGTGGGCATGATGATCCAGCCGGATCCCCCAGCGGAAGATCCTCCAGTAATAATTGAAGATGATAGAGGAGAAACATCGAATCCTCTGCCGGCTCTATCAACAGCCAAGGAGGAGACAATCTCCAAATCTGCCCTGGATGACTATATTGCTCAGCAAATAAGAGTTCACCAGGCAAATGAAGCGGCCGGCCAAGTTGTTAAAACTGAGCGACCGTATCCAGGCTGCTATGATCAGATAAAGTACCCGCCGGGTTACACGATCCCTAAATTCCATGTGTACAAGGGGACATGCAATTCCCATCCGCATGTCGCTCAATTCAGGGCTCTTTATGGCAACACCGGTGGCAATGATAAGCTTTTGCTCCGCCAATTCGTTGGCAGCTTGTTGGAGACGGCGTTTGAATGGTATTCCGAACTTCCAAACGACTCCGTCAAAACTTTCACAGAAATGGAGTTGTTGTTCACCCAGCGATTCGCAAGTGCTAGTGAACGCACCCCAATAATGGCATTGATCAATGCCAGGGTGAAGTCGGGCGAGACGTGGGTTCAATACGCGATCCGATGGTGGAATCTGTGGTCGAAGTGCGAACAGCGCATCGAAGAAGCACCAGCGGTAGGCATGTTCGTGGGAACCCTAGACCCTCATGCAACTATTTCACAATTCATGATGTTCTTCAAACCGACCATATTTTAGGCTTTAATCGACAAGCTAACCCAGATGGATCAGATGGGTCATAGACCGTCTCCTCCGAAACCGGAGCCGCTGAGCGAAAAGGGTAAAGGGAAGGCGACCTTCGTTGCGAATACCCAACAACAGCCCAGTGCTCCAAAACTAACGGATCAACTGGAAGAGAGACGGCGCTATTATAATGAGAAGATGAGGCGTCCTTACTCGTTCCCATGGGACAAAACGAAGAGACTATTCGAGCTGGCGATGCGCAACAGGCTTATCAATCTGCCGAATCCAAAGGGACCATTCCAACCCGGCGAAGCGAATAATCCCAATTATTGCCCTTACTACCAAACGGTAAGCCATCCAATTGAAGATTGCTTCGTCTTTAAGGGATGGATCGAGGATCGGTACCAACAAGGCAAGTTTGCGTTGTCTGAGAAGTGGAAAGTGAGCCCACCACAACCACATACTCCTAAGAAGATGGACACACCGGGGGCAACGTGCTCTTTTGTTGAAGAAGCTCCATGGGAGGTCGTTCTTCCGGCCAAAACCAAAAGGATGCTGAATGATCTCCAGACATGCCCGGCGATCAGGTGGAAGAATTTGTTGGAACCTGAGATCATCGAAGGAATACTGAAGCCGCGCCCGACTCCAAAAATCGGCAGTGATAGCCAAAGCACATACACCCAGCCGTCGAAATCTTCGAAAAAGAAGAAGAAATCCAAAAAGCCCATGAAGCCTGGCGACAGGAACACGGACCTGCAGAAACAGATTGACGCGTTGGAAGAATATAACCAGAAGGCGCGGACTCCAATCACGGACTTGACGACGATTATGTCCGCTCGCTATCTTTCTAAGCCCAAACTCTATAAGTAGTAACCGGCTTCCTTTACAATGGACCGAAACGTCCTTAAACTAACAGTGGACCGAAACGTCCTTAAACTAACAACGGACTGGAACGTCCTTAAACTAACGACGGACTACTATGTCCTAAGACTAGCTGTTGACCGAGATGTCGATAAACTACGGTGGATTGCAGCATCCCAAAGCAGATACAAAAAAAGAAGAAAAAAAAAGAAGAAAAAAGAAAACGGTACGTCCATAAGCAAAATGGGCACGGATGAAAACCCGAGAGGGCTCCGTGAGTAAAAACAGCAGGGCTACCAGCGAGTTTTGTGAAAACCCAAAAGGGCGCAATCTCGTTAAAAGACACTTGCAAGGTCCTCTCGACTTTGTAAGGAGAAAACACATGCGTGAGATCCTTACGACTCACAAGGGAGCAACACACTTAGGGATCCCCACGATTCCTAAGGAGAAATTACACTTGCGAGATCCTCACGACTCGTAAGGAGAACCCTCTTATGGGACCCTCACGGCTCATAAGATTCAAAAGTCTTAAGCTACAGGGATCTAAACCCGTTCTTAAGCAGCCCCCCACAACCTCCGATACTTCCCTACAAGTGGTTCAATATTGACCCTCGTATATAATCCACGGGCGCGAATAAACATTTCCTAACGAAGTCCCATCCGTGACTAGGGATATGTCTACACGGTGAACAGCCCTTGTAAGTCCTCTCGACTTAGAAGGAGAAAATACTCTTATAAGAACCTTACGACTTATGAGAGGCTATACACTTAGGAGTCCTCACGATTCCTAAGAAGAAAACGCACCTACGAGATCCTCATGACTCGCAGGGAGAAATACCTTTATGAGACCCTTACGGCTCATGAAGTCAAAAGCCTTAGTCGACATGATCTTAACCCTGATCGCTAAGACACCTTTGTTCAACATCGACAGAGGCAAATGATGATTCGCTCCTGGTAATATCCCAGTTGTAGCGGTGCTGATGCCGAAATCGGTGTCCAAATCCAAGCTTGCAACAAAAAGCTGGCAAGCCACACATGCATACGAAATAGCCGAAATGATGGGGCAACTTGCAATAAAATCAGCAAGTAAAAATGTATGCATGTGAAATAGCCGAAATGATTGGGCAACTCGCAATAAAAAGCAGCGAATAAAAATAAAAAAATATAGCCGAAATGATTGGACACCGCGAAAAAATAGCCGAAATGATTGGGCAATCGCGACCTTCGCGATATAAAAGCTGAAATGATAGAGCATTGCGGAAAGAAATAAAAAAAATGAATGAAATTTATGCCTTACAGGTGATATCACATCAATCCCTGTATACAATCCAGGGGCGCAAACAAAGAAGGAATTACACCTTTCCTCCCCAAGCTTCATCAGAAGAAGAAGCCAAATCTCAACGGTTCGCAGATAGCCTGGAGATCATCTCAACATTCGTCTCATTACAACAGACACAACATCAGGCAAAGCGGAACAGCGGCAACTCCCTGTTCCATAACTCGGCGGTGTACAGATGACGAGAGTCAAACTCCGACTCCGTGAAATGGGGATAAAGTCAACCCTTCCTGGCTACGTGGAACGCAGCTTATGTCAATCCTGACCCCGTGGGAAACATCCAGAGTGGATCCTGGTCCTCGCAGAGCACGAAAATGACCCCGTGTGAAGCATCCAGAGCGGAGCCTGGTCCTCGCCGAACACGACAATGAACCCGTGGGAAGCATCCAGAGAAAAATTCCTGGCTACGTGGAACGCGGCTTATGTCACTCCTGACCCCGTGGGAAACGTCCAGAGCGGATCCTGGTCCTCGCAGAGCATGGCAATGACCCCGTGTGAAACATCCAGAGCGGAGTCTGGTCCTCACCGAACACGGCAGTGAACCCGTGGGAAGCATCCAGAGCAAAATTCCTGGCTATGTGGAACGCGGCTTATGTCAATCCTGACCCCGTGGGAAACGTCCAGAGCGGATCCTGGTCCTCGCAGAGCACTAGAATGACCCCGTGTGAAGCATCCAGAGTGAAGCCTGGTCCTCGCCGAACACGGCAGCGAACCCGTGGGAAGCATCCAGAGCAAAATTCCTGGCTACGTGGAACGCGGCTTACGTCAATCCTGACCCCGTGGGAAATGTCCAGAGCGGATCCTGGTCCTCGCAGAGCACGGCAATGACCCCGTGTGAAGCATCCAGAGCAGAGCCTGGTCCTCGCCGAACACGGCAATGAACCCGTGGGAAGCATCCAGAGCAAAATTCCTGGCTACGTGGAACGCGGCTTATGTCAATCCTGACCCCGTGGGAAACGTCCTGAGCGGATCATGGTCCTCGCAGAGCACAGCAATGACCCCATGTGAAGCATCTAGAGCGGAGCCTGGTCCTCGCCGAACACGGCATTGAACCCGTGGGAAGCATCCAGAGCAAAATTCCTGGCTACGTGGAACGCGGCTTATGTCAATCCTGACCCCGTGGGGAACGTCCAGAGAGGATCCTGGTCCTCGCAGAGCACGGCAATGACCCCGTGTGAAACATCCAGAGCGGAGCCTGGTCCTCGCCGAACACGACAGTGAACCCGTAGGAAGCATCCAGAGCAATATTCCTAGTTACATGGAACGCGGATAATGTCAACCCTGACCCCGTGGGAAACGTCCAAGAGCGGAGCCTGGTCCTCGCAGAACACGGCAGTGAACCCGTGGGAAGCATCCAGAGCAACTCCTGACTCCGTGAAATGCGGATAAGAACAACTTCACCCATCACTTGCGGGTCCTCACGACTCGTAAAGGAGTAAATTCTCTTGTGAGATCCTTACGAGTTTCAAGAGAAAACACACTTAGGAATCCTCACGATTCTTAAGGAGAAATTACACCTACGGGATCCTCTCGACCGGTAGGGAGAAAATTCTTTATGAGACCCTCACGGCTCATAAAATTGAAAAAGTCTTAGGTGACAGATCCTAACCCTATTTTCTAAGCCATCACCAACCTACAAAGAGCCCAATATTGACAGCTATATACTATCTACAGACCGCACTTGCTAAAATCACATAGCAACAACACAGCAAGGAGAGGAAATCAACAGTATAACAAAAAAATGTGTATCTTTTATTCATGAATTCAATTGAGTACAAGGAAAATCGTATAAAAGAATAAAAAATGGATACATGTTGTTCAAAGATTACAAGTGTTCAATCTATACAGAAGCAGCTATTGGGAGGGAGGCGCCTTCAATAGACCAGCTAGCTGCTCGCGCACTCCTCTCAACTTTTCCTCACGATCAGCCGCCGCGGCCAGCTCTGCTTCAATTTGGGCCCGTTGCTGCAAATAGGATGAGAGTTTCTGATCAGCTTTCTGTTGGGCAGCTTCCTGACTCTGCGCGACCTGCTCATTAAGACCAAGCTTCTTCCTCAACACCAGCCCGTCAGAGATACATCGTTGAAGGTTTTCAAAAATGGTGTTCAGCTGAGCAGCATTAGCTGCAACCTCAGCGCGCAGTTGGGCAGATTCAGCAGAAGTTGCCTCACGTTCCTTTCGCTTAAGGGTTGCCTCTCGTTCGAAATGGAGAAGGAACGGAACACTCTGCTCAACCCATGCGGCCCGCTGGGAGTTCAAAGCTTGAGTCTCAGGGGCAGGACGCATAAGCTCAAGCTCATGCAGACAGGCCTCAATCTTCCTGCAATGACTAACCCAAGACTCGACGACGCCTTCATTATGGAAGTTCACAAGCGTCGCCATCATTGGATTGACCTCGGCAGCGAAATCTGCGGCAGATGTAGGAGCCTCCGCGTCAAGCACCTCGACGTATTCGCTCAGCATACGCAGACTGGTCACAGCACCTTTTGAGGATGGACGTCTGGAAAAAGGCCTTGCCGGCATCATAATGCGAGACTCGAAAGAGGCCAGAGTCGAAGCGACCGCTGCAAAACAAATCACGATCAGATGCCGGATCAAGAAGTATAAGAGGTTCATGAACAATGGGATTTACTATACCAGCTGCAGCAGGTGGCAAAGCCGGGAGAACCAGTGGCGCAACTGTTCTCTCATCTCCTCCTTCAATCTGTAGTACTGCAATCAAGGCAAAGAAGAATCAGAAATGATTTCACTGTTGGTAAAAGAAAGAACATTAACTGAAGGCTGTATTCACCAGCACCACTGGATGAAGCAATCTCCGACGGGAAGGAGAAGTGGGGGTGCAGCACCTGGTACAGGTGGTCAAAAAGGACTCCTACAAAGACGCAATAATGCAACATCAGTACATAAATCATACAGCCTGGAGATAAGACTGATGGGTCACAAATCCATACCATCTAGCATCTGAGACGGTGCGAGAGAAGGTAGAGAGGTAGTCACCGTCAGGGCGGTAACTGACGGCGCTGCCTCGGGTAGCGCGACATCAGCACTAGCCGCACCTGCATTAGAAACAAGATAAACCCTGTCAGGAAAGATTGAAAAAGATTACAGAATAAAAAGAAGGGAGGTGACCTAAAATCTACCTGATGAGTCGCCAGCCGGAACCGTGACGAGGGCGTCACTTGATACAACAACGACGTCTCCCTCCTCCATCGGGGTGGTCTCACCTCCCATCGCCTCATCCCCTGACTCCACGAGAGCCATCGTCACGCTTGCGATGCCAGGAGACGGCAAAGAACCGTAGGCGGGAAGAGAGATGATCGGGGCGGTGCCCGACTCTTAAGAGAGAGCGGCCACCTCGGGCCCAGCAATTGTACCCATTTCGCTCGCCACCACCTCGGGCTCTGTAATTGTAGCCGTCTCATCCACCGCCGCCTTAGGCTCGGCCATGGTAGCCGTCTCACCCGCCGCCACCTCGGGTCGGCAATGGTAGCTATCTCGGGCATAGCAATCGTGACTGTCTCGTCAGCCACTACCTCGAGCCCGGCAATTGCGTCCACCTCGCCTACCGCCGCCCCGGGTTCGGCAATCACAGCTACCTTCTCCACCGCTACCTCAGGCTCAGCGGTCGTCGCCACTTCTTCGGTAAGGCTCGGCCCTGCAAGATAAGATATATGAGAAGTGATAATTTAAAACTTTTACACAAGATAAGATATATGAGAAGTGATAATTTAAAACTTTGACAACGGAACCTCACGACACATTACCTGGAGTTGATTTACTGTTTGCTTCCCGAGCCGCCCGTGCCGCCCGTTTGTAAGCAGTAGACAAGGCAACCAGAGACTCCTCTAAAGGAGTAGAAGCAGGGGTAGCGGCGCTCGAACCTGCTCCCGCAGCTAAAGCAGCACTACGCTTCCTTGCTGCGAGCCTCCGGCGCTTCCTTTCCTCCCGGGCCGTCAAAGCAGACCTTCTAGTCAACAGGACGTCATCGTCCGCATCCAGGGTAACCTCTGGAGCCGTCAAGGCTTCCGTCATTGGTCGTTTAAGCAAGGCCTCTTTCGGCAGTGCCGAAGAGGCCGGGACTTCGGTAGCTGGCCCCGGAAGAATTTCCGCATCAGCTTGCGGGATCGGCGTTGTGGTCCCTGCGATAAGACAAAGAAAGGGTCAGATTACTCATAAGAAACGGGAGCAGGAACATGGTGAACCGAAATGTACCGATGCCTAAGGATGCTCGAAGTCGTTCCTCTTCCTCAAAAGTCTTGAGAGAAGCAACGGGAGCTTCTTCGGTAGAAATGCCTGTTAAAGAAGAGAAAAAACGTTAGTCAAAACACGATAATAGAAATACGATGCAATGGCGGAAAATACAGCTAATGAGTACCTGATCGCGCGAGGATAGCCAACCCCTCTTCGTGGCTGGCCAATTGTTTAGAAGCTGCAATGGCAGCCGCCAGATCAGTATCGTCTGGCGGCATGAATAAGCCTTCATTTGTCCCATACTCGTTCAGGCCCTCGCCGTAAGGAGCGTGAGGCTCCTGGCCAAGTACAACATCGATAGAAAAGATCGACTTCTTTTTCTTCTACTGTGAGCGAGCTCCGGTCGCAGCCAGCACCAGCTTGCGCTTCGTAGGCACTTTGGGACGACGAGTCCTAATATCCGAGCCTACGCCAGATTCGGGTGAAGCTACATTTACCGTCTCCACGGGAGCGTGGGGCACCGATGGCACATCCACCGTCTCCACAGGAGCATGGGGCAATCCACGCGTGGGGCTTAGCACACGTGGAGGCTCAACTGCAACAACCCCTCTTAGCGGAGGGGGGGCAGCGATCCGTCGCTTTAAAGGGACGTTGCGATCATTGGCAGGGGGCGTACTCTTGCGATCGAGCAGCAGCCGCCTCTCTTCCCTGATAACAGCGCCCATTGCGTGTTGATACGAGGCCCCGTGTACGTTAAGGGCCATCGGAATGCAACTCGGCTCGCTAATAAAGAAGCGGGAGCCCGTATTCAAGCGCATAAAGTGATGCAGCGCACCCCGTATTCCCTCTTTGGTGGAAGCAGGTTCTTCCAAGAACGCCTCCAGTAGAACCCCTTGGTTATAACTCAGCTGCTGGGCAAAATGATGGGGGTTGTATCTCATAAAAAGCGCTGCATCATTTTGCCTGAATACGAGAAAGCCGGGCCTGATGGAGTATAGATGTAGAATCTCCCGGGCTTTCAACACAGAAGACTCGTCCTTAAAAACGTCGCGCAATGCCAGCACCGTCTTGGAAGTTTCCCGGCCGATCGTCAGGACTTTGTCCGTAAAAGAAATACCAGCTCCGACCGTGCGCGGACGAAGAAGCAAGCCCCTAGCTTCCCACTGAGATGGATTCACGATAGAAGCGTCAACCAGCTGCATAATTCTCGAGAATTTGCATTTCTGGAAAAACGAAGGTCTTTTATGAATGCCAAATACCCCGAGCACGTGCATCTCCATCCACGAAGTAAAGTAATGCATCGGGAAGTTGGCAGCATGCACCCCCGGTTCAGTGGTATCCGCCGCCACGCTAAGACCATGGTATAGGTGGGCTAACCCGGCGATCCCGATGGCCACTTGTATTCCAGCCACCATTCGATGCACTGGGTAGAAGACAGACACCCTCATATAGCGAGGGTGCATAGGGAGCATGAACTAGCACAACCACAGCCCAAGAAACCCAAGAAAGAAAGCCTCCTCGTCAATGCCCGGAGCGGCGATTTCTGACAGAGGAATGATCGCGGCATCAGGAAGAAAAAAGCCCTTCTGATCATCTTCCAGTACTGGTCGACGGTCCAAGCCAAAGCCGAAGGGGTCGTCGAACTTGGCAAATTTGTCGCCTCGTTGCGATAGAATCTCCGCGCGAAGAAACCGGGCAATGAAGTCTGCGAAACTAACCCCCCGGCCTCCGGATTCCAAGAAGAGGCTCTCGTACATGTTCATCACCTTTATCAGACTAGGAAACTGGTGCTGAATAACGTTCTCTGGCGTTAGGCCCATCACCACCGGCTTAGTGGCAAAAACGTATTCATCCGGAGGAAGCAACTCCTCGTAATGCTCCCCCCTAACCGGTAGACCGGAAACCTCAGCGAATTCTTCTAAGGAGATGGAGACTTCTTTGTCCAGTAGAAGAAAAGTATGGGTTGGGATGTTCTATTGCTCCAAGAACGCTTTAATCCACTATGTTGGAGGAGTAGAATATTGGAACAACGAAGCATAAACCGCAGGATATAGGCCGAGCTTCAGCAGTTGCGTTTTCTTCGCTGACAAAATGTACCTGGCCCACTGCAAATACCCGGCCGAATGTCGGGGAGTCAACCCGATGTTGTAGGGTTGCCCCAAGGGCGCGACTCGCCCTGCATATGCGCCGGCCCAAAGTATCCAAAGCTGTCGGCAGCTGCATGGGTATGGCGGCAATCGAAGGTTGAAGAAGACCCTCCAAAGTCCAATTGACAACCTCCACGGCATAGTTCACCGGGGGTGCATCTGTGTATGGAATCGCCGAGATTGACTCCGACGGCGTCACACAAGAGAAGCTTCGAAGACCTCTGATAATCTGGTCGTACCATCTACCCCACAAGTGGAGATTTTTGTGTTCTGGGTCACGGTCTTTGATAAGTGCAAGGACCTCCCGGTCCAAAGGTGCCTCTGGGAATCCTCCCTCTGAGCGGACGAATGGGAACGTGGCATCGAAAAACATGTTTCCTGCAAAAAGGAGTGACAGAAATCGACTGTCAGTGCTTTAATTTAATCTGACACTCGGTACTTTAAAAAGTTGTACTACACTGCAATGCAGTGGAAAGGGGACCAAAAGGGGACCCACAAAATCCAGATGACAATGCATCAATTAATAAAACAGCCTCATCATTGGATGAGACTATCAATTAATGAGGAGATCCTCAAGGAAATTCTCATTAAATGAGAAATCCTTTGGGAAAAGAAGAAAATCTCCCATTGAGAGCAAAGCTGTATGACAGAGTGACACTTGTCACACCCTAATCACGAGGGAATAAAATTCCTTAAAGAGCCTGGCTCTATAATGATGATGAAAAATCCATCAAGGATTAATTGAAATTAATTTTTGTGAATTAAAAATTCTGGGATCTTCAAGATTCATGAAAAAACTCTTAAGAGTTCTTTATCAAAGATCAAAAGATCCACATATTATCAAAGAGCAGAGCTCTGATTCATGGGATAAGAAACCCCAAGAAAAGATCTCTTTAGATCTATGGGTTCATGAGAGCAAGGCTCTATTAATGAAGCCCTAAAAGGGTTTTATTTAGATCAAAGATCTATGAAGAGCAAGGCTCTGTTAATGGGTAAAAACCCTAATTTATTAAAAAAATTAATTTTACCTAAGTTTGGAAAGAGTTTTGACTCTTGAAAGTTCTTAAACAGAAGAGCATGGCTCTGAGTTAAAATTCTCAAGAAGAAGATGGAAATCATCTAAGAGACCAAAGGTCTTATTTATAGGCACTGAACCGCCACTTCAACTTCTGAGTTGATCCAAGGGCTCAGATGTTGTCACCGCTACACTCACGTGTGCGCTACGTGAGTGTAACGGTGAGGGGGCATTTGTTTCCCCCAATCATAGCAAAACTCTGTTTCAAAATTCAAAATTTAAATTGAAGCAACGCTTCAGATTCAGCGCTCTGCGCGCTGAGCGCCACGTGTCAAACACAGACGCGCTAGCGCCAAGTGCGCTGCACCCTAGGCAGCGCACCCCAATCAGAGCAAAGCTCTGTTTTAAAATTCAAAATTTAAAAGTTGAAGCAACGCTTCAGATCCAGCGCTCTGCGCTGTGCGCTACGTATCAAACACGGGTGCGCTAGAGCAGTTGCGCTGCGCGCCACGTGTCGAACGTAGGTGCGCCAGCGCTGGAATTAAAAATCCCCCACCGTTATATCAATAGATCTATTACTAATATATTATTAATTAATCAGAACTAAAATTCTGTTATGGAAAGATCTTTCCAATCTTATTAAAACAATAAGATTATCTTCTGTAAAACAGAAGCCTTAGGATCAAAGATCCAACTGTGGGAAATATTCCCAAATCAATCAGAGAAAGATCTCTTAAAACTGATTCAACAAATCAATTGGCCCTATATAAAGGCCCCAAGACTTCAAGAGAGAGATAGAGAAAACCCTCTGCAAACTTTGAGAAAACTCAAAGAGAAAGAAAGGCAAGCCTTTAGAAAAAAAAAGATCATTTCTTCATCTTCAAGGTAAAGAACTAGTTCTTGAACCACAGAGATGAAATCATCTCGTAAAAAGAAGAACCATCTTCTAAAAAGATCATAGATCTACAAAAGACCAAGGTCTTTGATAAAAAGAAAAAAGAACAAAAGATCCAATTATAAAAAAACTGAAAGTAGTATTTTACATCATTCAAAGATCTTTGATCTATAAAGGTGTTGGGGTAAAAATTTACACCCCGGTTGACCAATTCAAAATCAAAGTCAGCCCCAAGCCAAGTGGGCCCAAGCCCAGATCCAGTGGGCCCATGCCCGGGTCGATCCAGAACATGAAGCGGCCGGCCTCCCCCTACGCCAAGATAAAAATTTTGTAATAAATAATTTTGTTGCATTTCCTTTATTTTATTTTATGGATAAATATAAGAAAAATAGGTATAAAGCCAAATTTTTGTAAAGCCCATGGCTTATGTGCAAAAAGAAGTGGCACATGAGCCATGGGATAGGCAAGATGCCATTTTGTGAAGCCCAAGGGGCTATGTGTAAAGTGTATAGCCTATAAAGGCAAGGATAATAAAATATCTCAACAACTTTTTCTCTCTCCAAAAAAAAGTTTCAGATCTGAGATCTTTCTTCCTTCTTCAAGGTTCCAAAACCTTCTTCTTTCTTTTGAATTAAATCAAGAGTTCTACTCCCCTTTTTATAAAACAAATTAGTTTTTCACCACAAAACCCATCAAGGGGAACTCAGATCTTCCATTAGATCTTAAAAAGGAGTGATTTTTAAAATCCCATATCTCTTGATCTTCAAGATCCAGCCAACAGAGGAGGAGGAAGAAGAACCCACTTCCCCAACCAAAACATTCTTTTTTTTAGGAGTTTAACTCCACTAATTTCTCTTTCGAGGGTTTCTGGGGCTAAAAGCCCTCCTTTCCTCGCCAGCGCGCAGCGCTCGTGCGCAAAGCGACAACGTGCCGACACGTGGCGCACGCGCTTGCGCACCAGCGCGATGCGCAAAGCCCCAGTGCCGACACGTGGCGCGCGCACTTGCGCACCGGCACGCTTGCGCTCCCGCGCGCAGCGCTCGTGCGCAAAGCGACTTGCGCACCGGCACGCTTGCGCTCCCGCGCGCAGCGCTCGTGCGCAAAGCGACCACGTGCCGACACGTGGCGCGCGCGCTTGCGCACCAGCGCGATGCGCAAAGCGCCCACGTGCCGACACGTGGCGCGCGCGCTTGCGCACCAGCGCGATGCGCAAAGCGCCCACATGCCGACACGTGGCGCGCTTGCGCACCAGCACGCTTGCGCTCCAGCGCGCAGCGCTTATGCGCAAAGCGCCCACGTGCCGACACGTGGCGCGCACGCGTACGCTCCTGCGTGCAGCGCTCATGCGCAAAGCGCCCACGTGCCGACACGTGGCGCGCTTGCGTCTGAGCGCACAGCACCCAAGCGCACAGCGTCCAAGGTGCTGCCCCACACATCCTTTGGATGCCTTTTCCCCTTTATTTATATATATATGTATATATATATATTTGTATACAAATGTACACATACACATACTCCGCAATATTCTCCCCCTCCAAAAAATTTTCGGGCCGGGGCGCTGCCCCGAACCCCGCAAGGGGGCTGTTAGCCCCCTTGACCCCCAGCCCGCTATCCGGGTAGCGGGACCCCCGTAAAAACTCTGCGTGGCTCCCGATATATCCAAAACCCCCCCTTTTCAAAACAAAACACACGTACACTGCACATTGAGTTCGCATGACCAGTTTAACCCGTTAATCGGAGGTTCCCTCGCCCCAAAGGCGAGGGGTAATTAACGGCAGCTTAGTCCGCGGCTGCCGGAGATTCGGATCCCCACAATCATTAAATCCCGGCCTACCCTAGGCAGGGGGAATCTGTAGTACGCCTGACAAGCGTGCGCGTATTCCCATCTCAATGGGGTGACGAAAAACACCCTACAGATTCTGGCACGCCCGGTGGGACCAATTTCTCCTCCCATATTTCGGGTTAAACGTTCATGCGAACTCAATCAATATACATATCGATTGCCTATACTGAAATGATGTTTTCTTTTCGTGCAGCAATCAACTCTCAACGACAATGTCTCTCAAGACGAATTCAACTTCCAAAGCGACCCCGATTCCGTACGTAGTCAAGATCAACGCTCGTGTGGTTCTCCCCGCAAGCCTCAGTCGACAATGGGAGGAACCGCCCTGCCAGTTTGGCTCTGTCATCATCTACCCTGCCGGAAGCGCTCATCTGGCAGAGATCCCGGCGGAACAGGTGGCCAAGCCGGTCTCAAGGGGTAAGAGGCCGAATGTCGTGATCGCCAAGGCACCACAACCGAAACTCAAGACGGTATCTGAACGATTCTCTGGTGCTCCAGCGGGGTGCAAGAACTTCGGTACCAAGGGCAAAATCAAATGTTGCGGACGAGCTCAGGCGATGACTCCAACAAATGCACAATCGAGCGTATCTCCAAGGCCCTCTATCGACCGGTCTGCGGCGTCTTCCCAAAGAGCCGAAGTCTGCCAGGTGCTTAGAACAGAAAAGTTAAGGCAGAAGCGGCTCAGGTATCGAGCCAACAAGAGGGCCAAGGCTTCGGCCAAATGGAATTGTGTGAAGTTCCAAGTGCAGGGTTGCCCCGCGATGACAGCTGAGTCGGACGTAAGAATCAGCAATTCCTTCGAGCCTCTGAGGTGTGTTCAGAAAAACGCCATGACCGCCAGAATCAAGAAGACAACGGTCCAAACAGTACCACAAAGAGACGTGTCCCGGCCCCAACAGAAAAAATATGACACTGTCTCTTCAAGGGTCTATCAGGCGCTCTGTGTCGCACGAAAGCAGCGGGGCAAATCCAGAAAAGAAGCGCCAACACCATTCAAGAAGCTGGTTAAGCCAGCCGCCTTCAATCGACTACCAGTTACCGAAGCAAGGGGGTCAAGACAGCGATCCGTGAAATCAGCCGCCAATGATCGAAAGACGGCCGGATATATCATCCATACGGTCTATATGGCGGGCGGGCGCCCCAGCAACAACCTTCGCAGCAAAAGCAAGGACATGGCCACCACATCCCAAGCCCAATCTAGCCTGAATGTGGTTGCCGCCGCCCAAGAACAGCCGCCCCCGCTAGATGAAGAAAACCCTCTCGATGAGGATGATAGGCAGAAAGACCCCTCGGTCCATGCAGAGTCAAGCTCGGACAGCGAGGAAGAGCCGACTTTCCGCCCCAGGACTGCGGAGCAAGAGCTGCTTCAAGAGCTTCGAAAACAGCTCAGGGGCAAAGATAAAGAGATGGCCAAGCTCTATTCGAAGATTGATGACTTAACGAACGTGGTGATGCAGCTTACGGCTCAAATTGCTTGAGCGCCTCCCAATCAAGCGCAAGCCGCTACTAATCAGCCGGGTGAGGACAATCCGAGGCAGCCAATGCCTGTTCCTTCGGGTCCAAGACTGGTCGAGCCGCATGAAAGCCGGCCACACTCCGCTTCTGGGGACGCCTTGGCCCCAGATAGCACTATCCCGCTAACACAGGATCGGATAATGGATTTGGTCACCAGCAAGGTTAAAACATTGGTGGCCGAAGCTGAAGCTCAGAAAGAAATCGGCAGTAGTGGGCGGCCATACCCCGCGCAGTATGATCTGATTGAATTCCCAAGTGGCTACGTCATTCCTAAGTTCGAAAGATTTGATGGAACGGGGAATGCAAATCAGCACGTTGCCCACTTCAAAGCATCGTGCGAAAATACAGGGGGCAATGACGCGCTCCTTCTTCGTCAATTTGTCAACAGCCTGACCGGTGTCGCTTTCGACTGGTACGCGAGCATACCAGACGGGTCCGTCATTACCTTTGCCCAAATGGAGTCTCTGTTCCGGCAAAGATTCATGAGCGTCAGTGATAAAATCTCCATTGCCGACCTTGTGAGGACCAAGCCGGGGAAGAATGAAAGCAACACTGACTTTATCGCCCGATGGCGTAATCTCACGGTCAAGTGCGAACCGCCGCTGGAGCAGGACCAGTCCGTCAGCCTTCTTATTGGGAACCTCAGCAATTGGATGGTCCCATTCTTGTGTACAGCGGGCCTCAAGACATTTCAGGAGCTAACCAAGAAAGTCCAGATGCTGGAACGCTCGAAGCAAGAGTCCTCGCCGGACTCTCAGAGAGACAAAACCTAGAAAAGCAAGCGGGACGACAACCGTAGAAGCGGGAGTTCCAGCAGTACCAATGTCTTCAATGCCTCCGACAATGAAGAAAAGCGAAGGGCGGCCGAATCCAAAACTAACCGGTCTCGAAAGCCATTGCTGGGAGGAGATGGGTCTTCCCTAGAGGAGAAAAAGAACAAGGTTTACTCTTTCAGAAGGGACAAGGTCCGTAAGATATTTAAAGATGCCTTGAACAACGGCCTACAATTGCCGGAGTCGAAAAGACCCCAAGAAGCAAAAATGACCGACAATCCCCTGTATTGCCCGTACCACCGAGTAGTGAGCCATGCGATCGAGGATTGCTATATCTTCAAGGACTGGGTCGAGAAGCAGTACAAGGCTGGAGAGATCGAGCTGTCCAAAAGCGTGTTGGTGAACAATCAAGTTGCAACCACCAACTTTATACAGACAGAAAGTGAAGCCTTCTGGGAGCAGACAGCCGAACCCGCTTCCCTGAGAAGTGAAACGGACTCATCGCGGCCTCCGTGGAGTACGCACATATCTAATAAGACGAAGAAGATGATAAAGCTACTTCGGAAGGAACCCAGGATGGAATGGGAAGGGCAGAAGAAGCCTACCAGTCCAGCTGCCAATGCGGCTCCATCAGGCTCAAAATCCAAGAAGCTGAAGAAGAAGAAAAGTGCAGCTCGGCGCGAAAAAGAGTCTGCAGGGAGATCGACCATTCAAAAATATATCGATTCCCTCGAAGAATATGAACAAAAGGAAAGAACATTGATTCAATTGAAGGAGTTCTTCCCTGTACAAGCGGCTAAAATTCTGGAGGAGCTAGAAGAAGACTCCAATGAAGAGATCCCAGTAGTGACCTGCTATGCCATCCATCTTGGCAGCGACTCCGAGGATGAGCTCTGTTTTCCTGAAGAGGACGAGGAGCTCGCCACAACGGCCAATCAAATCCAGCTCAGAAGCGGCAGGGCTCTACCGCCAAATCAGGGCAACGCCCCAAAAGGGAAGGAAAAACAAGTAGCTAATGAAGAAGAGGGCAGAGAACCGGCTGATGAAAACACAAGTCCTTCCTCGGTGGACTATAATGTCTTGGCACATCTCCGGAAGCTTCCGTCTCTCCTGAGCATCTACGACGCCTTGGTCCTATCTAAAGAGCTTAGAGATGTTCTCATCCATGCTCTACAAAACCCCGAGCGGTATCAGGCTCACTTTGCGGAAATTAATATGAAAGAAGCCCAGCACGCTTTGCATGCCGCCGCAGTCACATTTAAGGATGAAGACTTGCTACTGGGAACGGCTGAGCATAATCGGCCGCTTTACGTGACCGGGTACAGCGACGGAGATTGAATTAATCGCATATTGATTGATCCGGGGTCCTCAGTGAACATCATGAACTTGCGAACTCTGAAGAGTTTGTCAATGGACGTCCGACACCTGTCAAGGGAAAGGATTGTCATTCAAGGGTTCAACCAAAATTGCCAGCAAGTTCTAGGGTCTATAGCTTTGCCAATCAAATTCGGGGATCTGCAAACTGAAGCGAAGATATACGTGATCGACGCCGACACGTCTTATAAGATTCTCTTGGGGCGGCCATGGCTCCACGATTATGGCATCATTCCGTCAACTCTCCATCAATGCATGAAATATACTAAAAATGGCGAAGAAAGACGCATTGACGGAGACATCCAACCGTTCGGTGTGCATGAAGTCCGCTATGAAGATTCTCGGTACTTTATGAATCACCAAAATGCTAAGCCACAACTGACCGAGGATAGACCGGCCCCAAGACCCAAAAGCAAATCTGCACCGGCTATCACTTTCAAAAGCAAAAATGCCCAAGTGCGCCCGCATTTCGGTAGCGACACTGATGAGTCCGACGCTGGAAGCCCGTCCTTCCATAAAACTCACCCTCGTTTCGGCAGCGATACGGATGAATCCGTCACTAAAGCCCCATCTAGCAGTAAAGTCCGCCCTCATCTTGGCAGCGACACTGAAGAGTCAGAGGAGGAGGACCTGTCGTGCAACAGCGGTGCAGATTGGACCCCCACGCAACAAGCGAAACTACGAGAGACCTTCGATGTTGCAGAAGGATCCCTAGCCGTCACAAGGGTACCAGAGCAGATGTGCAAAGAGCTCGATGCGTTATCAGTCTCCACCGTGGACCAGCTGAAAACTTTCTATGTTCCTGGGAGGAAAAGTGGACAGAAGGGCATCCTGTTTTATGAGTCAAACCCCGTTGTGCACCCGGACGATCTTTCTGTCGCGTGCCTTCCCTATGAGAGAGGCATAAGAGCCGTTCTCAATCCCAGATACTATGCGCCCGAGATGCGGGAATACTTTAAAAAGTGCGGATGCCGGTTATATCAAACGGAGTCCGAAGCAAAGTTTTACGAAGGGCTATGGCATCCACCCCAAGTCCGAGCACTCATCGATGGACGAATTCCAGACAGACGGGGCATAGGTTACATTCAACCTGATTCCAAAGCGTGCTACATGATCCATGTTGGTGAGGCCAGCGAAAGATCGAATGATGATGACGAGATAGCCGAGCCAGAAGAAGCTCCTCAAGAGCTCGAAGATGGAGGACAAGCAACCTTTGATGAGCTAACCGAGATTGACTTAGGAATGCCCGATAATCCAAGGCCGACCTAGATCAGCTCGCTCTTATCAGAGGAAATGAAAGCGCAGATAATTGCTCTGCTGCATGAGTTCGTCGACTGCTTCGCGTGGACATACAAAGAAATGCCTGGCCTTTCCTCTGAAGTGGTCGTACATAAGTTGGCTATATCTCCCGATGCTAAGCCAGTCAAACAAGCTCCTCGAAGAATGAGAAGGGAGTTGGAAGAAAAGGTCATCGAGGAAACCAAGAAACTCATCGATGCCGGCTTCATCAGGGAAGAGAAATATGCAGACTGGATCGCTTGCATAGTCCCAGTGAAGAAGAAAAATGGGCAGATCCGAGTTTGTGTCGATTTCAGGGACCTCAACAAGGCATGTCCTAAAGACGACTTCCCGCTACCGGTCATGGAAATGATGGTCGATGACACCTCAAATTACGAATTGTTCACCTTTATGGATGGCTCGTCTGGATATAATCAGATCAAGATGTCGCCTGAGGATGAGAAGCACACATCATTTCGAACCCCGATCGGAATATATTGCTACAAGGTAATGCCATTCGGACTGAAGAACGCAGGTGCTACATATCAAAGGGCGATGACTAATATCTTTGATGACCTAATCCATAAAGTCGTCGAATGCTATGTTGATGATCTGGTTGTCAAGACTAAAGCCAAGGCCGATCATATCCAAGATCTCAGGACCGTTCTCACCACACTGAGGGAATACGATCTGAAGATGAATCCTCTGAAGTGCGCTTTTGGCGTATCATCGGGAAAATTCCTGGGCTTCATAGTCCGACATCGAGGGATCGATGTTGACCCATCAAAGATAAAGGCCATCATGGAGATGCCCCCTCCGAAGAGTCTGACGCAGCTAAGATCTTTTCAAGGCAAGCTTGCTTATATACGGAGGTTTATCTCAAATTTATCGGGGAGATGTAGGCCCTTCTCAAAGCTCATGAAGAAAGGAGCTCCTTTTATCTGGGATGCCGAATGTCAAGCAGCGTTCGAAAGCATCAAACAATACTTGTTGCACCCTCCAGTGCTGGCCGCTCCCATTCCAAATAAACCGTTGATTCTCTACACTGCCGCGCTGGACGAGTCACTCGGTGCGCTCCTTGCCCAGAATAACGAGGAGGGAAAAGAAAATGCCCTCTACTACCTCAGTCGAACTCTAGTCGGGGCGGAACACCACTATTCCCCAATCGAAAAGCAATGCCTGGCTCTAATATTTGCTGTGAAGAAGCTGAGGCACTATTTGCTCGCTCATCGGGTTATGCTGATCTCCAAGGTCGACCCGCTCAAACACTTGATGACCAAAGCAAGCCTAGCCGGCAGAATGGCAAGATGGGCTGTCATGCTACTTGAGTTTGACATAGTTTACACTCCTCAGAAAGCAGTAAAAGGGCAAGCTCTTGCAGACTTTCTCGCTGCTCATCCCATACCAGAAGGGTCGCCGCTAAATTGTGAGTTACCCGACGAACAAGTGCTGCACCTCGAGAATGACGAGCCATGTTGGGAGCTCTACTTCGATGGGGCCTCATCGATAAGAACCTCCAGTAAATCAAGCGTCCCGGAGATAAAAGCAGGGATAGGATTGGTGTTCATCACACCATCAATGGGAACCCTACGGCGTTCTTTTGCTCTCACCGAGCCTCGGACAAACAATGAAGCTGAGTATGAAGCTCTGATAGCTGGTTTGGAACTCGCCATAGAAATGGAAATCCTTCGGCTACGGGTTTACGGTGACTCCCAGCTTGTCGTCAACCAAGTAAGCGGCGACTATAAGATATACAAACCCGAGTTAGCTCGGTACAGAGGTCGAGTGGTGGAACTCATGAAACGGTTCACTCATATTGAACTAACGAGAGTCCCTAGAGCGTTGAACGGAAAGGCTGATGTACTCGCTCGCTTGGCCAAGGAGCTGGCTGATCCTGACATGGACGAAATTCTGATCACAGTCAGGAGCCGGCAAATTCTACTCCCAGTCTCTCTACGAGAAGAGGAAAGCGCGGAACAGAAGAGCAGTCCTGCGGAAGAATCTTCGATCATCCAAGACGAGCCCGATTGGAGAGAACCCTTCATAGAGTACCTCCGATACGACAAGCTGACCGAAGAAAAATCTGCGAGGATTCAGATGAAGAAAAGAGCTCTCCGATACGTGTTTGTAAATGACACGTTATACCGCAGGTCATATGACCAACTATGGCTCAGGTGTCTGTCATTGGCCGAAGCCCAAAAGGTCATGAAAGATGTCCACTCGGGCGTTTGCGGTGCTCACCAATCTGGCCCTAAGATGCGACTTCAAATCAAACGGCTTGGGTATTACTGGCCCACCATAATACGGGATTGCGGGGAGCATGCAAAGAAATGTTATATCTGCAAAATTCACGGTGATTTTATTCACAAGCATCCCAATCCATTGCATCCTATGGTGGCGTCGTGGCCCTTCGAAGTTTGGGGCACCGACATTGTTGGCCCAATTGATCCTCCGTCATCTAAAGGCCACCGGTTTATACTGGCCGCGACAGACTACTTCTCCAGATGGGCTGAAGCTGTCCCGCTAAAAGAAGTTAAGACAACGGATATTCTGACATTCTTCCAGCATAATATTCTATACCGCTTCGGTACACCAAGAAGAATCATTTCTGACAACGAGCCTTCTTTCAAGAGCTTCAATGTCTCAAGGTTCGCTACTCAGCACAAGATAGACTGGAGATATTCCTCCATCTATAATCCAAGAGCCAATGGGCTAGCTGAAGCCTTCAGTAAGACTTTGTGCAAGCTCCTGAGGAAAAATGCTTCAGCCAACAAGAGAGACTGGAATCTCAAGCTTCACGAGGCATTGTGGGCATATCGTACAACGCACCGTACTCCAACTCAGTCCACTCCATACTCATTGCTCTTCGTAGTGGAGGCGGTCCTCCCCCTCGAAGTCGAAGTTCCAAGCTTAAGAATGGCCATTCAACATGAGTTGACAGAAGAGGAAAACGTGCTCCTTCGACTTGAAGAACTCGATGCCCTCGAAGAAAAGAGGCTCGTGGTGCAGCAAAATCTGGAGCTATACCGAGCCCAAATGTCACGGGCCTACGACAAGATAACCCGTCTCCGCGCTTTCAAGAAAGGTGAATTGGTGCTGGTCCTCAAAAGACCGATTATCCCCAATCGACATGCCAAGGGAAAATTCGAGCCGAACTGGGAAGGACCATACGTCATCGAGAAAGTGTTCGACGGAGGATCCTACCAACTAATAAGTGCCGAGGGAGAAAGGCCCATGCCACCCATCAATGGCCGATATCTCAAGAAATACTACACATGAATGCTCCAAGTCGCAGGCGAATTGAGCACACCAGCCCTACGGTCTGGATCAGACATCCTGCAAAACCGTATACAATCCACGGGCGTAAATGACCCCTATTTCTCCCAAATCCTGCCGGTGAGACTACTTTAAAGTCCCACCAGCGGCAAAAAAAAAGAGAAGAAAGAAAGAAAAAGAAAAAAAAAGAAGAAGAAATAAACGGTATGTCTACAAGCAAAATGGGCACGGATGAAAACCCGAAAGGGCTCCGTGAGTAAAAACAGCAGGACTACCGGCGAGTCTGTGAAAACCCGAAAGGGCGCAAACTCGTGAAAAGAGATGAAATACACTCACAAAGTCCTCTCGACCTTGTGAGGAGAAAACCCCTGCGTGAGATCCTTACGACTCACAAAGGAGCAACACACTTAGGAATCCTCACGATTCCTAAGGAGAAAATACACCTGCGGGATCCTTACGACTCGTAGGGAGAAAATGCTTTTATGGGACCCTCACGGCCCATAAAATTGAAAAGCCTTAGGTGGTAGGGACCCAAACCTATCTCCTAAGCCATCGTTCCCCAACGGGCAACGGCAAATGATGATTCGCTCCTGGCATTTCGCTTCAGTGTTAGCGGTGCTGATGCCGACCAAAAACCCAAATCCCAAGTCCTCCCGAGGCAAATGATGAGTTGCTCCTGGCATTATTCCAGTGCAGCAATGCTGATGCCTAACAAGATCCAAATTCCAAGTCCCCAAACGGCGAATGATGAGTCGCTCCTGGTACCATATTCCAGTGCAGCGATGCAGACGCCAACCAAAATCCAATTTCTCAAAATTCTCCCAGCCCTACGGTTAGTCCCTAAATTGACTACCGCATACAATCCACGGGCTCAAATAATTCTCGTCATACCCATGCCCCACCACAATTACCAGTTACGCGGCTGGTCTCCGCCTTTGGAATTATGCTCCATTAAGAAGACCCACTCATGTGTCCTCACGATACATGAGGAGAACAAACCTTTGTGGGATCCTTACGACTCATAAAGGAAAAACACACTTAGGAGTCCTCACGACTCTTAAGGAGAAAATACACCTGCGGGATCCTTACGACTCGTAGGGAGGAAATGCTTTTATGGGACCCTCACGGCCCATAAAATTGAAAAGCCTTAGGCGATAGGGATCTAAACCTGTCTCCTAAGCAATCGCTCCCCAATCCCCAAATGGCGAATGATGAGTCGCTCCTGGTACCATATTCCAGTGCAGCGATGCAGACGCCAACCAAATTCCAAATCCCATACCCCAACGGCGAATGATGAGTCGCTCCTGGTACCATATTCTAGTGCAGCGATGCAGACGCCGACAAAGTCTCAAATTTTTTTCCGGCCCTACGGTCTGGATCATACATCCTGCAAAACCGTATACAATCCACGGGCGTAAAACAATCCCAATTTCTCCCAAATCCTCTCAGGGCAAATGATGAGTTGCTCCTGGCATTATTCCAGTGCAGTAATGCAGATGCCAAACAAAAACCAAAATCCCAAAATCCTCTCCATGACAGATGATGATTCGCTCCTGGTACCATATTCCAGTATAGCGATGCTGATGTCAACCCAAATCAAAATCAACAAGTCAACTTCCACTCCGACACCGCAAGAAGTGGAGCAAGTCAAGTCTACCCCTGGCATTGCAAGAAGCAGAGCAAGTCAAATCAAGCATCGACCGTCCAAGTCGCAAAAAGGGCAGCATCGACCGTCCACATCGCTAAAATGGCAGCACCGACCGTCCACGTCGATAAAATGGCAGCACCGACCGTCCACGTCGCTAAAAGGGCAGCACCGACCGTCCACGTCGCTAAAAGGGCAGCACCGACCGTCCAAGTCGCAAAAAGGGCAGAATCGACCGTCCAAGTCGCAAAAAGGGCAGCATCGACCGTCCAAGTCGCAAAAAGGGCAGCACCGACCGTCCACGTCGCTAAAAGGGCAGCATCGACCGTCCAAGTCGCAAAAATGGCAGCATCGACCGTCCACGTCGCTAAAATGGCAGAACCGACCATCCAAGTCGCTAAAAGGGCAGTATCGACCGTCCAAGTCGCAAAAAGGGCAGTACCGACCGTCCAAGTCGCTAAAATGGCAGCACCGACCGTCCACGTCGCAAAAAGGGCAGCGCAGGATTCCTACAAAGCGGGAACCAGATCACTCCGGACCAGGGGAAACGTCTATCGCGGACACTCCATCTCGGAGTCATGTCAAGCAACGACCGTCCATGTCGTAAAAAGGGCAGTGCCAGCTTCCCAAAAAGCGGGAACCAAATCAGGTCGCCTCCAAGTAAAAGAAGATCCATCAATTTCATGCACACGACCCACATATGTGGTGTGCATTTATTGATGGGGGGCAATTTGTTGGGGTAAAAATCTACACCCCGGTTGACTAAGTCAAAATCAAAGTCAGCCCCAAGCCAAGTGGGCCCAAGCCCAGATCCAGTGGGCCCATGCCCGGGTCGAGCCAGAACATGAAGCGGCCGGCCTCCCCCCACGCCAAGATAAAAATTTTGTAATAAATAATTTTGTTGCATTTACTTTATTTTATTTTATGGATAAATGTAAGAAAAATAGGCATAAAGCCAAATTTTTGTAAAGCCCATGGCTTATGTGCAAAAAGAAGTGGCACATGAGCCATGGGATAGGCAAAATGCCATTTTGTGAAGCCCAAGGGGCTATGTGTAAAGTGTATAGCCTATAAAGGCAAGGATAATGAAATATCTCAACAACTTTTTCTCTCTCCAAAAAAAAGTTTCAGATCTGAGATCTTTCTTCCTTCTTCAAGGTTCCAAAACCTTCTTCTTTCTTTTGAATTAAATCAAGAGTTCTACTCCCCTTTTTATAAAACAAATTAGTTTTTCACCACAAAACCCATCAAGAGGAACTCAGATCTTCCATTAGATCTCAAAAAGGAGTGATTTTTAAAATCCCATATCTCTTGATCTTCAAGATCCAGCCAACAGAGGAGGAAGAAGAAGAACCCACTTCCCCAACCAAAACATTCTTTTTTTTTAGGAGTTTAACTCCACTAATTTCTCTTTCGAGGGTTTCTGGGGCTAAAAGCCCCCCTTTCCTCGCCACGTGCCGACACGTGGCGCGCGCGCTTGTGCACCAGCGCGATGCGCAAAGCGCCCACGTGCCGACACGTGGCGCGCGCGCTTGTGCACCGGCGCGCTTTCGCTCCCGCGCGCAGCGCTCGTGTGCAAAGCGACCACGTGCCGACACGTGGCGCGCGCGCTTGCGCACCAGCGCGATGCGCAAAGCGCCCACGTGCCGACACGTGGCACGCGCTCTTGCACACCAGCACGCTTGCGCTCCAGCGCGCAGCGCTCATGCGCAAAGCGCCCACGTGCCGACACGTGGCGCGCGCGCGCTTGCGCTCCAGCGCGCAGCTCTCATGCGCAAAGCGCCCACGTGACGACACGTGGCGCGCGCGCTTGCGCTCCTGCGCGCAGCGCTCATGCGCAAAGTGCCCACGTGCCGACACGTGGCGCGCTTGCGTCTGAGCGCACAGCACCCAAGCGCACAGCGCCCAAGGTGCTGCCCCACGCATCCTTTGGATACCTTTTCCCCTTTATTTATATATATATGTATATATATACATTTGTATACAAATGTACACATACACATACTCCGCAACATTCTCCCCCTCCAAAAAATTTTCGGGCCGGGGCGCTGCCCCGAATCCCGCAAGGGGGCTGCTAGCCCCCTTGACCCCCAGCCCGCTATCCGGGTAGCGGGACCCCCGTAAAAACTCTGCGTGGCTCCCGATATATCCAAAACCCTCCTTTTCAAAACAAAACACACGTACACTGCACATTGAGTTCGCATGACCAGTTTAACCCGTTAATCGGAGGTTCCCTCGCCCCAAAGGCGAGGGGTAATTAACGTCAGCTTAGTCCGCGGCTGCCAGAGATTCGGATCCCCACAATCATTAAACCCCGGCCTACCCTAGGGGGAATCTGTAGTACGCCTGACAAGCGTGCGCGTATTCCCATCTCAATAGGGTGACGAAAAACACCCTACAAAAGGCAGAGCCCTTTTATAAAACAAAAAACTTTTGTTATTGAATCTTGAGGCAAAGCCTCCTTTAAGAAGAACATAAATTTGTTCTTTGATCTTGAAAGTGCCTTGCACTCATGAATTGCGCTCTTGCGCTCATGGGACCGGCGCTCAGCGCCAAAACCTGCCACGTGTCAACCAAAGACACAATCTGCGCTTTGCGCTTCTAAAACAGCGCACTGCGCTCATGGGCTGGCGCTCAGCGCCAAGCGCGCCACGTATCACTCACTGGCGCGCCAACAGACTAGCGCAAAGCGTTCATAAATTAAAAGCGCAATGCGCTAATGAACTAGCGCTAAGCGCGACACGTTTCCTCTTCGTTTGCGCTACCTGATAGAAACGCAATGCGCTCTTTAACTGGCGCAAAGCGCCTGGCGCGCCATGTGGCGCATTGTCAGAACACAATTTGTTCTGATGAAGACAAAAGATGTCAGAACCCAATGCTAGCATTATTAAAAGGGCCGAACCCAAATAAAGGCTTAATAGCCAGAACAAAAGAAAATGTAAAACATTTTAATTGGACTTAGCCCAATTCTGGCCATAAGACCTCAACTTATCTTGAACTGAGCACATCTGCTCTTTCAACCAACTCACCTTGGTTCAAGGGTACATCTCTTCACTCCTTTGATATTTGTCGTTGTAATTCCTCAACGTCTTCAAAGAGGTGATGGGTCCCGACAACCACACATTTCATAGACTATGACGTCTCTAAACATTGGACTGTGGGGTCCTTAAACTCATAGACTATGATGTCCTTAGCCTCGACCGTGATGTCTTTAAACTAACATTGGACTGTGGGGTCCTTAAACTCATTAGACTGTGGGGTGCTTAATCTCGACCGTGATGTCTTTAAACTAACATTGGACTGTGAGGTCCTTAAACCCATGGACTATGATGTCCTTAACCTCGACCGCGATGTCCTTAAACTAACAATGGACCGTAATGTCCTTAAACTAACAATGGACCGTAATGTCCTTAAACTAATCGACCGCAATGTCATTAAACTAAACAATAGAGCCCAATTGCTCTCTTGTTGGATCTAAACGATCCCGTTAAGTTGATCTTAGTCTAAAATGAGACTACCGTATCCTTAACTAACGTTTAAATTGATCTTAGTCTCAAATGAGGCTAACGTATCCTTAAACCCAAACCCCCCAAACCCAAATCTAAGAAAGATACGGATTTGGACTAGTCCACGCCCTACGGGCGACAAAATAAATTAGTCTCCGTTTACAATCCACGGGCAACCAAACACAAAACAAACACCCACGACACGAAGTGACCATATGGAGAAGGAGAAAGTTGTTACCGCGATGCGGTAGCGTAATTAACTGCAGGGGCTTACGCCTGCAGGGAAGAGCGTCCCCACAATCAAAAACCCCTCAAACGAGGGGGAATCTGACGAAGTCTGCTACATCGGCCGCATCCGTCTGAACCTTCGATACATGGTGCCATAAATCAACTTAGCATCTTCGGAGAGGTGGACGGATAGTACCAATTAGCATCTGCCCCGAATTTCAGGCAAGACGGACCTACGCGGTCGCGTCTCTGTGATTCGGAGGGGAACATGTATTATACTAGATTCACTTAGATACACTTTAATGGTAAATCTCATATACAATCTTGCACCATATTGGGTTCTAAACTTGCGGGTCGGGTCGGATAACGACTACTACTATTCGAATCATTCGCGGCCCAATAGATAGAATAGAAGAAATATAAAGCAAGTGTTAAAATACCAATTAATGTCGTATAACCTACTAGGGTGTTACATTATACCCAACTACAAAAGAATTTCGTCCTCAAAATTCATGAAACAGGAAAAGATACGAAGATACAGATCTAAGGAAAGAGATAAGGAAACTTTTGTCGAATCACGTCTTCACATTCCCAAATATATTCTCCATGCAAACGATTTTCCCATGAAACAAGCATTAGAGGGATCACCCTATTCTTGAGAACATTTTCTCGTCGATCCAAAATCGTCATCAGTTGCTCTTTATAAGTCAAATCTTCTCTCGCTGTCAATTCCTAGTGATCTAAGACGTGTGTCTCATCTCAAACATACTTGCGAAGGTGAGATACATGAAACACGTTATGAACACCCGCTAAGAATGGTGGTAAAGCAAACCGATAAGCTACCGCTGCAACACGCTCGATGATATCGAAAGGCCCCACGAATCGAGGACTAAGCTTGTTTCGACTACCAAAACGGATCACTCTTCTGGTCGGTGATATCTTCAAGAATACAAGATCGCCAACTGCGAACTCCAGAGGTCTTCTCCCTGTATCAGCCCAACTTTTCTGTCGATCTTGTACCGCGTTCATATGATTTCGGATCACATTGACTTTCTCCTCTGTTTGCAAAATAAGATCCAGTCCCAACAATCTTCTTTCTCCAACATCATCCCAACAGACGGGCAAGCGACACTTGCGATCATATAATGCTTCGAATGGAGCCATCTGTATAGTCACCTGTGTAGGGTGTTTTTCGTCACCCCATTGAGATGGGAATACGTGCGCGCTGGTCAGGCGTACTACAGATTCCCCCTTCTTAGGGTAAGCCGGGGTTTAATGATTGTGGGGATCCGAATCTCCGGCAGCCGCGGACTAAGCTGCCGTTAATTACCCCTCGCCTTTGGGGCGAGGGAACCTCCGATTAACGGGTTAAACTGGTCATGCGAACTCAATGTGCAGTGTACATGTGCGTTGTTTTAAAAGGGGGGTTTGGATATATCGGGAGCCACACAGAGTTTTTACGGGGGTCCCGCTACCCGGATAGCGGGCTGGGGGTCAAGGGGTCTAGCAGCCCCCTTGCGGGGCAGCGCCCCGTTAGAAATTTTTTTCTAACAGGGACAGTGTCGTGGTGTATGTGTGTGTGCACATATGTATGCATATGTGTTTATATATATATGTATATATATAAGAAAGAGGGGGGAAAGGCATCCAAAGGATGCGTGGGGTCAGGGCCTTGGGCGCTGTGCGCTCAGGCGCTAGCGTGCCACGTGTCGGCACGTGGGCGCTCTGCGCATGAGCGCAGGGCGCTGTAGCGCAAGCGCGCCACGTGTCGGCACGTGGGCGCTTTGCACTTCAGCGCCTGACGCTCGAGCGCAAGCGCGTCACGTGTCGGCATGGGGGCGACTTGCGCCTGAGCGCTGGGCGCTTGAGCACGAGCGCGCCACGTGTCGGCACGGGGCGACTTGCGCCAGAGCGCTGTGCGCTTGAGCGCGAGCACGCCACGTATCGGCACTGGGGCGACGTGCGCTTGAGCGCGAGCGCGCCACGTGTCGGCACGTGGGCGACTTGCGCTAGAGCGCTTGCGCTGGAGCGCAAGCGCGCCTCGTGTCGGCACGTGGGCGCTGTGCGCTCGAGCGCAGGGTGCTGTTGTGCAAGCGCGCCATGTGTCGGCAAGTGGGCGCTCTGCGCTTGAGCGCCGGCGAGGAAAAGAGGCTTTTAACCTAAAAAAGATTCTCGGAAGAGAAATCAGAGTGGAGTTGGATTCCTAAGTGTGTTTTTGGGGTTAATGGAAGGGGTTCTTCTTCCTCCTCCTCTGTTAGCTGGATCTTGAAGATCAAAAGATGTGAGATCTCAAAATCTCTCTTTTTGGGGATCTAAAGACAGATCCAAGTTCCCCTTTGTGGGTTTGGTGGTGAAAAACTATTTTGTATTTGAAAAGGAAGAGTGAAACTCTTGATTTAATTCAGAAGAAAGAAGAAGGTTTGAGACCTTCAAAAAAGGGAAAGAAATACAAACCCTAGGTTTTTTTTCCTTGAGAGAATGAAAGTCTTTTTCTTTTTTATTCATCATATTGACTTTATAGGCTTACATATTTGCATATAGCCCCTTGGGCTTCACAAAAATGGCATTTTGCCTATCCCATGGCTCATGTGCCATTTCATTTTTGCACATAAGCCATGGGCTTACAAAAAATTGGCTTTATGCCCATTTTGCATACATTCATGCATAAAAAATTACATAAAAAAATTTATTTATTACATGATTTTGTTGTTGGCATGGGGAGGCTGGCCGCGGGCTCGACTTGGGCATGGGCCCGTTTAACCTGGGCTTGGGCCCACCTAGCTTGGAGGTTGACCTTGATTTTGACTCGGTCAATCGGGGTGCAAATTTTTTCCCCAACAGCCTGAAAACTGTTATTATAAGAAAACTCCACCAAGTGTAAATGATCCTCTTATGGACCCTTGAAGTCTAACATGCACGTTCTCAACATATCTTCAAATGTTTGGATTGTTCTTTTAGACTGGCCATCTGTCTGAGGATGATAGGCGGTGCTAAACTTCAAGCGAGTCCCCAAACTTTCCTGTAGACCCCTCTGAAGGGTTCCGGCAGCGCCCCGGCCAACAAAACGCAGCCAAAATGCGGAACAAAAATTTATTAAACCGGCGCTACCGTTACCCGATTTCCGGATCGACCTTAAACCCTATACTAGCGTGCAAACTAAGAGTTAGAAAAGTTATACCGAGATGATCCGAGTCCTTCGGTCTTCATTCCTAGATCCTAGTGATCCTTTGATGATGTTTGGTTGCCGGTCTTCCTCCATCTCCGATGATCCACCCGAGGGAAACGACGCAAGCTCCAGCCTCGTCGAACGAGACAACCGACGCTCCAAAGTCGCTAGCGATGGAGAGTGGGGGTGTATGAAAGGGTCACTACAATTTTCTCTCAAACCATGAGCTTAATAAGAAACTCAAGGAGAAGATGAAGAAGGATGTGAACTTTGGCATGAGCAAAATTTGCTAAGTCTTTTTGGGTGAATGAGAGAGTGGGAGTAATGCAAGTGTAATGAGGCAAATGAAATTAACCCCATCTCCTATAGTGGCCGGCCCCCCTCTCATTCCCACAAAAATATTTCATTTTCTAATTTCATTAAACAATGTGAACCATACCTCAAAGACCATACCATGGTCCATTCCTCATGCCACCTCACACCCTCTACCTCATTATAAAACAAATGATTTTTCTAAAAAGGAAAATCAATAATAAGGTGGAAAATCTTCTAGAATCCATTCCGTATAAAATACGGAATACTTCCCGGTACATGTATCGAAATACATATACGCGTATTCGTACAAAAATACGAATAGCCGAGAGAGAAAACGAATAGTGAACAATAATACTAGAATACATATATCTAAATACATATGTAAATTATTAAATCAAAACCTGATTTAATAATCTGGCTTAATCCTAAGCCGCTAGTATTATCAACCATCCGATTAAAGTCTGCGCAGCATGTGCACATATTTAACCGGACACCTGTATGCACCAACATACCTCATGTACACCATATCGCCTGAACCGTGAAAACCCTCTGTGTGGAACTCTAAACACTTGTCAATACGCTGGCAGTGGGTTTAACCATAAGCACGTCAGCGGCACTAGCTGTACGTAACGGCTACCCAGGTATTGAGCGAAAGGGAGGCCGACGAGCAAACTCATCCTGAACCCCTACTGAGCCTGTCAGTGACAATATCCATACAGTCTGGTCTGTTCGTCTAAGAGTATCGCATATCGAGTTTAGGGGTGGATAAAGTCAGACCCCTAACAACGCGATATTTAGTGTCGGCATGTACCCATCACATCCTGTGAAACTATCGATCCTGGATCGGTAATCCTCGTCTACCATGGCCATGGATTTGTGGTGATGGCCACCCGTACACATCGTGACATCAACCCCCAATACTGGGAGAGACGAATCCCCGACGATCCGATCACTGCCTCCATGTGGCTCGGGACTGTACCCAACTAAAACCTGTTTGCACGACTCCTTTGAGCCGTGGTAGGGTAGTTATCAAAGCACAGTGGGAACTCACACGAGACAAATGACGATCTCAGGTCGACAGACTAACCTGTACACATGTCACCTGGGAACTGCTATCTGACAATAGGTATAATACCCACTAGCAGGTTCTTGGCGAGTCCGTCCAGTGTACTCATAACCCAATGAGCACATGCATACTATCTTAGGTGAACAAACTATCACCAATGGCTTGTGAGACCTGGCCACCGCCCCTCGTCGGGGTCTCGATCAGTATACACTAGTCTACACTGGAGTATCGATGCCCGGTCTCAATACTCCTTCGACTAGGGACATTTAAGGATATGCTTATAGACCCCAGCTCCCACATATATGATCGCCATCATAATGCTGGCAGTCAAGCAAGAATCCTATGGTCTCTATCAACATGTACATGATGATAAAGACAAACCAGATAGCATACTATCATCTTGAGTAAAACTGTTTTATCGGTATAGGTCCTGCCTCAATCACCATAATCATAAGTCCACGACTATGATAATTGCCTTGAGGGCACTATAACCAACAATCTCCCACTTGCACTTAAGGCTAATTATTGCGATGTCGCATACTCACAGCCCGTGTGATACCGAACACCCAACTTTTGTACTAATCAGTTTCACAAAGCCCGTTTGCGAAAATGATTGCATTCGAGAAATAGCCTCAGTGAGTGGATCCGCTCCAATGTTTCTTTCTATATCTCTCTATATCTCAACTTCGCGGAGAAAATTATCTCCCGAAATGAGCAATACCCGTCTTAGAATTTGTCTGGATATCTGATGGGACCCAGTTCACAAATGAACTCCAAATCCAGCAAACTACTCAGACTGTATCGTTCAATGAATTTAATCAGTATCCTGCGCTATGCCTTTCCTCAGTATCCACTTGGACCACCTGTCCAACATACTGTCCCTCAAAGGACGGAAAAACTGTAACTCTGACAGTTACTCTGTTATCCAGGTCACCTTGGAATCCTGAAATGATAACCGTCTCCTGAAGGAGACTGCCGTTACCATATCCCAAGAACATTTATTTATGTTCATAAACTGCTTCCCAATGTTTCTCCAGAATTGGATTAATATATGTTTATTGCAGCTAGTGCAAAAAACAATATCTGGTGTGGTACTTGACATTTCATGATTAACTTAATTGCCTAAGCAAGTGATATGCTAATCATGCAGATCCCTCTCCCCTTTAGTCTGTAAGACACCTTTAGAGAGGGTCACTCCATCACCTGCAGGTACACCACCATGCCAGGAGTCATCCATTTAATGTCAAAGTACCCAGATTAGGATACTTCCCAAATCTAGATCCAAAACCATAGATATAGTAACCAGAAATCCTGATATTACATACATATCCTGTGTGGGAAACAACTTTGTGACAAACATAGTACAACCGATCGTAGTATAGGAATATCTCTTCCTATCAAGTGCATGTCATCCCAAAACCTGGACATCACTCTCTACTACCTTCTTAGCAGATCTTTCTCCTATTCTGATGAAGTCAAAGCCTATGACTGTCACATCAAAATTAGATAATCTATTTCCTCTATAGCTGCTTTAGTCTATAAATAGACACAAGCTACTTGCCTACTATGCTTCCACTGCTCCCACTGACTACAACAACCCTCTGGCAGAGTCATATATACGTGCACTTCTAAAACTAGTTTAGAACGACGCTATACTCATCCTCCTGCCGGGTCTTATAGTCTAGAACAACAGCAATGGCAATCTGGATAAACAAGAACCTCTCTGTCACCGTCTCTAAGAAGACCGAAGTACCTCTCGGGTGACTGAGGTTACCCACCAAATCTGCGGAGTGGCTAATGGAACATCAAATCCAATTGAATCCTTAGGTTCTATTAAATTTCTAGTAATCGTTTGTGGTTCTGGAATAACTTCCAGTTCTACCATACTTCCACTTCTGTTTTCTGAAAAAATCCATTTTACTAAAACTGTGGCGAGTCAAGAACAATATAAATACTAATCTTCCTGATGGTAGAAAATTAACCCTCGTCAAAGTTCGGGATAACCTACAAACTGCATTTACTGAAACGTGCCTAGAGTTTATCCGGATTCTGGTTTTAAGCATCAGCCGGACAACTCCTTATACCTTAACATCGTTAAGATATAAATTGATTCTATATATATCTAATATAGAAACAAAAGCACTAATCTAATTTGAACCAGATTCAAAATCATGCAGCTGTCTCCAGTGCATATCAACCAAATGGAAAGAGGACAATCGGCATTACTCATCTAGGAGTGCATCCATATATGAGTAACCTGAAAGAGAAGCAAGTTCTCAAAACCATTACTATTAACTGAATACCAAACACAAGTATCTACATCTTCGACTTCCTTGAAGAATCTTGATACTTACAACAAATGGTTCTCTACTTTATTCTTATACCTATAACTTCTGAATATCTGGACCTTGCATTCAACGAAATACATGTCCAGAACTGGAGAAGTCATAAGTAAACAGAATATAGTACGAGTACCAACCCCTTTGTCCTAATGGACACTGGACAACATACAGTACTTTATATAAGTCTCCTGAGTTCAATAACTCAAACCATGTGCGTCGTAGGTTGAAAAACATTACTATGGTTAAGAAGAATTACACCGTTGTTGAATGCACCTTACCTAATCACCAACTGATATAAGTAAATGTCATAGACATAATATCAAAAAGTTATATCTCACTTTATAAAATAAATGTACAGATATATCAGTTTGAAATTGGTGCATGACAACGGATATTCAAAACCAAATATTTGCCATCCGGCAAAATCCAGATGATTTCCTCAAATATCACCAATTACTACGAATTCTGATATAATGAGCATCTAATCACCCAATTCCCAATATCTTACTCTCACTCACCATCTGTAATAATATACAGATGTGAGAAACTGATCTAGTAAATACATACCCTGGAGTTAGATTCTAATTGGGAAAACAGTTTTCAATTAACATCACACAGTGAAACTGAAACATGAAAATGTTTCAAAAGGGGTTAACTGGTATTCCTAGTAACGCCTCTTCCACTATCCTGATTCACGACAGTAACCATATACTTGCCTGCCCTCTCTGCAATCCCCTTATTATGTCTTTACTTATTACCTTCTGTACACCTCTTTTACGCTAATTGGTTTTCTTCATTCCCTACCTTTCGGCACTAGCCTAAGGTTTGGAAGAAGACTATCCAATAAGGGTAATAGGTGTACTCTCCTAATCCTAGGAGCCCTCGCAACCTGAGAGAAGGTAAAGAGAAAAGACATCTGAATAATCCTATTCTTTTTCTCCTGAACCAGAATCCATCCTCGAAAAAGTTCCTTCGAGTTCGTATGTAACTATACGATGGATTTATCAAATGGAAGTGGATATCCGTAGTGATACGGAGTGTTCTAGAGAAAAGCAAAGTGAATGTAGGAGTGGCAGGGGTATACACGGTCTTTGTCGTGAATGATGGTGGTCGCAATTTCCTTTGCCATTATTCTAATCCCTTTATATGTCTTTACTTATTACCTTCTGTACACCACAGTTAAGCTTGTTGGTTTTCTTCCTTCCCTACCGTTTGGCACATGCCTATAGTCTGGAGGAAGACTATCCAATAAGCTCAATAGGTGTACCCTCTCCTAATCCTAGGAGCCCTCACATCCTGAGAGAAGGTAAAGAGAAAAGACAACCGAATAATCCTATTCAATCTCTCAAGAACCAGAATCCATCCTCGAAAAAATTTCTTCGAGTTCGTATGTAACTATACGATGGATTTATCCAATGGAAGTGGATGTTCATTGTAATACGAGGTGTTCTGGAGAAATGTAAAGGTGATATAGAAGTGGCAATGATATATGCGACACCGTGACATTCCAAAAATCAAAATGTTTTAAGAAGGTTCGGTTAACTTGGTTTCATGAGTTTAGTCAAAGGTCGGGTCATAGTCGCAGCCAGAGAGAGAGAGAAAAGAAACACTCAGCATGCACTCTAACCTAGATTAGAATGGTTAATCATTTTATCTAATCAGGATGGCTCCCACTGTTTCCTCGAATTCTCCTCCAAACCCAAAAGGAGAATTAGTCGGAATCACCCGATGAGTAATCCTACTCATCAGTGGGAATCGGGATCCAACTATCATCGCATGATAACTTGATGGAAGCCACTCAAGTCACCACACTCCAGAAGGTATGCGCAAACCTGGCAAGTTTCCTGTATGTTTGAAACTCCCGATGTGATTTTTACCCCTAGGACCTAAGTGACCTTGACACAGTCAAAAAATCAAAGAGTCCTAGTCAAGTTCAACCCGTCATTATCCTGGATTACATTAAACCCACCCGTACGAGCCCTTGACACAGTCAACAAGGACGCACGACTGTCCTAACCAATCGCATTAATATGCCACAAACAAGCACTACTTATCTACCGCACACTACGCCTTGACACAGTCAACAAACACAGCACGAATACTAAGCAATACTTGTAAGAAATGACGGAAGGTTACGGCTGGTTTTTGGAAAAAAACCTTTAATGTAATGAACTTGATATCGTTGAAGGAACCGAGTGGTTTTACAAATATATAGTGGCGAAAACTTTTGCTAAAGAGGTCACTCCCGGTGAAGGGATCTCGGCTCTTTCCCCGTCAAATGGGGTGCAGGATATCCCAAACTGAATACCACGATGCAAAGCAAAAATAATCGACTATAGTAAAGTTATTACGTTGACGCAAACTTTTACCCAAGGGGTCACTCCCGATGAAGGGATCTCGGCCCTTGCCTCGTCGAATGAGGTGCTGGATATTCATAACCGAATACCACAGTGCAAAGCAAAAGAGAACGTCTGTAATGTCAGTTTTTAAAAAACTTGGTTCCAACAACATCATATATAGGTTTGTTTTATCCTTGCATTAATAAGAATCAATGCAGTCCCATCAATTAATCACACCAGAAAAGAACGAAAATAAAATGTACGTATATGCCATCCGCATTCGCCACTGGGTCCCGTCATCACCCGTTAGGTTACTTAACTAACAACAGAGCGGGGACTGGGCTAGCGCGGGTGCAAAACATATACAACATCTACTAGTATATATAAATATATATATAACATTCGTCCCAGGCATTATCACAGAAACATCACAGAAACATCACAGAAACATCACAGAATGCAACACAGAATGGTGGATAATCTGGAGCCCCGAGTTTCACTTGAGCCGCAAGTGAGACCCGACGTTCCCTGTCGTATGGATAGCCTGTGCAATGAAAACCTAGACCCCCTAAGAGTGCGGCGAATAGCCCGCCAATTCTAGAGTAAGGTCCCCTCCGTCTCAACGCCATGAGATGCGGACCCGTTGCCCTCTAGAATCCGGCTATTCGTGCACCCCACCGCGGGGTAATCCTAGTACAGAAAATAAAATAATATACAAGGGTGATATCGACCTCATCTCGGTCCTGCCCCAAAAGAATAATATACAAACTGGCAGTGACAGCAGTCCACGTGTCGGACGCTCGCCCCGCAATATCAAATGTACAAATGAAAATAACTGTACTATCATTGCACCATTGCTATCCACCATGATGATCCAACCAACATCACAGCACAACACAGAACATCAATGTGAATGTCACGTTCGCAAACCCATCTAAAAGACATATACCAATCAGACGAGTTTACCGATTAAGTGACATTCACGGTCGCAGATAGAAATGTATGTACTGTTAAACGCACACTTAAAATATCGATCGACTAAGTTCCAAATTGGCCCCAATAGCAAAACAACACTTCACTGAAACCTGGGCCAAAACAGAATATCACTAAAATCACAATTCCACTTAAAAGAGCTACAGAAAAAATTTGGACGCCCGTTGCCACTAAACGGCCGCGGAACCGCCGCCAATAGGAGCTAAGTGTGGAGGATCCGCGGCGCTTTAGGGGAATCTCGAGCCCAAAATCTTTGTGTACCTATAAAATCGCCTGCACGGATTTTTAAGATGCATGAAATAATTTTTTGACCACTTTTGAAAATCGACAGCAACTGTGAAAATGGAATCGTGATTTCGGAAATTTCCGTCGATCGATCCTTTAAGCACGTTTAAACAAGCTAGCAAGTGGTTTAAAGGGTGGCTCTGATACCAAGAAGGGTTCAGGCAGCGCCCCGGCTAATAAAACGCGGCCAAAATGCGGAACAAAAATTTATTAAACCGGCGCTACCGTTACCCGATTTCCGGATCGACCTTAAACCCTATACTAACGAGCTAACTAAGAGTTAGAAAGATTATACCGACGAGCTAACTAAGAGTTAGAAAGATTATAACGAGATGATCCGAGTCCTTCGGTCTTCATTCCAAGCTCCTAGTGATCCTTTGATGATGTTTGGTTGCCGGTCTTCCTCCATCTCCGATGATCCACCCGAGGGAAACGGCGCAAGCTCCAGCCTCGTCGAACGAGACAACCGACGCTCCAAAGTCGCTAGCGATGGAGAGTGGGGGTGTATGAAAGTGTCACTAAAATTTTCTCTCAAACCATGAGCTCAATAAGAAACTCAAGGAGAAGATGAAGAAGGATGTGAACTTTGGCATGAGCAAAATTTGCTAAGTCTTTTTGGGTGAATGAGAGAGTGGGAGCAATGCAAGTGTAATGAGGCAAATGAAATTAACCCCATCTCTTATACTGGCCGGCCCCCCTCTCATTCCCACAAAAATATTTCATTTTCTAATTTCATTAAACAATGTGAACCATACCTCAAAGACCATACCATGGTCCATTCCTCATGCCACCTCACACCCTCCACCTCATTATAAAACAAATAATTTTTCTAAAATGGAAAATCAATAATGAGGTGGCAAATCTTCTAGAAGCCATTCCGTATAAAATACGGAATACTTCCCGGTACATGTATCGAAATACATATATGCGTATTCGTACAAAAATACGAATAGCCGAGAGAGAAAACGAATAGTGAACAATAATACTAGAATACATATATATAAATACATATGTAAATTATTAAATCAAAACCTGATTTAATAATCTGGCTTAATACTAAGCCGCTAGTATTATCAACCGTCCCCTTAAAGTCTGCACAGCATGTGCACATATTTAACCGGACACCTGTATGTACCAACATACCTCATGTACACCATATCGCCTAAACCATGAAAACCCTCTGTGTGGGACTCTAAAGACTCGTCAATATGCTGGCAGTGGGTTTAACCACAAGCAAGTCAGCGGTACTAGCTGTACGTAACGGCTACCCAGGTATTGAGCGAAAGGGAGGCCAGCGAGCAAACTCATCCTAAACCCCTACTGAGCCTGTCAGTGATAATATCCGTACAGTCCGGTCTGTTCGTCTAAGAGTATCGCATATCGAGTCTAGGGGGTGGATAAAGTCAGACCCCTAACAACGCGATATTTAGTGTCGGCATGTACCCATCACCTCCTGAGAAACTATCGATCCAAGATCGGTAATCCTCGTCTACCATGGCCATGGATTTGTGGTGATGGCCACCCGTACACAACGCGATATCAACCCCCAATACCGGGAGAGTCGAATCCCCGATGATCCGATCACTGCCTCCATGTGGCTCGGGACTGTACCCAACTAAAACCTGTTTGCACGACTCCTTTGAGCCGTGGTAGGGTCGTAATCAAAGCACAGTGGGAACTCACACGAGACAAATGACAATCTCAGGTCGACAGACTAACCTGTACACATGTCACCTGGGAACTGCTATCTGACAATAGGTATAATACCAACTAGCAGGTTCCCGGCGAGTCCGTCCAGTGTACTCATTACCCAATGAGCACCTGCATACTATCTTAGGGGAACAAACTAACACCAATGGCTTGTGAGACCCAGCTACCGCCCCTCATCGGGGTCTCGATCAGTATACACTAGTCTACACTGGAGTATCGATGCCCGGTCTCGATACTCCTTCGACTATGGACATTTAAGGATGTGCTTATAGACCCCAGCTCCCACATATATGATCGCCATCATAATGCTGACAGTCAAGCAAGAATCCTATGGGCTCTATCAACATGTACATGATGATAAAGACAAACCAGATAGCATACAATCATCTTTAGTAAGACTGTTTTATCGGTATAGGTCATCCATCAATCACCATAATCACAAGTCTGCGACTATGATAATTGCCTTGAGGGCACTATAACCAACACCCTCTAAAAGTGCGATAAAAATCGGGTATCACGATCGGAAACGATGCTCACATGTACTCCATGCAATCTCACAGTCTCCTGCATGTACCGCTCCGCTAAACCTTCCGTCGATTGATCAACTCGAAACGGTATAAAATGAGCTGCCTTGGTCAATCGATCAACAATCACCCAAACTGTATTATTGTCCATTGGACTCCGTGGTAAAGCCGTCACGAAATTCATGGTTATATGTTCTTACTTCCACTGAGGAATTGGAAGTGGTTGCAATAAACTAGCTGCTGGGTTCCTTAGCATCCTCACTATGTTTTCTAAGGCATCAAGCATGTAATTTTAAAAAATTTAGTGTGCTAAGAAACCCATAACCGAGGATCTAACTAGAGAATTAGGGTTATTAAAAGCAAGTAAACATCTTTACTCTAAGTGAACAAGGAATACAATCTTTGTAGACCGGTCCTTCACTTCTAAAGCTCTGTGTAGTAGTCCCTTCACTCCAAGAAGTGGTCTCCCGGACTCTCGTTAGGCTCCACTAGGCGAAAGGAACAAGCTTGCTTGAAGAACTTCGAGGCCGAAGATGATCTACGTCGAAGAATCTCTAACTCAAGCTATCTCTTCACTAATTGAGAATTAGAGAAGCAAACAACCTATACTAAATGGCTAGTTTGGTATAGATTGGTGAAGTAGGAACTTTGCTCACTTTAGAATAATTTTTTTCTATTTCTTTTCTTCACTCACTCAAAGCTAGAGAGCAAATGGAGGAGATCAAGGAAATGATCTCAAATGATCCACACTTGAACCATGGGTAAGAAAATATCATATATAACTCATGTAGAGACTAAACCATGGCTAAAGATAATGGTTAGTTTAATAAATATCTAGAGTAAAAACAATTAGTGGACTAAGTCAATGGGTTCTACAAGCTTCTTAAAGCATCATGAGCCATGACAAATTCCACCTAATTTTGTTTATCCCTAAATAAATAATTACCCTTAATTATCTTGGTTATGGTATGAGTCTCATACACCCATGTACAATGTATCATCAAGCATGACACAAAGAAATAACACAATAATATATATCATATATATATTAAATGTAGAAGTGAGAAAAAGAAATTCTTAAGTGAGCTAATATTAGTTAATGTATATTAATATATCAAATATATAATTATACATTAAATTATTAAATCAACACTTGATTTAATAACCCGGCTGTATCGCATACAACCGACTAATATCATATAATAAATTATTGAATCAACACTTGATTCAATAATCCGGTTATATCACATATAACCAATATCGCGAGATTAGAATACGGTATCACATACACGTATTAATCTCGGTCCCGCACATATCACATATGTACCCTACTTCGTTTCGCATGAGCTAGGAAACTTCTGTGTAGGACTCTAAAGACTCGTCAATACGCCAGCAGTAGGTGATGATCATATCAGTCACCCACAAGCCGTCAGCAGTACTAGCTGGACGTAACGGCTACCCGGGTATTAAGCGATCAGAAAATCAACAAGCAAGCTTGTCCATACTCCCGTGAATCCAATAAGTAACACTACCGTGCAGTCCGGTCTCTTCGTCTAATATGTCGCATATCTAGTCTGGGGGTGGTAAACGTCAGACCCTAATAACTTAATAAATCATGCCGATGTGAGGCTCATAACGGGTCGAGAAACTACTAATAACACTTACCAGTAAATCTCAGTATCAGCCCTAGCCAGAGACTTCCTGTTATGGCCAATCGAGCACAGCGCAATATCAACCCCCAATACCGGGAGAGACGAAACCCCTCCTATCTCTCATTGCCTCCATGTGACTCGGGACTGTACCCAAAAACCACCGTTTTGAACGCTCTCTTGAACGTGGTAAGGTGGAAATCAAAGTACAGTGGGAATCATACAAGACTCTATGATGATCTTGGGTCTACAGACTAACCTGTACTAGTGTCACTAGAGAACTGCTATCTGACGATAGGTATAATACCATCTAGGAGTTCTCGGCGAGTCCTGTTCAGTGTACCCAGTCTCCATTGAGCACCTATATACAATCTTTGATGTCAAACACCAATGGATGTAGGATCATCCATCGCCCATCAAATAGGTCAAGAAACGTATACGCTAGTCTACTCTGGAATATCGATGCCCCATCTCGATACACCCACGACTAGGAACAATTAAAGTATGAACTTGTGGACTAACCTGGCCCTACTAGTATGATCTGCATCATAATCCTGATATTCAAGTACATCCTAAGGGCTTTACCAACATGCGAGAGCAAGACAGTATCACAATACAAGTCTAAATGTTAAGATAAAGAGCAACCAGATGGCATACTATCATGTCGAACAAGAAAGTCCTCTCTATATATGTCCAAGCATCTGTTATAATATACAATCATGTACAATAATGGCCTCTAGGGCATACATACAACTAACACCAGCTACCGTTTTATGTTCAGCCTTGACTTGCTGACATACCAAGTACTTCGATACGCAGCGAGCAATCTCCATTTTCATGCATTCCCACCAGAAATGTGTCGTAGATCTTGGTGCATCTTTGTGACTCCCGGATGTAAGAAATACGCGAAACTATGAGCCTCTTTCATAACTTCTTCATGAACATCTCCTTTAGGAACACATAAACGGCTCCCATATCGTAACGAACCATCTTCATGAATTAACAAGTCCGTTCGAAGTCCCACTTCTACTTGTTCTCGAAACTTCTGCAACCTTCGATCGTGCAACTGCGCTGCTTTAATACTATCAATCAAGGTCGACTGTACATGCAACTGCATCAACTGTCCCGAAGAATGCAGTAGTACAATCTCCAGCTCGAACTTCTGAAAATCAGCTATAATCTCCTTCTGTGCAGTCAACATCCATATTGGAGGCAACCGACTTAGAGCATCCAGCACTACATTAACTTTTCCCGGATGGTATTTTAGATCAAGATCATAGTTAGCCATTAGCTCCAACCATCTACGCTACCTCAGGTTGAGCTATTTCTGCGTGAACACATACTTTAGGCTCTTGTGATCGGTAAATACTTCTACCCTTTCGCCCAATAAGTAGTGTCTCCAAATCTTCAAAGAAAAATTCACTGCTGCTAGCTCCAAATCATGAGTTGGATAGTTCTTCTCATGAGTCTTCAATTATCTTGATGCGTAGGCTGTAACCTTCCCATTTTGCAATAGAACACAACCTAAGCCTTTCCAGATGCGTCGCTGTCAATAACCAACCTTCCGGAACCGTGTGGTACTGTCAAGATAGGAGCGGTGATCAATCTTTGCTTCAACGCTTCAAAAGCTGGCGCACATCTCTCCGTCCATACGAATGACACTTCCTTTCGCGTTGGCTTGGTCAATGGTTTAGCTACTCGAGCGAAGTTCTCCACAAACCTTCTATAATATCCGGCAAGCCCAAGAAAATTTCTGATCTTTTATACATTCTTTGGAATCGGCCAATCGTGAATAGGTGCAATCTTTTCGGGGTCAACGACAATTCCATCTCCGGATACAATATGACCCAAGAACTTCACTTCTTTGAGCCAAAACTCGCACTTGCTCATCTTAGCATATAACCTCTCTTGCCTCAATATTTGCAGTGCGATTCTCAAGTGTTTTGCATGCTCTTCTTGTTGGATATAGTGCCCTCAGAGTCAATTATTGGATCACAGGCACGTGATTGCAATGATTGAGGGAGGACCTATACCGGTAGGACAGTTTTACTCAAGATGATAGTATGCTATCTGGTTTATCTTTATCATCGTGTACTGCTTTAGGTGACCTTATAGGTCGCTATTACACATTGATAGAGCCCTTAGGATTCTTGCTTGACTACCAGCAGTATGATGGCGATCATATACGTGAGAGTTGGGTAGTCTATAAGCACATCCTTAAAGTGGTCCCTAGTCGTGGGAGTTTCGAGACTAGGCATCGATACTCCATTAGTAGACTAGTTTATACAGTCGAGACCCCGACGAGGGGCGGTGGCTGGTCTAAAAAGCCATTGGTGTCAGTTGGATCACCTAAGATGTATACAGGTGCTCATTGGGTTATGAGTACACCGGACAGGACTCGCCGGGAACATGCTAGTTGGTATTATACCTGACGTCAGATAGCAGTTCCCTGGTGACATGTGTACAGGTTAGTTCATCGACCTGAGATCGTCATTTGTCTCGTGTGAGTTCCCACTGTGCTTTGATTACTACCCTACCACGGCTCAAAGGAGTCGTGGAAACAGGTTTTAGTTGGGTACAGTCCCTAGCCACATGGAAGCAGTGAGCGGATCGGCAGGGGTTTCGTCTTTCCCGGTATTGGGGGAGAGATCGCGCTGTGTCTAGGAGAGCCATTACACGAAGTCCTTAACCAAGGAAGGAGATTTACTGGTAGGTATTCCAGTAGTATCTCAGGGTGTTCTGGGCTACACTCCGACACGACTTGTACCGTTTTTGGGGGTCTGACTTTTACCAACCCCCTAGGCCCGCCATGCGATGCTCATAGACGAACGGACCGGACTGTACGGATATTGTCACTGACAGGCTCAGTAGGGTGTCAGGATGAGTTCGCTCATCGACCTCCCTTTTGGTCAATACCTGGTAGCCCGTTACGTACAGCTAGTACCTCTGACATGCTAGTGGTTAAATCCACAGCCAAAATATTGACGAGTCTTTAGAGTCCCCCACAGACAGTTTTCAAGTTTCGGGTGAAACGTTGTAGAGGCCGTATGATATATGGCAGGGTCCGATCATATACGTGCAGTAGTGCACGGATCATGATCGGGCGGATCATACTAGTGGGTTTTGGTTTAAGCCGGATCCTAGTATTAGATTTGTTGGATTACTTTAGTCTCATCGCATTCGCATTCAGTCGGAATGCGGATGCAGGTATGTATATACAGGTGAGGGGTATCCTTGTGATCCGTCACGAGTTTACTTTAGATGTTGCCGTATCTTTTTATTGTTGTAAACATTTGGGTTAATGTTTACAAATGGAAATTATGAGCTAGAAATCATCATGAGATGCATTTAATACGACACATGCAACCTAGTGACTCATGGTCTCTTTTATTATGCATATGTCACATTGTGTGATGGATGTGTGGGTTGAAATGAGAGGATGAGAGAAAAGGACAGCCATGATAATGTTTGGTCTTGTATTTTTTTTTTGGAACACACTTCTCACTCTCTCATTTTTCATCACACATACAACAAAAGAAAAAGAAAGCTTCTTCTTCTTTCTCTAGCTCACAACCTCCATTGATGGCTTCATCTTCAACCTCCATCCATGCTATGGATGCAAGAGACAAAGTGATGACACACATTCTCTACTTCACCTTGGACACGTCGGCTAGCGAACTTCATGCCCGAGTTGCTTCGGACGAAGCGGGAGCCCGTAAAAAGACTCCAAGATGTGGTGCCCTTTCCGACGAGGAGATCGAGACCGGAGATGCCGCGAGGAGCTTGGGATGGTGGCCAAAGACCGAAGGACACGGATCGATCGGTATAGCTTTCCAACCCTTTCTCTAGTTGCTAGTTGTAGGTTAATAGTTGGATCCGGGTTTAAAGTCTGCGATAGCACCGGTTTCTAGTTTAAGAAAAGTTTTCGTTTCCGCATTTTGGTCTCGGACAGACGGCCGGTGCGCTACCGTAAACTACCATGGTATCAGAGCCACGCCATTAACCTTTACTTGCTTGCTCTAACGTATTTAGAACTTCAATCGAACAAAATTTTCCAAAACTGCATTTCCAATTCTGAGTTTCTGTCGAATTTTTTTTGTCGTCAAAAAATTATTTTGAGTATTGCAGAAATTCAGGAAAGCTTTTTTAAGAAATCTGAGAAAAAATGGTTCACTGATTCCACTGTAGAAGCGCGAAACCGCGGTCGTACCCACGTTTAGGCCGCGGTTCCGCCGCCGTACTGTAGCATCAGTCCACCAATTTTCCTACAGTGGTTTCTGACTTGGAAATGGGGTTTCTGGTAATTTTATTTTTGGCCCAGATTATTTTGAGTACTGGGTATTGTTCTTGGGGCCCACTTCGTGAAATTTTTGTCGATCGAAAATTTTAAACATGTTAGTTTACAGTACTTACATTATATCTGCGACCGTGAATTTCATTTGATCGGTAAATCTTGTCTAATTGCTATAGCCCTTTTAGACGGATTTGCGAACGTGATATTCACGTTGATGTTCTGTGTTGTGCTGTAATGTTACGGATTTGTCGTGGTGGATAGCCTGGATGCAATGGTAGTACAGTTTGGTTGTATTTGTACATTTGATATTGCGGGACGAGCGTCCGACATGTGGACTGCCGTCACTGCCTGTTTGTATATTATTCTTTTGGGGTACGACCGGGCTGAGGTCGATGTACGCGTTGTATATATTTTACTTTCTGTACTAGGATTACCCCGCGGTGGAGTGCACGGATAGCCGGGATCTAGAGGGCAACGAGTCCGCACCTCATGGCTTTGAGACGGAGGGGGCTTCACTCTAGAATTGGCGGGCTATTCGCCGCACTCGTAGGGGATACAGGTTGACCTAAGGAGGGGTGCTCAAGTTACCGGATTCCGTGAAGTGCTGGGTAGTCCATTCACGTTGTTGAAGGGGGCTGCCTCGCTTCAGGTTTTGGCGAGTAACTTGTTGCGCCCGTAGGGGTCTAAGATTTCATTGCACAGGCTATCTATACGACCAGGGGAACGTCGGGTTTCAGTAGCGGCTCTATGAAACCCGGGGATCCCAGATTATCTGTATTGTTCTGTGATGCTTATTACATTTCTGTGATGTTGCATTTTATCACGCCTTGAGCGATTATTATATATTGATATATATACTAGTAGATGTTGTATATGTTTTACATCTGCGCTAGTCCAGTCCCCGCTCTGTCGTTAGTTAAGTAACTTAACGGGTGATGACAGGACCCAGTGGCGAATGCGGATGGGATATACGTACATCGTATTTTCATTCTTTTGTGGTGTGATTAATTGATGGGACTGCATTGATTTGGATCAATGCAGGCTAAACAAACCTATTCTGATGTTGGAACATTTTTCAAAAAACTGTTATTGCAAGGACGTTCTCTTTTGTTTTGCACAGTGGTATTCGGTTATGAATATCCAGCACCTCAGTCGACGAGGCAAGGGCCGATATCCCTTCACCGGGAGTGTTCCCTTGGACAGAAGTTTGCGTCAGGGTAATAACTTCACTATAGCCAATTACTTTTTGCTTTGCATCGTGGTATTCAGTTGGAATATCCTGCACCTCATTCTACGGGGAAAGAGCCGAGATCCCTTCACCGGGAGTGACCTCTTTAGCAAAGGTTTTCGCCACTATATTTTTATAAAAAGTTATGCAGTTCCTTCAACGATATCAAATTCATTACGTTAAAGGATTTTCGCCAAAAACCAGCCGTAGCCCTCCGTCATTTCTTACAAGTATTACTTAGTATTCGTGCTCCGTTTGTTGACTGTGTCAAGGCGTAGTGTGCGGTAGCTAAGTAGTGTTTGTTTGTGGCATATTAATATGATTGGTTAGGACAGCCGTGCGGCCTTGTTGACTGTGTCAAGGGCTCATACGGTTGGGTTTAATGCAATCGAGGATAATGACGGGTTGAACTTGACTAGGACTCTTTGATTTGTTGACTGTGTCAAGGTCACTTGGGTCCTAGGGGTAAAAACACACATCGGGAGTTTCTAAAGAAACTGAAACTTGCCAGGCATGCGCATAACTTCTGGAGTGTGATAATGTGAGTGGATTCCATCACATTATCATGCGATGATAGTTGGATCCCGATTCCCACTGATGAGTTGGTTTACTCCTCGGGTGATCCCGACTAATTCTTCTTTCAGGTTTGGAGGAGAATTTGAGGTTACAGTGGGAGGTTTCCAGATTAGATAAATTGACAACCATTCTGATCTAGGTTAGAGTGCACGCAGAGTGTTTCTTTTCTCTCTCTCTTTGGCAGCGACCATGACCCGACCCTTGACTATGACTCAGTGACCAAGTTAAACCGAACTTTCTTAAAACACTTGCTTTTGGATTGTCTGAGTTGCAAACCTCATTGCCACTCCTACTTTTACCCTTTTCTCCAGAACACCCCGTATTACTACGAACGTCCACTTCCATTGGATAGAACCATCGTATGGTTATATACGAACTCGAAGGAACTTGTTCCAGATTCGAGGATGGTTTCCGGTTCTGGAGAAAAAGAATAGGACTATTCAGTTGTCTTTTCCTTTTACCTTCTCTCAGGTTACGAGTGCTCCTTGGATAAGGACAGTACTCCTGTTACGCCAATTGGATAGTCTTTATCCAAACCATAGGCAGGTGCCGAACGGTAGGGAATGAAGAAAACCATTTAGCCTAAAAGGTGTACAGAAGGTATTAAGTAAAGACAAATAAAGGGATTAGTAAGAGGGCAAAGTAAATTGCGACTGCTATTCCCGACCAAACCAAGTATTTCATCGCCACTCCTACTTCATATTTGTATTTCTCCGGAACACCCCGTATCACTACAAAGATCTACAGTTTATTGGATACTCCATCGTATGGTTATATACGAACTCGAAGGGACTTGTTCCAGTTCGGGGATGGATTCTGGTTCAGGAGAAATAGGAATAAGGTTTATTCAGTTGTCTTTTATCTTCACCTTCTCTCAGGTTACGAGTACTCCTAGGATTAGGAGAGTACACCCATTATGCTTATTGGATAGTCTTCTTCCAAACCATAGGCTGGTGCCGAACGGTAGGGAAGGAAGAAAACCATTTAGCCTAAGAGGGTGTACAGAAAGTAATGACTAGAGACATATAAAGGGATTTGGAGAGATGGAAAAGAAATATACGGTTACAGTTGTGAATCTGATAATGGAAGAGGTATTACTAAGAATACCTGAATACCCCTTCGAAACATTTACATGTTTCAGTTTCACTGTGTATTGTTAAAACAAAACTGATTTCCCAATTAGTCCTTGCTCCAGGGTATGTATTTACCAGGTTTGATTCTCACATATGTATGGTTTTACAGATGATGAGTGGGAGTAAGTTATTGGGAATTGGGTGATCATTCTCATTATATCAGGATTCGTTGTAATTGGTGATATTTGAGGAAATCGCCTGGGTTGTTTGCCGGACGGCAAATATTTGGTTTTGAATATCCGTTGTTATGCACCAATTTCAAATTGATATATCTGTATGTTTATTTTTATAAAGTGAGATATAACTTTTCTAAATTATGTCTATGACATTTACCTATATCAGTGGATGGTTAGGTAAGGAGTATTAAACAGCGGTGTAATTCTTCTTAACCATAAGTACAGTTTTTAACCTACGACACACAGGGAATGAGTTATTAGACTCAGGGGACTTATACAGAGTATTGTATGTTGTCCAGTGTCCATAAGGACAGAGGGGTTGGTACTCGTACTATATTCTGTTTACTTGTGACTTCTCCAGTTCTTAAACATGTGTTTCGTAGAAATGCAAGGTCTATGTTTTGAGAAGTTATAGGTATAAGAATAAAGTAGAGAATCAAGTGTTGCAAGTATCAGGATTCTTCAAGGTGATCGAAGATATAGATACTTGTGTATGGTATTCAGATGATAGTAATGATTAAGAGGACTTGCTTCTCTTTCAGGTTACTCATAATTGGAAGCACTCCTAAGTTGAGTAATGCTGATCGGCCTCTCTCCATTTAGTTGACATGCACTGAAGACAGCTGCACGATTTAAATCTGGTTCCAATTAAATCAGTGCCTTTTTTCTATATTGGATATAGAATAGTTCACATTTTAACATTGTTAAGGTACAGAGAGTTGTCCGACTTATGCTTAAAACCAGACTCTGGATAACTCAAGGCACGTTTATGTAATGGTTGTTTGTGGGTTGACCCGGGCTATGACGAGGGTTGACTTTCTACCATCTGGAAGATCAATAGTGATATTGTTCTTGACTCGCCACAGTTTTAGTAAAATGGATTTTTTCAGAAAACAGTAGTGGAAGTATGGTAGAACTGGAAGTGATTCCAGAACCACAAACGATTACTGAAAATTTAATAGGACCTAAAGATTCAATCTGGATTGACATTCCATTGGCCACTCCGCAGATATGGTGGGTAACCTCAGGCACTCGAGAGGTACCTCGGTATGCTCAAAGACGGTGACAAGGAGGTTCTTGTTTACCCAGACTTGCCATTACTGTTGTTCCAGACCGTGAGACCCGGCAGGAGGATGAGTATAGCGTCGTTTTAACCTAGCTTTAGAAGTGTACGTGTATATGACTCTGCCAGAGGGTTGTCATAGTCAGTGGGAGCAGCGGAAGCATAGTGGACAAGTTGCTTATGTCTATTTATAGACTAAAGCAGATATAGCGGAGATAGATCATCTATTTCTGATGTGACAGTTATAGGTTTGACTTCATCAGAATAGGGGATGGATCTGTTAAGAAGGTAGTAGGGTGTGATGTCCTGGTATTTGGATGACATACACAGAGTAGGAAGCGATATTCCTATACTACGATCGGTTATACTTTGGTTGTCACACGGTGGTTTCTCCACATAGGATTTGGATATTATATCAGACATTCTGGTTACTAGATCTATAGTTTTAGATCTAGATTTGGGTAGTTTCCCAATCTGGGTACTTAGACAGCATTCTATAGGTGTTTTAGAATGGACGACTCCTGGCACGGTAGTGTACCTGCAGATGATGGAGTCACCAAAGGTGTCTTACAGACTAAAGAGGAGAGGGATGTGCATGATTGGCAGATCACTTGCTTAGGCAATTGAGTCAATCATGAGATGTCAAGTACCACACCAGATGTTGTTTTTGCACTAGATGCAATAAGTTGATATTAATCCTATCCTGGAGAAATGTTCGGAAGCAGTTTTAGAACATAAGTGGATGTTATAGGGAAATGATAACGGCAGCCTCCTTCGGGAGACAGTTATCATTCCAGGCTTCCAAGGTGACCTGGATGACAGAGTGGCTATCAGAGTTATAGTTTTCCCTCTGACGAGGGGCAGTATTTTGGACGGGTGGTCCAAGCGGATACTGAGGGAGGTGTAGCGCAGAATACTGATTAAATTCAGTTGACGATACAGTCTAAGAAGTTTGGATTTGAAGTTCATTTATGAACTAGGTCCCATCAGATATCCAGACATATTCTAAGACAGGTATTGCTCATTTCGGGAGATAGCTTTCTCCGCGAACTTGAGGTAAAGAGAGACATAGAAAGAAACATCAGGGCAGATCCACTCACAGAGGCTATTCCTCGAACGCAATAGTTTCACAAACGGGCTTTGTGAGACTGATTAGTAGAAGAGTTGGGTGTTCGGTATCACACGGGCTGTGAGTATGCGACATCGCAATAATTAGCCTTGAGTGCAAGTGGGAGATTGTTGGATATAGTGCCCTCAGAGTCAATTATTGGATCACAGGCACATGATTGCAATGATTGAGGGAGGACCTATACCGGTAGGACAGTCTTACTCAAGATGATAGTATGCTATCTGGTTTATCTTTATCATCGTGTACTGCTTTAGGTGACCTTATAGGTCGCTATACACATTGATAGAGCCCTTAGGATTCTTGCTTGACTACCAGCAGTATGATGGCGATCATATACGTGAGAGTTGGGTAGTCTATAAGCACATCCCTAAAGTGGTCCCTAGTCGTAGGAGTTTCGAGACTGGGCATCGATACTCCATTAGTAGACTAGTGTATACAGTCGAGACCCCGACGAGGGGCGGTGGCTGGTCTCAAAAGCGATTGGTGTCAGTTGGATCACATAAGATGTATACAGGTGCTCATTGGGTTATGAGTACACCGGACAGGACTCGCTGGGAACATGCTAGTTGGTATTATACCTGACGTCAGATAGCAGTTCCCTGGTGACATGTATACAGGTTAGTTCATCGACCTGAGATCGTCATTTGTCTCGTGTGAGTTCCCACTGTGCTTTGATTACTACCCTACCACGTCTCAAAGGAGTCGTGCAAACAGGTTTTAGTTGGATACAGTCCCGAACCACATGGAGGCAGTGAGCTGATCGGCAGGGGTTTCGTCTCTCCCGGTATTGGGGGTGAGATCGCGCTGTGTCTAGGAGAGCCATTACACGAAGTCCTTGGCCAAGGCAGGAGATTTACTGGTAGGTATTCCAGTAGTATCTCAGGGTGTTCTGGGCTACACTCCGACACGACTTGTACCGCTTTTGGGGGTCTGACTTTTACCAACCCCCTAGGCCCGCCATGCGATGCTCATAGACGAACGGTCCGGACTGTACAGATATTGTCACTGACAGGCTCAGTAGGGTGTCAGGATGAGTTCGCTCATCGACCTCCCTTTTGGTCAATACCTGGTAGCCCGTTACGTACAGCTAATACCTCTGACGTGCTAGTGGTTAAATCCACAGCTAAAGTATTGACGAGTCTTTAGAGTCCCCCACAGACAGTTTTCAAGTTTCGGGCGAAACGTTGTAAAGGCCGTATGATATATGGCAGGGTCCGATCATATACGTGCAGTAGTGCACGGATCATGATCGGGCGGATCATACTAGTGGGCTTTGGTTTAAACCGGATCCTAGTAGTAGATTTGTTGGATTACTTTAGTCTCATCGCATTCGCATTAAGTCAGAATGCGGATGCAGGTATGTATATACAGGTGAGGGGTATCCTTGTGACCCGTCACGAGTTTACTTTAGATGTTGCCGTATCTTTTTATTGTTGTAAACATTTGGGTTAATGTTTACAAATGGAAATTATGTGCTAGAAATCATCATGAGGTGCATTTAATGTGACACATGCAACCTAGTGGCTCATGGTCTCTTTTATTGTGCATATGTCACATTGTGTGATGGATGTGTGGGTTGAAATGAGAGGATGAGAGAGAATGGCAGCCGTGATAATGTTTGGTCTTGTATTTTTTTTTGGAACACACTTCTCACTCTCTCATTTTTCATCACACATACATCAAAAGAAAAAGAAAGCTTCTTCTTCTTCTTCTTTCTCTAGCGCACAACCTCCATTGATGGCTTCATCTTCAACCTCCATCCATGCTATGGATGCAAGAGACAAAGTGATGACACACATTCTCTATTTCACCTTGGACACGTCGGCTAGCGAACTTCGTGCCCGAGTTGCTTCGGACAAAGCGAGAGCCCGTAAAAAGACTCGAAGATGCGGTGCCCTTTCCGATGAGGAGATCGAGACCGGAGATGCCGCGAGGAGCTTGGGATGGTGGCCAAAGACCAAAGGACACGGATCGATCGGTATAGCTATCCAACCCTTTCTCTAGTTGCTAGTTGTAGGTTAATAGTTCGATCCGGGTTTAAAGTCTGCGATAGCGCCGGTTTCTAGTTTAAGAAAAGTTTTCGTTTCCGCATTTTGGCCTCGAACAGACGGCCGGGGCGCTACCGTAGACTAACACTTCTTTACTCCTCGAATAGACCAAAATATCGTCAATAAACACCACTACGAAATGATCCAGATATGGTGAAAAGATTCGGTTCATTAAGTCCATAAATATTGCTGGTGCTTTAGTAACTCCAAATGGCATCACTAAATACTCGTAATGCCCATATCGAGTTTGGAACGTTGTCTTGCAAATATCTTCATATTTCACCTGAACTTGATGATACCCAGATCGCAAATCCAACTTCGAGAATACCCTCGCGCCACTGAGTTGATTGAATAATTCGCCGATGCGAGGGATTAGGTACTTGTTCTTAATAGTCACCCGGTTTAATTCTCGATACTCGATGCACATCCTCCGCGTTCCATCCTACTTCTTGACTAGAAGAACTGGAGCTTCCCATGGTGAATTGCTGCTGCGAATCCAACCCTTCTCTAGTAATTCGGCAACATGTTTCTTTACCTCTTCTAGTTCCATCGGTGACATCTGATAAAAGCTTTCAAAATGGCGCTGCTACAGGAATAAGATCAATCGTGAACTCCACATCTCGTTTAGATGGTAAACTCGAGATGTTCTTGAACACATCCATAAAATCCCGAACTGCTATCAGCGCTTCATCTGCAACTTTTTTATGAACTTCTCCCTTCAGTAAATGGTTCCCTTCATCATGAATTTGCAAGTTTGTTATAAGACTTGTGGGTTATCTACCCACCACTCTTCCGCTGCGCTACTCTGATAATTTGAGGCGGGTCTGTCAAAACTTCTTCAATCAAAAATCTTACATCTGATCGTCCTTGAAGCGGTTTGTACCAGCTCCCGCTGGGGTTAATCTCGAACTACTGCAAGCATCAAAAACTTCTCATGTGTTTCTTCTTATTCTTCGAAACTCAAACGGATTGGTTCTTACGGGACGAGATGAAAGATATATCGTGGTTGCTAGATTCAAGCTCGCGATAAGACATAAACTTGTAAGCAATGACGCCGAGAGGAAACAAGGTAATACAACGACCATATGTCAAGAAAATGAATCGAAATAGGACTCCAGGTTATCTAAATAGAGTACCGCATTGTAACCATACCGCGGTATATAGTTACAACTAAATAACTCCATTCAGGTCACCCAAATCCAACTAACAAAATCGAGAGAATAAGATGGGAGAAACAATAAGGAACCAAAAGGATTCTAAGACGAGATGCAAATTCATTTCCAAATCATTGAGATAAAAGAGTTTAAGAGAAGGATAAGATTCAAGAATTCAAATGACAAGACAATAATGTGGCAGGACATGTTTCTAAAATTCTGAGTTTCTTGATTAGTGTATTTCACGGCATGCGATAGAGCCAACCATACTACCTATGGTAAGGAAAGATCCTTTCATAGTCACATTACGGCTGTCAATCAGATATCAAGAACAGTAAACTACTAAATTTATCTATCACATGTCCAATAGCCACAAGAACAATAACTAGAAAAGATAGCGGAAGCAATAAAGATCCAAGAAATAACTAACCCGCATATGAGCTATATCAATGAGGTGAACCTCACTGATCGACTATCCTGTTGAATACTTACATTCTATGTCAAGTATCTGGGCCATGCAAAACCCAGACGTCAGTGCGTCATAAATATCAAAATAATAGCAATAACCAGGATAGGATTCTATGATTAAACATGAGTGTAAATAAATAACACGGGTGTAAAACAGTGAGATATAGGTATGTCATGTGTATCCTAAAGTCTGTGCCTCTAAGTTATCTATTCTAGAAGTCTTTGAAATCAATTTAATGGAATCATCGATGTAAATCAATAGTATCCCGTGCGTTCCCGGGACCACGGTCAATATTCTCGGGCTGAATCCGAGACGTGCCACTAAACAGTAAACAGGTAATATGTACAGATGAATGATGTAAGCAGCATCATTTCGAGGCTAGCCGAGTCCGTAAAGACTGATCAGTATAAGCATCGAACTGTTGAGTTACAAGTCAGGTTTCATTATTTATTTTCCCTTACCCCTAAGGTTATGTGTTCAACTCAGGTATTGATGATGTAAGTCTAATACCAACACAGGATCAAGCAGGTACATGTTTTGTCTATGCAGACAACAAGTCACGTCCGTCAGGACAACAATCAGGATTGTTGGCATTAGTAATAAGATCCAAGTAACAAGTCTGGTAGTGGGTCTTAAACATGTCATGTAATATATATTAACCTAAAATAGATACCAATGTAACACTGTAATCAATATCGAAACACGACTCCTACTAGGATACATATGTATCTATCTGTAATAACCATTATATGTCCATTATCATGTATGATGCAATGTAGATAACATATTGAACTAATATACCAGTATGATAACATTGTGACGTTCCGGCATGCAACTAGATAAGTTATTATCAGAACGGATACAGACGGATACTATAAAACTGTAAATCGGTAATATTTGCTGAATATTAAAACACATGCACCATTATTTATTAAATAGATATTGATATAATAACATTAACATGGATAACATATTCGATCCGATTAATAACTATAAAAGTGGTATGATTAATCATGCACAAGAAAGTTCCGTTCAGAAATTCAGCGTCATCCTGATTTGTAAAATAACTTAAAAATAACAAACGTCCTCCAAAAGGGACTTGTCATATACTAAAACAAAGAAAATTCAATAAGATTTTTATTTTATAAGTTAAAATATCTTAGGTTGTTCCTACAAAAAGTTATGAACGTTCAAAATTGAAAGTTTGCTGCTGGTATTTCCCTGGACAACAGTTCAGAGGCACTTTCACTTACAGTTTACGTTATTTAAACAATTTATTTTGCAAGTAAATATTTCATAGAGTTATAGTATTCAGAGTTAGCTTAGTAACGAACTAAAGAACGTATGCTAATGATTTTTCTATGATTTATAATGAATTTTATAAGGTAAGGTGTACGGTAAATTTCAGATTTGTCGTATCCTCTTTGCGACGACGTTTCATGTGTAAACTATAATATTTTCAAACTATATTTTGTATAACGTTATAAAATGAAGATTATAAACTAATTAATGATAATAATAAGAAATATTATGATGATATATATATTTATATATATAATTATAGCATGTTGCAAGTTGTAAACGTGCATACATTATATATTATAAAACTGATTAACGTTAAATAACTACGATGTATAAATTATATAGATATAGCTGTATGATGATAATAATAATAATAATAGTACGACAACATATAAGTAAATTACATAAAGTATAGCATGTAGCAAGTTGTAAACTTGTCTCGAAACAAACGCGATGAACGGAAATAACATAACGCTATATAAATCAACACCAAGTTTTGATGGCTCGGTTAAGTTTCTAGGATGCGGCTGGAGTTGAGTCAGCGAGAATGGGTGTGAGCTTGAAGGACAAAGAAAAAGAAGAATATATAAATTGATGAAGGAGAGATATGTTATGTGGAGAGAGAGAGAGAGAGAAAGAGATTTTGTGCTTAATATAAATATATATAGTTTAGTTTAAATTAGGTTATAAATATATATTAGTTTTAGTGTATATAGATAATATCAAACTATAACCAATCTCCACCAAAATCTCATCAAAAATATATTTTGAAAAATAATTCACATATGTAAACTTCTCAACCATAATACAAGAATATATTTTAAATAACTCATATCCCTAATTTAAGATTTAAAAGGATTCTAAAAATATATCTAGCTTTAGTAAATATTTGATATTAGATATCTTGAGATTTAAACGTAAAAGATAAAAGCAAAATAAGATATGGGATAGCAAGCATATGATGACAGTTAACAAAATATAATTTATTCTTAACTTGTGGTTGTCACGCCCCGCTTCCCAATATACGGGGACGCGACGCGACGTATTTACTCAGAAGTAAACACGCTAAGCATATCTAAGCAATATAAAGTAAAGTACACAAGTGACAGGAATATAAATGAACATCAACTTTATTTATTAAACATTCTTTTACAGGTACAACTGAAATGTAAATACATGAGTATAAAGCGATGTCTAAATAATGGCATAACTGAAATAAAATAAATATGTACAAGTGTCTAAAGCTCCGGGTCAAAAGCAAACTGCTCTAAATCTTCAGTGCTGGGCTCGATCTCCAGTGAGTCCAAAACACCTGACAACATTCCAAAGAAAGAAGAAAGGAATGCCGTCAGCAAACAATCGCTCGGTAAGTCCCAAAAAAAAGTAGAGATAGAATAGACAGAAAGAGAATATAACTTATAATGTTTGATTATCTTATTAACGTTGTTATTTGTAGTTTGGTACAGAAAATGCCAGTGTATATGAGAGGAGTCCCACTATTCCAGAGACTAAGGTATATGGAGCACAAGAAATCGTTCAGCCACGGTACAACAGCAATGGATATTCAGGTTAGGTGTATTATGCTTACAGTCTCGTGCCACTTTTAACACCTTCCGTACCAATCTACCCCTTATAAACCCTGCGATATCTTTTGTATTGATTGTATTGTTTTTTTTATATAGTTGGATGACTTGCCAAAACCATGATATCAGTAAATGGAATGGATATAAATAGAGAGTCATGTAGACAGAGTATATCCATTGTTCGGTTCATTGAATATAGATTGATATAAATTGAATAGACGGATTCATGGATTCATGTTGTATTATAGTTTATACTTGAATCACATTCAAGTCAGATTGATTAGATTGAGACTCAGTCTGAGTCAGACACTTTGAAAAGAAGTTGAAATCCTGAATTAGTTTTGATGTTATCGGTAACTGCTGCACATGGACGGCAGGATTTTTGTCTTTTTCCAAGACAATTACCGTGTTGATAACACCGTTTGTTAGATTGTCTACCTTAAATAGGCAAGCACCCATATTCTCTGGCTCCCTGAAGCTCAAGAGAACTGGTCCCGCTTAAACCTATGTTTACTAGGATCCTTATTGTAATTTAGTATAACTTGAGGGAGTTTTATGTAAAAATAGTTTTGGTATAATTTCAAAATACACCTCAAGTATTTAATTATCGTCTTTAGGGTTTTCATAGATGTATATTTTATAAATGTGAAATTTCTAGTGAGTAGAACCTGGTTATCATAATATATGGTATTTTATTGAAATATCGGTATTGTTTTGCATTTGGATGGTATTTTCATGTAATGGTGATTCCTTTGATTTGGAAAGCTTGGAATATTTATTAAAATATATATTTTTAAAATAGTTATATATATATATATATATTTAATAAAATTAAATTTTATTTATTTTTTTGTAGAAATCTCATTTTCTAAAGGAAAATGCATTAAAATTCCATCGAGATCGAATGCTCCTTTCGGAGGTCTGCATCTCACTCTACTAGGCCCGAGGATGTGCGATAACCCGCACCATCCCGAACAGGGTCCCCAAAAGTGAGTTGTAGAAGCACAATTGCAAGGAATTGTTTAATACACTTTTTAAAGAAATGGTTTTGCAAGTTAATGGTATTTATTTGTAATGTCGTATTATCCCCTAACTATATTCTCAAAACTTCATCGTGCTATGTCAAAGATGTGTGTTGTGAAGATAGGTCATTATCTCGTGAGTTATCTAAAGGTAATATAAGTATTATGTGAATTATGGCGAAAAGTAAAGTATGTGGTATTTTACCGTAAAATTACAATAAAAATTGCATAAATGATTCTTTTGAGATGAAACTTCTTTTAAAGTGTTTGTTAAATATTATATGAGAGTATGGTATCGATTGTTTAAGAAAAATAACCCTTTTAAAGAAAAACCGAATCGGAAATCGGATTAACTTCGTTTCCGTCGGGTTTTAGAAATAAAAGTTTTTAAAATAGTAGAAGAGAGGGGGAGAAGGTACGTACTGGCTAGGGAATAAGAGAAGAGAGATAGAAAGCTAAGGAAGGCGTCGGGGTATCGTTTCGTCGCCGGAATCTCCTCGGAACTTCGCCGGAACTTCGCCCTTCTATAACTCTACTTGCACACTAAAACGACTTGAGAATTTTTTAGAGTTTTGGCAGGGAATTTCTGAGTGAGAATGTGTGAAATGGAGTGTGGTATTTATAGGATAAATTAGGGTTTAGAGGATTAAAGAATGTATTAAAATTTGCATTAAAAATAGGATTAAAAAGCATTTTATTGTTCTCTGGATGAATACACAGTAAACAAACAATATGGGGGTAGTGGGGTAGGCCAAGAGGTGCTCGGGTGAAAAGACGGAGGCCATTACCTACAGTCGGCCCGGCGGTACCAGTCCCCCTTGCATGCATCACCAGTCGATTCCCGGTGGTTGATGCTTGGATTTGTGCCATGTGTCCCCGTCGCCTCATATACCCTCGTGCACATGTTTATTTAATCTGTAACTTATCATATTATGTGTAGTGCACGTGCAAACCCTTGGGCTTCTAAAAGATTAAAAGAAAATTAAATAAAAAGATAATATGGCTGGGGGATTCGATCATAGGGGCTACGTCACAGCAGTGCAAGGCTTTACCAATGTGCTACAAGTACTTTCTTGTTGTTCTAAAGTAAAACAAATATTTATAGTGTACACAGGATTTGTAAATACCCCAATTGTACATTAACTTTTAAACAATTTTCTGTACATTGAAATTGGAGTTGTCACAATGGCTATTAAAAGATATATGATGATCTAGATATATGATATATGAAGATCTAAAAATATAATTTAGGTATTATACTAGATTCACATAGATAAACTTTACTGGTAAATCTCATATACAATCTTGCACCATATTGGGTTCTAAACTTTACTGATATATGATATATGATACTATTCGAATCATTTGCGACCCAATAGATAGAAGAGAAGAAATATAAAGTAAGTGTTAAAATACCAATTAATATCGTATAACCGTACCAGGGTATTACATTTACACCTCATCCTCCACCTCATTTTTTATTTTCTTTAAAGGAAAAATCAAGAAATGAAGTGTCCATCTTCTAGAACAAATTCCGTATAAATACGGAATACAACCCGGTATACGTATCGAAATACATATACGCGTATTTGTATACAAATACGAATAGCCAAAAGAGAGAAAATGAATAGTGAACAATAATATTAGAATACATATTATATATATATATAAATTATTAAATCAAAACCTGATTTAATAATCCAACTTAATCCTAAACCGCTTGTATTATCAACCATCCGATTAAAGTACGTATAGCCTGTACACGTATTTAATCGGACCCCTTGTATATACCAACATACGTCATCTACATCATACCGCCTGAACTGAGAAAACGCTCTGTGAGGGACTCTAAAGACTCGAAAATACGCTGGCAGTGGTTTACTGGATAAATCCAAAAACCACAAGCGTGTCAGCGGCACTAGCTGTATGTAACGGCTACCCAGGTATCAGCCGAAAGGGAGATCGACAATCAAGTTCGTCTGTACCCTACTATGCCTGAATGTGACAATCTCCGTACAGTCCGGTCTCTTCGTCTAAGAGTATCACATACCGGGTCTAGAGAATCTTGGATTTAAAATCCAATTGTGATAAAATATCACCAAATAAACAATATGATAGAATTAAATTCTATGTGGGAAATATTTCTCTGATCTATCTCAAACTAGAAAGATCTTCTCTGTTAAACAGAGGAATCTTGGATAAAAGATCCAACGGTGATTATAAAATCACCCATCGATCATCTGATAGAATAAAATTCTGTCTTAGAAAAATATTTCCCTAATCTTGATAAACAAACAAGAATGATTTTATCTATTAGATAGAATAAAATTCTATAATGGAAAAATATCTTCCTAATTTTGTGATAAAATAATATTCTATATTAGGAAAATATCTTCGTAATCTTGTTAAACTAACAAAATATTCATATAACAGAATTAAATTCTATGTTAGGAAAATATCTTCCTAATCTTATTAAATTAACAAGATATTCATATGATAGAATAAAATTCTATCTTAGGAAAATATTTTCCTAATTTTATTAAAATAAACAAGAAATCTACTATGTTAAATAAAATTCACCGGTTGATCTAAAAGATCTATTGGATTGATTATGAAATCAATAATGATCTCAATGAGAGATTTTCGCAACAAAATGATTCTTTTCCTTCTCCTATAAATAGAAGCAAAGAGATGAAAAGAAGAGGAGGGGGAAGGACGCGATAAAAAAGAGAGAGGAGACCACCCCATAAGCTTCTCAAAATACAGAAGGCCCTCAAAACAACAGAGAATTTAATTCTCAATAAAAGAAGAAGATATTCCTCCTTAAAACCCTAGGTAAAGAAACACAGAGATCAAAATATCTCCTTTACCTATCTAAGGGTTTAACCTTTCTCAAAGAACTTAGTTCTTTCTCTGGATCTGAGATCCACAGGACAAGTCTCCCACAAGTTGAGAATTTAATTCTCATCGGGAAAATCTTGTTCTTGAGAATAAAAAATTCAGGGAAAAACAAAGTTGAAAAAAAAAGAACATGGAGTCCATAATACTTCAGGAACTCAGTTCCTTCAAATCAAGAACTTAGTTCTTTAAAAACCCGATCCAAGATCCTCAAAATAGTGATCTTGGTGATCGTTAATGGTCAAAATACCATTAACAGAGGTTTAACCTCTTTGAAAGCATGAACATGAAGAACATGGAGTCCATAATACTCCAGAAACTTAGTTCCCTCAAAAAACAAGAATATAGTTCTTAAAGAACCCAATCCCAGATCATCAAAATAGTGATCTTGGTGATCGTTAATGGTCAAAATAGTATTAACAGAGATTTAAGTTATCTAAAAATATCAACAGAGATTAAATCTCCAAAAGAACTCAGCACCTCACGTGAAAAGCACGTGAGCATCCAAGGCCAAGTTACATAGCGCCTCACATGAAACAAACGTGAGTACCAGAAAACAAAAAAATTTAGCGCTTAGCACTAGTGTGGCGCCTCACATGAAACACACGTGAGCGCCAAAACTCAATACCTCACATGAAATACACGTGAGCGCTCAAAAGAAGCCAAAAGTTCAGCGCCTCATGTGAAATACACGTGAGTTCCACAAAAGATTAGTGCTTAGAACTATTATAGCACCTCACGTAATATACACGTGAGCGCTATATGTAACTGAGTGCTTAGCACCGCTGGGTGTTACAGAAACCCAATCTTAGCCCAAATTGGATAAGCTTATGTTTGTGATATCCAAACCGATCCGCATCCCATACCTTCTAAGTTAATCTTAGTCTCAAACAAGACATATGATTCTTAGAAGATCCAACATGATTTTTCCCTCAAATACGGGATTTGGTTCAAGGATACATCTCTTCACACCTCTGGTATATGTCGTTGTAATTCCTCAATGTCTTCAGAGAGGTGGTGGGTCCCGATAACCAACAACTCGTTCCTCGTCCCAACTTGATATAAAATTTCATCAAGACAGGGTATGATACATCCCACATTGATGCACTTCCAAATTGACGCACTTCCAAATTGACGTGCACACCTCAAATCGAATCACACTCCAAATTGGGCGCATTCTATGTCACCATCGTTCACTCCGTCATATAACAAATACATATGCGCGTAAGATGAATGTTGTGCCGAAATATTCCTAAACTAATATTCGCCTCAAACATGGCAATAATGGACCGAAATGTCCTTAAACTAATATTCGCCCTAAACACGGCGATAATAGACCGAAACTTCCTTAAACGAACATTCAACCCAAACAGGGAATGTTGGACCATGATGTCCTTAAACTAAAATAATTGAGCCCATATGCTTATTTTTTTCTAAGTTGATCCTAGTCTCAAATATGATTAACGATCCTTAGATCAAACCGAAATATCTCATGAACGGATGGACCTCACAAATATGAGAAATGCGTCCTAAGTTCATCCCCGTTGGAAAACCAAGCTACCAACATAGACCCTGTCAAGAAGATCCTTGACCCAAAACCCAAATCTAAAATGTACAAATTTGGACTAATTCGCGCCCTATGGAAGACGACACAAAGTAGTCTCCATATACAATCCACGGGCAACCAAAACAAACAAAATAACACACGACACGAAGTGAACTACCGGAGCAGGAGAAAGTTGTTATCGCAACACGATAACGTAATTAACTGCAGGGGATAGCGCATGTAAGGAAGAGCGTCCCCACAATCAAAAACCCCTCACAAATGAGGAAGAATCTGATAAAGTTTGCTACATCGGTCGAATCTATCCAAACTTCCGATATATGGTGTAATAAATCAACTTGGTATCTTCGGAGAGGTGGATAGATATGTCTAAATAGCATCTGCCCCCAAATTCAGACTAGACGTCCCAACGTCTCAGACCGGTCTTCGGCTGTAAACACCAACGTCTTGGCCCTTCAAAGCAACCTGGACATCCCGCTGGAGAAGAGAGACCAAGTACAAATAAGGATGGCTGCATAAAAGCAGCAGACCGCCTGATACTACAATGCTCGGGTCAAACACCGAGCATTCAATCAGGAGACTTAGCCCTCCGACGCAACGAATTCGCGAATTTTGAGACCAAGGGAAGCTACACAAGTTCTTCGCGAAGTGGGACGGCCCCTTCCTCATGACCGAGTTATTGCCCGGTAGAGCATACCACCTCTAAGATTCCTTAGGACATAACCATCCGCGGCCGTATAATGCCGAAAAGCTTAAATTGTATTGTTAAACTTGTACACCCTTTAATAATAAAGATTCTTGCTTCTCTGCAATCCGGACTATTTATCTCGATTCCATACCAAGACACTTGTTCATATCAGATTTTTGCATTTTCATACCGCCCAATTTTTGTCACATTGCATATCGGTAGATACTCTTGAGCCGTGTTTGCTAGTCAATTGCAAGATACAGGTTCTCGGTTCTAAAACGGTGAAATTCATGGAAAACACAACAAAATCCGGGTTCCTGCCAACCACTGAGAAAACACGGTCTCCGCTCGTCATCCGTATGTTGCCAGATACCAGTTTAGGAAGACAAAATGTCAAATCAATGTCACCTTCATGCACAAGGCTCAATGGTAGCATAAAATCCAAGAGATCTACGCGGAGCTCGAGGCAATCATGACAAAATCTTGACAAAAAGTACACCTTTTCCTCAACAGAAATTTTGGAAAAATCGGGGAGCCAAATTGAGAAAATATATGTACCAGAATAATGTAGACATCAGATCAGGCCAGCACCAAAAGTTGGGGGGCCCAATTCAACTAAACGGCCGCGGATCCGCGGCCAAAGTGGGGTCCAGGCCGCGGATCCGCGGCCGTTATGGCGCCAAACAGAAAGTGGTTTTGGGGGTAGTTGGGTCTTTTCATGTATGTTCTGTTGGTTGCCCTAGGTCTTCATTCTCCAGCCTATAAATACCCCAGAACTTTGTGAAGTGGGGAGTCCATTCTTGTATTTTCTTTTTCTAGGATTTAGTTCACTTCTTCTTCCTCTTCTCACCTCTTCTCCATTAAACTTGTAGTGAGCTTTTGAATGAAGAGTGATGAATAAAGAAGAACCATTTATTATCATGCTTATCTCTTTATTTTGTTAAATGCTCTTTCTTTACTTGTTGTAATTTTAATTGTTAAGTAGTTGTTGTTATTTGCTTGATTGTTTCTTTCTTCTCTCTTTTTCTTTATCATTCATACGACAATGATACTTACGCTTGATCCTCGCCAAGGTGAGGTCGCAAATAGTTAGTCGTATTCTTCTAGTCTCCTTCTTTCTATCTTTCTCCTTTGTTTGTCTTATTTTTCCGTATTATGAAGTGTGAGTAGTTTTATACTTGTTAGGGTAGGATAAGGGAAGTTTGAGAGAAGGAAATCTCTCTCACTCTTTCCTTGCCCAACAACTTGAATCGACTCCCGTTAATTGAACCACAATCCGCTCCTTACGGCACCCTATCCTACATGATAGCGGTGATTCCGTAGTGAGACCGGTTGTGGTTGAATTAACCGGAGGTTATGGATAAGAGCCAAGAACGGACGGACAAGCACCAAAAGGAAGGACTATGCGTTGGAAAGCCTAGCTTATACTCGCAAGTTCCTTCCTAGTCGTGCTAATCCCCGTTGTTGCCGATTACCGTAACACCGATATTAAGTGGGGCAACGAAAGATGTGGAGACTCCTAACTCAAACTAACCTAATCCTCACCCTAACAAGCTCTCTTTAAATATCAACTTACACTTAGATAACCACAACAAAATCTGAAAACCGGACTTAACTCGTTAAAACACTTTGAAAAAGACTCCCATCTCCCTGCGGACGACCCGTACTCAACCGGCTAGCTACAAGCGAAACCGTCTTGATTGCGGTATTTAAACTAAACTTGAACACGCACGTATCCTAACAATCAAATGGCGCCGCTGCCGGGGAGACGGTAGTTTATTTCCTTGTGTAATTTCGGGTTAATTTGTAAGTAAAAAAAAAAACGAAAAAAAATATACTTTGTAAAAGAAACCATCTTGTTATTCTTGATTAGTTTTTGTGCAAGTGTGCAGGAAATACGAAGCTCAAGATCGACGCCAAAGACGTTGGAAATACGGAGTTCAAGTACAGTGCCAAAGACGTGGGAAGATAGACCCACATTTCGCGGCTACACCGCGACGGACAAAACGAAGCATACGGTCTACTGTAAAGATCTGGAGCTAATACAGTGAGCAAGTAAAAATTCTAAAGATCCATAAAAGCATAGGAGACCCACAGAAGAACCCACACCAAATTTGATGGCCCAACTCTCTGTTCCTGCCGCGGAACCGCGGCAATAGAGGGCTTAGGCCGTGGTTCCGCGGCCACTTGGTGCCTTTGGGCTGCCAATTTTTCTGGGTAACTCTCTCTGCCTCTCTCCACTCCTCTGAACTCCAATAAACTGTGTTTTCTGCAGCCTTCTTTGCCCAAATTCTTCTCCCCCTTCCAATAAACTGTTCTTGTGCAGGATTCTTTGCGCCGCAAATAAAAATTGTTTGCAGTTGATTTGTTACTGTTTTGCATTCTTTAATACGGACTTAAGGGGCTTGAAACTAATCCAGATTGGGTGGGGATTTCATCACCCTTCCCAGGACCCCAAAAATCACTAAAGCATATGCATTGTCCATTGTAAATTAAAAAATACTGGACTTCAGCCCTAAGGACTTCACGCTCATTAGGAGAAGATAAACCGTGTTTAGAACCTCGCTTAACCGTATATTGATTACGGGGTGTCTAGGAAAGTGTTAAAGGCGCAACCGTCGAAAGAGAAAGGGTTATTTAATTAAGAAACTTCGCGAAAGCGTTGGACAACCTCCCCTTATCTCTGCACTTACCTGGCCCCGTGATCGGTGTATTTTTAAGCCTGTTTCTCGACACTGTTTAACTTCGAAAATCAAGTTCAGGAGCAGGTCTAGTAGACCTAGGCGACCGTAGATCTAGGTGTGATTGTGCATATCTTGTTTGTGATTGTTTAAGCCGTATTTCCGTACATACTTCTGTAAATCTCTTTCTAAAAAAAAAAAAAGAAAAAAGAAAAAAAAAATCAAAAACTTTTATAAAAACTTGCCCTTTGTCGCCAAATCCATTTTCACCCACCACCCATCGCCTTTCTTCATTGACGTTTTCTTACCCTCACCTTCTTCGCTTTGACTATACTAAACTCGTTTAGTGTATGTCCGCTTGGACTCGGGACACTAGCGCCCGTCTAGTCCGCGTTACGTTAGTCGCTACCGACTACGCGATCGACTCCGAAGTCGATACTCCGTCCACTCCTCTTTCACCCCTTCCTTTGCCGGCCAACTCCGACGTTGACCGGAATTCTGTTCATACATCTTCACCTTCACCTTCACCTTCACCAACCTCTTCTTCCGCGATGTCGGGATTCAATCCGAACATCTCTTTGACCACCGCTGGATTGGCTCCACCTCCTACGGAGACCAATCTCCCACCACCTCCGCCTGTTGTAGCGCCGCAGCGAATTGCGCTCCAGGATCGTTTCTACCCCACCCGTTCTGCACTTCCCACCTGCCTTTCTCTTCCTCCGGCCAATGGGGACAACTTTGAAATTAAGCCCCATTTCATCAACATGCTTCCACGTTTTCATGGGCTTGAAACTGAAGATGCCTATATCTTCATCAATAAATTTCAAAATGTCTGTGCCATGATGAAAACCACCCAGCTGTCGAACGATGCTATACGTCTACGGGTCATTCCGTTCACTTTATGCGATCTCGCTGAAAAATGGCTGTATAGCACCGCTTCCCACTCAATCACCAGCTGGGACGAGTTTGTTAAAGCGTTTCTGAAAAAATTCTATCCAAATCATAAGACCGCAAGAATTCGAAATGAAATCAATCAATTCTCCCAGCTTCCTTCTGAACCCTTCTGGAAGTGCTTTGACCGATACAAAGACCTTCTTGTTCAGTGTCCTCACCACGGTATAGAGAAATGGCAGCTCTGCCAAACCTTATACGAGGGACTGAACCCAGCAACGAAGCAGTTGCTGGAAACCATCTGTCAGGGCCACTTCCTATCAAAATCTGAAGAGGAAGCGTGGCAGTTCTTTGACGATCTTGCGGAGCAAACGCTACAGTGGGAGAGCACCAGACCGACTTCTTCTTCTTCTACCTCCACTTCTACCGGTCAGTCTAGGGTAGGAATCCACCAACTTGACGTCTCTATTGCGATGAAAGCTGAAATGGCTGCAATAACACGAAAGCTCGAAGCGATAGAGAGCAAATTTTCTGCTCCTGCTCCTGCCCCTGTTCTCCCCCTTCGTACCATCTGCGCTTGTTGTTCCGATCCTTCCCACTTGACCGAAGAGTGTCCTTACAATCCACCCTCGCAAGGACAGGATCAAGTTAATGCTGCCTTCCAGCAAAGACCGAGGAATGATCCATACTCTTCCACCTACAATCCCGGTTGGAGGAACCACCCCAATTTCGTCTGGAATCAGAATCAGAATCAATTCCAGGGCAACAATTTCCAAAGGGCCCCTCCGCCGCAACAACAAGCGCAACAACTCAACACCAATATCAGCAGCCCTTCCAACCCCAACCTTACCAAAACCAGACGAACAACTTTGCACCGAACAATTCTTTTCCACCAAACAACTTTGTTCCGTCGAACAACGATAAGGTTTCCTCGCTCGAGCGAAGTCTGGAGGCGTTTGTTAAACAATCGACTCAATCCACCGCCAACATCCAGTCTTCGATCCAATCTTTAGTGCAACACACCGCCGCACACGGGCAGAGCATCAAAACCATCGAGGCCCAGATTGCACAGCTGAACGCGGCCTTGAGCGAGCGAGAGAAGGGGAAGCTTCCGTCCCAGCCACTGCCAAATCCCGGTCACCCACATAATGCACATGTTGCTCTTGAACAACAAAACCATAATGTGAGTGCCGTGACTACGCTGAGATCGGGAAGGATGCTGCAAAACAACATTGGCAAGCGAATCATCGATGACACCCCGGCCGCTACTTCTTCTTCTTCTTCTTCTTCTTCTTCTTCTTCGTCTTCCGAGCCTATTCTCCGTTCTTCAACAGGCTCTCCTTCCTCTTCTTTTGCTATGAACGGACCCACTTCTCACTCCACGAAAACACCTATTCTGGGATCCGTTCCAACTCCACAATCTCCTCCTCCAGCATTAGACTCAACCAATTTTCAAAATGTTCCATTTCCAAACCGGTTGAGATATAACAAACAAAATCCATAAATGGAGAAGATTTTGGAGTTATTCAAGCAAGTTAACATTTACATTCCTCTTTTAGATGCTGTCCAACAAGTCCCGTCCTACGCGAAAATCTTAAAGGACTTGTACACGAAAAAGAGGAAGTCTCAGGTACCCAAGAAAGTTTTCTTGGCTAGTGCTGTGAGTGATGCCCTTACCCAATCTTTACCACAAAAACGGAAGGACCCTGGCTGTCCTACGATTTCAATTACCATTGGGGATAAGAACATCAACCGCGCACTATTAGATCTTGGTGCCAGTGTTAACTTGCTTCCGTATTCAGTATACGAGCAATTAGGCGTCGGAGAGTTGAAACCCACACACCGCACTCTCCAAATGGCCGACCGATCGATCACCCACCCTAGGGGTGAGCTAGAGGATGTATTAATAAAAGTCGGGGACTTCATATTCCCCGTTGACTTCATTGTCTTAGATACACAGCCTGTAGCTAACCCCCGGAATCAAATTCCGGTGATACTCGGTCGACCATTTCTCGCAACCTCAAATGCTGTGATCAATTGTCGCAATGGTTCAATGAACCTCTCTTTTGGAAATATGACGATTGAACTCAACATTTTTAGGTTGGGGAATCAGCCCGCCGAACCTAATGCTCATATACTGGACGTCTGCTCGATCCAGGAGATCACACCAGAAGAGTGTGAATTCGAGGAGTTTCCGTTTGACCACGATAATCTTGACGCCACAAGTGCGTTTCTCTTCGAACCTGCTTCCGTTTCTGCGCCCGATAACGAATACGAGTGTTTCACATTCTCGAACGATCTTAGCCGCGCACAACCCGAGTTTGAATCTTTCGACTTTCCGGATGAGTTACCTGAACCATCCGACTCGGTTGCCTACACTCGTTTTGAACCTTTGCTGGAGTCCTTTGAGTTCGAGACCCTTGCACCAGTCTTGCCTTCCATCATTTCACCTCCAACGCTCGAACTCAAGCCGTTGCCGTCTCACCTTAAGTATGCTTACTTAGGTGAGAACGAGACCCTCCCTGTCATCATTTCGGCTTCTCTAGCTCCCGAGCAAGAGAAAGCCTTTCTCGCGGTCTTGCACAGCAACAGGCAAGCTTTTGGCTGGTCCATGGCGGACATCAAGGGGATTAGTCCCCTGATCATTGAGCATCACATTCATCTAATGGATGATGCCAAACCAGCCCGGGATCCACAAAGACGTCTTAATCCAGTCATGAAGGAGGCTGTGAAGAAGGAGATCGTCAAATGTCTAGATAGTGATATCATTTACCCTATCTCTGATAGCCAGTGGGTTAGCCCCATTCACGTTGTCCCCAAGAAGTCGGGCATCACGGTCATCACCAACGAGGCGAATGAGTTAATCCCTACTCGCACCCAAACTGGGTGGCGAGTTTGCATTGATTACAGAAAACTCAACGCCGCAACGCGGAAAGACCACTTTCCGCTACCTTTCATTGACCAGATGCTGGAATGATTGGCCGGACATGAGTACTATTGTTTTCTTGATGGCTACTCTGGCTATAATCAAATTCCCATCGCCGAAAAAGACCAGGACAAGACCACTTTCACTTGTCCTTTCGGCACGTTTGCATATCGACGCATGCCCTTTGGGTTATGCAATGCGCCCGCTACCTTCCAGCGGTGTATGATGGGAATTTTTTCGGACATGGTGGAAAATTTTTTGGAGATTTTCATGGATGACTTCTCCATCTTCGGCGACTCCTTTGACGAGTCTTTGCTGCATCTTGACGCTGTCCTTACCCGATGTAAGGACAAGAATCTCACTTTGAACTGGGAGAAATGCCACTTCATGGTGCGCGAAGGTATTGTCTTAGGACATATCATCTCGCAAAATGGCATAGAGGTTGACAAAGCAAAGATTGAGGTCATTTCCAATCTGCCTCCTCCCCGATGCGTCAGAGATATCCGAGCCTTCCTTGGCCATGCCGGTTTCTATAGACGGTTTATCAAGGACTTTAGCAAGATTGCTAGGCCCTTGACGCTTTTGCTGGCCAAGGATACACCTTTTGACTTCAACTCGAGCTGTGTGACTGCATTCGAGTCACTGAAACACTCACTGACTTCTGCTCCCGTTCTCTCTTCTCCTGACTGGACGCACCCATTCGAGATTATGTGCGATGCATCCGACTTTGCCATCGGTGCTGTCCTTGGACAACACATCAACAAGATGCCGCACGTAATCTATTACGCTAGCCGAACCCTGAACGACGCACAACTCAATTATACAACAACTGAGAAGGAATTCTTAGCTGTTGTATTTGCTCTAGAAAAGTTCAGGCCCTACCTCATCGGCTCTCCAGTCATTGTCTACACGGACCATTCAGCTCTGCGCCATCTTTTTGCGAAGAAAGATGCCAAATCTCGGTTAATACGTTGGATCCTCTTGCTTCAAGAGTTTGACCTTGTCATTAAGGACAAAAGAGGATGTGAAAACGTAGTTGCCGACCATCTCTCACGACTTCCTTCTTCGCCTTCGCTTCCAATTCCAATTAATGACGTTTTCCCGGATGAACAACTCTTGACAGTATCATGCGAACCCTGGTTCGCAGATATTGTGAACTATTTGGCCACGGGATTACTACCGACCGAATGGTCGAGTCAGGACAGACTTCGCTTCTTATCCCAAGTAAAACACTTTTACTGGGACGAACCCTACTTGTTCAAGTACTGTCCCGACCAGATTATTCGTCGGTGTGTCCCTGATGAGGAATTCAAGAGTGTGCTGTCATTTTGCCACGATCAAGCGTGTGGCGGGCACTTTGGGCCCAGAAAGACAGCTGAGAAGATCTTGCAATGTGGTTTCTACTGGCCACAACTTTTCAAAGACGCTCACGACTATTGCAAGACTTGCTCCCGGTGCCAACACATGGGCCGGATATCCCGGAGGAACGAGATGCCGCTCCAACCGATCTTGGTTGTGGAGATTTTCGATGTTTGGGGGATAGACTTCATGAGGCCGTTTCCCAGCTCTTTTGGGAACTTGTACATCCTTCTAGCTGTTGATTACGTCTTTAAATGGGTCGAGGCTGTGCCCAGCCGGACTAACGACAACAAGGTTGTCGTTAGGTTCCTTAAAGAAAACATTTTCTCCCGGTTTGGGCACCCCCGAGCGATCATTAGCGACAATGGAAGTCATTTCTGCAACAGGACTTTCGAGGCCTTGATGCGGAAATACTCCATTAATCATAAGCTTTCTACGCCCTACCACCCCCAAACCTGCGGGCAGGCCGAAGTTTCAAATCGACAAATCAAGCAGATATTGGAGAAGACGGTTTCCAAGAACCGTAAGGATTGGTCTCTGAAACTCACTGATGCCCTTTGGGCATTTAGAACCGCTTATAAGACCGACCTTGGCATGTCTCCCTATCGGCTTGTATACGGAAAAGCCTGCCACCTACCTGTCGAAATCGAGCATCGCGCATTTTGGGCGATTAAGGAGCTGAATCTGTCTCTTGAGGACGCGGGCAGCCATCGGAAGCTGCAGCTGAACGAACTGAGCGAGCTTAGGGATGAGGCTTACGACAACGCGGTTGTCGTTAAGAATCGAACGAAGGTGTTTCACGATAAACACCTTTTGCGCAAAACCTTCGTACCTGGTCAGCAGGTACTTCTTTACGACACCCGACTTCACTTCCATCCTGGAAAGCTCCGATCTCGCTGGAAAGGGCCGTATTTTGTGCGGAATGTGTATCCGCAGGGCGCTGTGGATTTGGAAAATCCAAAGGACGGTTCACTCTTCAAGGTAAATGGACACCGATGCAAACCGTACCTTAGCGCCGAACCAACAGAGGAGCTCCTGTTCTTACAGGAGCCGGTTTACCTTGCATGATCTTCCTCTGCCTACCTCCAAACTTCGGTTATCCAGCCAAGAACAGTAGACACTGTTCCAAATAAGTTTGGGGGTATGTACAAACCATTTTGTTTATATTTGTGTATATTCTTTTTCTTTTCTTTAAAAACAAAAAAAACAAATAAAAATTGTGTATCACTAACCGACAATTTTGAACCTTCCAACTGCTCTCTTCATGCAATGACAGTGAGGACACTGTCCAGTTTAAGTTTGGGGGTACGCTCGGTACGCATTTCTTACCTTCGCATTCATATGTATATTTTGCATCTGCATATTAAAATCCATAAAATCCATAAAAATCTGAAAATTTTCTAAAAAAATATAAAAACTTTTTTGTCAAGTTAGCTTATGGAAGAACTTTGATTCAACATTTCGACGGTTTTTGTTTGAAAAAATAGGAATAACTAAATCTTATGTTTGGATTTTGAAAACCTAAAAGATAACCCTCCTTTAAAGTTAACTATAGCTGATATACGTCTTTACATCACACTACACGTGTCGTAAGATTTTGGCAATTAGATGACAAGTCTTTCATGTTTAAACTTTTAAACAGATAAATGATTTTCTGAGGATCAAATAGGTTTGTTCTGAAATAAGTAATGTCAAGAATAGTTTATGAAGTAAAGCGAATATGAAGGAATGTTATTGATGCCGTAATTGGAGCTAAGTCTGAAAAATAACCCATCGAAAACTTGATTGGAATGATTACACACCAAACCCACTAGACACGTCTTTTATCCAAAAAAATATATTTGAACTGCCGGTTATATCTCCGTTCGTATTAAATCATCAGATTTTCACGCCAAACTGTCTTTTGTTTTTGGACCTAGGTAACTTGAGTAATTAAGTCCGCTGGGGTGTTTCTACACCTAATGCCCTAAAATCAACTGGTTTGGGTGCATTGGCCCAAAGCTCGCTAAGAAGCCTAGAAAGTCCAGTTTAAAACAAAGTCAAGGAAGTGTTCTCTCCGAGTTAAAATTCCTAACGGTTCTTTGTGTGAGAATAATCTTGATAAAAGACAGGCTTTTAAAAAAAAAAATTTTAACGGAGATATGAAGGTTTTACTCTTTGATAAAGACTATTGCACGTTCACAGAGGTGTGTATGAAATGAAAACAAGAAAAAGGTGGAGTGAAAAATACGACTTAGTTTCCTGTTAAGGAAGATAGAAATTCTGAAGTTGAAACCTTACTGGAAAACGAAACTTGAAAAATGGTTAACTCTTTATAAAACTTATGTGATCCTTTTAAAATTGTTATCTGGGCTTTATTGTGCGACATGATGACTTTAATCGACCTTTCGGGAACTTAACGACACTATTTGCACTGCACGTAAAGACATATAAAATCTATAGTTAAATAAGAAGCGAGGTGTGAAAAATAAAGGTTCGATGGTCTAGACTTAGGATTATAGAATTGTTATTTTCTAAAACAAAACTTTAGGGTTTGAAGCTTAGTTATTTTACAAAACCAACTTGACCGGATTTTGTGGGTAGTATCCGCTGAAAACCCTCAGGAGACAACACTCCTCCTACTAGGGACACCTAGAGGTTTAACGGCTTGTTGCACATGCTCAGTGCAATCGCGTTCCCTGCGAAAGTGAGGTTAGGAAATTTTTTTTTGGAATAAATGGGCTTTGCTCGGGACGAGCAAATGATAAGTTTGGGGGTATTTGTTCATATCAGATTTTTACATTTTCATACCGCCCAATTTTTGTCACATTGCATATCGGTAGATACTCTTGAGCCGTGTTTGCTAGTCAATTGCAGGATACAGGTTCTCGGTTCTAAAACGGTGAAATTCATGGAAAACACAACAAAATCCGGGTTCCTGCCAACCACTGAGAAAACACGGTCTCCGCTCGTCATCCGTATGTTGCCAGATACCAGTTTAGGAAGACAAAATGTCAAATCAATGTCACCTTCATGCACAAGGCTCAATGGTAGCACAAAATCCAAGAGATCTACGCGGAGCTCGAGGCAATCATGACAAAATCTTGACAAAAAGTCCACCTTTTCCTCAACAAAAATTCTGGAAAAATCGGGGAGCCAAATTGAGAAAATATATGTACCAGAATAATGTAGACATCAGATCAGGACAGCACCAAAAGTTGGGGGGCCCAATTCAACTAAACGGCCGCGGATCCGCGGCCAAAGTGGGGTCCAGGCCGCGGATCCGCGGCCGTTATGGCGCCAAACAGAAAGTGGTTTTGGGGGTAGTTGGGTCTTTTCATGTATGTTCTGTTGGTTGCCCTAGGTCTTCATTCTCCAGCCTATAAATACCCCAGAACTTTGTGAAGTGGGGAGTCCATTCTTGTATTTTCTTTTTCTAGGATTTAGTTCACTTCTTCTTCCTCTTCTCACCTCTTCTCCATTAAACTTGTAGTGAGCTTTTGAGTGAAGAGTGATGAATAAAGAAGAACCATTTATTATCATGCTTATCTCTTTATTTTGTTAAATGCTCTTTCTTTACTTGTTGTAATTTTAATTGTTAAGTAGTTGTTGTTATTTGCTTGCTTGATTGTTTCTTTCTTCTCTCTTTTTCTTTATCATTCATACGACAATGATACTTACGCTTGATCCTCGCCAAGGTGAGGTCGCAAATAGTTAGTCGTATTCTTCTAGTCTCCTTCTTTCTATCTTTCTCCTTTGTTTGTCTTATTTTTCCGTATTATGAAGTGTGAGTAGTTTTATACTTGTTAGGGTAGGATAAGGGAAGTTTGAGAGAAGGAAATCTCTCTCACTCTTTCCTTGCCCAACAACTTGAATCGACTCCCGTTAATTGAACCACAATCCGCTCCTTACGGCACCCTATCCTACTTGATAGCGGTGATTCCGTAGTGAGACCGGTTGTGGTTGAATTAACCGGAGGTTATGGATAAGAGCCAAGAACGGACGGACAAGCACCAAAAGGAAGGACTATGCGTTGGAAAGCCTAGCTTATACTCGCAAGTTCCTTCCTAGTCGTGCTAATCCCCGTTGTTGCCGATTACCGTAACACCGATATTAAGTGGGGCAACGAAAGATGTGGAGACTCCTAACTCAAACTAACCTAATCCTCACCCTACTTACAATTAGATAACCACAACAAAATCTGAAAACCGGACTTAACTCGTTAAAACACTTTGAAAAAGACTCCCATCTCCCTGCGGACGACCCGTACTCAACCGGCTAGCTACAAGCGAAACCGTCTTGATTGCGGTATTTAAACTAAATTTGAACACGCACGTATCCTAACAATCAACACTGCGCAAGGCTAACGGGCAGCCTCCTACCCGTCGTTCTCATTCAAAACGGGTAGTTTCCTGCCCGACCTAACTGATGGTTTGAAGCCCTCTCACGATCTTATAGGCTGTCTCCAGCCCGGCTCGAAGGTAAGGGAAGTAACCCAGGCTAGCCCTTTACTCAGGTAAATAATACGCGGGTGCACCTATAGGTAGCTGTTGGCTATAGTGCCCTCAAGTCAATTATTGAATCGCAGGAACGCGATAGCGATGATTGAGGGAGGACCTATACTGGTAGAACAATCTTACTCAAGATGATAATATGCTATCTGTTTTGTCTTTATCACCATGTAAAGCATTAGGTGGCCATACAGATCATTATTACATGTTGATAAAGCCCATAAGATTCTTGGTTGACTACCAGCATTATGATGGAGATCATATAAGTGGGAGCTGGGTGTTCTATAAGCACATCCTTAAAATGTCCCTAGTCGTGGGAGTATCAAGACTGGGCATCAGTACTCCAGAGTAGACTAGTATATACTTATCAAGACCCCGACGAGGGGCAATGGACGGTCTCACAAGCCATTGGTGTATGTCCGTCACCTATGATAGTATACAGGTGCTCATTGGGTTATGAGTACACTGGACAGGACTCGCCGGGAATATGCTAGTTGGTATTATACCTATTGTCAGATAGCAGTTCCCAGGTGACATGAGTACAACTTAGTCTGTCGACCTGAGATCGTCATTTGTCTCATGTGAGTTCCCACTGTGCTTTGATTACTATCCTACCACGGCTCAAAGGAGTCGTGCAAACATGTTTTAGTTGGGTACAGTCCCGAGCCACATGGAGGCAGTGAGCGGATCGTCGGGGATTCGTCTCTCCCGGTATAGGGGGTTGATGTCGCACAGTGCACGGGTGGCTATCACCAGAAATCCTCGGCCGGGGTAGTCGAGAATTACTGATTTGGATCAGTAGTTTCTCAGTGGTGATGGGCTTCATACCGATACGAAATATCACGTTATTAGGGGTCTGACTTTATCCACACCCATAGACTCGATATGCGATACTCTTAGACGAACAGACCGGAATGTATGGAGATTGTCACGGACAGGCTCAGTAAGGGTTTGGATGAGCTTGCTCGTCGGCCTTACTTTCGCTCAATACCTGGGTAGCCATTACGTACAGCTAGTGTCGCTGACATGCTTGTGGTTAAACCCACTACCAGCGTATTGACGAGTCTTTAGAGTCCCACACAGAGGGTTTCCCTGGTTCTGACGAAATGATGTAGTAGCCGTATTGGATACGTGCAGGGTTCCGATCGATTGATGTACTTTGTATCCGGACTTTCGATCAGACAGTTGATAATACTAGCCGGCTCGGGTTTGAGCAGGATTATTAAATCAGGTATTGATTTAATAATTTACGTATATGTATTTCGATACGTATATTCTAGTATTATGTTCTTTGTGTTATTCTATCTCTTTGGGTATTCGTATTTCGGTACGAATGCAGGTATGTATATACAGTAGAATATAATCCGTATTTTTACCGGAAAACATTCTAGAAGGTGGCCACCTCATTTTTGGGATTTGACCATTTATTGGAAATGGTAAATGAGGTGGAAATTGAGATTTGAAAGGAGTATGGTGAGAACCATGCTTGCATAGTGTGCACAATTGAATTATTAATTCATTTGTGCATACTATTCAAGTATGGGTGCTTTTTTTTAAAATGAAACAAATGTTTTACAAAACCCAGCATGCTCATTTTCTCTCTCATGGTGAGCTTCATTATTTTGAGCATGAGTTTTTCTTGAGCTCTCCCTCACCATTTATGCTTCACTCCTTTCTTGATTTTCCATGGTTGCTTCCACCTTCATTCACTACCTCCTCTCAACCCTCTCATGTGTTGAGAATCATGAGAGGAGGTGAGATGAGATAGCTAAACACTTGGTACACTCACTACATCCTAGGTTTTCTAGAGTAGAAACCTAGAAACCCTAGTTGCTTCACTTGCATCCATTATGTGGAGCTAGAGCCATGACTACATCCCTCGGGTGGATCGTCTTCGACGAAGGAAGACCGGCGACCAAATTCAACCGGGCACACTTCAAGGAGCTAAGGAGAAAGATGGAAGACCGAAGGACTTGGTTCATTTGGAATAATCTTTCTAACTTTGTAGTTTAGCTTCTATAGTTGGCTAGTATAGGGTTTATGGTTTCGATCTTGGGCGTGGTTTAGTTTGCGCCAGATTTTTTATACGACGTTTTTGTTCCGCATCGGCCACTTTTGATGGCCAGGGAACCGGCGAAACCCAGCAGTGGTATCAGAGCCACCCATAAACCAATATTAGCTAGTTTGCACAAAGTTAGAATATCAATCGACCAATTTTCCAAATCGTATTTCCGTTTTGCCATGGTTTCTGTCGATTTTCAAACTTGCTCAAAAAATCTTTCTGTATAGCTTAAAAATCCATGCAGGCATTTGGAGAGCACCACAAGAAATTTGGACACTTGAATCAATATTTTAGCCGCGGAACCGCTGCAAAACATGCCATTTGGCGATGGTTCCGCCGCTCTTTTGTGGCCAAACGTCTCTAAATTTTTTCTGGCACTCTAATTAATGGAAATATAATTTTTGTGATATTTAGTTTTGGCCCAGATTCGTTTGAGTGCTGGTTTGTACTTGGGGCCTATGCAGATAAATTTAGTCGATCGAAATTTTAACCGTGTGTTTATCAGTACTTAGATTAGCATCTGCGACCGTGAATGTCACTTGATTGGTATAACCCGTTTAACTGCTATATGTTTTTTAGACGAGTTTGCGAACATGAAATTCACGTTGATGTTCTGTGATTATGCTGATATCGTAGTTGGATTGTCGTAGTGGATAGCCGGTGGTGCAATATTAGTAATACAGTTCAGATTCATTTGTACATTTTGCGAGGCGAGCGTCCGACATGTGGACAGCCATCACTGCTAGCTTGTATATTATTTGTTTGGAGCACGACCGGGTTGAGGTCGATGTCACCCTTGTACATATATTTTTTTTCTTTTCTGTACTAGGATTACCCCGCGGTAGAGTGCACGAATAGCCGGGTTCTAAAGGACAACGGGCCTGCATCTCATGGCGTTGAGACGGAGGGGGACTTACTCTAAAATTAACGGGCTATTCGCCGCACTCGTAGGGGATATAGGTTGACCCACGGAGAAGTGCTCAAGTTACTAGATTCCGTGAAGTGTTAGGTGGCCCATTTACTTTGTTGAAGGGGGTTGCCTCACTTCTGGGATTGGCGGATAACTTGTCGTGCTCGTAAGGGTCTAGGGTTTTCATTGCACAGGCTATCCACACGACTAGGGAACGTCGGGTTTTTCATTTGTGGCTCAAAGGAAACTCGGAGCTCCCAGATTATCCGTTTGTTCTGTGATGCTTATCGCTATTCTGTGATGTTGCATATATCATGCCTGGGACGATTGTTATATATATATATATATATATATATATATATATATACACACACACTAGTAGATGTTGTATATGTTTTGCACCCGTGCTAGTCCAGCCCCCGTTCTGTCATTAGTTAAGTAACCTAACGGGTGATGACGGGGCCCAGTGGCGAATGCGGATGGCATATACGTACATTTTATTTTCGTTCCTTTTATCTGGTGTGATATGGATTAATTGATGGGACTGTATTGATTCTGATCAATGCAAGGATAAAACAAACCTATTTGATATTGTTGGAGCCAATTTTGAAAACTGATATTACAGACGTTTTCTTTTGCTTTGCATCGTGGTATTCAGTTTAGAATATCCAGCACCTCATTCAACGAGGAAAGAGCCGAGATCCCTTCACCGTGAGTGACCTCTTGAGCAAAAGTTTGCGTCATCGTAATAACTTCACTATAGTCGTTTCTTTTTCTTTGCATCGTGGTATTCAGTTTGGAATATCCTGCACCTCATTCGACGAGGAAAGAGCCGAGATCCCTTCACAGGGAGTGACCTCTTTAGCAAAAGCTTGCGCCACTATAAATTTGTAAAGTTATTCGGTTCCTTCAATGATATTAAGTTCATTGCGTTAAAGGTTTTTCGCCAAAAACCAGCCGTAGCCCTCCGTCATTTCAGATAGGTATCTATTAGTATTCATGCTATGTATTTTGACCTTCGCTAAGACATAGTGTTTGGTAACTAGTGGGTGCTTATCTGTAGTATATATAGATGCATTAGTCTAGGACAGGCGTACAACTGTTTTGGCCTTCGTCAAGGGCTTGTACGAATGGGTCTAGATTAATCTGGATAATGACGGGTTGAACTTGACTTGCGACTTATGATGTTTTGGCCTTCGTCAAGGTCATAAGCCGCTTGGGGAAAAAACTACATCGGGAGTTTCAAACATACAGGAAACTTGCCAGGCATGCACATACCTTCTAGAGTATGGTGACTTGAGTGGCTTCCATCAAGTTATCATGCGGTGATAGTTGGATTCCGATTCCCACTGATGAGCAGGTGTTACTCCTCGGGTGATTTTAGATGATCCCGACTAATTCTCCTTTTGGGTTTGGGGAGAATTCGAGAAAACAGTGGGAGTCATCCTGATTAGATAAAGTGATTAACCATTCTGATCTAGGTTAGAGTGCACGCTGAGTGTTTCTTTTCTCTCTCTCTTTGGCAGCGACCATAACCCGACCTAAACTAAAACTCATGAACCAAGTTAACCGAACAATCTTAAAACACTTTGACTTTTGGATTGTCTGTTAGTCGCATATATCATTGCCACTCATTCTTTCCCTTTTGCATTTCTCCAGAACACCCCGTATCACTATGAGGATCCATATTTATTGGATATACCATCGTACAGTTACATACGAACTCGAAGGAACTTGTTCCAGATTCGAGGATGGTTTCTGGTTCTGGAGAAATAGAATAGGATTATTCAGTTGTCTTTTCTCTTTACCTTCTCTCAGGTTGCGAGTGCTCCTGGTATAAAGAGAGTACACCTATTGCGCTTATTGGATAGTCTTATTCTAAACCTTAGGCTGGTGCCGAAGGGTAGGGAAGGAAGAAATCCAATTAGCCTACAAGTGGTGTACAGAAGGTAATAAGTAAAGAGATTGGAGTGAGGGCATGGAAGTATACGTTTACTGTAATGAATCAGGATAGTGGAAGAGGCATTACTGGGAATAACAGGTTACCCCTTCGAAACATTTTCATGTTCACTGTGCAAAGTTAATTGAAAAATGATTTCCCAATTAAATCCTGACTCCAGGGTATGTATTTACAAAGCTTGATACTCACATCTGTATGGTGTTACAGATGCTGAGTGGGAGTAGAATATTGGGAATTTGGTGATCATATCCTCAATATATCAGAATTCTTTGTAATTGGTGATATTTGAGGAAATCACCAGGGTTTTGCCGGACGGCAAATATTTGGTTTTGAATATCCGTCGTTATGCACCAATTTCAAACTGATATATCTGGACATTTATTTATAAAGTGAGATATAACTTTTGAAATTATGCCTATGACATTTACCTATATCAGTTGATGGTTAGGTAAGGTGCATTCAACAACGGTGTAATTCTTCTTAACCATAGTACGGTTTTCAACCTACGACGCACATGGTTTGAGTTATTAAAGTCGGTGGAATTATACAGAGTATTATATGTTGTCCGATGTCTATTAGGACAAAAGGGTTGGTACTCATACTACATTCTGTTTACTCATGACTTCTCTAGTTTTAGACAAGTATTTCGTAGAAATACAAGGTCCAAATTTTGAGAAGTCATAAGTATAAGAATAAAGTAGAGAACCATATGTTACAAGTATCAGGATTCTTCAAGGTGATCGAAGATGTAGATACTTGTGTTAGGTATTCCGTTGTAATTAATAGTTTTGAGAACTTACTTCTCTTTCAGGTTACTCATTTGTGGATACACTCCTAGATGAGTAATGCTGATTGGACTCATTCCATTTGGTTGATATGCACTGGAGACAGCTGCATGATTTTGAATCTGGTTCCAATTAAATTAGTGCCTTTGTTTCTATATTGGATATAGAATGGATTCATATCTTAACGATATTAAGGTATATGGAGTAGTCCGGCTGATACTTAAAACCAGAATCTGGACAAACTCAAGGCACGTTTCAGTAATGGCAGTTTGTGGGTTATCCCGGGCATTGACGATGGGTTAACTTTCTACCATCTGGAAGATCAATAGTTATATTATTCTTGACTCGCCACAGTTTTAGTAAAATAGATTTTTTTCAAGAAAACATTAGTAGGAGTATGGTAGAACTGGAAGTGATTCCAGAACCACAAACGATTACTGAAAATTTAATAGAACCTGGGGATTCAATTGGTTTCGACAATCCATTAGCCACTCCGCAGATTTGGTGGGTAACCTCTGGCACCCGAGAGGTACTTCGGTCTTCTCAGAGATGGGACAATCCATTAGGCACTCCGCAGATTTGGTGGGTAACCTCAGGCACCCGAGAGGTACTTCGGTCTTCTCAGAGACGGTAACAGGGAGGTTCTTGTTTACCCAAACTTGACACTACTGTTGTTCTAGACTATGAGACCCGGCAGGAGGATAAGTATAACGTCGTTCTAAACTAGATTTAGAATTGCACGTGTATATGACTATGCCAGAGGGTTGTTATAGTCAGTGGGAGCAACGGAAGCATAGTGGACATGTAGCTTATGTCTATTTATAGACTAAAGCGGATATAGCGGAAATAGATCATTTAGTTTTGATGTGATAGTCATAGAGTTTGACTTCATCAGAACAACAGATGGATCTATATTTGAGAAGGTAGAAGGGAGGATGTCCTGGTATTTGGATGACATGCTCTAGATAGGAAGTGATATTTCTATACTACGATCGGTTATACTGTGGTTGTCACAGGGAGTTTCTCCACATAAGATCTAGATAAAATATCAGGGATTCTGGTGACTAGATCTATGGCTTTAGATCTAGATTTGGGAAGTGTCCCAATTCGGGTACTTGACACTATTCTAAAGTGTTTTAGAATGGACGACTTCTGGCGAGGTGGTGTACCCGCGGGTGATGGAGTCACCCTCTCCAAAGAGATGTCTTCTAGACTGATGAAGAGAGGGATTTGCATGATTGGCATATCACTTGCTTAGGCAATTGAGTCAATCATGACATGTCAAGTAAAACACTACATATTTGTTTTTGCACTGGCTGCAAGCAACATATATTAATCCAATCCTGGGGAAACATTAGGAAGCAGTTATGAATATAAGTGAATGTTCTTGGTATATGGTAACGGAAGCCTCCTTCAGGAGGCGATTATCATTTCAGGCTTCCAAGGTGACCTGGATGGCATAGTGGCTGTCAGAGTTATAGTTTTCCCTCTTCTGACCGGCAGTATGTTAGACAGGTGGTCCAAGCAGATACTGAAGCAGGCATGGCGCAAGATACTAATTAATATCAGTAGATGATACAGTCTAAATAAGTTTGTTGGATTTGGAGTTCATTGATGAACTGGATCCCATCAGATATCCAAACAAATTCTAAGACAAGGTATTGCTCATTCCGAGAGATGGTCTTTCTCCGCGAAGTTGAGATATTGAGAGATAAAGATAGAAACACTGGAGTGGATCCACTCACTGAGGTTATTTCTCGAACGCAATTGTTTCACAAACGGGCTTTGTGAGACTGATTAGTAGAGAAGTTGGGTGTTCGGTATCACACGGGCTGTGAGTATGCGACATCGCAATAATTAGCCTTAAGTGCAAGTAGGAGATTGTTGGCTATAGTGCCTTCAAGTCAATTATTGAATCGCAGGCACGCAATTATGATGATTGAGGGAGGACCTATACCGGTAGAACAATCTTACTCAAGATGATAGTATGCTATCTGGTTTGTCTTTATCAACATGTAAAGTATTAGGTGGCACTATAAATCACTATTACATGTTGATAGAGCCCATAGGATTCTTGTTTGACTACCAGCATTATGATGGCGATCATATAAGTGGGAGCTGGGTGGTCTATAAGCACATCCTTAAAATATCCCTAGCCGTGGGAATATCGAGACTGGGCATCAGTACTCCAAAGTAGACTAGTGTATACTTATCAAGACCCCGACGAGGGGCGATGGCCGGTCTCACAAGCCATTGGTGTATGTCCGTCACCTATGATAGTATACATGTGCTCATTGGGTTATGAGTACACTGGACAAGACTCGCCGGGAACATGCTAGTTGGTATTATACCTATTGTCAGATAGCAGTTCCCAGGTGACATGAGTAAAGCTTAGTCTGTCGACCTGAGATCGTCATTTGTCTCATGTGAGTTCCCACTATGCTTTGATTACTATCCTACCACGGCTCAAAGGAGTCGTGCAAACATGTTTTAGTTGGGTACAGTCCCGAGCCACATGGAGGCAGTGAGCGGATCGTCGGGGATTCTTCTCTCCCGGTATAGGGGGTTGATGTCGCACAGTGCACGGGTGGCTATCACCAGAAATCCTCGGCCGGGGTAGTCGAGAATTACTGATTTGGATCAGTAGTTTCTCAGTGGTGATGGGCTTCATACTGATACGAAATATCACGTTATTAGGGGTCTGACTTTATCCACACCCATAGACTCGATATGCGATACTCTTAGACGAACAGACCGGAATGTATGGAGATTGTCACGGACAGGCTCAGTAAGGGTTTGGATGAGCTTGCTCGTCGGCCTTACTTTCGCTCAATACCTGGGTAGCCATTACGTACAGCTAGTGTCGCTGACGTGCTTGTGGTTAAACCCACCGCCAGCGTATTGACGAGTCTTTAGAGTCCCACACAGAGGGTTTCCCTGGTTCTGGCGAAATGATGTAGTAGCCGTATTGGATACGTGCAGGGTTCCGATCGATTGATGTACTTTGTACCCGGACTTTCAATCGGACAGTTGATAATACTAGCCAGCTCGGGTTTGAGCCAGATTATTAAATCAGGTATTGATTTAATAATTTACGTATATGTATTTCGATACGTATATTCTAGTATTATGTTCTTTGTGTTATTCTATCTCTTTGGGTATTCGTATTTCGGTATAAATGCAGGTATGTATATACAGTAGAATGTAATCCATATTTTTTCCGGAAAACATTCTAGAAGGTGTCCACCTCATTTTTGGGATTTGACCATTTATTAGTAAATGGTAAATAAGGTGGAAATTGAGATTTGAAAGGAGTATGGTGAGAACCATGCTTGCATAGTGTGCACAAATAAATTATTAATTCATTTGTGCATGCTATTCAAGTATGGGTGCTTTTTTTTAAAATGAAACAAATGTTTTACAAAACCTAGCATGCTTATTTTCTCTCCCATGGTGAGCTTCATTATTTTGAGCATGAGTTTTTCTTGAGCTCTCCATCACCGTTTGTGCTTCACTCCTCTCTTGATTTTCCATGGTTTCCTCCACCTTCATTCACCACATCCTCTCAATCCTCTCATGTGTTGAGAATCATGAGAGGAGGTGAGATGAGATAGCTAAACACTTGGTACACTCACTACATCCTAGACTTTCTAGAGTAGCAACCTAGAAACCTAGTTGCTTCAGTTGCATCCATTATATGGAGCTAGAGCCATGACTACATCCCTCGGGTGGATCGTCTTCGACGAAGGAAGACCGGCGACCAAATTCAACCGGGCACACCTCAAGGAGCTAAGGAGAAAGATGGAAGACCGAAGGACTTGGTTCTTTTGGTATAATCTTTCTAACTTTGTAGTTTAGCTTCTATAGTTGGCTAGTATAGGGTTTATGGTCTCGATCTTGGGCGTGGTTTCGTTTGTGCCAGATTTTTTATACGTCGTTTTTGTTCTGCATCGGCCACTTTTTATAGCCAGGGAACCGGCGAAACCCAGCAGTAGCCGACCTAAGTCTCGCTCCGCCTATCTTACCTCAACTCCGGGGCGAAGGATTGAAGGAGGGGTACAGATCTACCTACACTTAGAAAACAGAAACGAATATTCTGACATTCTGAGCAAAAGAAAAATTCATTAATAAGAGGTATTCTAGACTCCTCATCCTTACAAAAGTGTCTGGGGGCTTGCAAAAGAAAACACTAGTTTGTCGCTTAACAATTACAACGAAGGAGGGAGTGGATCTTGGACACATTGGTCGTGGTACTCAAAGCAGAGATCCGCCAGCCGATCCCATGCAGCATCCCATCGCTCCTTTTGCCTATATCCATGGACCCAAGAAGCTATGGTGCCGTTAGGGACCTCCGCCGTCGCGCATGAAGCCATGATCAATCTCTGTTGAAAAGATCGGTGCAAAAGAACTATTGAGTGATTTCGTCTGCTCTTCGAGATCAAGCCTAACTCATGGGCCGTGCACATCTTATCGACAGTTTTGTCCAGCGCTTGTTGGGACAACGCCCTAAAAAGGCCGAGGGAAGACTTCCAGATCGCATGAACAAAAAAATATAAGAAAGATGGTCGACATAAGAGTAACCACCCATAATGACATTCCAGCCGACCTATCACAGCCTCATATTTCGCCTTGGAGATGTCGTGGTTGTAATAGTAGACGTCGTCATGGGACACAATATCTCGAATGTTGTACGTGTTGCCGACCATCGGAAAATGATTGACTATGAAGGTCGGAGAAAGAAAAAAGGCAGGAGCCGGAGACAACTAAGAGCAAATCGAGAGAAGTGCCTAAGAGGAAAATGAGACTCCTCTATTTACATCCTCAACGAAAATTCCCCTACAGTCGAGATTCTCTCCCGCCAAGGCGCGAATTATGGAGCATCGCATCCATTGGATAAGGTGTCGCTACGCGGCTTCCGTCCATTGGCCACCTTCCTTTCACGCGGATCCGGGCAGATTGAACGATGCCGCCAGAAGATACGCGCAGATCTCAAAATACCTGCCATGTGCCACGTAGCACCAGGAATCGGGGAAGCGAAAACGTCAACGTCAAAGAAATTTGGCCTTCCATTGATCTGAAACCCTCTCACAAGGCCGCCGGGTAGCTTTCTGCCCCGCCAATTCGCAGCGAGTAGATTTCTGCACGGCCCAAACTATGGATCTGAAGCCCTCTCATGAGGCCGCTGGGTAGCTTCCTGCGTAGCCAATTCGCAGCGAGCAGATTCCTGCTCGGCACAAACTGTGGATCTGAAGCCCTCTCACGAGGCCGCTGGGTAGCTTCCGGACCGGCCAATTCGCAGCGAGTAGATTCCTGTTCGGCCCACACTGTGGGTCGGAAGCCCTCTCACGAGGCCGCTGGGTACCTTCCTGCCCGGCTAATTCACAGCGAGTAGATTCCTGCTCGGTCTAGACTATGAACCCAAGTCCCTGCACGGGAAGACTCCTGCTTGATACCGAGGCACACCCATTCATGACAAACAGATTCCTGCTCGGCCTAAACGGTGGATCCTAAGACCTCGCGTTAGACCGGCGGGCAGACTCCTACCCGGCATGCATACTTGAAGTAGGCAGACTCCTGCATAGACCAAGTAAAGAAAGCTCATCTATGGTCGATAGTTGGCCCAACTCTCATTCCACTCGAATCAACCCGTCATCAGGGGAAGAGGGGATGTTACCGAGCTTTGCAAAGTTTGGTCTAAGTTCCTAAAGTTTCCAAGGGGACACCGGTCTATCTATACTTGGAAGAATAAACCTAATGATCGCTCGACTCACGTTACCTGTCTCCAGGGTAAAGGGAGGACATCGGTCTACCCATACTTGGAAAAATAAAAACAATTTTCTTTCCAACCAGACACATTGCAGACCGGCAAATATAAGAGCAAGTATACTTGGAAAATAAAAGCGAAAATTTTCCGATCAGACACATTGCTGACAAGAAAATATACTTCATTAATTTTAAAATTATTTACAAGGTATTATGAGCTCCTCGGCTTTACAAAATTATTTCAAAATTACCCGAAGGCTTACAATGGAAAACAAAGGAAAAGAAAGAGAGTAAAGAGAGCGGCGGCTTCAAGTCATCTTCTCAGCCAAGGTCTCGTCGCCGTCCGCCCGCCCCCATGCCTCCACCCTTTGGCTCTTCCTCTAGGAAGGGGTACCTCGTGCGAAACTCCTGGTCATCAAACTCGGGCACCATCTCCTTAACGGTGTCGAGGGCATTATACCACCCAACGGCCGCAGAGTCGGCGAGGTCGATGTAAAAATGGTCGAATATTTTGTAGTCCTCCGCAGCCTTCTCCACCTTCCCCTTGGCCTTTTTCGCCACATCATTAGCCGCCCGGGCATCCTCCTTAAACGAGTCTCTTTTCTTCCTCATCGTATCAAAAAGCTCGTTGACTTCGTTGACCCGGACCTGGAGGGCCCAGTTGGATTCAGTCAGAATCTAGTGGGACCCCCTCAACCTTGTGGCCTTCACCCCTTCCGAGAGTAGCCGCGTCTCGAAGGAGGCGGCATTGTCCTCGGCCTCCTTTAGCTTGGAGAGGATTTCTTCCTCGTGCGAAGATGTCTCCCTAGTCTTTTTTATCGTCGGGGCAACTTCTTCGACTTCCATGGCAGCCAGGTGGGCACAGTGATGGAGGACCTGCAGAAGAAAGCAAAAGGTATCCGTAAAAGACTAAATAGGGGGAAAATTACTTGAAAATTTTACGGAGAGCTCACGTATCTGGACAGCCTCCTGGGCAATCGCGGCGAACTGGGCTTTTATGGTGCCCCGAGATATTTTGGCCCCCACCGCTTTTTCCATATCCTCCAGGAGGCTGTCGGCTACAGACAGTCCCGACGACACCTTGATGCGGAAGTCGCTTTCCTGAATGTGTATCCCGGTCGGCTCCGGTCGGGAAACCACCCTCTTGAGCTTCTTGGCCGAAGATTCAACGGAAGAAGGCGCCTCCGGCCTCACCCGGGGAATCTGTTCCCGGGCTTGTTTTTGCCCACTTCCCTTGTGTGCCTCAGGGGCTGGTGGTGGGACGACAGCCTTTGCAGAAGCCTCCTAGCGGAGCGTCCCACTCGGCGCGGACTTGGATGAGCCGGCGCCGCCGCCCGTCCTGCGCTGTGTCTTGGCGGCCAAAGTAACTATAATCTTCGACCGGTCCATGGACTCTGCAGGGAGAAACAAAAGAGGGTTAGCAACAAAAGCATCAAAATATACCATGTCTAATTTGATCGGATAGGACCTAACTTACCTATGAAGCATGCGGGACTGAGTCTTTCCTAGCTCAGGGCCTGCTCGGAAAGCAAATGTAGCTCTCTTCTAAAATGAAGAAGCTACAAATGAAGACGCTACGAAGGTCGTGATTTCTATCTAGTTTTTGTTAGCAAGTTCTAGCTCTTTAGTTCGATTCATGGTTTGGAAATTTAGCAAACTGGAAATTTTTGAAATCCATGCTACTATCTTCTAAAATTAGTTTTCTATTGCACCTAAGATCCCAACAGTGGTATCAGAGCCAGGCTAAAGGCTAGATTTGTTTGTACAAATTTAGAGTTTCGATTCACGAAATTTTCTGATTCACAATTCCATATTTTAGCTTACTGTTCGGGATTTTAAAGGTGCTTAAATTTTTTTTCGTAGACCCTTAAAACTATGTGCAGCTTATTTATGGCCCCTGAAAAAAATTTGAGGGCTTGAAGACAAAATTTGGGGGCTAAATAGCGGCCAAATAAGGCTTTTGGAGGCTAATTAGCGGTCAAATTTTGGATTTAGGCCACCAAATTTTTTCCAGTAGTTCAGCACTTGGAATTGTGATTTTTGAAATATTTGGTTTTGGTCCAAATTTGCTTATGTGCTGGTTTGTACTTGGGGCAAATTCGAAAAGTTTTAATCGATCGAAATTTTAAATTCATGTTTTTCTATGTATTTGTTTCTGCGACCGTGAATATCATAGCGCAGTATAATCTGACTGGTTCCTATATGTACAATCAGATGGTTTACGAACATGCTATTTGTGTTAATGTTCTGTGTTGCTCTGTTGGTTATGGTTATGTTGGATTGGTCGTGATGGATAGCCTGGTGTACGTAGAAGTTGATGTAGTTCTCTATGATGTAATGTATATTCATATTGCGTGAAGGGTGTCCGACATGTGGACTCCCATCATTGCGGCTTGTATTTTATTGTTTGGGACACGTCCTGGTTGCGGACGTAGTTACCATTGTAGATTCAGGTTTTCATTACATGCACTAGGATTACTTCACGGCGGAGTGCTCGAGTAGCCGGGTTCTAAAGGGCAACGTGCCTCCATCTCATAGCGTTGAGACAGGAGTGCCTTACTCTAGAATTGACGGGCTATTCACCGCACTCATATGGGGTATAAGATTGACCCGCGGAGGGGTGCCCAAGTCACCGGATTTTGGAAGTGCCTGATGGCCCATTCGCTTCGTTGATTGGGGTTGCCTCGCTTTTGGGATTGGCAGATGGCTTGTGTAAGTGTGTTATGCTCGCGCCGTGGAAGCCGCGGCCAAGACGGAAGCGAAAACAATGATTTTTAGCAAGCATAAAACACATATCCTCTAGGAATCAAACCATAGAACTAAACTAGCAAACTAAGATACAAGATTCGGGATACTACCTTCGATGCGTGTCTACCCAATTGTGGAAGACCCTTCCAAGATCCTTGTATGTCATCCGGATCGAGATTGAATGGCGACCGTCCTTGCCGAAAATGATCCACCCGAGGGAACCGATCCAAGCTCCGGCTTCACCAAGTGAAGCAATCGATACTCCAAGCTCGCTACGAATGGAGAGTGGGGATGTAGGAATATTTCACTATCTTTTTCTCTCTATTCTAGTCTTCAAGAGAGCGTGTGAAGAAGAAACTTCGTCATGGAAAAATAGCTAAGTGTTGTGTAAGAAAAAGAATCAAGTGTAGAAAAGAATATGGCTTGGTTTTTACAACCATCTAAGAATAGTGAACACAAATGAATATACAATATAAAAACCAAGCCATACCTCTCTGCTATTCTTCTTTACTGTCATGCCCTGCTTCCCAAAATACGTAAACATGGCACGTGACAGAGCCAACCATGCTACCTATGGCGAGGAAAGATCCTTCCATAGTCATATTACGGTTGTCAATCAGATATCAAGAACAGTAAACTACTAAATCTATCTATCACATGTCCAATAGCCACAAGAACAATAACTGGAAAAGATAGTGGAAGCAATAAAGATCTAAGGAATAATTAACTCGCATAAGAGTTATATCAATGAGGTGGTCCTCACTGATCGGTGATCCTGTTGAATACTCATATGCTATGTCAAGTATCTGGGCCATGCAAAACCCAGACGTCAGTGCGTCATAAATATCAAAATAATAGTAATAACCAGGATAGGATACTATGATTAAAACATGAATATAAATAAATAACACATGTGTAAAACAGTGAGATATAGGTATGTGATATGTATCCTAAAGTTTGTGCTTCTAGGTTATCTATTCTAGAAATCTTTGAAATCAATTTAATGGAATCGTCGATGTAACTCAATAATATCACATGTGTGCCCGAGACCACAGTCAAGATTCTCGGCCTGAATCCGAGACGTGCCACTAAGCAGTAAACAGATAACATGTACAGATCAATGATGTCAGCAGCATCATTATGGGGCTGGCCAAGCCCGTAAAGACTAATCAGTATAAGTATCGAACTGTTGAGTTATAAGTCAGGTTTCATTATTGATTTCCCCTTACCCCCAAAGTTATGTGTTCAACTCAGGTATTGATGATATAAGTCTAATACCAACACAGGATCAAGCAGGTACAGGTTTTGTCTATGCAGACAACAAATCACGTCCGTCAGGACAACAATCAGGATTGTTGGCATTAATAATAAGATCCAAGTAACAAGTATGGTAGTGGGTCGTAAATATGTCATGTAATATATATTAACCCAAAATAGATACCGATGTAAAACTATAATCAATATCGAAACATGATTAATACCAGGATGCATATGTATCTATCTGTAATAACCATTATACGTCTATTATCATGTATGATGCAATGTAGATAACATATTGAACTAATATAGTAGTATGATAATGGTGTGACATTCTGGCATGCAACTAGATGTAACATTTCAAAAAGATAAAATATTAATTTTAGGAATTTTTATAATTTAATATTATTTTATTGAATATTTTAATATTTCGGTATTATTAAATACAAATAAATGGGAAAAATTTTGGAAAAATTATGGAAAATTATAAAATAAGGTAAATTAGAGAATTATGCCATTTCTAAGTTTAATTGATTAGTTATATGCTAAATTAGTGCTAATCGCGATTAAAAATCGCTAATCGGTTTTTAGCTTTTTTTGTGCAAAACATGCACATATCATTTTTTTCACACTTGTGCATTTTCTTGCCATGATTCACTTTGGGTTTACTATTCTTGGGAGAAGGATTTTGAGAGAATAAGAAAAGAAAAGGAAAAGAAAAGGGTTTTAGAATAAAGAATGAGGTTTGGTGAGAAAGAGAGGTATGGGCTTCTTTGACCAAGACTTAGCCGTCTCCTTCATTTCCTTCACTCATCTCTCTCTCCCTCTTCAGCCTTGTTGCTGCTGCTGCTCTTCACTTCCCTCCCCTCTTCAAAGCCCTCTAAACACATCCAAAACAACTCCAAAACCCAATCTCCATTTCAGTAAATGTGTGCACAAGCTCAAGATCTATACATTGGACCAAGAAAGCAAGGATTTTGGCCACTAGGGGCAACTCAAGAAAATTCTTGAGTTGCCAAATGAGGTATTTTCTGAATCATTAACTTAGTTTTAGCATTTCCTTTACCCCCGTGTTATGATTGAACCGATATTGTGTGATTTGGTGACTTGAGGTAAAACCTAGTTAGGGTTGTGAAGAATTATGAGTTGTAATGTGAAATTGAGTGCAATAGAGGCTACACCAACACCCTAGTGTATGAATTGAGACCCTAACCTGAAGCTTAAACCGAGAATACGGATTTTAGAAACCGATATCGGAGAATTTATGAAATCTGTGAAGGTTGTATTGAATCTGCTATCACCCGAGATATCCTAAATTAAAATTGATTGGACAGTGGTATGTGCAGGCACCCAGAAAGATACCACCAAGACCACAGCCCCTACTTCCTTTTCCCGGCCGCAAATTTAACCCATTTGGCTGCAATTTGCGGCCTGGACCCCACTAAATTGTCTCGTTTTTGTTTTGGTGCCCCCTTACCAGTAGATTAGACCCCTGGTATGTATAAATTTGTCTAATTGGACCTAGGGTGAAATCTGGAACATATTTCCTAAGTTGCTGTTTTGGATTCGGGTTTCCGTATTCCGTATTTTTAAGTCTGAATTTGTGTCTTGTGTTTTACCTCGACTATTTGGCGTTTATACGACGATATAGAGGATTTATTGATGGTTTTGAAGGCGTGCCATAGGTTCTAACCTATAGGCCTCTTATCGTATCGTTTTGGGTTTCGTGTGCCGTGTTAGCTTTGATTTGGTTTTAATGTGCATATACGACACTTTGATGTGTAGGTACCCCATGAAGACTACGGGACGACAAGCAAACGCGTGGTGACATCGAAAGATGGAGACGCAAGGTGAGTAGATTATATCTACAGGGGGAAGTCGGGTGGATGGCGTATAGCACCCCCGCAGTCCGTAGTTGTGATATTATATATATGATAGTTAGGTGTACTATGAATAGTGTAGAGTTAGAAGTGACTAGTGTAGTTCATAGTCGCGAACCCTAGAATAGATTTACACCTACACGCACACCCTTGCATATTCATTATACTTGCACTGTGTTTGATGATATTGGATGACATTAGAGATGAGTCGATGATGTTGGGCTTTGTACCGCGAGATCGGTGATTTGATGTGATTCGTATTTGGGATACGATACATGATCTCTAGCGGGCCTTGGGACGTGTGCTTGCACACGTAGTATATTGATGGTATCAGTTGTACTAGACTTAGATCAGTACCCCAGATTATGTGATATGATGATAGTGATACCTGAGACGTGATGAGATAGTGTGATATTGACCCTTACCCAGCTATTGGGATGCCGTACGACGATTTACCGTACGAGCCTATATTGATGATAGATCCGCGCTCATGACTTGAGGATGTCATATGATATACTGTATCGTACGCGATACTATTGAGGCGGGATCACCGACTATTATATCTATATATATATCGACTCAGAATTAGGTAGTTTCCATACCCCTCCCGATTTACTTGATACTTAGATTTGTAGTTTGCATAGTAGATGTTAGACTAGACCTGAGTCATACCTATTTCAAAAACTACGAATCAGGAATATCTTAAAAGACAAGTAAAGAGATTCTACGGGTATTTTCAAAGGACGTATTTTTCTTAAAATATACGGTAGCCCTTATTTTACTAAAAATCCTGATTCGTCTTACTTCAAACGACATAACTGCATGATATATACATATTGATGTAGATTCTTCATTGTGGTGTTGATTATTTGATTTCCGCATATTCATGCTATTCACATTGCTTTGCATATGATTATTGCTATATTATTATCATGCTGTTAGGACACCAGCACCATTATCGATGATGCGTATGTTCCACGTACACTATTTGCCGGCTCACACACTTCATCATCGATAATTGCCATGCCACTACACTGTAGTATTGTTGCGTTCATAATATGATTCTTGCATGGCATATTGTATACTTATACTTGTACACAAACATAGATGATTCTGACTTGATTAGAGATTTGGGAACCGCAAGATGTTCTTCAAAACTGATTCGTTTTAAAATTGCGGTTTCCCTCAACATGTGCACATTACTATTCCATGTTGCATGACTTATGATATGCTTACCTTTCTTACATGTCGCATACATCATGTTTTGATTATACGCATTGAGATATGTTGTTTCCATGATATTTCTGGATTTGGGAACCGTGGGTATTTCAAAAGAGAATATATAATTGTGTTAAAAACCCGGTTACCCTTGATATGATATTTCAGTGCGTCCACCATGTGTTTTCTCGGTGCTGAGAGCGACATGTGAAACCCGATTCGAGGAGGCGGATGAGGCCGATTGCGGGTACATGGTGGACCCGGTATGGTACCCCGGGGCGAGAACGGTTTCGCTGTGTAGTAGACGGTGAGCCTGGCAGAGGGACTACTACCTACTGGTGATTGTATTTGAGCTCAGCGGATATCTGGAGGATACCGACCGGAGTTGAGAGATGGATATGGGCTGACCCGTACTGCCGGGGCCGAGGGCCGATACCGCAGACGGAGCCCCATATGGATGAGGATATGGGCTGACCCGTACTGCCGGGGCCGAGGACCGATACCGCAGACGGAGCCCCATATGGACGAGGATTTACGTGTCGATGCTAGACACGGGTTTCATGATGTTTTTCCATGATTTTGTTTATATCCTCATATTTGCATACATGATGCTTATTGTCATTGGGTGACGGGTGGACGGGTTCCACGTTTATTGTCATTGGGCGACGGGTGGACGGGTTCCATGTATATACAGACATGGATCATATACAGACTGGATTTACATTGATCATACTTCATTTGTATATATAACAGGGTATGAGGGCGCTGTTATATATACCCTTACACCAATATTGGTGGTATGGGACGCTAATATATGTGTATTGATACTTCATCATCTTTACTTCATGCAGACATACCTTACATCTAAGACATATTATTACCTGAGTACTTGGCACTACATACCTATTTAGATGTTGCTTTGCCACCTTATCTTGTATCAGGCTTATTCTTTGAGGTTTATATACTGATCGTATTGACTTAGGATCATGTCTTGCATTCGGTTTCTGCTTGTAGATATTCTCTATTCACGAGTTGGCAACTCACCCCCGTTGTGCCACAGTTCTTGCAGGTTTTGCCGTACAGGTTTCATTGCGGCATTTCTGGCACATTGCTTCCTTGCGGGTGAATTGCTTTTGGTAGGTGGGTTCTTTTGCATCAAGAATCACCGTTGTACTTGTATTATTCTTGTATCTAGAAATTCCATCAACCAAACTTGTATATTGTTTCAGACTTAGGCATTAGTGATGTATTATTCGACCTTAGAGTCGCGCTTAGTAGTATTGCGGTTTTCATGCTTACTGAGTTTCTTTTGGATTTGATCATCTCCTTTCGGCGTTGTATATTATATTGCATGTGTGGTTATGACCGTCAATTGACGAAGAGCTAGCTCCCGCTTGGGGATGCCTTTTACCATTGTATATATGTTGTTCTTGTTGTACCCCGTTCGGGGCCAGTATTTACAAAAGAAACACTGCCGAAATTTTTAGAAAAGTCTTTACCTTTTAAAAATGCACATTCGGCTTAGTTATTTAAAAATCTTGACTTCAAACATGTTTTCCTTTACTTCTTTAAACCAGTTTTCTTTACTTACTCTTAAAATGGTTTTAGATTTCTGGGCTTTGGCTTACTTGGATCAGATGGAGTCCTATAGACTTCATATGGTTCAAGGGCCAGTCACGTGCTCTTTCGGGTCGTGACACTAGATAAGCTATTATCAGTACGGATACAGAAGGATACTATAAAACTGTAAATCGGTAATATTTGCTGAATATTAAAACACATGCACCATTATCTATTAAATAGATACTGATATAATAACATTAACAAGGATAACATATTCAATCTGATTAATAACTATAAAAGTGGTATTGATTAATCATGCACAAGAAAGTTCCGTTCAGAAATTCAGCGTCACCCAGATTTGTAAAATAACTTAAAAATAACAAACGTCCTCCAAAAGGGACGTGTCATATACCAAAACAAAGATAATTTAATAAGGTTTTCATTTTTATAAGTTAAAATATCTCAGGTTGTTCCTATAAAAAGTTATGAACGTTCGAAATTGAAAGTTTGATGCTGGAATTTACCTGGACAGCGGTTCAAAGGTACTTTCATTTAAAGTTTATGTTATTTAAACAATTTATTTTGCAAGTAAATATTTCACAGGATTATATTATTCTGAGTTAGCTTCGTAACGAACTAAAGAACGTATGCTAATGATTTATAATGAATTTTATAAGGTAAGGTGTATAGTAAATTTCAGATTTGTTGTATCCGCTTTGCGACGACGTTTCATTTGTAAACTATAATATTTTCAAACTATATTTTATATAACGTTATAAAATACAGGTTATAAACTAATTAATGATAATAATAAGAAATATTACGATGATATATATATTTATGTATATAATTATAGTATGTCGCAAGTTGTAAACTTGCATACATTATATATTATAAAACTGATTAACGTTAAATAACTACGATAAATTATATAGATATAGCTGTATGATGATGATGATAATAATAATAGTACGACAATGTATAAGTAAATTACATAAAGCATAGAATGTAGCAAGTTGTAAACTTGCCTCGAAACAAACACGATGAACGGAAGTAACATGACGCTATACAAATCAACACCAAGTTTTGATGGTTCGGTTAAACTTCTAGGATGCAGCTGGAGTTGCGTCGGCGAGAATGGGTGTGAGCTTGAAGGACGAAGAAGAAGAATATAAAAATTGATGAGGGAGAGATATGTTATGTGGAGAGGGAGAGAGAGAGAGAGAGAGGTTTTGTGTTTAATATAAATACATATAGTATAGTTTAAATTAGGTTATAAATATATATTAGTTTTAATGTATATAAATAATATCAAACTCCAACCAATCTCCAACAAAATCTCATCAAAAATATATTTTGGAAAATAATTCACATATGTAAACTTCTCAACCATAATGCAAGAATATATTTTAAATAACTCATACCCCTAATTTAAGATTTAAAAGGATTCTATAAATATATCTAGGTTTAGTAAATATTTGATATTAGATATCTTGATATTTAAACGAAAAAGATAAAAGAAAAATAAGATATGGGATAGCAAGCATATGATGACAGTTAACAAAATATAACTTATTCTTAACTTGTGGCTATTAAAAGATATATGATAATCTAGATATATAATATATAAAGATCTAAAAATATAATATAGTTATTATGCTAGATTCACATAGATACACTTTACTGGTAAATCTCAGATACAATCTTGCACCATATTGGGTTCTAAACTTGCGGGTCGGGTCGGATAACGACTATTACTATTTGAATCATTCGCGACCCAATAGATAGAATAGAAGAAATATAAAGTAAGTGTTAAAATACCAATTAATGTCGTATAACCGTACCAGGGTGTTACATTTACACCTCATCCTCCACCTCATTTTTGATTTTCTTTAAAGGAAAAATCAAGAAATAAAGTGTCCATCTTCTAGAACAAATTCTGTATAAATACGAAATACAACCCGGTATATGTATCGAAATACATATACGCGTATTTGTATAAAAATATGAATAGCCAAAAGAGAGAAAATGAATAGTGAACAATAATATTAGAATACATATTATATATATATATATATATATTATTAAATCAAAACCCGATTTAATAATCCGACTTAATCCTAAGGCGCTTGTATTATCAACCATCCGATTAAAGTCTGCGTAGCCTGTACACGTATTTAATCGGACCCCTTGTATATACCAACATACGTCATCTACATCATATCGCCTGAACCGGAAAAACCCTCTGTGTGGGACTCTAAAGACTCGACAATACGCTGGCAGTAGTTTACTAGATAAATCCAAAAACCACAAGCGTGTCAGCGGCACTTGCTGTACGTATCGGCTACCCAGGTATCAGCCGAAAGGGAGATCGACAATCAAGTTCATCCGTACCCTACTGAGCCTAAATGTGACAATCTCCGTATAGTCCGGTCTCTTCGTCTAAGAGTATTGCATACCGGGTCTAGGAGGTGGATAACATCAGACCCCTTATAACCCAAAAAGTCGTGTCGAAGTCAAGCTCATCACCAACCGAGAAACTACTGAACTCATATCAGTAAATCCCATCCACCATGACCACGGATTCAGGGTGATAGCTAACCGAACACAGCACGACATTGACTCCTAACACCAGGAGAGATGAATCCCAACAATCGTTCACTGCATCTATGTGGCTTGGGACTGTACCCAACTAAAACATGTTTGCACGACTCCTTTGAGCCGTGGTAGGATAGTAATCAAAGTATAATAGGAACTCACACAAAATAAATGATGATCTCAGGTCAAAAGACTAACCTATACTCATGCCACTAAAGAACTTCAATCTGACGATAGATATAATACCATCTAGAAGTTCTCGACGAGTCCGTCCAGTGTACTCACCTCCAGTGAGTATCTGTATACTATCTTAGGTGACACAACACCAATGGTTGTGAGGCTGGCCACCGCTCCTCATCGGGGTCTCGAAACGTATACACTAATCTACTCCGGAATATCGATACCCAGTCTCGATACTCCCATGACTAGGGACATTTAAGGATGTGCTTATAGACTACCCAGATCTCACGTATATGATCGACGTCATAATTCTGTTAGTCAAGCAAGAATCCTACGGGGTTCATCATTATGTATTAGCGACACGTAATAGCAAGTAAAACGTGAAGACATCAATGATAAAGACAAACCAAATAGCATACTATCATCTCGAGTAAGATTGTTTTACCTGTATAGGTCTTCCCTCAATTATCATAATCGCGTGCCTACAATTACAAGAATTGCCTTGAGAGCACCATATCCAACAATCTTCCACTTGCACTTATGGCTAATTATTGTGGGATCACATACCCACATCCCGTGTGCTATCGAATACCCAATTTCTCTATTAATCAGTTCCGCAAAGCGTGTTTGTGGAACATCCGTGTTCGAGAAATAGCCTCAGTGAGTGGATCCGCTACAATGTTCCAACTTCCTCTCTCTATATCTCAACTTCGTGAAGATGAACAATCTCCCAAACTGAGCGATACCCCGCCACAAGAATTTGTCTGGATACTTGATGGGACCAAGTTCATAAATGAACAACTTTATCCAATAAACTTCTAGGGCTGTGTTCTCTATTGAGTCATAACCATCATCCTGCACCTTGCTTATCTCAGTATCTCTATTGGAACCCTATTGTAACACCCGAGCCCAATGCTACTAATTTCAGTTATCGTTTGAGCGTAGTATGACACTTATTTCGTTTATCTTGCTTGTTTGTTACTTACTGTGAAATTTTACCCGGCAAATTCATTCGTGCATATAACAATTTTTAGCATCTGAAATAAAATTAAAAATAGTCATCTTAGCCTACTTGACACCCCTAACCCTGTGGTAGCGTCCGTGCATCGTGTTCTCGTCCCGTTCGGTGAAACGGGCGAATTTGGACGGCTACGCGCACGTACGTGTGTCCGTTTTGGGGGTATGCTTTTTAATCATAAAACACTTCATTTTAAAATTTGGATCCCGCTTAAAATCCTATTATTTCAATTTCAAATTTTTGGACCCAACCCGGGCACAATTTGGAAATGTTTTATTTTGCGCCAAAATCCCAAATTTTATATTATTTAAACCATCATATAATTTCCTAACTGTTTAAAATTTTACTGTTCACGTAAATCTAATAAATCTTTATTTTCTAATTTCCCTAACACCTAAATCGTATCCAACCAACCGCAGCCTTCATAATCTTCCCGTGGGCCCCACTCCAGTACTCTATCTCTCTATCTCTCTCTATTCCCGTATCTCTCTCTCTCTCCCTCATATCTCTCTCTCTCTCCCCCTCAAATCTCTTTCTCTCTCTCATATATTTTTTAAAACTCCTTTTCCCTCCTCCATTCTTTTTCTCACGAGAACCCACCATCGTGCTGCCTTAGCCATCGCCTCCTTCCTCGCCGCCGCAGCCCAACGCCGGCACCCCCGTCACCAGCACCCTCGCCTCCTCATCCTCACCTCACCAAGCCCCTCCTTCCTCCAGTCCCCGCGTTTCCAGCCACCTGCACACCCTGCCGCAACCACCTGCACCCGCTTCTGCTTCTCACCGCCGGTGACCCCGTCTCCGTTCTGCCCTGCTTCGTGCAACCCTCGGTGAGCGCTTGCTCCATCCCATTCTTCCTTTTTCATCTATACTAGCTTCTTAGATATTTACTGCTTTGGGGTACTTGAAAGAGCTACTGTTCACCGCCGGAGCACCGTCGTCGCGACCAGCAACCTCGAACCTTTTACTGATCATCGTAAGCACCCATGCTCAGATCCTCTTTCCCTCCTTCTTTATATTTCCTTGTGTTTCTTTTCTTTCTTGTTGCATACCTTGATGTTTTGTCCACTGTTGGTTCCTCGGCCGGAATCCGACAATGCCGACGGCGTGACCCGACGTTCCAGCGAAATACCCCGACCCATGTGGTTCCTTTGTTCGTCGTTTGGGTTCATTCCGTGAACCGTACGCCCGTCGTGAGTTTCCCCGCCGACATTTACCGTTCCGTTTTTCCCGGTTCGCTACCCGTCGAGGCAAGTACCCCTTGCTACATGCTATACAATATTTACATATACATTATGACACCCTAAACCTGTAAATTTAGCTTTGGTACAATCATTCCTCATTTTCATGTACAATATTGTATTATATCATTTTACCGCTACACTTGGAACCTACAGTTTGCAAATTGAACCTAATAACCATATTTATCTGTTTAATCACATTTTTAATGATAACATAGCTTGTGGAATTTATCCCTGTAGTTTTGTTCCATTCGGACACTCGTATGCATTTAACCTGTAATAGCTACACTGAACCGTTATATAAATCATTGCACCTCTAAGGGTTCTTAAACTTGTTAACATGACTAAACGGCTATCATTGTCTTACTGCATGCTTATATGGTTGAAATCGTATATGTGACACACTTGATGACGGTATTTCTAATTGAATGAAACTTCCTATTACTTAATTCATTGCTTATCTCATGTTATTGATACCCATGCTTGATTATATAACTGACTGTGAGCACACCCATGATATTGTTTACCTCTTGACCTGACTTGCTACATACATAGTGCTTGACCTGACATGGTACCGTATGCTGTTGACTTGACCTGATGTACCATGACCTGACCCGTTACCTGATCTGGTGTCTAATGCCAACAAACCTGACATGTAGTCCTTATGGACCGTTCCTGTTGTCTATCCAGACAAACCTGCTTTTACCTGATCCTGTGTTGGCATTAGTTCTTGATTACTGAATACCTGACTTGACATACATAACTTGGGGGTATGGGGAAATCAAAGGTGAAACCTGACTTGTAACTCAACAGTTCGATACCTGTTCTGATTAGTCTTACGGGCTAGGTCAGCCCCGGAGTGATGATGCTGACATCACTCGCCTGTACCTGCTACTTGTTACTGCCTAGCGGCACGTCTCGGTTTCAGCCCGAGAGTCTTAGACCGTGGTCCCGGGCATGCACGGGATACTATTGAATTACATCGACGATTCATCAATTTGGTTTCAAAGACTTTAGAATAGAAAACATGATAGAACAGTTTAGGTTACCCACAACACACTACCCTGCACTGCTCTGACTTATATTATTGTTACCCTTGTTTTATTCATGTTTATATTGCATTACCTGTTGCATTGTTCATATTATATTACTTGTTGACATGACGCGCTGACGTCTGGGTTTTGCATGGCCCGGATTCTGTACCGCTGTTGCAGTCCGAGCAGGAGTACTTCAGCCAACAGGCTGAGTTGTGAGTGTCAGCAGTAGTTAGTTTTATTTCCTGCGTTTATTTCCTGATGTGAGCCCGGATTATGGGACATACATTCCAGTTATTTTGTATTGGATCTTTTGCTTCCGCATTTATTTATTATTGACTCATGTTATCTTGGATTATGGACATGTTTTAGATAGTTTTATTTTGTTCTTGATATCTCTACAGCCGTAATGTGACTGTGGATGGATGCCTCCTACCCACAGGTAGCATGGTTGGCTATGTCACGTGCCCATTTTAGCATACTCTGGGAAGCGGGGCGTGACATGGTTCTTTTGGTATCAGAGCCATAGGTTAGTCGGGTTGATTCTTTGTAGTTGGGTATTGTACCCAATACACGAATCAGAATACCCGTGTTTAGGAAACATGTCCTGCCACCTTGCCGTTTACCATTCTTGAATCACATTCTTCCTGATTATATCCTTTACGATGTGCAAACTTCTTTTGCATATCGACTCGAAGCCTGATTCCTTGTTATCTCTAGGACTTAGGCGACTTGGGTGGAGTTATGTAATTGTGGCTATGATACCGCGGCATAGTTACAATGCGACACTCTATTTAAGTATCTTGGAGTTCTAGCCTTGATATATATTCAGAATCTATCATCATGCTAATGTTGGGTATTTTGATTTCCAGGAATATGGCCGGTAAGAATTTGAAGATGTACCAATGACGTGCGGACAAAGCCGCCATGCGTAGAGTGATAAGGGGATTGCTGGAGAATCTAGAGAGACAGACCGAGCTGAAACCGGCGTCTGCACTGAACCAAACGTCCGTACGTAGAAGTGTTCCGGTGATCAGACGCAGCAGAGCACCAATGAAGAAAACAACTGTGGTTGATCGGAAAAGGAGCGTGATTTGTAACTACTGCCATGTACCCGGACATGTGCGAAAGGATTGTCGAAGGAGGCTGGGACTCTGTTTTGGTTGTGGAGCGGAAGATCACGCCGTTAGTGCTTGTCCGTCGAAGCTTCGTACAAGGGATGATATTCAGAAGCCTCCGCAGAAACCGTTTCAAGGACAGAAACAGCTAACTCAAGGACCTAACCAGGCTAGAGCTTTTACCTTGACGGCAGAAGAAGCTAAGGCGTCAGGAGAAGTTGTTTCAGGTACGTTACTCGTTCATGGTTTTCCCGCATTGGCGTTATCTGATTCTGGTGCATCCCATTGTTTTATGTCATCCAAGTTTATAACTACACACTCGATTGACTACACGACCCTGTCTAGTTTCTGGGACATACACACTGGGAATGGGAAAATCATAGCTGGTAGGGAATGTAAAGATTGTACAGTTGTTGTGTGCGGATAGGAGCTTTTTGCAGATTTCTTGGTGATTGATACGGGCAGCTATGAAGTCGTCTTGGGAATGGATTTTCTTGGCACTTTCCACGCTCACATTGATTGTAGGGCAAAGAAAGTAATTTTCCAGATTCCCGGACATCCCGAGTTTACCTTCACTGGAGGAAGCAGTTCTGTCGGGCCAGTCGAGTTTAGGGCTAGGCCGACAAACAATACTCTTGCAGCAATGGAAGTTGATAATGGTGAAGAGCCGGCGGTTGTTCGCGATTTTATGGATGTGTTTGAAGATATATCGGGTTTACTGCCGAAGCGAGACGTGGAATTCGCAATTGATCTTATTCCTGGTGCAGCGCCGGTATCCAAAGCATATTATCCTATGGCACCAATAGAGTTGGAAGAAGTCAAGAAACAGGTTGCTGAATTGCTTGAGAAGGGTTGGATTCGAAGCAGTAACTCGCCTTGGGGAGCTCCAGTTCTTCTAGTAAAGAAGAAGGATGGCACAAGAAGGATGTGCATCGACTATCGAGAATTAAACCGGGTGACTATTAAGAACAAGTACCCTATCCCTCGCATTGGAGAACTTTTTGAGCAGCTTAGTGGTGCGAGGGTATTCTCGAAGCTGGATTTGTGATCCGGATATCATCAGGTCCGAGTGAAAGCCGAAGATATTTGCAAGACGGCGTTCCGGACTCGGTACGGACATTACGAATACTTAGTGATGCCCTTCGGAGTAACGAATGCGCCGGCAGTATTCATGGACTTGATGAACCGAATCTTTTCACCTTTCTTAGACCAGTTTATTGTAGTATTCATTGACGATATTTTGGTTTACTCGAAGAGTTTTGAGGAGCATGCTGAGCATTTGAAGATCGCACTGCAAACATTGAGACAAAAGAAGTTGTATGCAAAGATGAGTAAGTGCGAGTTTTGGCTGGAGGAAGTGAAGTTTTTGGGGCATGTTGTATCTGGCAATGGAATTGCCGTCGATCCAGACAAGATTGCAGCAGTTCGAGATTGGCCGATTCCAAAGAATGTTGCGGAGATAAGAAGTTTTCTTGGACTCGCCGGATATTACAGAAGATTTGTGGAGAACTTTGCTCGTCTGGCAGAGCCGTTGACCAAGCTTACGCGCAAGGAGGTACCTTTTGTATGGACGGATAAATGCGCGTATCTTTTGAGACGTTGAAGCAGAAGTTGATAACCGCCCCTATTCTGACCGTGCCAGACAATTCCGGAGGATTGGTGATTCACAGCGACGCATCTGGGAAAGGATTGGGATGTGTTTTGATGCAGCATGGGAAGGTTGTAGCGTACGCATCGAGACAGTTTAAGACCCATGAGAATAATTACCCAACTCATGACTTGGAGCTTGCGGCTGTGATTTTCGCTTTGAAGATTTGGAGACACTACCTTTTGGGCGAAAGAGTAGAAGTATTTACTGATCATAAGAGCTTGAAGTATGTGTTCACACAGAAGGAGCTTAATATGAGGCAACGTAGATGGTTGGAGCTGATGGCTGACTACGACCTTGATCTGAAGTACCATCCGGGGAAGGTTAATGTCGTGCCGGATGCGCTTAGTCGTTTACCAGCAATACAGGTGTTAACTACGCAGAAGGAGCCCGTTGAAGATTTTCGAAGATTTGACTTGGAGGTTGTGCTACCGCGTTCTACGGGACAGTTGATGCAGCTGTAAGTACAGTCATCGTTGATCGAGAATATTAAAGCAGCACAATCGCAGGACCCTAGACTGCAAAAGTTTCGAGAACAGGTTGAAGCCGGACTACGAATAGATTTATTGATCCACGAAGATGGTTCGTTGAGGTATGGTAGCCGTTTGTGTGTGCCAAAGGGAGGTATTCGTGAAGAGCTTATGAAGGAGGCACACAGTTCAGCTTATTCTGTACATCCAGGAGGTACAAAGATGTACCAAGATATTGACAGCATTTCTGGTGGGAAGGCATGAAACGGGAGATTGCTCGCTTTGTGGCGAAGTGCTTAGTGTGTCAGCAAGTTAAGGCTAAACATCAAAGGGTTGCTGGTTTATTGCAACCACTTCCGATTCCTCAATGGAAGTGTGAACATATAACCATGGATTTCGTGACGACTTTACCGCGGAGTCCAAAAGGCAACTATGCAGTATGGGTAATTGTTGATCGATTGACCAAGGCAGCTCACTTCATTCCTTTCCGGGTTGGTCAATCAACAGAGGCTTTGGCGGAGCGGTACATGCAGGAGATTGTAAGATTGCATGGAGTACCGGTGAGCATCGTGTCCGATCGGGACACTCGGTTCTTATCAAACTTTTGGCGGAGCTTACAGGAAAGTTTGGGGACTCGATTGAAGTTTAGCACAGCTTATCATCCTCAAACTGATGGTCAGTCGGAGAGAACGATCCAAACTCTTGAGGATATGTTGAGAGCATACATGTTGGACTTCAAGGGTTCGTGGGAGGATCATCTACATTTGGTGGAGTTTTCTTACAACAACAGTTTTCAGGCAACTATCCAGATGGCTCCATTTGAAGCATTGTATGGTCGTAAGTGTCGTTCACCTGTTTGCTGGGATGATGTCGGTGAACGAAGATTATTGGGACCAGATTTGGTTGTGCAGACAGTTGAGAAGGTTAACACTATCAGAAGTCATATGAAGGCAGCACAAGACAGACAGAAGAGTTGGGCAGATACGTCAAGAAAACCTCTAGAATTCGCCGTGGGTGATTTGGTATTCTTGAAGATATCACCGACTAGAGGGGTGATTCGTTTTGGAAGTCGAGGAAAGCTTAGTCCTCGATTCGTTGGACCCTTTGAGATCTTGGAGCGTGTTGGTGAGGTAGCGTATCGTTTGGCATTACCGCAGTCCTTGGCGAATGTGCACGATGTGTTTCACGTATCTCAACTCCGTAAGTATGTTCGTGATGAAACACATGTATTGGATCATTCGGAGCTAACAGTACGAGAAGATTCGACTTTTGAGGAGCGACCGATTGAAATTGTGGATCGAAGGGAAAAGGTTCTTAAGAATAAAGTGATCCCTCTTGTGCTTGTTTCTTGGGGTAATTGCTCGCATGGAGAGTCTACTTGGGAACGAGAAGATGAAATCCGACAGAAGTTTCCTTACCTTTTCTTATAGTTTTCTATCTTTATATTCTTGGAATTTCGAGGACGAAATTCTTTTGTAGTTGGGTATAATGTAACACCCGAGCCCAATGCTACTAATTTCAGTTATCGTTTGAGCGTAGTATGACACTTATTTCATTTATCTTGCTTGTTTGTTACTTATTGTGAAATTTTACCCGGAAAATTCATTCCTGCATATAACAATTTTTGGCATCTGAAATAAAATTAAAAATAGTCATCTTGGCCTACTTGACACCCCTAACCCCGTGGTAGCGTCCGTGTATCGTGTTCTCGTCCCGTTCGGTGAAACGGGCGAATTTGGACGGCTACGCGCACGTACGTGTGTCCGTTTTGGGGTATGCTTTTTAATCATAAAACACTTCATTTTAAAATTTGGATCCCGCTTAAAATCCTATTATTTCAATTTCAAATTTTTGTACCCAACCCGGGCGCGATTTGGAAATGTATTATTTTGCGCCAAAATCCTAAATTTTATATTATTTAAACCATCATATAATTTCCTAACTGTTTAAAATTTTACTGTTTACGTAAATCTAATAAATCTTTATTTTCTAATTTCCCTAACACCTAAATCGTATCCAACCAACCGCAGCCTTCATAATCTTCCCGTGGGCCCCACTCCAGTACTCTATCTCTCTATCTCTCTCTATTCCCGTATCTCTCTCTCTCTCTCCCTCCCTCAAATCTCTCTCTCTCTCCCTCATATCTCTCTCTCTCTCTCCCTCAAATCTCTTTCTCTCTCTCCTATATTTTTTAAAACTCCTTTTCCCTCCTCCATTCTTTTTCTTACGAGAACCCACCATCGTGCTGCCTTAGCCATCGCCTCCCTCCTCGCCGCCGCAGCCCAACGCCGGCACCCCCGTCACCAGCACCCTCGCCTCTTCATCCTCACCTCACCAAGCCCCTCCTTCCTCCAGTCCCCGCGTTTCCAGCCACCTGCACACCCCGCCGCGACCACCTGCACCCGCTTCTGCTTCTCACCACCGGTGACCCCGTCTCCGTTCTCCCCTGCCTCGTGCAACCCTCGGTGAGCGCTTGCTCCATCTCATTCTTCCTTTTTCATCTATACTAGCTTCTTGGATATTTACTGCTTTGGGGTTCTTGAAGGTGCTACTGTTCACCGCCGGAGCACCGTCGTCGCGACCAGCAACCTCGAACCTTTTACTGATCATCGTAAGCACCCATGCTCAGATCCTCTTTCCCTCCTTCTTTATATTTCCATGTGTTTCTTTTCTTTCTTGTTGCATACCTTGATGTTTTGTCCACTGTTGGTTCCTCGGCCGGAATCCGACGATGCCGACGGTGTGACCCGACGTTCCAGTGAGATACCCCGACCTGTGTGGTTCCTTTGTTCGTCGTTTGGGTTCATTCCGTGAACCGTGCGCCCGACGCGAATTTCCCCGCCGACATTTATCGTTCCGTTGTTCCCGGTTCGCGACCCGTCGAGGCAAGTACCCCTTGCTACATGCTATACAATATTTACATATACATTATGACACCCTAAACCTGTAAATTTAGCTTTGGTACAATCATTCCTCATTTTCATGTACAATATTGTATTATATCATTTTACCGCTACACTTGGAACCTACAGTTTGCAAATTGAACCTAATAACCATATTTACCTGTTTAATCACATTTTTAATGATAACATAGCTTGTGGCATTTATCCCTGTAGTTTTGTTCCATTCGGACACTCGTATGCATTTAACCTGTAATAGCTACACTGAACCGTTATATAAATCATTGCACCTCTAAGGGTTCTTAAACTTGTTAACATGACTAAACGGCTATCATTGTCTTACTGCATTCTTATATGGTTGAAATCGTATCTGTGACACACTTGATGACCGTATTGCTAATTGAATGAAACTGCCTATTACTTAATTTATTGCTTATCTCATGTTGTTGATACCCATGCTTGATTATATAACTGACTGTGAGCACACCCATGATATTGTTTACTTCTTGACCTGACTTGCTACATACATAGTGCTTGACCTGACATGGTACCGTATGCTGTTGACATGACCTGATGTACCATGACCTGACCCGTTACCTGATCTGGTTTCTAATGCCAACAAACCTGACATGTAGTCCTCATGGACCGTTCATGTTGTCTATCCAGACAAACCTGCTTTTACCTGATCCTGTGTTGGCATTAGTTCTTGATTACTGAATACCTGACTTGATATACATAACTTGGGGGTATGGGGAAATCAAAGGTGAAACCTGACTTGTAACTCAACAGTTCGATACCTGTTCTGATCAGTCTTACGGGCTAGGCCAGCCCCGGAGTGATGATGCTGACATCACTCGCCTGTACCTGCTACCTGTTACTGCCTAGCGGCACGTCTCGGTTTCAGCCTGAGAGTCTTAGACCGTGGTCCCGGGCATGCACGGGATACTATTGAGTTACATCGACGATTCATCAATTTGGTTTCAAAGACTTTAGAATAGAAAACCTGATAGAACAGTTTAGGTTACCCACAGCACACTACCCTGCACTGCTCTGACTTATATTATTGTTACCCTTGTTTTATTCATGTTTATATTGCATTGCCTGTTGCATTGTTCATATTATATTACTTGTTGACATGACGCGCTGACGTCTGGGTTTTGCATGGCCCAGATTCTGTACTGCTGTTGCAGTCCGAGCAGGAGTACTTCAGCCAACAGGCTGAGTTGTGAGTGTCAGCAGTAGTTAGTTTTATTTCCTGCGTTTATTTCCTGATGTGAGCCCGCATTATGGGACATACACTCCAGTTATTTTGTATTGGATCTTTTGCTTCCGCATTTATTTATTATTGACTCATGTTATCTTGGATTATGGACATGTTTTAGATAGTTTTATTTTGTTCTTGATATCTCTACAGCCGTAATGTGACTGTGGATGGATGCTTCCTACCCACAGGTAGCATGGTTGGCTATGTCACGTACCCATTTTAGCGTACTCTGGGAAGCGGGGCGTGACACCTATCCAATATACTGATCCTCGGAAGAGGCTAAACTCAAAACTTCGACAGCATCTCAGTCATCCAGGTCACCTTCGAAGCCTGAACCGATAACCGCCTCCTGGAAGAGGCTGCCGTTACCATATATCAAGAATATCCTCTTATGTTCATAATTACTTCCCTTTGTTTCTCTAGAAATGGATTAATATCTTCTTATTATAGCAAGTGTATAAGCAATATTTGGTTTTTTACAAGACATTACATGATTGACTCAATTGCCTAAGCAAATGATATGTCATTCATTCAAGTCCCTCTCCTCATCAGTCTAGAAGACATCTTTTTAAAGAGGGGTGACTCCATCACCCGCGGGTACACCACCACGCCAGGAGTCGTCTATTCTAAAATACTTTTAGAATGTTGTCTAAGTACTCGGATTGAGACACTTTCCAAATTTAGATCTAAAACCATAGATCTAGTCACCAGAATCCTTGATATATTATCCATATCCAATGAGGAGAAAACACTATATGACAATCAAAATTTGACCGATTGTAGTATAGGAATATCACTTCCTCTCTAGAGTATGTCATCTAAATCCCAGGACAGTACTCCCTACACCCTTCTTACTAGGTTCATCTGTTGTTTTGATGAAGTCAATCACCTTGACTTTCACATCAAAACAGATGATCCGTCTCCGCTATGCATGCTTTAGTCTATGAATAGACATAAGCAACTTGCACAGATTCCGCTGCTTCCACCGACTATAATAACCCTCTAGTAGAGTCATCCACCTACCAGATATCACAGTCATGAATAGCAACAATGGCAAGTCATGTCCATATAGATTTTAGCGTAGACACTAAAGAAAAAGTCTCATCACAATTTAAAACGGGAATTTGATGAAAATATTTACAACAAGACTAGCCTTATTAGGTTAATACCTTTCCACCTGCACAGATCTCGAAAGATCTACTTTCTCCTAATGGGTTTTACCCCTTCAGGAGCACCCAGCAAAGTCTAAAATCCAAAATTTGCTGAAGTGTGTGGAGTCCAACTTAGATATAAAGTATCTAGTCACCTGGAATTTACCACTTCCTATGACCTGCAGATACTACTAGGGCCATCATAACCATGATGCTGACCTCCCTGTCACCGTCTATGAGAAAACCAAAGTATCTCTCAAGTGACTGAGGTCACCTACTAAAATCTGTGGAGTGGCTAATGGTTCGTCAAGTCCAATTGAATCTTTAGGTTCTACTAAATTTTCAGTAACCGTTAATGGTTCTGGAATCAATTCTAGTTCTACCATACTCCCACTAGTTTCTTTCGCAAAAAGATTCCTTTTATAAAAAGATGGCGATTCAATAACAATGTAACTATTGATCTTGAAAATGGTAGAAACAAAACCCTAGCTAATACTTAGGATAATCCACAAACAGCCATTTCCGAAGCGTGCCTTGAGTTTGCCTGGATTCTGCATTTAAACAAGAACCGGATAACTCTATATCTTAATAACTTCAAGATATGCAACCATTCTATATCCATATAGAATCAAATGCACTAATTTAGATAGAACGAGATTCAAATGTCATGCTGCTGTTTCCAGTGCATATCATAATGGAAAAGGGTCAATACAGCATTACTCATCAAGGAGCGCATCTACAGATGAGTAACCTGTGAGAGAATCAAATTCTCAATATTACTATGATGGAATACCCAGCATAAATATCTACATCTTCGATCACTTCGAAGAATCCTGATATTTCCAATGTATGGTTCTCTACTTTATTCTTATACATATAAACTTCTCAAAATCTTTAGATCCTGCATTACAATGAATACGAGTCTAAAACCAGAGAACTCATAGGTAAACCTGAATGAAGTCAGAGTACCAACCCCTTGTCCCGAAGGGACACTGAACAACATACATTTTTATGTATAAGTCCTAAGAGTATACTAACTCAAATTCCAAGTGTTGTAAGTTGAAAACTGTATTTTTGTTAAGAATGTCTTACACAGTTATTCAATACACCTTATCTTATTCTTAACCGTGGAACACAACTTTCAAGATTTATATCTCACTTTATAAAACAAAGATACAGATACATCATTTTAAAAATTGGTGCATAACAAGGGTTATTCGAAACCAAATATTTGTCGTTAGGCAAAGGCAGACGATTTAATCCAATATCACCAATTACAACGAATTCCGATATTGAGGATTGATTCACCCATTTCCCAATATTCTACTCCTACCCAGCATCTGTAACGTTGTACCAAAGTGAGTTCAAAATTCGGTAAATACATACCCTGGGAGTCAGAATAAATTAGGAAAACAGTTCTCATTTACAAGTACATAGAAAATCTGAAATATAAATGTTTCAAGAGGTGACTGGGTATTCCTAGTAATGCTTTTTTTATTATCCAGATTTATGACAGTAGTCGCAATTTCTTTTGTTCTCACATCAATCTCTTTATATGTCTCTACATCTTACCATTTATATACCACACTTAAGCTAATTGGTTTTCTTTCTTCCCTACCTTTCAACACCAGCCTAAGATTTGGAAGAAGACTATCCAATAAGTATAATAGGTGTACTCTCCTAATACAAGGAGCTCTCGCGACCTAAGAGAAGGTAAAAGTAAAAGATAACCGAATAATCCAATCTAAATTCTTCAGAACCAGTGGCCATCCTCGACTGAAATAATTGTTTTGAGTTCATATGTAACTATATGATGGCCATTTTCAAGCAATATGGATCATCGTAGTGATACGGAGTGTTCTGGAGAAATGCAAAGGGAAACTAGGAGTAGCAGGGATATTTGCGACTTTGTCGTGAATCACAACAATCCAAAACCAACGGGTGTAAGAAGGTTCAGTTAACTTGGTTAAAGAGTTTTAGTTTAAGTTAAGTCATGGGTCACTGTACCAGAGAGAGAGAAAAGAAACACTCAGCGTGAACTTTATCAAGATTAGATTGGTTATTACTTTATCTAATCAGGATAGCCCCACCGTTTTCTCGAATTCTCCTTCAAACCCTAAAAAGAGAACTAGTTGGGATCGCATACACTTTAGAAGTTTGTTAACCGTTCAGTGACCTTCATACATCAACATGTATCATCCCAAGAGTTCACTAACTCTTTCTCTGTTTCCTATAAACAGAGCTATGGTCATCTTATCTCTGTGACATGACCGGCAAGTTCCACAAGATGTAAATTCAAACTAATTTAAATATGTATCTATGTGTAATTTCAGCTAGTCGGGTCACATTGATATGACCTAGTCTACAATGCCTCAAGAAGAATTCGTTCATTTCTGAACACTTCCTCTTGTGTATGTTCTGTATACTAAGAACTGTAGTTTGATTTAGAACGTCAATGCTTTTAGATAACGTGCCTGAACCGATCAACTCTTGATATAGGAAATGTTCAAAACATTATCCAACAATACAAAATTATATCCTTCTTTAATAATAAAGAGACTGATATGATGTTGTATATCAGGTTCGGTATCTAATAACATTCATTCAGAATCAATGTATTCTAGTAATACAGGGTGATAACTACCAACATCTTGGCTGCAACAATTGCACTGTTTCCAACTCTTGAAATTTTGTCACCTGTTCTCAGTTCTCTACCTATCTGTAGCCCATGTAACAAATTACATATGTGGGATCCTGATCCGGTATCACATACCCAGGACGTAAAGGATACGGAGAAACAGTTCTCTGTAATGAACACACCCGAAGAAGATGCATCAGCATGCACTTTCTTCGTTTGGGCGGCACGGGAATTCTGGTAATCCCCTATTTCCTGCTCTGTCTTATAACAATTATAAGTTGGAGCGGGACCAACGTTCCCCATCACAGTATAACAAGAGGGTTCGGTCAATACATCCATATTATTATCTTTGATTAAGGCGTGACATGGTCGCTACCTGGAGAGAGAGAGAAGAAAACACTCTGCGTTCGCTCTTGCAAGATCAGATTGGTTATAATTTTATCTAATCAGGATGGCTCCCACTGTTTTTATCAAATCTTCCTTCAAACCCTAAAAGGAAAGACTAGCCGGGATTAATTACACCCTACAATTTCGCCAATCTTTCAGCCAGGCCAGTGTCGGTACTTTGAGGGAGGTTCCCCGTGCTTTCGCACGGACCTAATTAAAGTAAACCTCGTTTTCCCAGAGGCGTAACCCCGTTGACACCTTTCTAGACACCTACTTGATCGGCTAATTGTCCTGTGTAAAACTCTCCCAGGAGTAACAATTACTCGCAGTGGGTATCGGGATCCAACTATCTCATAGAAGGTATGCAATCTCATTGCAAATTTCAACACTTGAAATTCCCGATAATATTTTGCCCCAAACGATCTATGACCTTGACAAGGTCAACAAACCATAGACCGTAAGTCAAGTTCAACCCATCATTTCTTGATTGAATTAAACCCACCCGCATGACCCTTGACAAGGTCAACAAGGCCGTACGACTACCCTAATCCAATCTGCATCATATGCATGAACAGATAAATACTAGTCAGCTACCGCACACTACGCCTTGACAAGGTCAACAAACGCAGCACGAATACTAAGCAGGACTTATCTGAAATGACAGACGGCTACGACAGGTTTTTCTGAAAACCTATTGCGTAATGAACTTGATATCGTTGTAGAATCGAGTGAATTTTGAAATGGAGTGATTTTGAGGCTTTCATTAGTTTTGCTAAAGAGGTCACTCCCGGTGAAGGGATCTCGGCTCTTTCCTTATGGAATAAGGTACAGGATATATCATATATATCGCTATGCAAAGCAAAAACTCCAAAAGCAATCAAAAGACAAACCGAGTGTTGTAGCATCTGCCAGTTTTGCTAAAGAGGTCACTCCCGGTGAAGGGATCTCGGCTCTTTCCTCATCGAATAAGGTGCAGGATATATCATATATATCGCTATGCAGAGCAAAAACTGTAGCTACCTGTTTTTGAAAATTCGATTCCACAACATCTTTTAGGTTTATTTTCTTTCATTAATCACATTAATGAAGTCCCATCATATAAGTCACCTAAACATCACAGATAAATACAACGTACGCTTATGCCATCCGCATTCGCCTCGATGTCCCCCCGTGCACCGTTAGGTTAGGTGACTAACGGCAGAGCGGGGCAGGGCTAGCACGGGTGTAAAATATAAGTAACATCTATATAATATATCATATATACTATATACAGTATCTATCACAACATATCAAATGATCACATCACAGATATCGCAGCAGATGAAACATATGAAACATTGGATATACTAGGACGTCCGTGTTTTATTTTGAGCCTCTATAAAACACGGATTCCACGGTCGCGATGAATAGCCAAACCCACACCCCTAGACCCCTACGAGAGCGGCAAGCAACCCTACCAATTCTAGAGTTAGGAGACCCGGACTCGACTCCTCGAGTTGGTCTCCCGCTGTACCCTAGAACCCGGTTACTTGTGCTCCCCTCCTTGGGTCTACCTAATGCGGAAAAGTAAATAATATACAATGGTGACATCATCCTCATCCCGGAAGTGCCCCAATAAAAGAATATTACATACAATTAATTTTACATGAATGAAAATAAAAACCCTCATCTCACATAAAACCCCCGGCTATTCAGAAACGCGACGATCCAATATAACATATCCAGCAACACATAACATCACATGTCATCAACGTAAGTAAATATGCTCATCCCAATTGTCGTTGACATATAGCAACGAAACCGGCGATATCACATATTACACTTACGGTCGCAAAAAAGGAAGTGTAAAACTACAACAGTTGGAATCTGCAACCTCCTTAGACATCTTATGCCTAACCAAATGAATTCCTTAGACATCGCATGCCTAACAATTATAAACCCCGCATTTCAGTCTCTTTATTGAAAACTCTTTTCAATACCAAGTCGGGCAATTCAACAAGATTCTCGACATCCTGATCGAATGCTCATCGCAAACTTTAGTAGACGGCCGCACCCCCGGATGCCGTCGACGAAGTGCACTAAGGCGGAACACCACTGCCGCGAGCACCCAAACGGATGCTTTTGGCGACGGGGTTCTCCTATAGTCACTTGGTCGGGGCTTTGGTGTGTGGCTGTCTATTAAGTTTACCCGGCGAGTATCCGCCTATGCTACGTGATTGCAACGGAATTTTGATCGCATCAAAATTCCGTGGCAACCGATCATCTGAGACTAAACTGCAATGTTTATAACATTCAAATTAGTTATCTCATAACTACTTGTGGATTCCAAATATTGTATCACAATCCAGATAAATAGACAATGTTAAACTTTCTGATCGAATGATCAAACACCCAAGTTTTCCCAAATAGTTCTCAACACTTGAGGGGAGTTTAAAAACATCCATCACATGCCACGGTACCAATGGTCCGGCCGTAGAAGGGTCAAGCCAACGCCTCACATGTGGCAACGCCGTACTGCCCCAAAGCCTAAGGTTTAGAGGCAGTTCAAGACGGTCAAATAATCGAGTTAAGGTTTGTTGTCTTCTAGAGGGTCCATCGCGTAACTTGCACGATTTAGAACGTTCTTAAACAACGGAAAAATCCAACACTTGGAAATTTTCCGGGTCGGGAAAAAGTGAGTTATTGATATCCGTTCGAACTTTTTAATACTTTTTAAATTATCCGGAAAACAGAACGAAATTAAACTTTCCGATCGAATCAACGTATACAAAATAATCCCCAGAACACTCAACACTTGAGGCAGATTAAAAATACCCAGAAAATAGAACTAACAGATACGGGTATTACTGTACAAAAACTAAAGCAAAAGCTCACTGTACGGCAGCGGATCAGCGGCACAAGCAGGGTATTGCCGCGGTTCCGCGGCGGTCCGTACGAGTTACTTTGTCGTTTTTCACAGTAATACCTAAAATTCCCTGCTGAATTTTTTAGGTATTTTTAATACAGAAAAAAACGCATTTTTAAAATTTGTCCAGAGAGGGGGTCGTTTTGACGTTACGGGGTTCGATCGGAGTTTTAACTTCGTATACACGTCGCCTAATGCTCTAGCTAGTCTCTGATACTACTGAAGGGTTACGAGGCACTCTAATAAGGTTCTACAAGGCATCAACCATGCCCGATTAAAATTTTAGCCGTGCCGAATAATCCTAAACAAGATCTTTGCTAGATAATTTGGGTTTCACATGCAAGTAAATATCATTTACGACTAAGTGAATACGAAATACAACCTTTATAGATCGGTCCTTCAGTTCTAAAGCTCCTTGTTGTAGTCCCTTCGCTGCGATCATCGAACTCCCGGACTCTCGGACGGCTCCATGAGAAGAGGGCAACGGTTTTGCTTGAATTCTTCAAGGCCGAAGATGATCTACGTCGAGGGAATACAAACTCAAGCTTCTACTTCACTAACTAGAGAATTAGTGAATCAAATACCCTAAACTAAAGTGCTATTCTAGTAGAGGATGATGAAATAGGAAATGGGTACACTTTAGAATTTCTTTTCTCACTATATTTCTCTCTCTTTATCAAACCCTAGCAAGCATTTGAAGGAGGAAGAAGATGAGCTCAAAAATGAGAATGAAAAACTAATTAAGAGAGAGAGCTAACCATGGGTGAGTGAGTATCATATACTAACTCATGTAGAGACATAACCATGGCAACATTATAATGGTTAGGTTAATTAATATCTCAAGTAAAACAAAATTAGTAGACTAAGTCAATGCAACCCAAAGCTTCATGAAGCTTCATGCATGTGAGCTCATTATCCACTAATTTTAGAATTACTTTAAATATAAAAACCTAACACTATAATTAGTATGGTATAAGTCTTATACACCCATGTAAGTTGTATCAACAACCATGATACAAAATGAACACAAATAAATATATATCGCATATATATTAAGTTGTGCACAAGTGAGAAAAACAAATGCTTAAGTGAACCAATGTTAGTTAATGTAAATTAGTATATCACATATACAATTATACACTAAATTATTAAATCAACACTTGACTTAATAATCCGGTTATATCACATATAACCGACTAACATCCAATGTATCGACTTATCGAATCAACCCTTGATTCGATAACCTGGTTATATCGCATATAACCGATCGATACAAACATCGCGAGAATTGTGTTGGAGATAGTGCCCTCAGAGTCAATTATTGGATCACAGGCACGTGATTGCAATGATTGAGGGAGGACCTATACCGGTAGGACAGTCTTACTCAAGATGATAGTATGCTATCTGGTTTATTTTTATCATCGTGTACTGTTTTAGGTGACCTTACAGGTTACTATTGCACGTTGATAGAGCCCCTAGGATTCTTATTTGACTGCCAGCAGTATGAGGGCGATCATATACGTGGGAGCTAGGGTCTATAAGCACATCCTTAAAAGGTCCCTAGTCGTGGGAGTTTCGAGACAGGGCATCGATACTCCAGAGTAGACTAGTGTATACAATCGAGACCCCGACGAGGGGCGGTGGCCGGTCTCACAAGCCACTGGTGTAAGTTGGTTCACCTAAGATGTATACAGGTGCTCATTGGGTTATGAGTACACCGGACAGGACTCGCCGGGAACATGCTAGTTGGTCTTATACCTGACGTCAGATAGCAGTTCCCTGGTGACATGTGTACAGGTTAGTTCATCGACCTGAGATTGTCATTTGTCTCGTGTGAGTTCCCACTGTACTTTGATTACTACCCTACCATGCTCAAAGTAGACGTGCAAACAGGTTTTAGTTGTGTACAGTCCCGAGCCACATGGAGGCAGTGAGCGGATCTGCAGGGGTTCGTCTCTCCCGGTATTGGGGGTGAGGTCGCGCTGTGTCTAGGAGAGCCATTACACGAAGTCTTTGGCCAAGGCAGGAGATTTACTGGTAGGTATTCCAGTAGTATCTCAGGGTGTTCTGGGCTACTCTCCGACACGACTTGTACCGCTTTGGGGGGTCTGACTTTTACCAACCTCCTAGGCCCGCCATGCGATGCTCATAGACGAACAGACCGGACTGTACGGATATTGTCACTGACATGCTCAGTAGGGTGTCAGGATGAGTTTGCTCATCGACGTCCCTTTTGGTCAATACCTGGTAGCCCGTTACGTATAGGCTAATACCTCTGACGTGGTAGTGGTTAAATCCACAACCAAAGTATTGACGAGTCTTTAGTGTCCCCCACAGACCGTTTTCTCAAGTTTCGGGCGAAACGCTGTAGAGGCCGTATGGAGATATGGCAGGGTTCGATCTTATACGTGCGGTATTGCACGGATCATGATCGTACGGATAATACTAGCGGGCTTTGGTTTAAGCCGGATCCTAGTATTGTACAGTATAGATTTTGTCTCTTTGCATTTGTATTCAGTGGGAATACAAATGCGGGTATGTATATACAGTCGCGGGGTTTTCCTGTAATTTATTACGGGATCAGTTTTCTGAAGTTGCCAGTTTGTATTCCGTTTCAGCCAGTTTTTCTTTCTTCCATTCTTTGGCTGAATTTCCGATGGAGGGGGTATTTTGCAAGTATGCAAATTAGTTTTTTGGAGGGGGTTATTTGGATTTGTGGCTTCATGATGGTTCTATGCATCATGAGATTCTTTATGCATCATTTCCTTTGCATTAATTGAGATGGGATTTAGATAAGAAGTGAGGGTGACATAATTTGATCATTATCACACATTTCCCCACTTGCTTTATTCCATTCATTTTTTTCTTCTCCATTAGAGCTTGGCCAGCCACACATTTGAGGGTGTGTGATTTTTGAGTGAGAGGTTTTGATTTCATATTCATTTCATTGCTAGAAAAATGAGAGCACCATTTTCTTCCAAACTTCCTTTTCTTCACCTCCATAAAAAATGGCAACTTCACAACCCCATGAGACAAAGCTACTACACTTAGCCTACAGCATTTCTTGGATACGTCGGCTTGCCAACTTCGTGACCGAGTTGCCTCGGTCCAGAGGTGGGAGCCCGTAAAAGAACCCGGCAATGTGGTGCCCGTTCCGACGAGGAGATGAAGACCGGAGATTCCGCGAGGAGATCGGAGTGGAGGCCGAAGACCGAAGGACACGGATCGCTCGGTATAGCTCTCTACCCATTCTCTAGTTTGCTAGGATTAGGTTAATGGCCCGATCCGGGTTTATAGTGCGCGGTGGTGCCGGTTTCTAGTTTTTCGTTTCCGCATTCCGGTGTCGGATTGATGGCCGGGGCGCTGCCGTGCACTTACAAATTGAATACGGTATCATATACTCGCATTATTCTCGGTCCCGCACATATCACATATGCGCTCCTATTTCGTTTTTCCTGAGCTAGTAAAACCTCTATGTAGGACTCTAAAGACTCGTCAATACGCCGGCAGTAGGTGATGATCATATCAAGCACCCACAAGCCGTCAGCGGTACTAGCTGGACGTAACGGCTACCCGGGTATTGAGCGATCAGAAGATCAGCAAGCAAGCCCGCTCCAACCCCTACAAAAAGCCTGACAGTAACACTACCGTACAGTCCGGCCTCCTCGTCTGATATGTCGCATATCATGTCTAGGGGTGGTAAACGTCAGACCCCAATAACCGATAAGTCATGCCGATATGAGGCTCATAACGGGTCGAGAAACTACTGGTAACACTTACCAGTAAATCTTTAAACTAGCCCTGGCCAGGGACTTCCCTGTTATGGCCAATCGAACATAGCGCAACATCAATCCCCAATACCGGGAGAGACGAAACCCCTCCTATCGCTCATTTCCTCCATGTGACTCGGGACTGTACCCAAAAACCACCGTTTTACAAGCCCTCTTGGACGTGGTAAGTAGAAATCAAAGCACAGTGGGAATCAGACAAGACTCTATGACAATCTCGGGTCTACAGACTAACCTGCACCAGTGTCACCAGAGAACTGCCATCTGATGTGAGGTATAATACCATCTGGGAGTTCTCGGCGAGTCCGTCCAGTATACCCAGTCTCCACTGAGCACCCGTATATCATCTATGATGTCAAACACCAATGGATATGGGATCATCCATCGCCCATCTACATGGGTCGAGAAGCTATACGCTAGTCTACTCTGGTATATCGATGCCCCGTCTCGATACACCCACGACTAGGGACCTTGAAGGATGTACTTATGGACTACCATGTCTCCACTAGTATGATCTGCATCATAGTCCAGGTAGTCAAGTACACATCCTAAGGGCTTTACCAACATGTAGCAGAGAGACAATCAGTGTACACATTAAGGTAAAGAGTAACCAGATAGCATACTATCATGTCGAGCAAGAAAGTCCTCCCTATATATGTCCAAGCATCCACTAAAATATACATCTCATGTATAGTAATGGTCTCTAGGGCATACATATAACTAACAAAAATATCATAAGTCGCAAGTCAAGTTCAACCCGTCATTGTCCTGGTTAATCCAAACTCATTCGTACAACACCTTGACGAAGGTCAAAACAGTTGTACGTCTGTCCTAGCTTAATGCATCTACCTATGCAACATATAAGTATCCCCTAGCTACCAAACACTATGCCTTAGCGAAGGTCAAAACACATATCATGAACACTAGTTGACACTCATCTTAAATGATGGAGGCTACGGTTGGTTTTGGTGAAAGACCTTTAACGTAATGAACTTGATATCTTTGAGGGAACTCGAATGGCTTTGAAATGGAGTGGTTTAGGCTCCGCATTTTAAAACTAGTAACATAAACTTTTGCTTAAGAGTGAACTCCCCGTAAAGGAATCAAGGCTCTTCCCTTATAGAATGAGGTGCTGGATATTCCTAACTGAATACATCTATACAAAGAAAAAGAATACGACAGTTGTTTTGATGAAAACCGAGTAGTTTTAAAAATTGGTTCCAACAATATCAAATAGCTTTGTTTTCCTTGAATTAATGACATAATGTAGTCCCATCAAATATAGTTTCTAAGCCACACCAGAAACAACCAAATTAGCATGCTTTTATATATCATCTGCATTCGCCATGGGGTCCCGGATCTTCACCATAAGGTTACTTAACTTACGACAAGGCGAGGAAAAGGCTAGCGCGGATGAAAAACATATAAAAGTATCTACTAAATATAATATATATATATATATATATATATATATATATATATATCAACATCGCAGGCAGATAATAGTCATCACAGGCAGATAATAATCATCACAGGTATGCGAACAACAATATGGAATAGTTGATAAACTAGGATCCCCGCATTTCATTTGAGCCGCAAATGAGACGCGACGTTCGTGGGTCATGTGGATAGCCCATACATAGTCGATCCTGGACCCCTACGAGTGCGGCAAGCCACCTTCCAATTCTAGAAACTGGGTAACACGCTCTCAATAAAATGAATCGATCACCCGTCGCTTTCTAGAATCCGGTAACTTGTGCACCCCTCCGCGGGTCGATCCTATAACCCCTACAAGTGCGGTGAGCAACCCGCCAATTCTAGAGCGAGATGACCCGGTCTCAACTCCATGAGATGACCGCCTGCTGCACTCTAGAACCCGGCTACTCGAGCACTTCTCCTGGGTTAATCCTAGTACAAAAATGAAATATATACAATGGTGACATCTACCGCATCCTGGTCGAACTCCAATAAAAGAATATACATAATATAGAAACGACGGCCACATGTTGGAGCTCGTCCCAAACAAATAAATACAACAAAGTAAATCAAAACTGTACAAGCAAACACATGAGGGGATATCCGTCACGACAATCCGACTAAACCATAATTAAGATATATATCCACAGAAATAAGTAACAGAAGAAAGTGTGCAATCCCGTCTAATTGAGCATATAGAAATTAGACGACATTCAACAACACATATGCACAGATACGAAACCAGGACCATATAATTCATCACAAGCGAAGCTCACACTCAAAATTCCAAACGACGAAAATAGAGTGCACTTCAACATCCAAAAACCAAACTTTTTGCCAAAACAAAGAGTCCGAACGGCCCAACCAAAACCTCTGGGAACTCCCTGGGGTACCCCCGATCCATCTCGTGGGTTCTCGGTCCGAACCAAGAGCCCGCAGGGATCAGAATATGCAAAACAGTTCAGTTTTGGACAGCCACTACTAACAGAAATCAGCCAAGAAAAAAACAGCGACTAAAGTTGAAAAACAGCATGGAAACTGAGTTCCCGAGACCTTAAGGGTAACCCTCAATACCCTACGGAGTCCCCGTTCAAAAACGAGAGCTCCAGGCATCGAGAACACGCAAGAAAACATCAAAATGGTCGCTGATTTTTACAGAATATACCGGCTGAATACTGCAGTGGAAAAAAAGTGTTTTGCGATGAATTCCGAAGTCATGTGAGCTAGTTTTAGCGTATGGATCGGCTCTGATACCAATGTAAGCGTGTTGTGCTCACGCCGCGCAAGACGCGGCCAAGACGGAAGCAAAAACAATGATTTTTAACAAGCACAAAACACATATCCCCTAAAAATCAAACCATACAACTAAACTAGCAAACTTACATACAAGGTTCGGGATACTACCTTCGACACGTGTCAACCCAATCGTGGAAGACCCCTCCAAGCTCCTTGTATGCGGTCTGGATCGAACTCGAATGGAGACCGCCCTTTCCAAAGATGATCCATTCGAGGGAACTGATCCAAGTTCCGGCTTCACCAAGTGAAACAACCGACGCTCCAAGCTCACTACGAATGGAGAGTGAGGATGTAGAAATATTTCACTATCTTTTTCTCTCTATTCTAATGCTCAAGAGAGCATGTGAAGAAGAAGGGGGAGGAGGTGAAGAAACTTAGTCATGAAAAAATATCCAAGTGTTGTGTAAGAAAAAAATCAAGTGTAGAAAAGAATATGGCTTGGTTTTTACGACCATCCAAGAATAGTGAACACAAATGAAAATACAATATAAAAACCAAGCCATACCTCTCTACCATTCTTCTTTACACCTCATTCTCCATCTCATTTTTGATTTTCTTTAAAGGACAAATCAAGAATTGAAGTGTCCATCTTCTAGACAAATTCCGTATAAATACGGAATACAACCCGGTATACGTATCGAAATACATATATGCGTATTCGTAAAAAAATACGAATAACCAAGAAAGAGAAAATGAATAGTAAACAATAATACCAGAATACATACATTAAATATATATATATATATATATATATATATATATATATAAATTATTAAATTAAAACCTGATTTAATAATCCGGCTTAATTTTAAGCCGCTAGTATTATCAACCATCTTATTTAAGTCCATGTAGCCTGTACACGTATTTAATCGGACCCCTTGTATGTACCAGCATACGTCATCTACATCATATCGTCTGAACCAGAAAAACCCTCTGTATGGGACTCTAAAGACTCGACAATACGCTGGCAGTGGTATACTGGATAAGTCCAAAAACTATAAGCACGCCAGCGGCACTAGCTGTACGTTACTACTCAGGTATCTTCCGAAAGGGAGGTCGACAATCAAGTCTGTCCATACCCTACTGAGCCTAAACGTGACAATCTTCATACAGTCCGGTCTCTTCGTCTAAAAGTATCGCATACCGGGTCTAGGGTGTGGATAACGTCAGACCCCTAATAACCCGATAAGTCGTGTCGGAGTCAAGCTCATCACCAACTAAGAAACTACTGAACTCATATCGGTAAATCTCATCCACCATGACCACGAATTTTGGGTGCTAGCCAACCGAACACAGCGCAATATCAACTCCTAATACCAGGAGAGACGAATCTCCGACAATCGCTTACGGCTACATGTGGCTCGGAATTGTATCCAACTAAAACTTGTTTGCATGACTCCTTTGAGCCGTGGTATGGTAGTAATCAAAGTACAGTGGGAACTCACACGAGAAAAATGTCGACTTCAGGTCAAAGGACTAACCTATACTCATGCCACCTAAGAACTTCCATCTGACGATAGATATAATACTATTTAGAAGTTCTCGGTGAGTCCGTCTAGTGTACTCACCTCTAATGAGCACATGTATACTATTTTAGGTGACACAATACCAATGGCTCGTGAGACCGGTCACCGCCCCTCGTCGGGGTCTCGAAACGTATACACTAGTCTACTCCGAAATATCGATACTCCCAGAATTAGGGACATTTAAGGATGTGGTTATGAACTACCCAGCTCTCACGTATATGATCGCCATCATAATGCTGGTAGTTAAGCAAGAATCCTACGGGCTTCATCATTATTTATTAGTGACACGTAATAACAAGTAAAACGTATACACATCAATGATAAAGACAACCCAGATAACATACTATCATCTCGAGTAAGATTGTTCTACCTGTATAGATCCTTCCTCAATTATCATAATCGCATGCCTGCAATTACAATAATTGCCTTGAGGGGACTATATTCAACAGCTTGCCGCACTCGTAGGGGTCTAAAATCCTATACTACGGGCTATCCACACAACTGGAAAATTGCAATTCTTATTTGGCTCTATTAAAATATACTTTTCCTAGAGTATCTGCATTTCCATATTGTGTTTGCTTCCGCTGTGATGCTTCTGTGATGTTACTTGATATCATGTGTGAGAGGAATGTTCATATATATTATTTATATATATAGTAGACGATATATATGTTTTTCATCCGTGCTAGTCTTGTCCCCGCCCTACCATAAATTAAGTAACCTTACGGTGAAGACCCGGGACCCTGTGGCGAATACAGATGGCATATATGTGCATACCTATTTTCGTTTTTTCTGGAATGATATATTTAATTGATGAGACTGCATTAATTCTGATTAATGCAAGGAAAACAAACCTAAATGATGTTGTTGGAACCGATTTTTTAAAACTATAGGCGTTTCGTTTTACTTTGCATCAAGGTATTGAGTTAGGAATATCCTGCAGCTCATTCGATGAGGAAAGAGCCTAGATCCCTTCACAGGGAGTGACCTCTTTGGCAAAAGTTTACTTAACTATAAACTACTCGGTTTTCTATAAAACCACTCATTTTAAAATTGTGGAGCCTAAATCACTCATTTTCAAAATTGCTCGCGTTCCTTCAATGATATCAAGTTCATTACGTCAAAAGTTTTTCGCCAAAAACCGGCCGTAGCCCTCCGTCATTTCAGATAAGTAGCTTATAGTATTCGTTCTATGTACGTTGGTATCTATCAAGGCATTGTGTACGGTAGCTAGATGTTGCACGTCTGTAGCATGGATATGTATAGCGTCATTTCATATAAGTAGCTTATAGTATTTGGATTAATTTCATATGATCCCGACTAATTCTCCTTTTAAGGTTTGAAAAAGAATTCGAGGAAACAATGGGAGCCATCCTGATTAGATAAAGTGAATAACCAATCTAATTTAAGTTAGAATGCACGCTAAGTGTTTCTTTTCTCTCTCTGGTTTGCGACCATGACCTGACCTAAACTAGAACTCATGAACCAAGTTAACCGAACTTTCTTACACATTTTGGCTTTTGAATTGTCATGATCCACGAAAAAGACGCATATATCCCTGCCACTCCTACTTTCATTTTGCATTTCTCCAGAACATTCTGTATCACTACGAAGATCCAAATTGCTTGGGTATGCTATTGTATAATTACATACGAACTCGAAGAAACTTGTTTCAGTTCGAGGATGGATTCCGATTCTGGAGAAATTGAATAGGTTATTCGGTTTTCTTTTCTCTTTATCTTCTCTCAGGTTGCGATGGATCCTAGTATTAGGAGAGTACACATATTACACTTATTGGATAGTCTTCTTCCAAACCTTAGACAAGTGTCCAAAGGTAGGGAAAGAAGAAAACCAATTAGCCTAAGTGTAGTGTACAGAAGGTAAGAAGTAAAGACATATAAAGGGATTGGAGTGAGGGCAAGGAAATTTGTGACTACTGTCATGAATCTGGATAGTAGAAGAGGCATTATTAGGAATACCCGACCACCCCCTCGAAACATTTTCATGTTTCAGTTTTACAGTGCGGTATTAATTGAAAATTGCTTTTCCAATTAGATTCTGACTGCAGAGTGTGTATTTACCAAACTTGATTCTCACATCTGTATGGCGTTACAGATGATGAGTGAGAGTAGAATATTGAGAATTGGGTAATTATATCCTCAATATCAAAATTCTTTGTAATTGATGACATTTGAGGAAATCATCCGGGTTTTGCCTAACGACAAATATTTGGTTTTGAATATATGTTGTTATGCACCAATTTCAAAACGATATATCTGTTAGTTATGTATATGCCCTAGAGGCCATTGTTGTACATATGATGTATATTATGATGGATGTTTGGATATATATAGAGAGGACTTTCTTGCTCGTCATGAAAGTATGCTATTTGGTTTCACTTTATCTTAACATGTTGACTTGTACTGGTTTGCTGTCTTACTCTCACATGTTGATAAAGCCCTTAGGATCTGTACTCGACTACTGGGACTATGATGAGATCATACTAGTGGGGTCATGGTAGTCGATGAGTACATCCTATAACTGTTCCTAGTCGAGAGTATATCGAGACAGGGCATCGATACACCAGAGTAGACTAGCGTATACGCATCTTGACCCATATGATGGGCGATGGATGATCCCATATCCATCGGTGTTTGACATCAGAGATGGTGTATGGGTGCTCAGTGGAGACTGGGTACACTGGACGGACTCGCCGAGAACTCCCAGATGGTGATATACCACACGTCAGATGGCAGTTCTCCGGTGACACTGGTACATGGTAGTCTGTAGACCCGAGATCGTCATAGAGTCTTGTGTGATTCCTAATGTGCTTTGATTTCCACCTTACCACGTCCAAGAGGGCGTGCAAAACGGTGGCTTTTGGGTGCAGTCCCGAATCACATGGAGGCAATGAGCGATAGGAGGGGATTCGTCTCTCCCGGTATAGGGAGTTGATGTTGTGCTGTGTTCGATTGGCTATAACTGGAAGTCCCTGGCCAGGGCTGTTATAGAGATTTACTGGTAAGTGTTACCAGTAGTTTCTCGACCTGTTATGAGCCTCACATCGACACGACTTATCGGTTACTGGGGTCTGACGTATACCACCCCTAGACTTGATATGCGACATATCAGACGAAGAGACCGGACTGTACGGGAGTGTTACTGATTGGATTCACAGGAGAACGTACAGGCTAGCTTGTTGATCTTCTGATCGCTCAATACCTGGGTGGCTGTTAAGTTTAGCATACCGCTTGCAGCTTGTGGGTGTTTGATATGATCATCACCTGCTACCGGCATATTGACGATTCTTTAGAGTCCTACACAGAGGTTTCTTGGCTCAGGCAAAACGGAGTAGAGGCACATATGTGATATGCGCAGGACCGAGGATAATGCGATATGAGATACCGTATTATATTCTCGCGATATTTAGATATGAACTGGGACATCGGATCAAGTGTTGATTCGATGAATCGGTACATGATATATTAGTCGGTTATATTCGATATAGCCGGATTGTCGGATCAAGTGTTGATTCGATGATTTAATGTATAATAATATATATGATATATTGTATTACATTATCTAATATTGGCTCGCTTTATTATTTCATTTTCTCACCTGATAATACATTGATATATATGCGATATATATTAATTGTATTATTTTCTTTTGTTACAGATATATAATATATATGTGATATATATTATAGTAACATGATATGATTAATAATGAAACATGTTTAGTGATGATTAAATGAGGTTAGGGTTTGATTAGGGTTAGCTCCTTCTTGCACCATCTAGAAGCTTTCCTTTTGTCATGAAGAAGATATTATGATAGATATTTTCTTATGACTCATTTCTTAACCCAACCAAACCCTAGCCTCAGTTAACTCTCTACAAGGGTTATCCTTATCATCATTAACCATGGTTGCATTATTATTGATATACTCTTATCATTATTCATCACAAAAGGATTATCTTATTATTCATCATCTTCTTCTCTCTTGAGTTTTTGAAATAGCTTACTAGATTTTCCTTTGGTGATGATTTCTTGTGAGAAATTGATATAAAAAGATAGCATAAATACTACTCCATCATCCTCATCTAATCTAGACCATTAGATTAGGGTGTTCACCTCATTAGAGTGAGAGAGCTTGAGTTATAGCAACTTCGACGTAGATCATCGGAGAAACGGAACACTACAAGCTAGCATGGATCGTTCGAGTCGTGGAGCCTCTCTTGAGTTCGGGAGATCATGGATCGCGGCAAAGGGACTTCTACTCAGAGATTATGAAGCGAAGGAGCGGACTACAAAGGTTGTAATCCCTCACACTTAGTGGTAAAGTTGTTTACTTGCATGTTAAACCCTAATAATCTAGCAAAGATCCCGGCTTTGGGTTGTTCGGCACGTCTAAAATTTTATTCGGGCATGTTTGATGCCTTATGAACCTTCACAAGAGTGCCTAGGAACCCTACAGTGGTATCAGAGCCTAGCTAGAGCATTAGGCGACGTGTATACGAAGTTAAAACTCCGATCGAATACCGAAACGCAATTTTAGACCCCTCTCTGGATATTTTTCAAAAACTGTGATTTTTCAGAATTAAAAATATGTAAAAAATTCAACAGGTAAATATAAATATCACTGTGAAAAACGAGGCAGCAATACGTACATACGGCCGCGGAACCGCGGCCGTACTTCGCTTGAACCGCGGATCCGCGGTGGGAATGTTGAATTGCGCATTCATTTTTCAGCAGTAATATCTCTATCTGTATGTTATATTTTCTGGGTATTTTTAATCTGACTCAAGTGTTGAGTGTTCTGGGGTTTATTTTGTAATCGTAGATTCGATCGGAATATTTAATTTTGTTATGTGTTCCGGATATTTAGAAACTGTTAAAATGTTCGAACGGATATCATTAACTCACTTTTTCCCGGCACGTAAAAACTTTCAAGTGTTGAATTTTTATCGGGTTTAAATCTTTCGGAAAAATATGCAAGTAACGCGGTGGACCCTCTAGAAAACAACAAACCTTAACTCGATTATGTGACCGTTTTGAACTGCCTCTAAACCTTAGGGTTTGGGGCAGTACGGCGTGCCACATGTGAGGCGTTGGCTTGACCCTTCTACGGCTGGATCACCGGTACTGTGACATATTCTGGGATTATTTGAACTCTGCTCAAGTGTTGAGCTTTTTAGGAAATTTTGGGTATTTGATTATTTGTTCGGAAAGTTTAATACTGTCTATTTATCTGAAATGTGATACAATATGTGGAATTCATATAGTTAGGCATGAAATGCGAAGTATGTGATATTTCGGATTTACGATGTCTAAAGTGATTGTGGATTCCAAATGTTGTAGTTTTACAATTTCTTTTCTGTGACCGTAAGTGTAGTATGTAGTTGTATTGCCAGTCTTCGTTGCCATACATCTACGACGATCGGTGTATGCATACTTACTTACGTTGATGATATGAGATATTATGTGTTGCTGTGATATGTTATATTGGATCGTCGTGTTCTGAATAGCCGGGGGTTTTATGTGAGATGAGGGTTTGTATATTTTCATTTAAGTAAAATTCATTTGTATGTAATATTCTTTTATTGGGGCACTTCCGGGATGAGGTTGATGTCACCAGTGTATATTATTTACTTTTCCGCATTAGGTAGACCCAAGGAGGGGAGCACAAGTAACCGGGTTCTACGGTCCAGTGGGAGGCCATCTCGAGGAGTCGAGACCGGGTCTCCTAACCCTAGAATTGGCAGTGTTACTTGCCGCTCTCGTAGGGGTCTTGGGATGTGGGTTTGGCTATTCATCGCGACCATGGAATCCGTGTTTTATACAGGCTCGTATTGAAAACACGGGCGTCCTAGTATATCCAATATTTCATATATGTTCTTCTGCTGCAATGTTCTGTGATGAGATCATATTACTGCCTGAGACGAATGCTTATACTATATATATATATATATATATATATGCTGATATATAAATATTACTGCTTTCGTTTCTTCTGTGATGCTTAGGAAGCATAAGCTGATGGGATTTTATTAATGAGATTAATAAAAAGAAAAGAAACCTAAAAGATGTTGTAGAATCAAAAATTATAAAAAGGGTAGCTACAGTTTTTCTTTGCATGGCGGTATATATGATATATCCTGCACCTTATTCGATAAGGAAAGAGCCGAGATCCCTTCACCGGGAGTGACCTCTTTAGCGAAACTGGCAGATTGTACAAACACGCGGTTTAGTTTTTGACAGCTTATATAGTTCTTGCTTTGCACAGTGATATATATGATATATCCTGCACCTTATTCGATGGGGAAAGAGCCGAGATCCTTTCACCGGGAGTGACCTCTTTAGCCAAACTAGAAGCCTCAAAAACACTCGTTTTCAAAATCAAATGATTCTACGACGATATCAAGTTCATTACGCTCAAGGTTTTCTGAAAAACCTGCGTAGCCCTCCGTCATTTCAGATAAGTGCTACTTAGTATTCGTGCTGCGGTAGTTTGGCCTCCGTCAAGGCGTAGTGTACGGTAGCTAACTAGTGCTTATCTGCTAGCATACGATGTGATTGGATTAGGGTATTCGTACGGCGTAGTTTGGCCTCCGTCAAGGGTCGTACCGGTGGGTTTAATTCAATCAAGAAATGAACGGGTGAACTTGACTAACGCCCTATGGGTAGTTTGGCCTCCGTCAAGGTCATGGGACGCTAGGGGCAAAAGCATTATCGGGAATTTCAAGTGTTAAAATTTGCAATGAGATTGCATACCTCCTATGAGATAGTTGGATCCCGATACCCACTGCGAGTAAGAGTTACTCCTGGGAGAGTTTTACACAGGACAATTAGCCGATCAAGTAGGTGTCCAGAAAAGTGTTAACGGGGTTACGCCTCTGGGAAAACGAGGTTTACTTTAATTAGGTCTGTGCGAAAGCACGGGGAACCTCCCTCAAGTACCGACACTGATCTGGCTGAAAGATTGACGAAATTGTAGGGTGTAATTAATCCCGGCTAATCTTACCTTTTAGGGTTTGAAGGTAGATTTGATTAAAACAGTGGGAGACATCCTGATTAGATAAGATAATAATCAATCTAATCTTGCAAGAGCATACGCCAAAGTGTTTTCTTCTCTCTCTCTCCAGGTAGCGACCATGTCAGGCCATAATCAAGATAATAATATGGATGTATTGACTGAACCCGCTTATTATACTGAGCAGGGGAACGTTGGACCCGTTCTTTCTTATAAGAGTTATAAGACTGAACAGGGAATAGGAGAATATCTGGATTCTCAAACCGCCCAAAAGAACATGCATGTTGATGCATCTTCTTCAGGTGTGTTAGTTATTGAGAACTGTTTCTCAGTTCACCCTACGTCCTGGGTATTAGATACCGGATCAGGATCCCACATATGTAAATTGCTACATGGGCTACGGAAAGGTAGAGAACTGGGAAAAGGTGATCATTCCGTTCAAGTAGGGAACGGTGAAAATATTGCAGCCAAAGAAGTTGGCGAATATCACCTAGTATTACCAAGTCGTAATACACTGATTCTGAATGAGTGCTATTATATACCAAACATGTTGTGCAACATTATATCAGTTTCTTTATTAAGTAAAGAAGGATATAATTTTGTAGTACAGGATAATGTTATGAACATATTCCTAGATCAAAAGTTGATTGCATCAGGCTCGTTACATAATGGCATATTCATTCTCAATCAAAATACAGTCCTCAATATACAAAACACACAAAAGAGGAAAAGTTCAGAAATGAACGAATCCTACTTGTGGCATTGTAGACTTGGTCATATCAATGCGACACGACTGGCTAAGTTACATAAGGATGGATATTTGAATCCGTTCGAATTATCATCTTATGATACTTGCCATTCATGTCTCAAAGGAAAAATGACCAAAGCTCCGTTTAGTGGACACGGAGAAAGAGTTACCGAACTCTTAGGACTGGTACATAGTGATGTATGCGGTCCCATGTCTACGCATGCCAGGAACGGTTCTTCCTACTTCATTACATTCACTGACGATCTCCAAGATTCAGATATGTGTTCCTGATGAAACACAAGTCTGAAGCTTTTGAGAAATTCAGAGAATATAAGCACGAAGTAGAGAACCAAACGGGCAAAAGTATTAAGATCCTTCGATCTGATCGAGGAGGAGAATACTTGAGCAATGATTTTCTGGATTATCTAAAAGAGAATGGGATTCTCTCTCAGCTTACTCCTCCTTATACACCACAGCACAACGGTGTATCGGAGCGGAGGAATCGCACTCTATTAGATATGGTGCGCTCTATGATGAGCACTGCTGAGTTATCTATTTCCTTCTGGGGATATGCACTGGAGACAGCTGCATACCTATTGAATAGAGTTCCAACTAAATCAGTGCCTACCACTCCATATGAGATATGGAATGGTAAGAGACCATGTCTTAATTTTATTCAGATATGGGGTTGTCCGGCCTATGTTAAAACACAAAATCCGGACAAGCTCGAGGCAAGGCTGTCCTATGTAAGTTTATTGGATATCCCAAACATTCGCGAGGGTATATCTTCTACCACTCCGAGGAACAAAAGGTGTTTGTTTCTCGACATGCCACTTTCTTAGGAAAAGGTTTTCTTATGAAACAGATTAGTGGCATTGAGGTAGAACTGGAAGAAGTTCCAGCAGAACAAACTACAACAGATGATTTAGTTGAACCAGAGAATTCGGTAGTACCCAACGAACCCTAGCCTCTCCGCCGATCTAGCAGGGTTTCTCATCCACCTGAGAGATACTACGGTTTTCTCATTGATGGTGGAAGCGAGGATTGCATCATGGAAGATGATGACCCGACTAGTTTCGAGCAGGCCATCACGAGTGGTGACTTTGTGAAATGGCTGGATGCAACGCGATCTGAGATGGAATCCATGTACACCAACAAAGTATGGACTTTGGAAAATTCTCCTGAATGGGTAAAACCCATTGGGAGCAAGTGGATCTTTAAAAAGAGATTTGGTGTAGATGGAAAAGTTGAGACTTTCAAAGCTAGACTTGTTGCAAAGGGTTTTCGTCAACGACCAGGTGTGGATTATGACGAAACCTTTTCTCCAGTGGCTATGCTTAAGTCCATCCGGATCTTACTTGCCATTGCTGCATACCATGACTACGAAATCTGGCAAATGGATGTTAAGACCGCCTTTCTAAACGGTGATTTAGAAGAGTGCGTGTACATGACTCAGCCAGAGGGCTTCATAGATAGTGGGAGCAGCGGAAAGGTATGCAAGCTGCTTAAATCTATTTATGGGTTAAAACAAGTATCGCGGAGTTGGAACATCTGTTTTGATGTTGTAGTCAAAGAGTTTGACTTCATCAAAAATATAGATGAACCTTGTATCTATAAGAAGGTAGCAGAGAGTAAGGTTGTCTTCCTCGTATTGTACATGGATGACATACTCTTGATAGGAAATGATGTTCCTATGCTGCAATCAGTCAAGCTCTTCTTATCACAAAGATTCTCAATGAAAGATCTAGGTGATGCCTCCTGCATATTGGGAATCATGATCTATAGAGATAGATCTAAACGGATACTGGGATTGTCCCAATCCAGGTACATTGACACCATACTAAAGAGGTTTAGTATGGAAGAATCCAAGCGTGGGAACCAACCCACGATCTCTGGACTCACTCTCTCCAAAGAGATGTCTCCCAAGACTGATTTGGAGAGAGCTCGCATGCAAGGGATACCCTATGCTTCGGCAGTAGGCTCTATCATGTATGCGATGCTATGTACCAGACCTAATGTAGCATACTCACTAAGTGTAGTGAGTCGGTATTAAGCAGATCCTGGAGAGAGTCACTGGACAGCTGTGAAGAACATTCTCAAGTACTTGCGAAGGACTAGAGACATGTTCTTGGTGTATGGTAACGGAGAACTCCGGGTGGAGTCCTTTACCGATTCCAGCTTCCAAATAGATAAGGAAGACTCTAAGTCGCACTCGGGATTTGTCTTTACCCTCAATGGAGGGGCGGTATGTTGGAAGAGTTCCAAACAGGATACCGTTGCAGACTCGACGATGGAGGCTGAATACATCTCTGCCAACGATGCTGCCAAAGAGGCTGTCTGGATAAAGAAGTTCATTAGTGAACTTGGTGTAGTTCCATCCATTGAGCATCCAATACCTCTGTATTGTGATAACAATAGAGCTGTGGCTTTGGCCAAGGAACCCAGGTCCTATCAGAAGTCCAGACATATTCTGAGGCGGTATCACCTGATCAGGGAGATAGTTGATCGCCGGGAGATCGAGGTCAAGAGAGTAGATACGAAGGACAACACTGCAGATCCACTCACGAAGGCCATACCCCAGATACAGTTTGAGAGATTATTCGGGATGCTAGGTATGAGATACTACAGTAGCTGGCCTTAGTGCAAGTGGGAGATTGTTAGTTATGTATATGCCCTAAAGGCCATTGTTGTACATATGATGTATATTATGATGGATGCTTGGATATATATAGAGAGTACTTTCTTGCTCGTCATGATAGTATGCTATTTAGTTTCACTTTATCTTAACATGTTGACTTGTACTGGTTTACTTTCTTACTCTCACATGTTGATAAAGCCCTTAGGATCTGTACTCGACTACTGGGACTATGATGAGATCATACTAGTGGGGCCATGGTAGTCGATGAGTACATCCTATAACTGTTCCTAGTCGAGGGTATATCGAGACAGGGCATCGATACACCAGAGTAGACTAGCGTATACGCATCTTGACCCATATGATGGGCGATGGATGATCCCATATCCATCGGTGTTTGACATCAGAGATGGTGTATGGGTGCTCAGTGGAGACTGGGTACACTGGACGGACTCGCCGAGAACTCCCAGATGGTGATATACCACACGTCAGATGGCAGTTCTCCGGTGACACTGGTACAGGGTAGTCTGTTGACCCGAGATCGTCATAGAGTCTTGTGTGATTCCTAATGTGCTTTGATTTCCACCTTACCACGTCCAAGAGGGCGTGCAAAACGGTGGCTTTTGGGTGCAGTCCCGAATCACATGGAGGCAATGAGCGATAGGAGGGGATTCGTCTCTCCCGGTATAGGGAGTTGATGTTGTGCTGTGTTCGATTGGCTATAACTGGAAGTCCCTGGCCAGGGCTGTTATAGAGATTTACTGGTAAGTGTTACCAGTAGTTTCTCGACCTGTTATGAGCCTCACATCGACACGACTTATCGGTTACTGGGGTCTGACGTATACCACCCCTAGACTTGATATGCGACATATCAGACGAAGAGACCGGACTGTACGGGAGTGTTACTGATTGGATTCACAGGAGAACGTACAGGCTAGCTTGTTGATCTTCTGATCGCTCAATACCTGGGTGGCTGTTAAGTTTAGCATACCGCTTGCAGCTTGTGGGTGTTTGATATGATCATCACCTGCTACCGGCATATTGACGATTCTTTAGAGTCCTACACAGAGGTTTCTTGGCTCAGGCAAAACGGAGTAGAGGCACATATGTGATATGCGCAGGACCGAGGATAATGCGATATGAGATACCGTATTATATTCTCGCGATATTTAGATATGAACTGGGACATCGGATCAAGTGTTGATTCGATGAATCGGTACATGATATATTAGTCGGTTATATTCGATATAGCCGGATTGTCGGATCAAGTGTTGATTCGATGATTTAATGTATAATAATATATATGATATATTGTATTGCATTATCTAATATTGGCTCGCTTTATTATTTCATTTTCTCACCTGATAATACATTGATATATATGCGATATATATTAATTGTATTATTTTCTTTTGTTACAGATATATAATATATATGTGATATATATTATAGTAACATGATATGATTAATAATGAAACATGTTAGTGATGATTAAATGAGGTTAGGGTTTGATTAGGGTTAGCTCCTTCTTGCACCATCTAGAAGCTTTCCTTTTGTCATGAAGAAGATATTATGATAGATATTTTCTTATGATTCATTTCTTAACCCAACCAAACCCTAGCCTTAGTTAACTCTCTACAAGGGTTATCCTTATCATCATTAACCATGGTTGCATTATTATTGATATACTCTTATCATTATTCATCACAAAAGGATTATCTTATTATTCATCATCTTCTTCTCTCTTGAGTTTTTGAAATAGCGTACTAGATTTTCCTTTGGTGATGATTTCTTGTGAGAAATTGATATAAAAAGATAGCATAAATACTACTCCATCATTCTCATCTAATCTAGCCCATTAGATTAGGGTGTTTACCTCATTAGAGTGAAAGAGCTCGAGTTATAGCAACTTCGACGTAGATCATCGGAGAAACGGAACACTACAAGCTACCATGGATCGTTCGAGTCGTGGAGCCTCTCTTGAGTCCGGGAGATCATGGATCGCGGCTAAGGGACTTCTACTCGGAGCTTATGAAGCGAAGGAGCGGACTACAAAGGTTGTAATCCCTCACACTTAGTGGTAAAGTTATTTACTTGCATGTTAAACCCTAATAATCTAGCAAAGATCCCGGCTTTGGGTTGTTCGGCACGTCTAAAATTTTATTCGGGCATGTTTGATGCCTTATGAACCTTCATAAGAGTGCCTAGGAACCCTACAATATCTGTATGTTTATTTTATAAAGTGGGATATAATTTTTTGAAATTATGTTTATGACATTTACCTATATTAGTTGATGGTTAGATAAGGTGCATTCAATAACGGTGTTATTCTTCTTAACCATGACACAGTTTTCAACCTACGACGTACAGGGTTCGAGTTATTAAACTCCGAGGACTTATATAAAGAATTGTATGTTGTCTGATGTCCATTAGGACAAGGGGTTGGTACTCGTACTATATTCTGTTTACTTATGACTTCTCTGGTTTTAGACACATATTTCATTGAAATACAAGGTCCAAATTTTGAGAAGTTATAGGTATAAGAATAAAGTAGAGAACCATGCATTGGAAGTGTCAGGATTCTTCGAGGTGATCGAAAATATAGATACTTATGCTAGATATTCCGTCGTAAGCTTCTCTCTTAGTTTACACATCCGTGAGTGCACTCCTTGATGAGTAGTGTTGTATAGCTTTCTTCCATTTAGTCGATATGCACTAGAAACAGCTGCATGTTTTTTGAATCTGGTTCCAATTAAATCAGTGCCTTTGTTTCTATATTAGATATAGAATGGATTCAAATCTTAACGATGTTAAGGTATATAGAGTTGTCCGGCTTATTCTTAAAGGCATAATCCGAATAAACTCAAGGCATGTTTCAGTAATGGCGGTTTGTGGATTATCCCGGGCTTTAACGAGGGTTAACATTCTACCATTTGTAGGATCAATATTTATATTGTTCTTGACGCGCCACCTTTTTAGTAAAATAAATTCTTTTCAGAAAACATTAGTAAGATTATGGTAGAACTAAAAGTGATTCCAGAACCAAAAAAAGTTACTGAAAATTTAGTAGAACCTAAGAATTCAATTGGATTTTACAATCCATTAGTCACTCCGCAGATTTTGTGGGTAACCTCAACTGCCCGAGAGATACTTCGATTTTCTCAAAAATAGTGACAGGGAGGTTTTGATGACCCAAGCTTGCCGCTACTGCTGTCCTAAACTATGAGATCTGGCAGGTGGCTGGTGGATGACTATAACGTCGTTCTAAATTAGTTTTAGAAGTGCACGTGTTTATGACTTGCCAGAGGGTTGTTATAGTCAGTGGGAGCAGCGGAAGCGCGATGGGCTAGTAGTTTATGTCTATTTATAGACTAAAGCAAGTATAGTGGAGATAGATCATCTATTCTTGATGTGACAGTCATAGAGTTTGATTTCATCAGAACAATAAATGGACCTGGTAAGAAGTGGAAGTGATGTCCTGGTATTTGGATAACGTACTCCTGATAAAAAGTGATGTTCCTATAATATGGTTGGTTATACTGTAGTTGTCATATGTGTTTATCCACATAGAATCTGGACAAAATATCAGGGATTCTGGTGACTAAGTCTATGGTTTTAGATCTAGATTTGGGAAGTGTCCTAATTCGGATACTTTCACACTATTCTAAAGTGTTTTAGAATGGACAACTCCTGGCGTGGTGATGTACCCGCAGGTGATGGAGTCATCCTCTCTAAAGAAATGTCTTCTAGACCGATGAGGAGAGAGATTTTCATGATTGACATATCACTTGCTTAGGCAATTGAGTCAATCATGAGATGTCAAGTACCACCACAGATATTTCTTTTTGCACTAGCTGCAATAAGCAGATATTAATCCAATCCTGGAGAAATATTAGGAAGCAGTTAAGAACATAAGAGGTTGTTCTTGGTGTATGGTAATGGCAGTCTCCTACAGGAGGCAGTTACCGGTTTAGGCTTCCAAAGTGACATGGATAATAAAGTGGCTGTCAGAGTCAATAGATTACCCTCTTTTGAGATGCAATGTCATGGATAGGTTTCCAAGCAGGATACTGAGATGGTCATGGCACTGGATGCTGATTACACTAGCAAATGGATACGGTCTAAGAAGCTTGTTAGATTTGGTGTTCATGTTATGAACAGAGTCCCATCAGATATCCAGACAACTTCCAAGATAGGTTTCGCTCATTTTGGGAGATAGTCGTTCTCTGCGAAATTGAGATATAGAGAGATAAAGCGAATCCACTCACTGAGGCTATTTCTCGAACGCGAATGTTTCGCAAACATACTTTGCGAAACTAATTAGTAGTAGAGAAGTTGGGTGATCGATAGCACATGGGTAGTGAGTATACGACACCGCAATAATTAGCCTTGAGTGCAAGTGGAAGATTGTTGGCTATAGTGCCCTCAAAGCAATTATTGTAATCGCTGGCAAGCGATTATGATGATTGAGAGAGGACCTATATGGGTAGAACAGACTTACTCGAGATGATAGTATGCTATCCGGTTCATCTCTATCATCATGTACATGTATAATGTGGTATTAAAGATCACTATTACATGTTGATAGAGCCCATAGTATTCTTTCTTGACTACCGGAATTATTGTGGCGATCACACTTGTGAGAACTGGATAGTTTATAAGTAAATCCTTAAATGTCCCTTCTAATGACTCTGAAATCCCTGTACAGAATTTTTTTTTATTATATAGAAAGGGTATTTAGGCTTGTTGTGGAGTTATAAGTTAAATTTGTTTAACAACAATAAGAAACAACTTGTAGCTCTCTGGTAAAGCCTCTACACTGTTATGACATAGCCTGTGTGTTCGAATCCTAACATTCCCAAAAAATTTAAGATTTTTAATTTTAATTTTTCGGAAGCCAAAGAGTTGCACGTGAAATTCACGGAGTATCGAAATGGTTTCAAAAAAATCAAACAGACGCAATGAGGAGTAAACACAAAATATAATACGTTGCACGAATCTCGAGAAAGATTGTCACGGCCCGAAATAGCCCGTGACTGTCACTTGAATCATATGAAGTCTATAGGACCCCATCTAATTCAAGTAAGCCAAAAGCCCATAAATCTAAAACCATTTTTAAGGAGTAATTAAGGAAAACTAATTTTTAAGAAGTAAGGAAAACATATTCTAAAAGCAAGGTTTTTAAAATAGGTAAGCCGAATATGTATTTTAAATCCTCCATATCTTTTCTAAAAATTTCGGCAGAGTTTCCTTTGTAAATACTGGCCCCGAACGGGGTACAACAAGAATAATATATATGCAATGATAAAAGGCATCTCCAAGCGGAAGCTATCTCTTCGTCAATCGACGGTCACAACCACACAAGCAATATAATATACAACGCCAAAGGGCGAGGATCAAAACTCAAAAAGAAACTCTAAATCATCAAGAAACCGTAATAATACAAGCGCGACTCTAAGGTCGAATAATAACAACTGGTCTCTAAGTCTGAATAATTATACTAGTTTTGGTTGATGGAATTACTAGATACAACTGATAAAATAAATACAAGGGTGGTCACGATGCGAGTGAACCCACCTACCAAAGCAACCATCCATAAAGGAAGCAGTGTGCCAGAAAAGCCGCAATGAAACCTGTTTGGAAAAACCTGCAAGAACTGTGGCACAACAGGGGTGAGTTGCCAACTCGTGAATAGAAAACATCGCAGAGTAGAAATTGTATGCATGACATAATCCTAGGTCAATACGATCAGTATATATAAACCTCAATATGAATAAGCCTGAAGCATAATAAAAAGGCAAGGGTAAACATCTAAACATAAGTGTAATCCCATGTGCTCGTGTCAGTGCCTCATGTAGCAAATATCGTAAATATGAGGTATGAATGCGGTAAAATGAAAATAGAAGACATCATGAATGAGAAGACCGTTTTCTTAATATAGTGAGATTTTTAAATAAACATTCAAATATCATCAATGAAATCATCAGAAAATCAGTGTCAAGTATCGACACAAAATATATATCATGTCCAGTATGTATGCAACATTCATGAAGGTACTACTAATACATGAAGCAATAAATGGCAATGTGTATATACAATGGTCATGTAAGGTACTCTATCAGGTACTACTAATACATGAAATGATGCATATAAAATAAATATGGGGTAGGGGATATAACATGCCATCCATACACCTCGACCATAAAGGCCTCTCACATCGACCATAAAGGCCCCTCACATATATAATGAATAAGTAATTGCATAGATCATCATGATGATATATTAAGTAGGTGTATATATATATCAGCGTCCCATACCACTAATATATATATACTATGGGTATACGTATATATTTTAGCGCCCCATACCACTGATATATATACGCAGGGGTAAAACAATCCAGAAAACATCATATGAAACAATATCGCAGTGCGAACTCCATGAATTATAATACATGCAACGTGAAACAATAATATGAGCATGTAACTATGTAAAGGCGTATGTGTAAGCATATAGGTATACAGGTATGTTATATGTCATATGCACAAGGGAATATGAATCAATAACATATAAGCATGCAATGCAATGCGAGCAGTAGAATAAATGAGAAATGAATAATAATGCAGCAATAAAGAAATATAAATTCCTATATACGAGTCATACAGGTTTTTGGTATTTGAAAGTTGCACGAATCGTGGTGTTTTAGAAAATAGGGCTACGGTGTTTTTATGAAAAAGTATATCCTCGAAAATATTCGTAGTATCCCTTGGCCTGTCTTTAAAATACCCACGATTCGTTAGTTTTTGAAATAGGTATGACTCGGGTCTAATCTCACATCAACTAAGTAAACTACAGATCTAAATAACAAGCTAATCGAAAGGGTATGGAAACCACCTAAATCTGAGTCGATATATATATATATATATATATAATAGTCGGTGATCCCGCCTCAATAGTATCACATACGATACAATATACATCATATAATATCCTCGAGTCATGAGTGCGGATCTATCATCATTATATATATATCTCGTACGCAAATCCGTCGTACGGCATCCCAAATCTGGGTACGGGTCAATATCACATTCATCTCATCAATTATCTGGTATTCTTATCATCATATCTCATGAACTGGGGTACTGATCTAAGTCTAGTACAAACTGATACCATCGATATAATTATAAGTGCGTGTGTGAAACACACGTCCAAAGGCCCGCTAAAATCTCATGTCGTATCCCAAATACGGATCACATTATATCACCGATCTCACGGTACTATGCCCAATATCATCGACTCATCTCCAATGTCATCCACCATCGTCATCATTCAAGCATAAGTATAGCAATAAGCATGTGTGTGCGTGTGGGTGTAAACCTATTCTAGGGTTCGCGACTAGGAACTACACTAGTTTACTTCTAACCCTAATCTATCCATAGTACATCTAAACTCAATAAAGTGACACACTATAAGCTATTATATATATATAACATATACAAATATAGTATACCAACTTCGGACTGCGAGGGTGCTATACTCCATCCACCCGACTTCCCCCGTAGATATAATCTACTCACCTTGTGTCTTCATTTGTCGGCGTTGATGTCGCCATCATCGCTTCATCGCCTCGGATCACCGTGGAGGTACCTACATATCACACGTATCGCATCGCATTAAAACCAAATCAAAACTAAAACGACACACGAAACCCAAAACGATACGCTAAGGCCTATAGGTTAGAACCTATGGACTACGCTTTCAAAACCATCAATCAATCCTCGATATCGTCGTACAAACGCCTAGTAATCGAGGTAAAACACTAATATCACCTCTCTGACGTCGTTGAAGGATTACAACGACATGTATCAGAGGAGCTCGGAGATGTACCCTCGAACCAGAGTTGATTGGGAGTTTTATAATCCATTTGAATGTTTAAGGATGCGTTAGCCGTGTTTGGGGCTAAGATCAACTTAAACGGGACCGTTTAGATCCGGCAAAAGAGCGTTTGGAGGCTCTATTGTTCCAGTTTAGGGACGTAGTGGTCCGTTTTCCAGTTTAGGGACGTGGTGGTCCATCGCCAGTTTAGGGACGTGGTGGTCCGATATTAGTTTAGGGACGTCTCGGTCCGATATTAGTTTAAGGGCGTCTCGGTCCAATATTAGTTTAAGGACGTCTCGGTCCGATATTAGTTTAAGGACGTTTCGGTCTGATATTAGTTTAGGGACGTTTCGGTCCGATATTAGTTTAGGGACGTTTCGGTCCTATATTAGTTTAGGGACGTTTCGGTCTAATATTAGTTTAAGTACGTTTCGGTCCATGAGTTTAAGGACCCCGCAGTCCATATTCATGTGTGGTCGTTGGGACCCGTCGCCTCTCTGACGTCGTTGAAGGATTACAACGATAGATGTCAGAGGAGTTTGGAGATGTACCCTCGAACCGAAGATAAATTGATTTAGGAGAGCAATTTTGATCAGTCAATTTAATTTGAGGACTTACGGCCAAAATTGGGTTAAGTCCAGTTGAGAATATTCAACATTTTTCTTGATCTTTGGCCTATTAGGCCTGTGCTAGGGCTTTGCACATATTTAATAATGCACTGCATTCTATTCTGTCCTGCTAGGCTTTTGATTTGGGCTCTGTCCCTTTATTTATGATGCAGAGCATCTATTTTAGTTTGGGCTCTGCCCCTTTTTAAAACAATGCATTGCATTTTATTAGACCTGTTAGGCCTTCTTTAATTGGGCCTGGCCCTTCAGGAAATGAAATGCCTTGCATTTATCAGGCGCTTTGCGCCAATCACTGAGCGCAAGCGCTTGTGGTGAGGACATGTGTCATGCTCTGGTGAGCGCAAGCGCACTAGCGCAGTGCGCTGCTCGAGTGCGCTGTGCTGCTGACACGTGGCACGTTCTGGTGAGCGCAAGCGCACTAGCGCAGTGCGCTGCACGAGAGCGCTGCGCTGTTGCGCCGCTGACACGTGGCACGTTCTGGTGAGCGCAAGCGCACTAGCGCAGTGCGCTGCACGAGAGCGCTGCGCTGTTGCGCCGCTGACACGTGGCACGTTCTGGTGAGTTGCACCAATTCCAGATAGTAAAGCTCTATTTCAAGAGCGCTTAGCGCAAGTGGTTCTATAGCTGACACGTGGCGCTCTCTTAAGAGCGCAACGGCGCAGTTTGGAAGTGCAAAGCACTAAGAATCTTTTAGATTCAAGAACGGAAGTGCAAAGCACTATTTAATTTCTTGATCTAAATTAGATCAAAGAAAAATAAATTTTTCTTTGTTTGAAGAACCAGAGGTTCATAAAAGTGCAAAGCACTATTTTTTTTTAATTTTATTGTTTTGAAGAACCAGAGGTTCATAAGAAGTGCAAAGCACTGTTTATTACGTAAAGATCATTGATCTTGTTTTTAGATCAATGATCTATTAGAAGGAATTTCTTTTATTTCATGAAAGTTCTTTACCTTTTTCTTGAAATTTTCTCAGAGTTCTTCTGTTTAAAGCTCTTGATTTTTCAAGAAATGTTGATGCCTTTGAATTGAGGCTTAGGGTCCTTTTTATAGTGCTCAGAAATTAGTTAAATTTTGTAAAGAGATCATTCTCTGAGTGATTTGGGGAATTTTCCCCACCGTTGGATCTTTGATCCAAGGGCTTCTGCTTTGCGGAAGAAAATCTTCTTGTTTTAACAAGAACAGAAAAGATTTCTTAAAATCTTAATTCAGTTTGGCGCAGATGCCCCAGCGCGTGACACGTGTCGCGCAGCGCACAGCGCAGCGCAACTGCGCTAGCGCATCTGCGCTGACACGTGTCGCGCAGCGCAGAGCGCAGCGCAACTGTGCTAGCGCATCTGCGCTGACACGTGTCGCGCGGCGCAGTGCTTGCGCAGCTGAAGCGTTGCTTCATTAAAATAGAGCTTTGCTCTGATTGGGCGTACCTTCTTGGACGCTGCGCTGATGCGTCTGAGCCAGACATGTGGCGCGTTGCGCCCAGCGCAAAGAATCTGAAGTATTGCTTCATTATTTAAAGTTTAAAGTTTCAAAGCAGAGCTTTGCTCTGATTGTGGAAGATGAAGCGTTGCTTCATCTCCCGCCTCGGAATTTGAACAGAGCTTTGCTCTGATTGGGGTAAACAAATGCCCCCCACCGTTGCGCTTACGTGGCCCCAAACGTGAGCGCAACGGTGGCGGAATTCCAACCGCCGTGACAACTTTTGGAAGTCGAAGAGGCACTTGATGCCTATAAATAGGACCTTTGGTCCCCCACAGATGCTTATCATCTTTCCCGTTTTTATTTTCAAAAAACTTCAGAGCTTTCCTCTTGCCTTCAAGAAATCTAGAGCTTTGCTCTTCTTTCCAAAGTTTTTTTTAGAAAAAACTTTAGGTAAAATTGAATCTTAGATTAAATTAATTTTAATTAATCTTAAACAGTAGAGCTTTGCTCTTATAGATCTTTTGATCTGAAGAGATCCCCATTGGGGTTTCACTAGCAGAGCTTTGCTCAATTTCAAAGTTTGAAACTTTAGGTAAAATTAATATAAATCAAATTAACTTAAATTAATCTCAGTCAAAGTGCCCTGCTCTCACGGATCTTTTTATCTAAAGAGATCCTCATTGGGGTTTCATTAAGCTTTTGTTCATGGGTTTTAATCCCTGAACAGAGCTTTGCTCTCTAGGAATTTAGCCCTCTATGTATATTCACTAATCTTCCTGTGGTATTTCCTCCAGGCATAATGGCGGTGCATCTATACAGTTTGCATGAGTTCATCACCTATGACGATATCCGCGCACAGGGTCGTCAACAAAACCAGGAGTTTACAGACGCTCAATGTGCAGAGGTCATGGGTCGTCTGAACGCAAGCGGTGGTTGGCTGCTACCCCGTCGTTCGGCTCTTTTGAGAGTCGTGCTGGGAGCAATATGGAGAGCACTTCCGGGTCTTCACGAGGCCCTACCGTTCAATGCGCTGGATGATGCCGAGGACAAGGTGCATTCAGTGTACCTGACGGGGCTGATCTCGAAGAAACGGCGAGACAGCCTCATTGACATCCTACATCAAATCTTCCAGCAGACGACGATAGTTGCTGCTTATCGAAGGCCGGGAGGGCTTGCCGATGATCTTGACACAGAGGAGCGCGAGAGGCTGTGCATAAGAATAATCAGAAAGGCCAGAATAACTCTGGAGGGCCTTACTTTTGACTTTCTCAATCCGTGCCCTGGATCTGAAGTTATTCCATTGTAATAATATTTTCGTTCACTGCTTTTTATGATTGTAAGAATTTTTGGCAATATGAATGGAAACTTTTTATTTCAGCTTGTCTTATTTCTCGTCCTGAGTCTTCTGCTTATGCATGAATGAATGTGTCTCGAACGCTTGATCAAATATAAATCGGATACTTTTTCTGTTGCTTTTCCTCTTTCTCAGCATGTCGTCGCAATTAGCAGGTAATAGAGTAAGCTTCTTGATTTCCTCACGAGATAGCGAGGGCTTAGACCGCAGGTTCAGATCTGCTGCCTAAGACTTTTCAACTCTATGAGCCGTGAGGGTCTCATAGAGACTTTTCTCCCTACGGATCGAGAGGATCTCGTAGGTAGGTTTTTCTCCTTAGGAATCGTGAGGATTCCTAAGTATGGTTTTTTCTTGTAAGTCGTAAGGATCCTACAAGAGAATTTTTCCCTCTTACGAGTCGAGAGGACTTGTAAGCGGTTGTTTCCCTCCTTGTCGAAGTTCGATGTTGGAGAGTGAGACCCGTGGATGGTATGCAAGAGACCGTTTTGGGCCAACTTGCAGGGTCCCAGTGCTTAGGAAACAGGCTTCTTTTATGCCCACTGCCTAAGGCTTTATCTCACAAGTTGAGCCGCCTCAACAATTTTTTTCGCAAGTCGAGACGAATCGAGCGTTTCTCGCAAGAATATCTTAACGTCGCATTTAACCTCTGCTCTTTACGACAGAAGCCCGTTAAGGTTGGTGGTACTTAGGGTTTTGGCCATCGTACCGTCGCATAAGCTGATATAGTCCTCGATAGGCAATCGTGCTGTTCGAGTAGCCCTGCGACTGCCATGTCTCTGATCCCTTCGGGGGCTGGACAAGACGTCTTCAAGCAATCCTCCTTGGCAGTTTGACCGTCGGAAAAGCAAGCGCTAGGAATTTGCCATGCCGCTTTTTACTTGAGGTTAGGCTCATTTTGGAGAGCCCCGATGAGTCATAACCACTCCGCGCTGGTGTGGGATGATCTCCGATAGTCTTTCAGGCTTTATATGACTTTCCGTTAAGACCCTGAAGCTAGGAATTTGGCCTTTGCTTCGTTTGCTGGCATTGCGTCCTCTGTATCGAGACGAATGTTGCGGTGGGAACTAGGGATTTTGCCGTGGCTCCTTTTGGTGATGTTGCGTCTGCTGTATCGAGACGAATGTCGAGGTGGTGACCACTCCATGTGGGAAGATCTCCGGTGGTCTTTCAGGCTTTATATGACTTGCCGTTAAGACCCTTAAGCTAGGAATTTGGCCTTCGCTTCTTTTGCTGGCATCGCGTCCTCTGTATCGAGACGAATGTCATGGTTGTCTCTAAGTTGCTGGTGAACCGTCGAGGTTTGGAACTAGGGATTTTGTCGTGGCTCCTTTTGGTGATGTTGCGTCTACTGTATCGAGACGAACGTCGAGGTGGTGACCACTCCATGTGGGATGATCTCCGGTGGTCTTTCAGGCTTTATATGACTTGCCGTTAAGGCTCTGAAGCTAGGAATTTGGCCTTCGCTTCGTTTGCTGGCATCGCGTTCTCTGTATCGAGACGAATTTCATAGTTGTCTCTAGGTTGCTGGTGAACCGTCGAGGTTTGGAACTAGGGATTTTGCCGTGGCTCCATTCGTTTAATGACGTTGCGTCTGCTGTGTCGAGACGAACATTGGGGTGACATCTCGTCTACTGTATCGAGACGGACGTCGAGGTTGTCTCTAGGTTGCTGGTGAACCGTCGAGGTTTGGAACTAGGGATTTTGCCGTGGCTCCATTCGTTTAATGACGTTGCGTATGCTGTGTCGAGACGAACGTTAGGGTGACATCTCGTCTGCTGTATCGAGACGGACGTCGAGGTGGTGACCTTTCTGTGCTGGTGCGAGATGATCTCCGATTGTCTTTCCGGTTTTATATTAGTTACCGTCAAGACGTCGAAGTTAGGAATGTGGCCTTCGCTTCGTTTGCTTTGTCATGTCTGAATCCCTGCTGGAGGAAGAACGCTGAGGTTGACATTTAGTCTACTGTATCGAGACGAACGTCAAGGAGGTGACCACTTCATGTGAGATGATCTCCGATTGTCTTTCCGGTTTTATGTGAGTTACCGTAAAGACGTTGAAGCTAGGAATGTGGCCTTCGCTTCGTTTGCTTACACTGCGTCTGGTGTATTGAGACGAATGCTGAGGTGGAGCTGGGATTTTGCCATCACTCCGCTTTGTTTCGACCATGGGATCTTTTGTTAACTTTGCATGTACACCCTGCTGGGCTGCGAAGGAACGCCGTTGTTGACATTGCGTCTGTTGTAACGAGACGAATGCTAAGGTGGAGTTGGGATTTTGCCGTTACTCCGCTTTGTTTCGACCGTGAGGTCTTTTGTTGACGTTGCATCTGCCTCCAGCTGGACTGCGGAGTAACGCTGTTGTTGACATTGCGTCTACTGTATCGAGACGAATGCTGAGGTGAAGCTGGGATTTTGCCATCGCTCCGCTTGATGGTGTAATATCTGTGTCCTGCTGGAATGAGGAGGCACACCGTTGGTGATCTCTAAGTTGTCGATGTTGACGTCGAGACCCTGAAGCTCGAGATCTTTGTTTGCTTCATTTGTTGACATCGTGTCTGTAATATTGCGACAAATGTCGAGATGGTCTCTAGGTTGTCTATGAACCGTCGAGATTTGGCTTCGCTTTCTGATGGAGCCTGTTGGAAAGGTATGGTTCCCTCTTTATCTGTGCCCCTGGATTGTATACAGGGATCGATGTAATTTCACCTGTAGGGCAAAAAGTTTCATTCTTTCATTTTTTTTATTCTTTCCGCGATGCTTTATCATTTCAGCTTTTTATATCGCGAAAATCGCGATTGCCCAATCATTTCGGCTATTTTTCGCGGTGCCCAATCATTTCGGCTATTTACTTTATTTTTACTCGCTACTTTTTATTGCGAGTTGCCTAATCATTTTGGCTATTTATTTTATTTTTACTCGCTGTTTTTTATTGCGAGTTGCCCAATCATTTCGGCCATATATATTTTTTGTACTCGCTGTTTTTTTTTATTGCGAGTTGCCCCATCATTTCGGCTATTTCGCATGCATACATTTTACTTGCTGCTTTTTTTTTATTGCAAGTTGCCCCATCATTTCGGCTATTTCGTATGCATGTGCGGCCTACTGGCTTTTCGCCGTAAACCTGAAATTGGACACCGATTTCGGCATCAGCACCGCTACAACTGGGATATTGCCAGGAGAGAATCATCATTTGCCTCTGTCTTTGTCGAACAAAGGAGGCTTAGCGACCAGGGTTAAGGTCCTGTCGACTAAGGCTTTTGACTTCATGAGCCGTAAGGGTCTCACAAAGGTGTTTCTCCCTACAAGTCGTGAGGATCTTGTAGGCGTATTTTCTCCTTAGGAATCGTGAGGGTTCCTAAGTGTTTTGTTCCTCTGTAAGTCGTAAGGATCCTACAGGAGGGTTTTCTCCTTGTAAGTCGAGAGGATTTACAAGGGTTTTTCACCATGCAAACATATCCCTAGTCTCGGATGGGACTTAGCTAGGGAAATGTTTATTCGCGCCCTTGGATTGTATACAAGGGCCAATATCGGACCACTTGTAGGGCAATGTCGAAAGTTGTGGGGGTTGCTTAAGCACAGGTTTAGACCTCTGTAACTTAAGACTTTCAAATCTTATGAGTCGTGAGGATCCCATAAGAGAGTTCTCCTTACGAGTCGTGAGGATCTCGCAAATGTAATTTCTCCTTAGGAATCGTGGGGATCCCTAAGTGTGTTGCTCCCTTGTGAGTCGTAAGGATCTCACGCGAGTGGTTTCTCCTTATAGGGTCGAGAGGACCCTATAAGTGTTTCTTAACGAGGTTGCGCCCTTTCGGGTTTTCACAAACACTTGCCGGTAGCCCTGCTGTTTTTACTCACGGAGCCCTTTCGGGTTTTCATCCGTGCCCGTTTTTCTTATGGACATACCGTCTTTTTTTGTATTTTTTATTTATTATTTTTTTTAAACCACGCCAGCCTGAGGATGCCGCGGGTTGATAGTAGTTTAACGACGTTTCGGTCATTTGCAAGTTTTAGGACATTGCGGTCCGTTGTTGGTTTAGGGACGTTTCGGTCCGGCATTAGTTTAAGGACGTTTCGGTCCACCGTCGCCGTATTTGAGGCGAATATCTAGTTTATTGACTTTTCGGTCTATGAGTCCTTCTCCATGAATGAACATGATGCCCCCGGCGTATCCATCTTCTTCGGAGCGTGCGGTTGTGGCGGACTCACCTTCCAGTTCTCAGACAGCGCAAACTTGCACTGTTGGTATTGGTCTTCAACCCAGTTTTTGAAGACGTAGCAGTCCTCGATCAGGTGACCTACTGTTTGGTGGTAAGGGTAATAATTAGGATTATTAACATCGCCTGGCCGCAACGGACGTTTTGGACCCGGCAGATTGATGAGCCTGTCGCACACTGCCAGCTCGAACAGTCCCCTTGTTTTATCTTGCGGAAACGAGTAAGGACGTTTCAACTTTTCCTGGAGGGGTTGCCGCTTGTTGCTTTGGCAAGCAACCGGTCTAGGGTCACCTGATTGTTGTTGAGCGCTGGCGACGAGGGCCGTTTTCCCTTTTCCTTTATTCTTTTTGTTCGGTTCCTTGTTTACGGGGCCGAGATTTTTTTCGAATAGCGTGCGATTACATGGCTGAACGTTCTCGCAGCTTCTCATTTCCTTTATTTTCGAAATAGATTCCCTGAGGGAAGGGTTGGGGATAGCTTCTTCGTCAGAGTCGCTTCCAAGGGTGATAATTTGTGATCCCTTGAAGTCGGCTCTATGACAGTTTGCGGTGGCTCCTTTGCGCTCATATATCGCATTTTTCCGATGTCCACAAGCTTCACACTTTGTCATGTCGAAGTGTTGCTTTTGAGCGACATACCCTTGCCACCAACAGTTAAAGGACTCGCAGTCTTCGGTAGGATGTATGATCTTCTGATGATATAAACAGAAGTTAGGGTGCATCTCTACCTCGGAGAAAGAATTTTCTTCAGAGGGCAGTAGCTTCATTCCTACTGATAGAGCTTTGGCGAACCGTTTCCTCGTCTTGAATTTGTTTTTACCCGTAGTGGATGGCTTTTGATTTGACGGGAATGCCTTGGCTTTTTCCAGTATGTCTATTTCATGCACTTGATTGGCTTTTTCTTTCAAACGAATTTCATTTAGGAAGACATCGATCAACTCGTCTGATGGCTGTAGAATCTCTGGCTCAGGGTTCGCCATTGATTTCTCAGCGCAAGGAGCCTCCTCATCATCCGTCAGTGAATGAGAAATCACATGACAAGTCTCTACGTAGTCTTCGGATTCATCCGATAAGTTTTCTCCATCGTTTTCATCCTCGACGAAAGAACAAGTTGCCCCCGGCGTGTCCGTTTTCTTTGGAGAGTGTGGCTGTGGTGGGTTTACCTTCCAGTTTTTCGATAGCGCGAACTTGCCTTGTAGGTACTGATCTTCGATCCATCCCTTAAAGACGAAACAATCCTCAATCGGGTGACTTACCGCTTGGTGGTAAGGGCAATAATTGGGATTATTAAGATGGCCTGGCTGCGACAGACGCTTTGGACTCGGCAGATTAATGAGTCTGTTGTGCACGGCCAGCTCGAACAGTCTTCTCGTTTTATTCTGAGGAAACGAGTAAGGACGTCCTAGTCTCTCTTCGAAGGATGGGCGTGGACGCACGTTATTTTGGCGAACGACCGGCTTTGAGTTGCTCGACTGTTGTTGAGCATTGGCGACGACGATCGCTTTCCCTTTTCCTTTCTCATCTCGGGAATCTGATTTTGGAGGAGACGGTCTATGGCCTATCTGGTCCATTTGGGCTAATTTGTCAATCAAGGCCTGGAAGGTGGTCGGCCTGAAGAACATCATGAATTGCGAGATGGTCGCCTGCGGATCGAGAGTGCCCACAAACATGCCTACCGCAGGTGCCTCTTCTATGCGTTGTTCGCATTTCGACCATAGGTTTCTCCATCGTGTTGCGTATTGGACCCACGTTTCGCCGGGCCTTATCCTGGCATTTATCAGTGCTGTAATCGGGGTGCGTTCACTAGCACTTGCGAATCTTTATGTAAACAGCAGTTCCATCTCTGCAAATGTTTTGACAGAGTCGTTAGGTAGCTCCGAATACCATTCAAAGGCTGTTTCTGCTAAGCTGCCGATGAATTGACGTAGCAACAATTTGTCATCGCCTCCAGTATTTCCGCATAAGGCCCTGAATTGAGCGACATGCTGATGCGGATTCCCTGTCCCTTTATATACGTGGAATTTAGGGATCGTATATCCTGGTGGGTAATTGATTTGGTCATACCAGCTCGGATACGGTCGTCCGGTTCTAACAATTTGCCCAGCCGCTTCATTCGCCTGATGAACCCGGATCTGCTGAGCTATATATTCGTCCAAGTCAACTTTGGAGATTGCCTCCTCCTTGGCTGTTGACAGAGCCGGCGGAGGATTTGACGTTTCTCCCCTGTCGTCTTCAAAGACGATCGGAGGATCTTCAGCAGGAGGGTCCGGCTGTAACATCATCCCTACCATATCTTGGAAGAGGAGCGCCATCTGCTTTATGTTAGCCGCTTGCTCTGCAGCTTCTTTGTCCCTCTTTTCGAGGACTCTGCGTAAAAAGTCAGCGTCGGTTTCTTGTTCTTGACGCTCATTCGAAGACATTTCAGAGCTTTCTTTGGGCTCAGTGAGTGCAGCCATTGTAGTCATCATTTCATGAAGCTTTTGTTGTTGCTCCTGGGCTTTCGTCACGGATCGGGTGAGCGGTCGGTGGCCCGTAGAAGTGCGGCTTTCCTCTTTTCCAGAAGCCATATAAACAGTGTGCACCACCATGCCCCCAGATTTGGGGCGTTTGTGTTCAGCGCTTTTATACTTCGCCATGTTCACAGGGGCTTTTTGTGGCCTCCTTTTTTGAGTGATTGGAGTTAAGGGAGCCGTTGTAGTGGGCACCTAAGTAGCTTTTGCTTTTTATGGTTTGACAGAGTAATCCTTCCCCTGCCGAACCTTCATCTTTTTCTGTCGTCGGAGGCAGTCTTGATCGATCACCGACTCTTGGACCCGTCGCCAGACTTTGTAAATTTTAGAGGACAACCGTTGAGGGGGCTGCTCTAACTTCTTCTCTAGAGTATTCTCCACAGGTGAAGGAGTTCGTTTCAACATCGCAGTAGGAGAGTTTCTGCGCACCGTATTCAGCAATTCAAAGCTGTTCCCGATTGGAACAGCAGTATCGATCCTCACCATCGGAGCTGACGGAGTTATCCCAGAGGGGGAGTTTCCTCCAGCCTTCCTTACTCGACGCCAGTGGCGACGTCGAGCGTGTCGTGCTGATGGAGTTGTTTCAGCTATAGGGGTGACCTCCTCATGCCCCCTGTGTTGGTCAGAATATACTGGTACCAGCTTTTTAAAGATCGACGTCCGTTGAACGGGGACGGCCAACTTGTCAGAAGTGGACTTCTGAACATGGGAAGCAACCTTGGTGATTTTGCTAGGAACGGGAGTTGGAATGGCTATCCGCTTCGGGATAACGCCTTCTGGTATGGCAGGCTTCTTCATGGGCCCGATGGAGCTCTGGCCTAATCCATTAAAACCTGAAGCAGTGGAGTTGGGCGACCTATTGAAAGGGGTCGCGGCAGTGGTAAGTCGATCGAAGACCGACTTCTTTGGAGCTTCTTGCAATGTCATTGGGGCGTTGAAGCTCATTGGTGGGAGCATGGTCCCAAAAAATAGTCCAGTGGTGGTTTGAGCCACCTGCTCCACCGGCATTTTGAAAAGGAAGACCGCTCGAGGCCCATAAGTCACTCCTCCAGCAATGACGGACCGAGAGTTGCAGCTGCAGGCGGTGCAGTTCGAAGCCATCGATCTTCTGTTTTCTGCATGGAGAAAGACACCAAATCTAAGTACTTTGAATCCATAAGCAACCACAACAAACCGCGATTGGTTCGCGAACACGACACACGAAGTGTGGAGTGGAAAGAGGAAAAGGTCCCACCGGGCGTGCCAGAATTTGTTCCCCTCCGAAAGGCGGCCCGGACTTTGCGTCTGTGCCTGAGATTCGGGGCAGATGCTATTTGGTTTTATCCGTCTACCTCTCCGAAGATGCCAAGTTGATTTATGGCACCGTGTATCGGAAGTTTAGACGGATGCGGCCGATGTAGCAGACTTCGTCAGATTCCCCCTCAGGCTGAGGGTTTTTGATTGTGGGGACGCACTTCCCTGCAGGCGCAAGCCCCTGCAGTTAATTACGCTACCGCATCGCGGTAACAACTTTCTCCTTCTCCAGAATTTCACTTCGTGTCATGTGTGTTTGTTTTATTTGTGGTTTCCCGTGGATTGTATACGGAGACTGAGTAATGCCGTCGCCCGTAGGACGTGGATTAGTCCAAATCTGTATTTACTTAGATTTGGGTTTGGTGTTTTTAGTTTAAGGATGCATTAGTCGCGTTGCGGCTAAGATCAACTTAAACGTTCGTTAAGGATACGTTAGTCCTGTTTTAGACTAAGATCAACTTAACGTAGTGATTAATTTAATGTATGGCCGTCGGGACTCGTCACCACTCTGACGTCGTTGAAGGATTACAACGACATATATCAGAGGAGCTCGGAGATGTACCCTCAAACCAGAGTTGATTGGGAGTTTTATAATCCATTTGAATGTTTAAGGATGCGTTAACCGTGTTTGGGGCTAAGATCAACTTAAACGGGACCGTTTAGATCCGGCAAAAGAGCGTTTGGAGGCTCTATTGTTCCAGTTTAGGGACGTAGTGGTCCGTTTTCCAGTTTAGGGACGTGGTGGTCCATCGCCAGTTTAGGGACGTGGTGGTCCGATATTAGTTAAGGGACGTCTCGGTCCGATATTAGTTTAGGGACGTTTCGGTCCGATATTAGTTTAGGGACGTTTCGGTCCGATATTAGTTTAGGGACGTTTCGGTCCGATATTAGTTTAAGGACGTTTCGGTCCACGAGTTTAAGGACCCCGCAGTCCATATTCATGTGTGGTCGTTGGGACCCGTCGCCTCTCTGACGTCGTTGAAGGATTACAACGATAGATGTCAGAGGAGTTCGGAGATGTACCCTCGAACCGGAGATAAATTGATTTAGGAGAGCAATTTTGCTCAGTCAATTTAATTTGAGGACTTACGGCCAAAATTGGGTTAAGTCCAGTTGAGAATATTCAACATTTTTCTTGATCTTTGGCCTATTAGGCCTGTGCTAGGGCTTTGCCCATATTTAATAATGCACTGCATTCTATTCTGGCCTGCTAGGCTTTTGATTTGGGCTCTGTCCCTTTATTTATGATGCAGAGCATCTATTTTAGTTTGGGCTCTGCCCCTTTTTAAAACAATGCATTGCATTTTATTAGACCTGTTAGGCCTTCTTTAATTGGGCCTGGCCCTTCAGGAAATGAAATTCCTTGCATTTATCAGGCGCTTTGCGCCAATCGCGCTTGTGGTGAGGACACGTGTCATGCTCTGGTGAGCGCAAGCGCACTAGCGCAGTGCGCTGCTCGAGTGCGCTGCGCTGTTGCGCTGCTAACACGTGGCACGTTCTGGTGAGCGCAAGCGCACTAGCGCAGTGCGCTGCGCGAGAGCGCTGCGCTGTTGCGCCGCTGACACGTGGCACGTTCTGGTGAGTTGCGCCAATTCCAGAGAGCAAAACCCTATTTCAAGAGCGCTTAGCTCAAGTGGTTCTATAGCTGACACGTGGCGCTCTCTTAAGAGCGCAACGGCGCAGTTTGGAAGTGCAAAGCACTAAGAATCTTTTAGATTCAAGAACGGAAGTGCAAAGCACTATTTAATTTCTTGATCTAAATTAGATCAAAGAAAAATAAATTTTTCTTTGTTTGAAGAACCAGAGGTTCATAAAAGTGCAAATCACTATTTTTTTTTTAATTTTATTGTTTTGAAGAACCAGAGGTTCATAAGAAGTGCAAAGCACTGTTTATTACGTAAAGATCATTGATCTTGTTTTTAGATCAATGATCTATTAGAAGGAATTTCTTCTACTTCATGAAGGTTCTTTACCTTTTTCTTGAAATTTTCTCAGAGTTCTTCTGTTTAAAGCTCTTGATTTTTCAAGAAATGTTGATGCCTTTGAATTGAGGCTTAGGGTCCTTTTTATAGTGCTCAGAAATTAGTTAAATTTTTTAAAGAGATCATTCTCTGAGTGATTTGGAGAATTTTCCCCACCGTTGGATCTTTGATCCAAGGGCTTCTACTTTGCAGAAGAAAATCTTCTTGTTTTAACAAGAACAGAAAAGATTTCTTAAAATCTTAATTCAGTTTGGCGCAGATGCCACAGCGCGTGACACGTGTCGCGCAGCGCAGAGCGCAGCGCAACTGCGCTGACACGTGTCGCGCGGCGCAGTGCTTGCGCAGCTGAAGCGTTGCTTCATTAAAATAGAGCTTTGCTCTGATTGGGCGCGCCTTCTTGGGCGCTGCGCTGATGCGTCTGAGCCAGACACGTGGCGCGTTGCGCCCATCGCAAAGAATCTAAAGCATTGCTTCATTATTTAAAGTTTAAAGTTTTAAAGCAGAGCTTTGCTCTGATTGGGGAAGATGAAGCGTTGCTTCATCTCCCACCTCGGAATTTGAACAGAGCTTTGCTCTGATTGGGGTAAACAGTGATATCGGCCGGGTATATGTGATATAGCTGGGTCATCGGATCAAGTGTTGATTTGATGAAATGATACATGTTATATTAGTCGGTTATATGTGATATAGCCGTATTATCGGATCAAGTGTTGATTCGATAATTTAATGTATAATTATATATGTGATATATTACATTTCATTAACTAATATATGCTCACTTAAGTAATTCTTTTTCTCTTTTTGGATACATTGATATATATGTGATATATGTTAAATGTATTCCTTTCTTTTGTTACTAAATTATATATATGTGATATGTATAATTGTAACATGTTAGGTTATAAATGCAATTAGGGTTAATGAGAGTTAAACCATGTTTGGGATAATGTTAGGGTGTAAATTTATCATTAAGTAATTCAAATATTGTGAATATTTGTCATGGTAGATATTTGTTGAAGTTTGTAGAAGCTTGTAATCTTCTTTGACTTTGTCCACTCTTTTTGTCTAGCTTAAGATATTTATCAACCATACCTTTAGCCATAGCCTATGTTTAAGTCTCTATAAAGGTTAAGGATGATATATTTGACCCATGGTTGCATTTCTAACCACACACAACAATTATTCTCATCACTTCATCTTCTTCTTCCTCAAAAAGCTTGCTAGCTTTTTCTTTTGTGATGAAATAAATTGAGAAAAAGAAAACTAAAGAAAGCAAAATTCCTACTTCATCATCCTCATCTATACTAGCCATATAGATTAGTGTGTTAGCCATAATTAGTGAAAAGTTAGCTTGAGTTTCTGTTTCCTCAAGGTAAATCGTCTTGGATTTCGAACACTTCAAGCAAGATGCATCATTCACCTCATGGAGCCTCTCTAGAGTCCGGGAGCTTGACGATCGCAGTGAAGAGACCACAACTCGGAGCTTATGAAGAAAAGGAATGGACTACAAAGGTTGTAATCCCTCTCACTTAGATGTAAAGTTATTACATACAAAGTTAACCCTAATTCTCTAATTAAGATCTTGGTTAGGGTTTCATAGCACCCCAAAATTTTATAAAATGGCATGGATGATGCCTTGCTAAACCTTGTTGTCGTGCTATACAACCCTACAGTGGTATCAGAGACAAGCTAGAGCATTAAGCGTTGTCTAGACGAAGTTTAAAGTCCGATCGAAACCCCGAAAACCCGATTTGACCCCCTCTCTAGAACTTTTTCAAAAGGTTGGATTTTTCCATGTTAAAAATATTCAGAAAATCATGCAGGGAATTCTATGGACACACCTGAAGAACGAAACCCTAACTCGTCTAAGTGGCCGCGGATCCACGGCCAAAACATGGTTTTGGCGGCGGATCCGCGGCGCCACTTGAGAGGTATGGGTCGGGCCTTTCAGCTGTAAGTCCGTAGGTGCTGTAGTATGTCTCTGGTTAATTTTAACTGTGCTCTAGTGTTGAGCTCTTTGGGTATTTTGGGAATTCGTTGATTCGATCGAATTATTTAACGTCGTCTAGCTTTCTGTAATGAGATACAATAATTGGAATCTACAAATTAGTTTGTTGCGTGTAAATCTAACATTTCGGTCTCGGGTGTAATCGGACATCTTGTTGAATTATCCGACTTTGAAAAGTTTTTTCATGGGTGAGACCTAAATGCGAGCTTTACATTGTTAGGCATGAAATCTTGGATATGAGATATCCTGGGTTTATGATGTCTAAGGGCAGTAACGATTCCAATTGTTGTAGTTTTTCATTTTCTTTTCTGCGACCGTAAGTGTAATATATGGTGTATCGCCGATTTCGTTGCTGTACATCAATGACAATTAGGATACGCATATTTACTTACGTTGATGATATGAGATGTTATGTGTTGTTGTGATATGTTATATTGGATCGTCGTGTTTTGAATAACCGGGGGTTTTATGTGAGATGAGAGTTTTTCATTTTCATTCATGTAAAATTCATTGTATGTAATATTCTTTTGATTGGGGCACTTCTAGGTTGAGGATGATGTCACCATTGTATATTATGTACTTTTCCACATTAGGATAGACCCAATGAGGAGAGCACAAGCAACCGGGTTCTAGGGTACAGTGGGAGACCAACTCGAGGAGTCGAGTCCGGGTCTCCTAACTCTAGAATTGGTAGGGTTGCTTTCCACTCTCGTAGGGGTCTAGGGATATAGGTTTGGCTATTTATTGCAACCGTGGAATCTGTGTTTTATACAGGCTCAAAATAAAACACGGACCTCCTAGTATATCAAATATTTTATATGTTATCTTCTGCTGCTGATATTCTGTGATGTAATCACTATAGATTCTGAGACGAATGGATAATTATTATATATGAGATATATAGTAGACGTTGCTTATGTTTTGCACCCGCGCTAGTCCCGTCCCGGTATGCCATTAGTTAAGTAACCTAAGGATGCATAACGGAACATTGTGGCGAATGCGGATGGCATAAGCGTACGTTGTATTTTCGTTTCTTCTGTGATGGTTAGGAAGCATAAATGATGGGATTTCATTAATGAGATTAATGAAAAAGAAAAGAAACCTAAAAGATGTTGTAGAATCAAATTTTCAAAAAGGGTAGCTCTAGTTTTTGCTTTGCATAGCGGTATTCCTCGTAAAATATCCAGCACCTAATTTGATAAGGAAAGAGTCGAGATCCCTTTACCGGGAGTGACCTCTTTAGCGATACTAGCAGATACTACAACTCACTCGGTTTTGTTTTTGATTGCTTCTATAGTTCTTGCTTTGCATAGCGGTATTTGTGAAATATCCCGCACCTTATTCGATAAGGAAAGAGCCGAGATCCCTTTACCAGGAGTGACCTCTTTAGCGGAACTAGTCGAAGCCTCGAAAACACTTCTTTTTCAAAAATCACTTGTTTCTACAATGATATCAAGTTCATTACGCAAAAGTTTTTCATAAAAACCTGTCGTAGCCCTTCGTCATTTCAGATAAGTACTACTTAGTATTCGTGCTACGTTTGTTGACTATGTTAAGGCGTAGTGTGCGGTAGCTAATTAGTGCTTATCTGCTAAAGCATGAGATGTGATTGGATTAGGGTAGTCGTACGACTTTGTTGACTATGTTAAGGGTCGTGCGGGTGCGTTTAATTCAATCGGGAAATGACGGGTTGAACTTGGCTAGCACTTATGATTTGTTGACTATGTTAAGGTCATAAGTTGCTAGGGGTAAAAACATTATCGGGAATTTCAAGTGTTGAAATTTGCAATGAGATTGCATACCCTCTATGAGATAGTCGGATCCCGATACCCACTACGAGTAAGAGTTACTCCTGGGAGAGTTTTACACATGAAAATTAGCCGATCAAGTAGGTGTCTAGAAAGGTGTTAACGGGGTTATGCCTCTGGGAAAATGAGGTTTATTTTAATTAGGTCCGTGTGAAGGCACGGGGAACCTCCCTCAAAGTACCAACACAGGCCTGGCTGAAAAATTGGCGAACTTGTAAGGTGTAATTAATCCCAGCTAGTCTTACCTTTTAGGGTTTGAAGGAAGATTTGATGAAAACAGTGGGAGCCATCCTGATTAGATAAGATAATAACCAATCTAATCTTGCAAGAGTGCACGCTAAAGTGTTTTCTACTCTCTCTCTCTCCAGGTAGCGACCATGTCAGGCCTTAATCAAGATAAAAATATGGATGTATTGACTGAACCCGCTTGTTATACTGAGCAGGGGAACGTTGGTCCCGTTCTTTCTTATAAACGTTATAAGACTGAGCAGGGAATAGGAACATGTCCAAATTCCCACGCCGCCCAAATGAAGAATAAGCATGTTGATACATTTTCTTCGGGTGTGTTAGTCATTGAGAACTGTTTCTCAGTTCACTCTACATCCTGGGTATTAGATACCGGATCGGGATCCCATATATGTAATATGTTACGTGGGCTACGAAAAGGTAGAGAACTGGGAATGGGTGATCATTCCGTAAAAGCAGGGAATGGTACAGATTTTGCAGCCAAAGCAGTTGGTGAATATCACCTTGTCTAACCAAATGGTAATACATTGATTCTGAACGAATGCTATTACATTCCGACCCTAATATGCAATCTTATATCAGTTTCTTTATTAAGTTAAGATGGATATAATTTTGTAGTACAGGATAATGTTATGAACATCTTCCTAGATCAAAAGTTGATTGGATCAGGATCGTTAAATAATGGCATATACGTTCAAAATCAAACTACGGTTCTTAATGTACAAACACACACAAGAAGAAGAGTTCAGAAATGAACGAATCCTTCTTGTGGCATTGTAGACTTGGTCATATCAATGCGACACGACTAGCTAAGTTACATAAAGATGGATTCTTGAATACGTTTGAAATATCATCTTATGAAACTTGTCATTCATGTCTCAAAGGAAAAATGACCAAAATTCCGTTTAGTGGACACGGAGAAAGAGTTACGGAACTCTTGGGACTGATACATAGTGATGTATGCGGTCCCATGTCTACACATGCCAGGAATGGTTCCTCGTACTTCATTACATTCACTGACGATCTCTCAAGATACGGACATGTGTTCCTGTTGAAACACAAGTCTGAAGCTTTTGAGAAATTCAAAGAATATAAGCACGAAGTAGAGAACCAAACGGGTAAAAGTATTAATATCCTTCGATCTGATCGAGGAGGAGAATACTTAAGCGATGAGTTCCTGGACTATCTAAAAGAGAATGTGATTCTCTCTCAGCTTACTCCTCCATATACACCACAGCACAACAGTGTATCGGAACGGAGGAATCACACCCTATTAGATGTGGTGCGCTTAATGATGAGCACCACTGAGTTACCCATTTCCTTTTGGGGTTATGCGCTTGAGATAACAACATATCTATTGAATCAAGTTCCATCTAAATCTGTACCTACCACACCACATGAGATATGGAGTGGGAAGAGACCATATTTTAAACGAGTTAAGATATGGGATTGTCCGGCCTATATTAAAAGGCAAAATCCGGACAAACACGAGGCACGTTCAGTTCTATGTAAGTTTGTGGGATATCTAAAGAATTCATAAGGATATATTTTCTACCACGATGAGGAGAAAAAGATATTTGTTTCTCAATACGCCACCTTTTTAGAAAAGGAATTTCTTGCGAAAGAAATTAGTGGCATAGAGGTAGAGCTGGAAGAAGTTCCAGCAGCACAAACTACAACTAAAGATTTAGTGGAACAAGAGGATTCGATAATTCCCAACGAACCCCAGCATCTCCGCCAATCTAGTAGGGTTCCTCATCCACCTGAGAGATACTGCGATTTTCTCATAGACGGTGGGAGCGAGGATTACATCATGGAAGATGATGACCCAACTAGCTTCGAGCAGGCCATCACGAGTAGAGACTCTGTGAAGTGGCTGGATGCTATGCGATCTGAGATGGAATCCATGTACACCAACAAAGTATGGACTTTGGAAGTTGCTCCTGAAGGTGTGAAACCCATTGGGGGCAAATGGATCTTTAAGAAGAAACTTGGTGTAGATGGAAAAGTTGAGACTTTCAAAGCTAGACTTGTTGCAAATGGTTTTCGTCAACGACCGGGTATGGATTATGAAGAAACCTTTTCTCCAGTGGCTATGCTTAAGTCCATCCGGATCTTACTTGCCATTGCTGCATACCATGACTACGAAATCTGGCAAATGGATGTTAAGAACGCCTTTCTAAATAGTGATTTAGAAGAGTGCGTGTACATGACTCAGCCAGAGGGCTTCGTAAACAGTGGGAGTAGCGGAAAGGTGTGCAAGCTACTTAAATCCATCTACGGGTTAAAGCAGGCATCGTGGAGTTGGAACATTTGTTTTTATGTTGTAGTCAAAGAGTTTGACTTCATCAAAAACATATATGAACCTTGTATATACAAGAAGGTGACAGAGAGTAAGGTTGTCTTCCTCGTATTGTACGTGGATGACATACTCTTGATAGAAAATGATGTTCCTATGTTACACTCGGTCAAGCTCTTCTTATCACAAAGATTCTCAATGAAAGATCTAGGTAATGCCTCCTGCATTTTTGGAATTAAGATCTATAGAGATAGATCCAAATGGATATTGGGATTGTCCCAATCCAGGTACATTGACATCATACTAAAGAGGTTTAGTATGGAAGAATCAAAGCGTAGGAATTTACCCACGATCTTTGGGCTCACTCTCTCCAAAGAGATGTCTCCCAAGAATGATTTGGAGAGAGCTCGCATGCAAGGGATACCCTATGCTTCGGCAGTATGCTCTATCATGTACGCGATGCTATGTATCAGACCCGATGTAGCATACTCACTAAGTGTAGTGAGTAGGTATCAAGCAGATCCTAGAGAAAATCACTGGACAGCTGTGAAGAACATTCTCAAGTACTTGAGAAAGACTAAAGAGATGTTCTTGGTGTATGGTAATAGAGAACTCCAGGTGGAGTCCTTTACCGATTCATGCTTCCAAAGTGATAAGGACGACTCTAAGTCGCACTCGGGATTTTTCTTTACACTCAATAGAGGGGCGGTGTGTTGGAAGAGTTCCAAACAGGAAACCGTGGCAGACTCGACGATGGAGGCTGAATACATCGCTGCCAACGATACTGCCAAAGAGGCTGTCTGGATGAAGAAGTTCATCACTGAACTTGGAGTGGTTTCATCCATTGAGCATCCAATACCTTTGTATTGTGATAACAATGGAGCCGTGGCTTTGGCCAAGGAACCCAGGTCCCATCAGAGATCTAGGCATATTCTGAGGTAGTATCACCTGAACCGGAAGATAGTTGATCGCCGGGAGATCGAGGTCAGGAGAGTTGACACAAAGGACAACACTAAGGATCCACTCATGAAGGCCATACCTCAGATACAATTTGAGATACTCTTCGGGATGTTGGGAGATACTACAACAGCTGGCCTTAGTGTAAGCGGGAGATTGTTAGTTATGTATATGCCCTAGAGGTCATTATTGTACATATGATGTATATTATAGTGGATGCGTCGATATATATAGAGAGGACTTTCTTGCTCGATATGATAGTATGCTATCTGGTTGCTCTTTACCTTAACATGTTGACATGTATTGGTTCACTGTCTTGCTCTCACATGTTGATAAAGCCCTTAGGATATCTACTTGACTACTAGGAATATGATGGAGATCATACTGGTGGGGCCAGGGTAGTTAACGAGTACATTCTATAATTGTTCCTAGTCGAGGGTGTATCGAGACAGGGCATCGATACTCTAGAGTAGACTAGCGTATACGCATCTTGACCCATATGATGGACGATGGATAATCCCACATCCATTGGTGTTTGACATCAAAGATGGTATGCAGGTGCTCAGTGGAGACTGGATACACTGAACGGACTTGCCGAGAACTCCTAGATGGTATTATACCTATTTTCAGATAGCAGTTCTCTGATGACACTGGTACAGGTTAGTCTGTAAACCCGAGATCGTCATAGAGTCTTATGTGATTCCCACTGTGCTTTGATTCCACCTTACCACGTTCACGAGAACGTGCAAAACGGTGGCTTTTGGGTACAGTCCCGAATCACATGGAGACAATAAGCGATAAGAGGCGTTTTGTCTCTCCCGGTATTGGGGGCTGATGTTGCGCTGTGCTCGATTGGCTATAACTGGAAGTCCCTAGCCAAGGCTGCTATGGAGATCTACTGGTAAGTGTTATCAGTAGTTTCTCGACCCATTATGAGCCACACATCGGCACGACTTATCGGTAACTGGGGTCTGACGTTTACCACCCCTAGACTAGATATGCAACATATCAGACGAAGAGACCGGACTGTACGGTAGTATTACTGATTGGATTCACAGGAGTGTGAGCAGGTTTTCTTGTTGATCTTCTGATCGCTCAATACCCGGGTGGCTGTTACGTTTAGCTGAACGCTTGTAGCTTGTGGGTGTTTGATATGATCATCACCTACTGCCGACATATTGACGAGTCTTTAGAGTCCTACACAGAGGTTTCCTGGCTCAGGCAAAATGGAGTAGGAGCACATATGTGATATGTGCGAGATCAAGAATAATACGAGTATGTGATACCATATTTTATTCTCGCAATATGTGATATCGTTCGGGTATATGTGATATAGCCGGGTTATCGGATCAAGTGTTGATTCGATGAAATGATATATGTTATATTAGTCGGTTATATGTGATATAGCCGGATTATCGGATCAAGTATTGATCCGATAATTTAATATATAATTATATATGTGATATATTACATTTCATTAACTAATATAAGCTCACTTAAGTAATTCTTTTTTCTCTTTTTGGATACATTGATATATATGTGATATATGTTAAATGTATTATTTTCTTTTGTTACTAAATTATATATATGTGATATGTATAATTGTAACATGGTAGGTTATAAATGAAACTAGGGTTAATGAGAGTTAAACCGTGTTCGGGTTAATATTAGGGTTTATATTTATCATTAAGTAATTCAAATATTGTGGATATTTGTCATGGTAGATATTTGTTGAAGCTTGTGGAAGCTTGTAGTCTTCTTTGACTTTGTCCACTCTTTTTGTCTAGGTTAAGATATTTATCAACCATACCTTTAACCATAACCCATGGTTAAGTCTCTACAAGGGTTAAGGATGATATACTTGACCCATGGTTGCATTTCTAACCACACACAACAATTATTCTCATCACTTCATCTTCTTCTTCCTCAGAAAGCTTGCTAGCTTTTTCTTTTGTGATGAAATAAATTAAGAAAAAGAAAACTAAAGAAAGAAAAATTCCTACTTCATCATCCTCATCTATACTAGCCATATAGATTAGTGTGTTAGCTTCACTAATTCATAATTAGTGAAGAGTTAGCTTGAGTTTGTGTTTCCTCAAGGTAGATCGTCTTGGATTTCAAAGACTTCAAGTAAGATGCATCATTCACCTCATGGAGCCTCTCTAGAGTCCGGAGGCTTGATGATCGCAACGAAGGGACCACAACTCGGAGCTTATGAAGCGAAGGAATGGACTACAAAGGTTGTAATCCCTCTCACTTAGATGTAAAGTTGTTTACATGCAAAGTTAACCCTAATTCTCTAGTTAAGATTTTGGTTAGGGTTTCATAGCACCCCAAAATTTTATAAAATGGAATGGATGATGCCTTGCTAAACCTTGTTGTCATGCTATACAACCCTACAAAAGTCTTGCTCAAAATAGTAGTATGCTACCTGGTTTGTTTTATCTCAATATGTGCATGTGTTTGTTTTAGCATATCGCTTATACATATTGGTAGAGCCCTTAGGATCTTTGCTTGATTACCAGCGTTGTGATAGCAATCACACTAGTGGGGGCTGGGTAGTTTATAAGCACATCCTATATAGGTCGCTAGTCATAGGATTATCGAGACGGGGCATCGATACTCCAGAGTATACTAGTGTATACGCTTCTCATCCCTGCAGGGTTACCTAAGACGGCAGCAAGGTTTCGGGAGGCATCGTCCATGCCAAATTCAAAAATTTGCCGTTTTAGCTAACTCTAACAAGGAATCGTTAACTAGAAATTGACGGAATATAAAAATGCAAACACTTTGCACGTCTAGTGAGCAAGGAATACAACCTTTGTAGACTGGTCCTTCACTTCAATAGCTCTATGTAGTAGTCCCTTCGCTGCGATCGTGAACTCCGGACTCTAGAGAGGCTCCCATGAAGAAACGAACATGCTTTCTTCGATGTCTTTGAGGCCGAAGATGATCTACGTCGAGGAGACACTAACCCAAGCTATCTCTTCACTAATTACGGAATTAGTGAAGCAAACACCCTATACTAAATGGCAAGAAGTAGAGGATGATGAAGTAGGAAGTGGGCTCAAATTAGATTTCATTTTCTCACATTTTTCCTCATACCTCCATTGAAGCTAGAAAGCTTTTGAGGAAGAAGAAGAAGAAAGAACTCAGCATATGAGTTAATCCAAATGAATTATTGCAACCATGGGTGAGTTAAACCCTCATGCCTAACTCATGTAGAGAATAAACCAAGGGCTAAGGTTAAGGGCTGGGTTAACTAATATCCTAAGGAATGACAAAAGAGTGGACTTTGTCAATATTTCTACAAGCTTCATCCAAGCTTGACAACATTGACCAAGTCTTCTCTCTTTTGTTATAACTTACGAAATAAATAAAACCATAACTTAACCCTAGCATGGTATTAATCTCATACACCCATCTTGAATGTATCATCAAGCATGACACAATACATGTACACAAATATACATATCACATATATACAATGTGCATACCAAGTGAGAAAAGAAATCATGAGTCAGCTAATACTAGTTAATGTAATGTAATATATATAATATATAATTATACATTAAATTATCAAATCAACTCTTGATTTAATAATCCGGCTATATCACATATAACCGACTAATATCATGTGTAACAACTTATCGAATCAACACTTGATCCGATAACCCGGCTATATCGCATACAACCGACCAATGTCACAATTCACGAGAATAGAATACGGTATCTCATATCGTATCAATCTCGGTCCCGCACATATCACATATGTGCTCCTACTTTGTTTCGCTTGAGCCAGGAAACCCCTATGTAGGACTCTAAAGACTCGTCAATATAACAGCAGTAGGTGATGATCATATCAAACACCCATAAGCCGCAAGCGGTCTGCTAAACGCAACGGCCACCCGGGTATTGAGCAATCAGAAGACCAAAAAGCAAGTCTGCTCATACTCCTGCGAATCCAGTCAGTAACACTACCGTACAGTCCGGTCTCTTCGTTTGATATGTCGCATATCTCGTCTAGGGGTGGTAAACGTCAGACCCCAGTAACTCGATAAGTCGTGTCTATATGAGGCTCATAACGGGTTGAGAAACTACTGGTAACACTTACCAGTAAATCTCTAAAGCAGCCATGACCAGGGACTTCCTATTATAGCCAATCGAGCACAGCGCAACATCAACTCCCGATACCGGGAGAGACGAAACCCCTCCTATCGCTCATTGCCTCCATGTGGCTCAGGAATGTACCCAAAAGCCACCGTTTTGCATTTTCTCTTGAACGTGGTAAGGTAGAAATCAAAGCACAGTGGGAATCACACAAGACTCTATGACGATCTCGGGTCTACAGACTAACCTGTACCAGTGTCACCAAAGAACTGCCATCTGACGTGAGGTATAATACCATCTGGGAGTTCTCGGCGAGTCCGTCCAGTGTACCCAGTCTCCACTGAGAACCTGTAACGCTTTGAAAAGTCGTTTTGGTGATTTCCCGAAAATCGGTAAATATTTGGTATTTTTCCGTAAATCGTCATTATTGTTATTTTGCATTATAGTCCTATTTATACCTAATTTGGATAGGTAATTGCTAGTTTTTAGTAGCTAATCAGTTACTTATAAATTTCTGGTCATTTAAAAAAATTTCCCTATTTTACTATTTTTAATATTATTTTAAGCTGTTAAAAAATACATTAAATTAGTGATAAATACAAATTTGAATGGGCAAATTTTAATCTATAGAACCATGAAAACTAAAATCTAGTTTGTAATATAAATTTTTAGTATTTTATTTCAAGTTCTTATTAGTTATAATCGATGGAAATTAAAATTTTAATTAATTAAACTAAAACTTGCATTTTTGTAACTTGAGGGGTTCTTTTTGCATGGATTTCTTTTGTGCAATCTCTCACACTCTTTTCTCACTCAATTGGCCGGCCCACCACCAGCAGCAGTCTATAAAATTTCCCCCCTCCAATTTGTTTTCTTCAACTCTTTTTATGGGAGGAAATGAATTAAATAGGTGTAGGTTAAGATGTATTGTTTTGGAGGCTTAGTGTACCTTGATTTGAGGGGGGTTGACTTGGACAATTTTGCACAACACCCACACCATTCCCCCCATCATCTTCTGGCCGAAAATCTGCAGCCCCTCCTCCTTCATTTTCCTCTTTTCATTTCCTTCAATTTTCATCAAAAAATTGCTCCAAAATCCAATTTAAATCTCACAATTTAATTCCCATTCTTCATCCCATTCTCCTTGGCTTTTATAACTTGAATCATGGTGCTATGAAGCCATCATTGGAGGCAAATTCTTCTTGCTAGATCTCTAGATATTGAGGTATAATTTATACCCATTTAAATTTGTATGGTTAAATTCCTTTAATTTAGTTGTTTTAGTGTTAATTTTAGTGCTATTTTCATTCTAGGTTTTTAAAGTTAATGGTTTGAGTTAAACTAGGGTTTTAGAAACCATTATTAAGTTAATTAATTTTATTTTGCTATCTAGTTGTGTGCTAACCTAATCTAAGAGGTTACTTTGTTATGTGGGCTTCAAACTATGCTAATTTAGTTAATTTTAAAAGTGTGAAATTGGTTGTAAATTGTTGTTTTTGGAAATTCAAGAAAGGGTTTGTGTATGGAAAATGAGTTTTGAAGCATGGTAAATGAGTTGAAATTATGTGATTGTGGCTAACTATTTGTGTGGTTGGATATTTGTGTTGGATTGTGATAACCTTATCGCTAATTTTCGATGTTTGCACCAAATTAGCAAGTCTTGTGCTTACTAGGTTTTTTATAAAAAAATTGTGGTGATTTATTTGTGATATCTTGATAATATTATTAGCATATCCTAAGACATTTAGGATGTGTGAGTACGGAATTTTGCTGGATCGGGTTTTAGTTTTGCCGGGCGCCCCAAAACGACGATTCTAGTTAGTTTTTGTGATTTTCGTGTGTGTTCCGCGCACCTTGTGCACGTTGTGCCTAGCTTGTGAACGTTGATATTTTCGTTTGGGATTTGCATCGTTTCATGATGTGTAACCTTATGTCTTGTATTGGTGCAAATTCCAGGATCGGTCGTGGAGATTTCGGACGCGACACGAAAAGGGAAGGCGGTGATTGGACATAGCTAGCTGGGGATTTCCGGTGAGTAGATGTATACATCTACGGGGAGAATCGTTTGGATGGCGCGAGGCGCCCGATAATTTAGAATTTCTAGTAATACCAGTTTGTTGCATGTAGTTCTAGTTACCTATTTTACTGCACTGCATGACTTGTATATCCATATTGTGCTAATTTCATCGTATAAAAACCATTGAAACCATTAAATGAGATATGAGACACAATAAATAATTGACTTGCTTAATTTTTTATATATAATTGTGCAACTCTATCGCATAGGACACTTGCACCATTACCAGGGTTTTATGCTGCACGAGCACTATTCATGCGAACACACACGCCTTGGTAATTGCTATGCCACAAACACTAGATAACTTGTTTAAAACGGAATTTAGAATAATTTCACCATATAAGACATATAAACCAGTGTTAATATAGTAAATTCCGTAAGATGAACATGTAGAATTGCTAGTCATATGCATGTACCTCATTACATCATTCGGTCATTCATAGTCTTCATGTTATAAATTGCAGTCGCACAGTTGATACCATATGCATTCATCATCATTGACATGTATACTCATGGTACTTTCTTCTGGAGGATTTCAGTATTTGAGATTTATGAGATTTTGGGGAAAAGCAGCAAGGATTTTATAAAACTGTATTATTTTTAAACATTGAAAATTGCGGTTTTTCTCGTGACATAATACATGTGTCGTCCACCATGAGTTTTCTGTTGGTTTTCGAGACCCGTTTCGAGGAGTTGGATGAACCGTCTCGGGTACATGGTGGGCCCGGTAAGGTACCCCGGGGCAAGAAGATCGAGTAGTGGACGATGAGCCTGGCAGGAGCAGACTAACTACCGGTGATTGTTGGCGCGGCGGATATCCAGAGGATACCGACCGTGGCCATGATATGTTGAGATATTGATATTTTGAGATGGACCAGCCGGACGGTTGGGGCCGGGATATTGGATACGGATACTTTGGGACATTGAGATATGTATTTGAGGTGCCGATGCTGGCCACGGATTTCTATTGATTTCATATGATATTTCCTCAGATATCTAACAGAAATTTTCCTAAGATGAAAATAATGATTTCCTCATATCAGCATATTCAGATCTTGTGTTACATTGCACTCATGTCGCATACATGCTAGTACTTCATACTATAGCAATATTGTAGAATTGTGACACTTTGCGTACATGCTTACGATAGTCTTTATAGATGATACATATTACTCACGAGTTGGCAACTCACCCCGTTGTGCCACAGAATTTTTGCAGGTCCGATCCGTCAGTACTGTTGCGGCGGACGCACTTCCTCCTTTTGCGTGGATTTGAGGATTTTTGCTCGTAGGTGGGTTATATGTTTATTTGTCTTCCACCTTGTACATTCATTGTATCTAGTGCACTCCATCTACTGTATCATCTACCAGTACTATTGTATATTGACTTAGAGGCGAGACAGTGAGATTTGTGGGCATGTATATTGTTTCTTTGGGTCGTGCTCACTTGAGCCGACATGTTGCTTTTTACTTATGTCTTTTTATGCTTATGTTGCACATTGCTGATTTATATTGCGTGGGATTTGTGTCCGCCTTGGGGCGAAGAGCTAGCTCCCGCTTGGGGATGCCGTATTTCATGTTATTCATATATATTCGTGTTATACCCGTTTTGGGGCCCAGTATTTACAAAGGAAACTCTGCCGAAATTTTCGGAAAAATTGATATTGCTTTCAAAAAGGCTTGATATGACTTATTTGATAAATTCGCTTTCAATTGATTGGTTTTTCCTTCACTCTACTGCTTATTTGGTTTTGATTTCTGGGGTTTGGCTTACTTAGATTACGTCTGCCTTGAGACGTTCGTAATTTAAGTGCCAGTCACATTCCGTACCTTTCGGGTCATGACAGCACCCATATACTATCTCTGATGTCAAACACCAATGGATATGGGATCATCCATCGTCCATCTACTTGGGTCGAGAAGCTATACGCTAGTCTACTCTGGTATATCGATGCCCTGTCTCGATACACCTACGACTAGGAACATTTGAAGGATGTACTTAGCGACTACACCATCCCCACTAGTATGATCTGCATCATAATCTTGGTAGTCAAGTACTCATCCTAAGGGCTTTATCAACATGTAACATAGAGACAATCAGTGTACATGTTATGATAAAGAGCAACCAGATAGCATACTATCATGTCGAGCAAGAAAGTCCTCCATATATATGTCCAAGCATCCACTACAATATACATCGTATGTACAGTAATGGCCTCTAGGGCATACATATCACTAACAATCTCTCACTTGCACTAGGGCCATCTGTTGTAGTATCTCATACCCAACAAGCAGCAGTGGTTGTAGTATCTCATACTCAACCATCCCATAAAAGTCTCTACTGGAAAATAGGCCTTTATAAGTGGATCCGCGCTGTTGTCCTCTGTGTCTACTCTCCTAACCTCGATCTCCCTGGAGATCAACCATCTCCATAATCAGGTGATACTGCCTAAGAATATGTCTGGATCACTGATGGGATGGGGGTTCCTAGGCCAAAGCCACAACTCCATTGTCACACAATGGTAGGAACGAAGTTCAGCTCATGAACTTTTATACATCCAGACTACCTGTTTGGTAATATCCTTGGTAGCAATGTACCCAGTCTTTATCGTCTAGTTTGTCACGGTATCTAGCTTGGAACTCTTCCAACATACCGTCCCTCCACTGAGGGTAAAGACAATGCATGTGACTGACATTCAGTCGAGCTTATCACCCTGGAAGCTATCCAGTGATTCTCCCCAGGATCGATTGATACCATCTCACTACACTTAGTGAGAATCCTAACATCTAATTAGATCTATCTCATAGATCCATAACCCAGAATTTAGGAGGTATCACCTTGATCCTATATGGAGAATCTATGTGATAAGAGGAGATTGACCGAGCGTAGCATAGGAAACTCCTTTCCTATCAAGAGTATGTCATCCACGTACAATACGAGGATCACCAACATACTCCCTACTACCTTTTTGTATATACAAGGTTCATCTACCATTTTGATGAAGTCAAACTCTTTAACTACCACATCAAAACAGACGTTCCAACTCCGCGATGCCTGCTTTAACCCATAAAGCAACTTGCACACGTTTCCGCTGCTCCCACTGTCTATGAAGCACTCTGGCTGTGTACTTATAGACGCTCTCTTCTAAATCATTATTTAGAAAAGCAGTCATGACACCCAACCGCCAGATATCGTAGTCATGGTATGTAGCAATTGCAAGTAGGATCTGGATGGACTTAAGCATAGCTTTGAAAGTCTCAACTTTTCCATGTACACCAAGTAATCTTCTCAAGATATACTTGCTTCTGATGGGGATTTAACCCTTCAGATAACGCAACCAAAGTCCATACTTTGTTGGTGTATATGGATTCCATCTCAGATCGCTTAGCACCCAGCCATTCTTACAGAGTCCCCACACTTGATGGCCTGCTCGAAACTAGTTGGGTCATCATCTCATGATGCAATCCTCGCTTCCACTGTCATAGAGAAACCGAAGTATCTCTCAGGTGGATGAGGAACCCTACTAGATCGGCGGAGAGGCTGAGGTTCGTTGGAAACTATTGAATCCTTCGGTTCTACCAAATCATCAGTTGTAGTTTGTATAGCTGGAACTCCTTCCAGTTCTACCTCATGACCACTAATTTCTTCATAAGAAATTCCCTTTTCCAAAAGGTGGCATGTTGAGTAAACAAAACATCTTTTGCTCCTCAGTTTGGTAGAAGATATTCCCTTGCGAATGCATGGGATATCCAACAAACTTCCACAGAACTGACCTTGCCTCGAGCTTGTCCAGATTTTGCTTTTGACATAGGCCGGACAACCCCAAATCTTAACCTCCTTAAGAGATGGGCACTTCCCATACCATATCACATATGGAGTGGTAGGAACCTGATTTGATTGGAACCCTATTCAATAGGTATGTAGCTTCTAAAGTGCATAACCCCCAAAAGGAAATAGGAAACTCAGTAGTACTCATCGTAGAGCACACCATATCACATAGGGTGCGATTGCTCTGTCCCGATATACCAACGTGTTGTGGTGTATACGGAGGAGTAATGCTGAGAGAGAATCTCATTCTCCTTTAGAATAGTCCAGGAATTCCGTGCTCAAGTATTCTCCTCCTTAATCACATCAAAGGACATAATACTTATACCCATTTTGGTTCTCTACTTCTATCTTATATTCTTTGAATTTCTCAAAAGCTTCAGACTTATGTTTCAACAGAAACACATGTGCGAATCTTGAGAGATCATCAGTGAATGTAATGAAGTACAAAGAACCAGTCCTGACATGTGTAGACAGGGGACTTACATACATCAGTATGTATCAATCCCAAGAGTTCACTAACTCTTACTATGTTTCCAATAAACGGTGTTATGGTCATTTTATCTTTGTGACATGACTGGAAAGTTTCATAAGATGTAAATTCAAACCGATTTAAATATGCATCTTTATGTAACTTAGCTAGTCGGGTCGCATTTATATGACCTAGTCTACAATGCCTCAAGAAGGATTCGTTCATTTCTGAACTCTTCCTCTTATGTGTGTTCTATACGTTAAGAACTGTAGTTTGATTTAGAACGTATATGCTTTTAGATAACGTGCCTGAACCGATCAACTCTTGATATTGGAAATTTTCAAAACATTATCCAACAATACAAAATTATATCCTTCTTTACTTAATAAAGAGATTGATATGATGTTATATATCAGGTTCGGTATCTAATAACATTCGTTCAGAATCAATATATTTGGTAATACATGATGATAACTACCAACATACTTGGCTACAACAATTTCATCGTTTTTAACTCTTAAAACTTATCACCCATTCTCAGTTCTCTACCTATTTGTATCTCATGTAATAGATTACATATATGGGATCCTGATCCGGTATCTCATACCCAAGACGTAAAGGATACTGAGAAACGGTTCTCGGTAATGAACACACCCGAAAAAGATGCATCATCATGCACTTTCTTCGTTTGGACGGCACGGGAATTCTGGTGATCCCCTATTTCCTGCTCGGTCTTATAACAATTATAAGTTGGAGCGGGACCAACGTTCCTCATCTCAATATAACAAGCAGGTTCGGTCAATACATCCGTATTATTATCTTTATTAAGGCGTGACATGGTCACTACCTGGAGAGAGAGAGAAGAAAATACTCAGCGTATGCTCTTGCAAGATTAGATTGGTTATTAATATATCTAATCAGAATGGCTCCCACTATTTTTATCAAATCTTCCTTCAAACCGTAAAAGGAAGGACTAACCGGGATTAATTACACCCTACAAGTTCGCCAATATTTTAGTCAGGCCAGTGCCGGTACTTTGAGGGAGGTTCCCCGTGCTTTCACACGGACCTAATTAAAATAAACCTCGTTTTCCCAGAGGCGTAACCCCGTTGACACCTTTCAAGACACTTACTTGATCGGCTAATTGTAATGTGTAAAACTATCCCAGGAGTAACTCTTACTCGCAGTGGGTATCGGGATCCAACTATCTCATAGAAAGTATCCAATCTCATTGCAAATTTCAACACTTGAAATTCCCAATAATATTTTACCCCTAACCTCCTATGACCTTGACGGAGGCTAACAAACCATAGGCTGTTAGTCAAGTTCAATCCGTCATTTCTTGATTGAAGTAAACCACCCGCAGACCCTTGACAGAGGCCAACAAAGTCGCACGGATACCCTAAATCAATCGCATCATATGCTTATGAAGATAAGCATAAATAGCTACCGCACACTATGCCTTGACGGAGGCCAACAAACGTAGCACGAATACTATAAAGTACTTATCTGAAATGACGGAGGGCTACGATAGGTTTTTAAGAAAACCTTTTGCGTAATGAACTTGATATCGTTGTAGAATCAAATGATTTATGGAGTGTTTTGTGGCTTTTACTAGTTTCGCTAAAGAGATCACTCCCGGTGAAGGGATCGTCGTCTCTTTCCTCATCGAATGAGGTGCAGGATATTCATAATACCACTATGCAAAGCAAAAACTATAAAAGTAATCAAAAGACAAACCGAAGGTTGTAGCATCTGCCAGTTATTGCTAAGAGGTCACTCCCGGTGAAGGGATCTCGGCTCTTTCCTTATTGAATAATGTGCCGGATAATCTACAAGGAACACCGCTATGCAAAGCAACAACTAGAGCTACCTGTTTTTGAAAATTCGAATCCACAACATCTTTAGGTTTCTTTTATTTCATTAATCTCATTAATGAAGTTCCATCATTTTAAGTTACCTAAACATCACAGAAAAATACAACGTACGCTTATGCCATCCGCATTCGCCTCGATGTCTTCTCGTGCACCGTTAGGTTAGGTAACTAACGGCAGAGCGGGGCAGGGCTAGCATGGGTGTAAAACATAAGCAACGTCTATATAATATATCATATATACTATATCCTGTATTCATCTCATCAATTTATAAAATGATCACATCACAGATATCGCAACAGAACACAACATATGAAATATTGGACATACTAGGATTTCCATGTTTTAAATTAAGCCTGTATAAAACATGGATTCCATGATCGCGATGAATAGCCAAACCCACATCCCTAGACCCCTACGAGAGCAACAGGCAACCCAACCAATTCTAGAGTTAGGAGACCCAGTCTCGACTCCTCGAGGTGGTCTCCCACTGGACTCCAGAACCCGGTTACTTATGCTACCTTCCTTGGGTCTTTCCTAATGCGGAAAGGTAAATAATATACAATGGTGACATCATCCTCAACTCGAAAGTGTCCCAATAAAAGAATATTACATACAATGAATTTTATATGAATGAAAATGAAAAACTCTCATCTCACATAAAACCCCCGGCTATTCAAAACACGACGATCCAATATAACATATCCCAGCAACACATAACATCACATGTCATCAACGTAAGTAAATATATGTATCCCAATTGTCGTTGGAATATAGCAACGAAACCGGCGATACACCACATATTACACTTACGGTCGCAGAAAAGAAAGTGAAAAACTACAACAGTTGGAATCCGCAACCACCTTAGACATTGCATGCCTAACCAAATGAATTCCTTAGACATCGCATGCCTAACAATTATAAACCCCGCATTTTAGTCTCAATCTCGAAAACACTTTTCAATATCTAGTCGGGCAATTCAACAAGATTCCCAACATCCTGATCGAATGCTCATCGGAAACTTTAGTAGACGGCCGCACCCCCCGATGCCGTCGACAAACTGCACTAAGGCGGAACACCGCTGTCGCGAGCTCCCGAACGGATGTTTTTGGCGATGGGGTTCTCCTACAATTACTTGGTCGTGGCTATGGGGCCGTGGATATCTATTAATTTTACCTGACGAGTATCCGCGTACGCTACGTGATTGCGACAGACTTTTGATCACATCAAAATTCCGTAGCAACCGATCAAATGGGACTAAACTGCTAGATTTATAGAATTCAAACTAGTTATCTCATAACTACTTGTGGATTCCAAATATTGTATCCCATCACATGATATCCGGACGATGTTAAACTTTTCGATCGATTCATCTAAGTCTCACAATTTCCCGACAGCTCAACATTTGAGCACAGTTTTAATAATACCCAAAATATGCCATAGTACCTATGCACCAGTCGTAAAAGGGCAAACCCAAGCCTCACTCATGTTTCCATGGAACTACGACAAACCCTGCGGTATGATCGCGGTTCCGCGATCCAAAAAAGTCGAGTTAGGGTTTCATTCTTTTAGAGGTTTCATAGACTTACTTGCATTTTTTTCCGAATACGTTAAACTTGGAAAAATGGGTTTTTGGCATTCAATCGAACTTTTTAACTTCGTCTAGACAATATGTGAATCACCCGAAACAATGTTAAAACTACGAATACGAAACACTCCGAATTGCTTATAGTGTAAGATTACATCACATGTAAAATTAGCAAAAATAAATAACACCTGAAACACCAAAACCCAGTCTCTGGAACACAGACAAAATTTCAGTGGGGACTGCTCGGATTTGGCCGAGATCTAGGTATATAAGGCCGGCCACTTTTTCTCCAAAATGCCTCAAATTTTGTCAGTGTTCATGTTATATCCCATATAGCACTCTGTACTTGTTTAAAAAAAATTTGACAACTTTTCAAATTCGACAGAGAGCAGGTTTAGGCGTTGCAAGTTTCGCAGTATTTTAGTTTCGTAATCTTAACAAAATCCGTATAAATTTCTAGCATTGCTCTGATACCACTACAGGGTTACCTAAGACGGAAACAGGGTTTCGGAAGGCATCGTCCATGCCAAATTCAAAAATTTTCCGTTTTAGCTAACCTAACTAGGAATCATTAACTAGAAATCGACGGAATATAAAAATGCAAACACTTTGCAAGTCTAGTGAGCAAGGAATACAACCTTTGTAGACCGGTCCTTCACTTCAATAGTTCGGTATAGTAGTCCCTTCCCTGCGATTGTGAACTCCGAACTCTAGAGAGGCTCCCATGAAGAAACGAACATTCTTGCTTCGATGTCTTCGAGGCCGAAGATAATCTACGTCGAGGATACACTAACCCAAGATATCTCTTCACTAATTATGGAATTAGTGAAGCAAACACCCTATACTAAATGGAAAGTAGTAGAGGATGATGAAGTAGGAAGTGGGATCACATTAGATTTCATTTTCTCACATTTTTCCTCATACCTCCATTGAAGCTAGAAAGCTTTTGAGGAAGAAGAAGAAGAAGAAGAAGAAAGAACTCATCATATGAGTTAATCCAAATGAATTATTGCAACCATGGGTGAGTTAAGCCCACATGTCCAACTCATGTAGAGAATAAACCAAAGGCTAAGGTTAAGGGTTGGGTTAACTAATATCCTAAGGAATGACAAAAGAGTGGCCTTTGTCAATGTTTCTACAATCTTCATCCAAGCTTGACAACATTGACTAAGTATTCTCTCTTTTGTTATAACTTAAGAAATAAATAAAACCATAACTTAACCCTAGCATGGTATTAATCTCATACACCCATCTTGCATGTATCATCAAGCATGACACAATACATGTACACAAATATACATATCACATATATACAATGTGCATATCAAGTGAGAAAAGAAATCATAAGTGAGCTAATACTAGTTAATGTAATGTAATATATCTAATATATAATTATACATTAGATTATCAAATCAACTCTTGATTTAATAATCCGGCTATATCACATATAACCGACTAATATCATGTGTAACAACTTATCAAATCAACACTTGATCCGATAACCCGGCTATATCGCATACAACCGACAAATGTCACAATTCGCGAGAATAGAATACGGTATCTCATATCATATCAATATCGGTCCCGTACATATCACATATGTGCTCCTACTCCATTTCGCTTGATCCAGGAAACCCCTGTGTAGGACTCTAAAGACTCGTCAATACGCCGGCAGTAGGTGATGATCATACCAAACACCTACTAGCTGCAAGCGGTCTGCTAAACGTAACGGTCACCCGGGTATTGAGCGATCAGAAGATCAATAAGCAAGTATGCTCATACTCCTGCGAATCCATTCATTAACACTACCGTACAGTCCGGTCTCTTCGTCTGATATGTCACATATCTCGTCTAGGGGTGGTAAACGTCAGACCCCAGTAACTCGATAAGTCGTGTCGATATGAGGCTCATAACAGGTCGAGAAACTACCGGTAACACTTACCAGTAAATCTCTAAAGCAGCCCTGGACAGGGACTTCCTGTTATAGCCAATCGATTACAGCGCAAAATCAACTCCCAATACCGGGAGAGACGAAACCCCTCCTATCGCTCATTGCCTCCATGTGACTCGGGACTGTACCCAAAAGCCACCGTTTTGCATGTTCTCTTGAACGTGGTAAGTTGGAAATCAAAGCACAGTAGGAATCACGCAAGACTCTATGACGATCTCGGGTCTACAGACTAACCTGTATCAATGTCACCAGAGAACTGCTGAGGTATAATACTATCTGGGAGTTCTCGGCGAGTCCGTCCAGTGTACCCAGTCTCCACTGAGCACCCGTATACTGTCTCTGATGTCAAACACCAATGGATATGGTATCATCCATCGCCCATCTACATGGGTCGAGAAACTATACGCTAGTCTACTCTAGTATATCGATGCCCAATCTCTATACACCTACGACTAGGAACATTTGAAGGATGAACTTAGCGACTATACTGCCCCCACTAGTTTGATCTGCATCATAATCCTGGTAGTCAAGTACTCATCCTAAGGGCTTTATCAACATATAACATAGAGACAATCAGTGTACATGTTAAGATAAAGAGCAACCAGATTGCATACTATCATGTCGAGCAAGAAAGTCCTCCATATATATGTCCAAGCATCCACTACAATATACATCGTATGTACAGTAATGGCCTCTAGGGTATATATATCACTAACAATCCCAGCAGGGGAGATGGTCTTTCCTACAGCCATTAGTACGTTGTACTGGAGATAGTATGCAGGTGCTCATTGGGTTAAGAGTACACCGGACTGGACTCGTTGGGGACCGGTATTATACCTATCGTCGAGTAGCAGTTCCCAGATGACATGAGTTAGCGTAGTCCGTCGACTTGACACTGATACTTCGCCTTGAGTGTGTTCCCACTGTTTTTTTATTACTACCCTACCACGGCTCAAAGGAGTCGTGCAAACAGGTAGTAGTTGGGTGCAGTCCCGAAACACTTAGAGGCAGTTGTGTTTAGATAGGATTCGTCTCTCCCAGTATTGAGGGTTGATATTGCGCTGTGTTCGGAAAGCCATTACACAAAGTACCTAGCCAGGGCAAGCAAGATTTACTGGTAGGTACTCCAGTAGTTTCTTAGGGTGTCTTGGGCTACACTCGGGCATGACTTATTGCGCTATTAGGGGTCTGACGATTACCACCCCGTAGGCCCAATATGCGATACTCTTAGTCGAACAGACCGGACTGTACGGAGATTGTCACGGATAGGCTCAGTAGGCGTTCAGATGAGTTTGCTCATCGACCTTCTTATCGACAGATACCTGGATAGCCTTTACGTACAGCTAGTACCGCTTGCGGCTTGGGGTTAAACCCACTGCTAGCGTAGTGTTGAGTCTTTAGAGTCCCACACAGAGGGTTTCCCTGCACCGGGCAAAAGATGTAAAGGTGGTATGGTTTTACGATAGGGTTCGATCACGTACGTGTACTTGTGCATATATGATGATTCAGACAGATAATACTGGTGGGCTTTGGTTTAAGCCGGATCCTAGTATTTTACCGATGGATTATTTTGATCTCTTTTGTATTCGTATTTTTCGGAATACGGATACGGGTATATATATACGGTTGAAGGGCATTCTCGTAATTTACTCGGGTTTGCTTCTAGAAGAAGACACCTCATTAGGGTTTTATTCTTTTTGATTAAAGATTAATGAAGTGGGGGAAATGAGGTGGAGATATTTGTTTAATGAAGCATGACTCATAGTGTAACGTTTTGAAAATCGTTTTAGTGAAATTTCGGAAAAATGGTAAAATAAGGGGGTTTTCTGAAAAAAAAGTCAAAATGCAAATATATTTATTATAAAATTAAATATTCATATTCTAGCTATGTAATTGCTATTAATTGGTGTTTATTGAGCCACTGGTGAAATTTCAAATTTTCTGAAAATTTTTCCGAAATTAATTATTTTAATATTATTTTAAGCCGTCACTAATACATTTAATTAGGGAAAATTAAAAATTGGAATGAGTTGAAACAAATTTTGTGCATCATAACACATTAAACAAAATTTTATCATGTGGTTTTTGAAATGAAATGGTTTGCCAAAACGGTTTAGAAAATATCGAAGAAAAAGGCTTTTTTCGGTGAAATTAGTGTTAATGGAAGTGGGGTACAACATTTATCATTTTTCCCTCACCCAAACTCACCCCTCACACACTCTCTCTCCTCACAAATTTTGGCCGACCAAGAAAAAGGGGGGGCTGCACATTTTCCCCTCTTCCAAAGGTCAAAGAAAAGAAAAGAAAAGAAAAGAAATTGGTGTTAAACATTAAAGCATGGGTCTTTATACTTGATGTATGGTTCCTTACTTGGACTTTTCTCTCACCCACACCCAACACCACACTCTCTCTAACCTCCTCACTGCTGCAGAAATTCAGCAGCCCCCCTTCTCTCATTTCCCCATCTCATTTCTTCTCCAAAGTTCACAAAAATTCCATGAAAAATCAAATAAAACCTCACTAATTTCAAAATCCAACCCTTACCCATTTTTCCTTGGCTATACTTGTATGGATATTGGTGAAAAGAAGCAAGTTTGGGAGGCTAGATTCATGTTGGATCTCTTGAAATTGTGAGGTATAATCTTAACCCTTTAGTCAAAATGTTGTCTAATTACTTCAATCTAGCTAACTAGAAGTTTAAATATGGTTTAATTTTAAAGTTTGGTTTTCAAGTGAAGGGTTAATCTAAAGTTAGGGTTTAGAGTATTTGGATTATGGTTGTGTGGAGTAGTGAAGATCTTAAGACATGCAAAACCTAATCTAATTGCCAATATGTAAATTGTTAGATGTAAAATGTCTAAATTAAGCTTTTTTTTGTAAACTAGGTTTTTAGAAATTATTGAAAATGTGAAATTTAAAATCTAGTTAGGGTTTTTATAAATTTATTATGGTTTTAATGTGGAGATTAACATGTTAATGGAATGCTAAAACTAATCTAGTTGCTAGTTTACAAATTGTTGCTTTTAAAATGTTAAAATTGGATAATTTGCAAACTAGAATTTTGGATTCAATGAAAATTGATGAGGATAAAATCTATTAATGGTTTATATGACTTAGTTATGATATTTAGTGGATATTATGGTCATTAGATTTGTTAAAACATCAAGTTTCGAATTAAAACAAAAATTTAGTGCTTTCTAGGTTTTCGGAAATAAATCAATTTGATTTATTTTAATGTTTTGATGATTTAAACCCTGTTTTATATTATAATTAGTGAGTTTTGGGAACTACGATTTGTACGTTTGAGTTTTTCTCGATCACTCAGCGTTTGTACGCCGATGTCGAGGGTTTTGGGTTGATTTGAGAGAGAGCAAACCATAGATTTTGACCTATGTGGGATTCGTGTGTCGTTTTGGTCATGAGTCGGATTTTAATGCGATACGGTGCGTTATGATATATAGGTACCCCATGTGGACTTCGAGACGACAAGCAAGCTCGTGGCGACGTCGGCACCGGCGAGCGAAGATCAGGTGAGTAGATTTATATCTACGGGGAGAAGTCGGGTGGATGGCGTATAGCACCCCTGCAGTTCGTGGTGATGTATACGAATACGTATACACACATTTATTGATTATATATTGTTTGAGTTTATTGATGATAAATATGGATGGTTTAGTATCGCGAAACCCTAGAGTAGTGGTCGCACCATACATGCACACACCCACCCATACTTGCATACATTCTTCTTCCATTTGTGTTTACGGGAATATATATATAGTTATGTGTTCACATGGGTATGGGACTATGTTTTCACATACGGATTTAAGGATGATACTTGGGATTGAGATGAGTCGATGAGATTTGTGTTGAGGTTGTGATATCGGTGATATGGCAGGATTCGTACTTGAGGTACGTCCTGGTGTTATAGCGGATCTTGGGGCGGCGATACGGGTGAATAGTGTTATAAATAAAATGGTCGACATGTGATCGTGATATGAGACATGATATGCTAGGATTTTGATATTAGGCCGTATTGGACGATGTATACCCCTTGATGACGATGTGCTGATGATATCAGTTTGTACGAGACTGTCGATCAGTAGCCAGATCATGACCATATTGATGATATTAGTATTGTACTAGACATAGGTCAGTACCCTAGGCTATGATCTTTGATAAAGAGGATACCGGATGAATAGTGTGATGAATATGATATTGACCCGTACCCAGATTTGGGGATGCCGTACGACGGATTTACGTATGTTCAGACCATAATATTGCATTTATTATTCCCCTATTCTTATCCTTTTTATAAATAAACAGGTACTCTTGACGCACGTTTGTTGCATATTACAGGATACAGGTTTCTGGAGCAAATACAGTGAAAAAGACACAAAACAACAGAAAAGGGACTTTTGACCAGCAATTAGACGGATCCTAGTCAAGCACAGTTCACATAGGTGCAAGGCAACGAATGTCAAGGTGAAACGGTTAAAAGACCAATACAAGTCTTCACTGAAGATCTGGAAAAGAACCAGAAGCCCAAAAGAGAAAATAAGTAAAGAAACAGAAGCCCAAAGAGCCACTGAACCAAGCCCAAAAAGTACAGGGCCCAACTCCTCAGTTTGGCCGCGGAACCGCGGCCAAACCCATGCTGGCGCCGCGGTTCCGCGGCCATACAGGGCCCGTGTCGGTGCATATTTTCTGAGGCGGCGCGTCGGTGCAGATGTTAGGATTTTACGTGGGCAAATCTGTAATTTTGCATGTGCGAGAGTCTGTAACCCTAGGTTTCCTATTTTCCTATAAATTGTAGTTTTAGATCTGTAAAATGGATGCCTCTTTTCAATCAATAAAATTCAGAAATTCTGAGAGAAAAATTCAGATCTGTTCTTCTTGTTTGGAGGGAGCCGTCAACCTAGTAAGTATTTTATTTATGTTTCTTTTAATTATAATGTCTTCTCATCCCCTAATGAGCGAGTAGTCTCCTCGCTTGTTAGGGTTAGCCTTAGGGAAAGGGTTGAGAGATGAGATCTCTCGCCCCTTTCAATGCCACCTTCACCTAATGAAATAGAACTCCACGCATACGAGCACAACCGCTCCCTGCGGCATCCTACCCTTCGAGGTAACGATGAACCGTAGTATAAAGGGCCGGTTGCGCGTGTTTTCCGTGGGGGTTAGGATAATTATCAACAAAGGAAGGATACAAATCTAGAGGAAGAAACATCTTCCCAAAAGATTCGTATCCACTTTATTGATAATTAACTTAACATCTAATAGATCTAAAAAAGATGGTATTGAAAGCGGTGATGAAAAACATTAATCTCCAAAACTTCCCCTAAGCCTAACCCTAGCAAGATTCTTAATTAGATTAATTAGATCTAGTTTTCATCGATTTTTATAAACCAACCAAAACTACAAATTGAATCAACTCGTTAAAACACATAAAAGGAATTTACCCGTCTCTGTGGATCGACCCGTACTCACCGGCTAGCTGCGAAGCGACGCCGTTTCTGATTGCGGTAAACTCATATTTTTGACACTAATCAAATGGCGCCGTTGCCGGGGACGGCGTAATCTTTCTTTTTGTGAATTTTCGGGTTGATATAAATTTTAAAAATTATAAAAATCTGAAAATATAAAAAAATAAAAAAAATAATAATCAAATTTGATTTGTTTGAAGGGTGTATCTTTTGGATCTTGCAGGAACAGCGAAGAATCACGAATCTGGAATTTTATAGAGAGCAAATCAAAATTTGGAGTATAAGAACAGAGAGAAATTGTAAGCACAGAACAGTACAAAAATTTCCAGAGGCCGATCCCTCTTCTCAGCCGCGCTTCCGCCGCAAGACAGGCCCCACGCCGCGGTTCCGCCGCTCTCTGGCCACGTCAGCACCTGAAAATCTGCTGGTTTGCTTTCTCCTTCTCCCCTCTGCAATCTCCCATATATCTCTCTGTAAAACGTTTTCTGCAGAAATTCTTTGCGTAAAGAGTCTTTCTCCCCCTTCTCGATAACAGATCTTCTGCAGGTTTCTTTACGCCGCGCTAAAAAATTCTGATTGCAAGTGAAATTGTATTGTTTTGGATAATTTAAACGGACTCTAAGGGGCTAATTGACCAAACTCAGATTGGGTGGGGATTTCATCACCCTTCCCAGGACCCCAGAAAACACCTAAGCATTTTGCATCGACCACAATTAATTAAAAAAGATTAGACTCAGACCTAAGGACATCGAGCTCAATAGGAAAAGGACTAGTATAGGCATCGGCCGTTTATCCTAACCGACTTTGCGGTGTCTAGGCTAGTGGTTATTAATTAGGCCCACTGTAGTGGTGGTTCCTTCCTACTGACCTGGCCGTACTTGTCCGTGAAGAGGCGGTTTGAGGTCCTATTTCTAGTCCTAATTAGGAGCTGTCTAGCAGACCTAGGCAACCCTAGATCTAGGCCTGACTGTGCATGTGTGGTTGATACATTTTGTGTCACGAGTCCCATTTTCTAAAACTTCTTTGCAAAACTCTCACATAAAAAAAAGAAGAAAAATCTTTTCAAAACTTGCAACTTGCCGCTAAGAAAACTTGCACCTCACTTCCACCATCTCTCCTTCATTGATGTTATCTTACCCCCACATTCTGTTTTTTTATTTTTTTCTGACTGCACTACCCTTTAGTGTATGTCATCTTGGACTAGGGATACTAACGCCCGATTAGTCCGTGTTTCGTTGGTACCGATCAACGAACCCTTCGTCGACATTCCGTCCACTTCCTTACCTCCACATTCAAATTCTTCTTTCGAAGGTATGTCGGGATTCAACCCCAACGATACCTTACAGACGGGAATGATTCCACCTCCGCCAGGTGCGAATAACCCGGATCTTCCGCCTGTCGAAGCGCCCGCACGAGTCGCGCTCCAGGATCTCTTCTACCCCGTCCGCACTTCTTTACCTACATGTCTTTCACCCCCACCGGCAAATGGGGACAACTTTGAAATAAAACCACACTTCATCAATATGCTGCCTAAATTTCATGGTTTGGAATCCGAAGATGCATATATTTTCATTAATAAATTCCAAAACGTTTGCAGCATGATGAAGACAACCCAATTAAGTGATGACGCAATAAGGCTAAGGGTCATTCCTTTTACCTTATGTGACCTAGCCGAGAAGTGGCTATATAGCACCGCATCACACTCTATTAGAAATTGGGACGAGTTTGTGAGAGCTTTTCTAAAAAAGTTCTATCCTCATCATAAAACTGCTAGAATCCGAAACGAGATTATACAATTTTCACAGCTTCCGTCCGAACCATTCTGGAAGTGCTTCGAGAAATTTAAAGACCTACTTGTTCAATGCCCTCATCATGGGATAGAAAATTGGCAACTTTGCCAAACATTATACGAGGGATTGAATGCAGCACCGAAGCAGTTGCTAGAAACAATATGTCAAGGTCATTTTCTCTCCAAGTCTAGCGACGAAGCTTGGCAGTTTCTTGAGGACCTAAGTGAGCAAACAATTCAGTGGGAGAGTACAAAGACCACATCATCTTCTTCAGTTGGTCAATCTAGGGCAGGCATACATCAAATAGATATGTCGATTGCTATGAAGGCCGAGATGGCCACACTTATGAAAAAGCTAGAAGCCATTGAGACAAAAATCTCATCGTCTTCTCCTGCCCCTACTCTACCCACACGAACTGTTTTTGCTTGTTGTTCGAACCCATCGCATTTAACCGAAGAGTGTCCTTATAATGCACCTATTCAAGGACAGGATCAAGTCAATGCTGCATTTCAGCAACGACAAAGAAATGATCCGTACTCTTCGACATACAATCAGGGGTGGAGGGGTCACCCAAATTTTGCTTGGAACCAAAATCAACAAGTCCAAGGAAATAACAATTTTCAAAGAGCTCCTCCACAACAACAATAAGCACCCTTACAAACTCAAAACCAGCAACCTTTCCAACAACAACCTTATACAAATCAAACGAACAATTTGGTTCAACCAAATGATGATAAGGTTACCTCGCTCGAAAAAAGTCTAGATACATTTCTTAAGCAAACTACAGAATCCGCAGCAAGATTTGAAAGTTATGTTCAATCTTTAATGAATAACAATGCCTCACACGATCAAAGTATCAAATCTATTGAGGCACAAATTGCACAATTAACTGCTGCGTTGAGCGAGAGAGAAAAGGGAAAGCTTCCATCTCAACCATTGCCCAATCCCGGTCACCCACAAAACGCATATAACAACCACAATGTAAATGCGGTGACCACGTTGAGATCCGGAAGAGAGTTGCAAAATAATGTGGGAACTAGTGATGACATCCCCTCCGGTGGTTCTTCTTCCCCTTCTTCATTTTCTTCACTTCCTTCTTCACCTTTTTCTTTAGAGCCTATTCTCCACCCTTCACATGGCTCTACTTCTTCTGACTCGAACGGACCCATTTCTCACAACACGAACACATCCACACAGGGATCCGTTCCTACTTCACATTCTACTCCACAGACTTTTGACTCAACAAATTTTCAGAATGCTCCATTCCCAAACAGGTTGAGTCCTAATAAACCAAATGCACAAGTGGAGAAGATTGTGGAGATATTTAAGCAGGTTAGCATAAATATACCTCTCTTGGATGCTATCCAACAAGTCCCTTCATACGCAAAAATCTTAAAGGGCTTGTGCACCTCGAAGAGAAAGGCATCTCAAGTACCCAAGAAAGTGCTAGTGGCTAGTGCAGTGAGCAATGCTATTAACCACCATCAAACCTTACCCCAAAAACGAAAGGACCCCGGCTGTCCTACTATTTCAATCACAATTGGGGATAAGAAAATTAATCGAGCACTTTTAGATCTTGGGTCTAGTGTTAACCTGATTCCTTACTCCGTGTACGAACAATTAGGGGTTGGAGAGTTGAAACCCACTCGTTGCACTCTCCAAATGGCTGATCGATCAATCACCTATCCAAGGAGTCAACTAGAGGATGTGTTGATCAAAGTCGGGGAATTCATATTCCCCGTTGATTTTATCGTTATGGATACACAACATGTTGCTAACCCAAGAAACCAAATTCCGGTGATTCTTGGTCGACCATTTTTGGCCACTTCCAATGCCGTAATAAATTGTCGCAATGGCTCCATGACTCTATCCTTCGGAAAGAGGTCTAGTGAGTTCAATATTTATAAGATGGGAAGTCTGCCCCCCGTGCCTAAAGCTAGTACACGAGAAGTTTGCTCTATTCACGAAATCACGCAGGAGGACTGCGAGCTTGAAAGATTTCTATTTGATGAAAACAGTTTTGACGCCACTAGTGCGTCCCTCCTTGAGCCTACCACCGTTGACACAACCGAAATTGATTATGAATGTTTCACTTTTTCGGATGACGACGACTCACAGCCCGAATATGAATCTTTTGAATTTTTGGATGAGTTAGTCGATTCATCCGAATCGGTTGTTTGCAGTGATTTCGAACCTGTGTTGGAGTCCTTTGAGTTCGAGGTAGATTCCGCAATGATTCTTTCGACTCCGAAACTCGAACTCATATCCTTGCCGCCTCACCTTAAATATGCTTACATAGGTGAGAATGAGACTTTTCCCATTATAATATCAGCCTCTCTAGCCTTCGAGCAAGAGAACGCTATTTTAAAAGTCTTACAAGATAGGCGGCAAGTTTTCAGTTGGACTATGGCGGACATCGAGGAAATCAGTTCCCTTATAATTGAATATCATATGCAATTGATAGATGATGCCAAGTCAATAGAGGACCCACAGGAACATCTTGGGGATATTGTGGTTAGTCAACCTCTTCCTTTAGAAGTTGAACCACCCCCATTTCTTTTGAGAAGCTACGAGAATGCCAACATTCCACTGATTGCTGATCATTCGCATTCTCGTTTAGATGCATCACCACCTCCTGTATATTCACCTCCACACCCTCCATACCACCACTTCTATCTTCCCCAATTCTTTGTGAATCGCTACAACTTATTCTTCCACCAACTCATACTCTTCACTGATAAATTTTTCAACTGGTTGGTGTTGACATTTGGTCTATGCAAAGTTTGGCAGTAATGTCTAACATAGTTTAATCGAAGTTTGGGGGAGGGTCTTTTTGTATATATTTTTGTTTTTCTTTACAATAAAAAAAAACCTATAAATAAATAAACAGGGGAGTATCGGTATTTTGATCCTCTTGGTTTAGCATGACAGTGAGGACACTGTCAAGTTCAAGTTTGGGGGTATGCTCGGTACGTCTTCTTCCTTCGCATTCATTTGTACATATTTTTGCATTTGCATACTTATTTGAAAACCCATAAAAATTTGAAAAATTTCAAAAATTATAAAAATTATTGTATTCAATTTTGGCCATATTTGACTAGAGTTTGACAAATAGGTTAACTAGCTAGGAACAACTAGATCTTAGACTTAGTAAATTAAAAACCCTAAAAAAACCTTCCTTAAAGTTTAACAGTAGAAAGTATATGCCTTGTAGTTTATTTAGAAATAGGCAAATTTTGGGTTCACTTCTTGGGCTAAGTCGAAACAAGGGAAGAGTATTGATGTTCTTAATAGAGTATAAGTTTGAAAAATAGTTCCTAGCTTAAGTCTAGATTCTGAAAATGTATATCCTACAATTTGCACAATCACGCACCTTGAAATTTGGAATAGTAGAAGAGACCTTGAAATGCTCTTGTCTAAAGTCCTTAGTATGAAAAAGTGTGAATAAAAAAAAAATGGACACTGGTTTTTGTGATTATTTAAGGCTGCAAAAATAGAAAAATATTTAGCGAGGGTGCTTCATCACCTAGTGCCTTAGACCAACTGGTTTGGGAGTCACTGCTAAAGCCTTGGGTGTTGCAAAGACTAGGAAGTACGCTTTAAAGTGCAAATGCATTTTGTAATCGGTCGTTGGTACCTCAAGAAGTATTAACGGTCGCATGAAGGATGTGTAAGCAAATTTCATTCACCAAATAATTAGTACTTTGGACAATGGACGAGAGAACGATTGCTTGATTTGAATTTCCAAGTGTAGGGGTGATATATACACACACGTAGGGATATGTGATTGGAATTTAGATGAGAAAAAGGAATGAAGAATAGAACTTGTATCTTTAGTAGAGTTGATAAAAATTCCTAAGTGGAAATGGAACCCTAGAAGGAAAACTTAGGAAATGCCGAAAGCTAAGTAGGTCTACATAACATATATAATCTTAAGTTAAATAATGAGGAAGCGTGAAGAATATGGGTGGATAATTTACAGGTAAAAGATAATAGAATTCCTTGTTAGAAAACCTAATTGGAAAACAAAAGTCAGTGGGCCAAGTTGATAGGATTTTGTGGGTAGTATCCGCTGAAAACCCTCAGGAGACAACACTCCTCCTACTAGGGACACCTAGAGGTTTAACGGCTTGTTGCACGTGCTCGGTGCAATCGCGTTTCCCTGCGAAAGTGCGGTTAGGATTTTAGAGAATAAAATAATAAGTTTGCTCGAGGACGAGCAAAAGATAAGTTTGGGGGTATTTGTTCAGACCATAATATTGCATTTATTATTCCCCTATTCTTATCCTTTTTATAAATAAACAGGTACTCTTGACGCACGTTTGTTGCATATTACAGGATACAGGTTTCTGGAGCAAATACAGTGAAAAAGACACAAAACAACAGAAAATGGACTTTTGACCAGCAATTAGACGGATCCTAGTCAAGCACAGTTCACATAGGTGCAAGGCAATGAATGTCAAGGTGAAACGGTTAAAAGACCAATAAAAGTCTTCACTGAAGATCTGGAAAAGAACCAGAAGCCCAAAAGAGAAAATAAGTAAAGAAACAGAAGCCCAAAGAGCCACTGAACCAAGCCCAAAAAGTACAGGGCCCAACTCCTCAGTTTGGCCGCGGAACCGTGGCCAAACCCATACTGGCGCCGCGGTTCCGCGGCCATACAGGGCCCGTGTCGGTGCATATTTTCTGAGGCGGCGCGTCGGTGCAGATGTTAGGATTTTACGTGGGCAAATCTGTAATTTTGCATGTGCGAGAGTCTGTAACCCTAGGTTTCCTATTTTCCTATAAATTGTAGTTTTAGATCTGTAAAATGGATGCCTCTTTTCAATCAATAAAATTCAGAAATTCTGAGAGAAAAATTCAGATCTGTTCTTCTTGTTTGGAGGGAACCGTCAACCTAGTAAGTATTTTATTTATGTTTCTTTTAATTATAATGTCTTCTCATCCCCTAATGAGCGAGTAGTCTCCTCGCTTGTTAGGGTTAGCCTTAGGGAAAGGGTTGAGAGATGAGATCTCTCGCCCCTTTCAATACCACCTTCACCTAATGAAGTAGAACTCCACGCATACGAGCACAACCGCTCCCTGCGGCATCCTACCCTTCGAGGTAACGATGAACCGTAGTATAAAGGGCCGGTTGCGCGCGTTTTCCGTGGGGGTTAGGATAATTATCAACAAAGGAAGGATACAAATCTAGAGGAAGAAACATCTTCCCAAAAGATTCGTATCCACTTTATTGATAATTAACTTAACATCTAATAGATCTAAAAAAGATGGCATTGAAAGCGGTGATGAAAAACATTAATCTCCAAAACTTCCCCTAAGCCTAACCCTAGCAAGATTCTTAATTAGATTAATTAGATCCAGTTTTCATCGATTTTTATAAACCAACCAAAACTACAAATTGAATCAACTCGTTAAAACACATAAAAGGAATTTACCCGTCTCTGTGGATCGACCCGTACTCACTGGCTAGCTGCGAAGCGACGCCGTTTCTGATTGCGGTAAACTCATATTTTTGACACTAATCAACGTACGAGCTATATTTTGATGATTGATCCGCACTCTTGACTTGGGATGTCTGATTATAGATATGGTATCGGATATGATATTATTGAGGCGGGATCACCGACTAATATATATACAGGTATGTATATATATCGACTCAGATGTTAGGCGGTTTCCTTACCTGTAGTCCAGCGTGTTAGCTTAGCCCTTTAGTTTAGTTTAGTTATTAGATTAGATTAGATTAGACTCCTACCTATTTCAAAACTAGCGGATCGTGGGTATTTTAAAAGACAGGTCAAGGGATCTACGGATATTTCAAAAGACGTATCCTTTCTTAAAACTGCCGTAGCCCTATTTTCAAAACCCCACGATTCGTGTTATTTCAAATGGCACCATTGTTTAATATTTAGCTCCCGCTCATTTTGGTTGCTCGCTCCGCATCGCATACTTACATTGTTATTTCATATTGCATTGTTGACATTATGCTGTTAGGACACCAGCACCATTACCGATGATGCGTATGTACCACGTACACTTACTTGCCGGCTCACACACATCTTCATCGGTAATTGCCATGTCACGTACACCTTAAAAAATATTATTGCTTAACTTAGCTTGATAGCTAGTAGTTTGACATAATATTAGTGTACTTACCTTATATGCCAGCTTAGATATTGTAGTTATTACTTGTCACTTCATGCATACTGTTATTCATTGTTATGCCGTATTCATGGATTCTTATGCCTATATTCATGGGTTTATATACTATTGATGATTTGGATTCGGATTTCTATGAGATTTTCTGGATTTGGAGGAAAACCGCAAAACTTGTATAAGCTTCTTCCCTCTCTTTTAAATAAAAAGTGCGGTTTTCCCATGATGTATGAGTCGTCCACCATGAGTTTGCTGATGGATTTCGAGACCCGATTCGAGGAGTGGAGGAACCGTTTCGGGTACATGGTGGGACCGGTGCGGTACCCCGGGGCAAGAGGATCGTGTTGTTGACGTTGAGCCTGGCAGGGGAGCACTACCGACCGGTGATTTTACCCGACACGTCGGATATCCGGAGGATACCGTCATGGTCTTGAGATGGATGGTAGGGGCCGGTCTGGACTGACGGCGCCCTAGATATTGTGATTGAGATTTTGAGATATTGAGGTACAGAGATTGTGATACAGAGATATCGAGATATTTGGACACTTGTTTTGTGTCGATGCTGGGCACTGTTTTATGCTGATTTCATTTATGGTACCTCATTTTTAAAATACAGAAATCTCACTGATTTATGAAAGCAGTTTTCTTCAGTACATGCATTCTGTTTCATGCATTCATACATCATCCATATGATACATTGCTACCTGAGGCACTGACGCGGGCACATGGGATTACACTTGGGTTAGATATTTGCCCTAGCCATGGTTATGGGTTGTTGGTTATATATTTGAGGATTATATTATGATCGTATGACCTAGGATTGCGTCATACATGCGATTCCTGTTCGTAGATGTATTCTATTCACGAGTTGGTAACTCACCCCCGTTGTGCCACAGTTTCTTGCAGGTTTTGCCGTACAGGTTTCATTACGGTTTTGCTGGCACTGCTTCTTTTCGGGTGACTTGCTAGCAGGTGGGTTTATTTGTATCGTACCCACCATTATACCTTGTATATTATCACTACTACAAAGAAGGGTTGCCCCTACGGATTTATCCGTAGGGGCAACCCACTGCCCCTACGGATATATACGTAGGGGCGAAAAAATACCCCGTAGGTGCAAAGGCCGCAGGTGCAAGTTGAGGCCCTGAACTTGCCCCTACGGTTAAATTCTTGTCCCTACGGATATATGTGTAGGTCCAGTTTCCCCTACGGATTACGCCGTAGGGTATAAGATTTTATATTATTTACGGTTTATTTTAATAAATTACTTGGACCTACGGATATATCCGTAGGGGAATATACTACCCCCTACGGATATATGGGTAGGTACCTTTCCGTAGGGGCACAAATTCAGGATTCCTGATATTTTGCCCCTACGGATAACGCCGTAGGGGAGAGTCAGTATCCCCTACGGATATAGCCGTAGGGGCTTTCCCAACCCCCTGGCACTGAGATCTGGGGGAAATATCAGTTACTGCTGATATTTTTCCCCTACGGACATATCCGTAGGGGAAGCATGTGTGCCTACGGATTAATCCGTAGGTACATATTGTCTGAAATTTTTTTTAAAAAATGGGCTGCTTGATTTTTTCCCGCCCTGTGCACAATAATATATACATCAATCAAATCATATATTGCAGTATTCATAATCACATCTCACGCATATATATAATATACAAAAGAAACACAAAAACTGAATATGATATAAATACAAACCAATATCAATATCGTTTCAAAATGTAGTACAATGTGTATGATATAAATAAATACATGTTTCAAAAAAAAAGAACCAAAAATCTACCCTAGCTCGGTCCAGCTCCACCGCTAAATAACGATAGAATAACGCGCGCCTGCTCCTCGGTCAATAAACTCTGCAATTCGTCGCGAGCGGGAGTCTGAGTGGGCGATGGAGCTACAGGAGCTGTCTGCGGAACCGCAGCCGATGTAGTGGCTTGCGGAGCCGCAGCCGAAGGAGATGCGTGTGGAGGCTCGGCCGATCTACCCTGTCGCGTCTGGATATAACGTGTGTAAGAAGCGTGTAAGAACTGTTTATTATTCGAATTCGTATTATTAAGTTATTTCGAAACCCTGTTTGGATATCTAGTTTGGAAAAGCGTTGTTTATTTCAATTACATATGTATGTATGATTAATCAAACTTAAGTCTAAAACCAAATAAGCTCAAGCTACGTACTAATTATGGATATGTTGATATGTATATAATATGAAATGATATTTTACTATAAAGTAGTATACATACCAGCATCTCCTTCAACTCCTGAACGCTGGCCCTCAAGCTATCCAGTTCATGATGGACATGCCGGTCACTGGAGACGGAGGAAGTAACCGCCGGGGTGGAGTCCAACCTCATATGGGCCCTGCTAGGGCCCAATCCCCGGCCTCTCCCAACCTCTGTGGTGCCCTCCGTGTGCGGCGTCCAGAACTGGGGTCAGCAGCCTCGAATCGTTCTGTCCGGTAAAATCGTTCCCCAGGCCTGGGCCTGCTCAACCACCCGCTCCTACACCCACATTCGAATTCTTATCATTATCGAGTTATTTCGAAACCCCATTTGGATATCTAGTTTGGAAAACTGTAGTTTATTTTAATTAGATATGTACATGTATGATTAATAAAACATAAGTCAACAACCAAATAAGCTCAGGCTATGTACTGATATTGGATATGTTGATATCTATAATATGACATTATATTTTACTATTAAGTAGTATACATACCAGCATCTCATTCAACTCCTGAACGGTGGCCTTCAAGCTCTCCTGTTCCTGCTGGATACGTCGCTCACTGGAGACGGAGGAAGTAACCACCGGGGTGGAGTCCAACCTCATATGGGCCCTGCTAGAGCCCAGTCCTCGGCCTCTCTCCCAACCTCCGTGGTGCCGTCCGTGTGCGGCGTCCAGGACTGGGGTCAGCAGCCTCGAATGTTGCCTTCCCCCTACCAACTGTCAGAACATTATATTTAGCACATACTGGTCTATAAAATTGACAAGAAATACCAAAATCAACAAATTCAAAGCCTTACCTACAGAGATAGAAGATGTGCTCCTCTGGTATCTGCATGTATCAAAATTTGAATAATATTAATTAATTTCAGTACATACATACTAACAAGGTAAACTCGCATATAGCGCTGCTTACACATATGACAGGGAGTGAACAAGCTCTTGTAGATCATCAGGCGCAAATCTAATCTCATCAAGCAGCCCATGATAATGAGTTGGACGACTAAGAGCAAAAGAAATGTGTGTATATTTATGATATAGCATTCTAAATCAATATACATGCCCTATATAATATATAAACATACCTGGAGGAACGGGAGTGGCCTCTGTCCCTGATATGGACGCATCACCAACAACTAGACAATCAAACATTGACAATATAAGTAATTTTGACATAAAGAGGCATGGATATCTATAATATTACATTCAAAATGAATATTAGAGAGCGCACCTGCAATGAGAAGTGATAAAAGTATCACCCAACAAGAGTGTAATTTACAGAATCAGTTGAGACTCTTGAAAGTCATAGAAGAACCCGACCTGCACAAATCTGATGTATGCTTTCCATTGGACACTAAGAAGTCTCTAAAGGGAAAAGCCTATGTGAAAGCCATCATTAGTTCATATCAGAAGATTGATGCTGAAACAGAGAACGAGGAATGTCATTTTTTTCTTCTTCTGCCACATTACTGTCTTCTCCTTCTTCTTCTGCCACATTATTGTCTTCTCCTTCTTATTATGTGCGCGTGCAAATTCAATGACTATATTGAGAATATGGATTAATAGTGGGTTGGAAAAGTATTTCTCAAATGGCTTTTGCGTCTAAAAACCATAAACTACTAAGTAATGGCATACATAATTTTTTAGTATAAAGGTTGTTATTTTAAGTGCGCGTGCAAATTCAATGAAAGTTAGATTTGAGGATACCCATGTATGAGTTGTTTTCTATATATGTGTGTTTCGATTTATGATTTCGCTTAAGTGTAGGGTTGTTTTTACTTAAATTTCAAATGTATATACATGCATACTGCCTTCTCCTTCTTCTTCTGCCACATTACTGTCTTCTCCTTCTTCTTCTGCCACATTACTGTCTTCTCCTTCTTATTATGTACAGTACTTCCACAAAATACGTGTTGTAATTTCTAAATGGAAGTTTCTCAGTGCCACCATAGTAGCAGAAGATGGAATTGTTTATCGCTACTAGATTATGCTAAGCCTCGGATAGATTAGGCAAACATGATCTAGAAGAATATAATTAGCAGAGGAAATATGCAAATAAACATGCATGCAAGCTGACATTAAAAGATTAATATAACAGAGATGTCTACTGATGATTTGTAAGATGTTATCGCAGGTAGGACAACTGCCAATTCTATGGCTTGTGGCCACCAGCGACTGCTTTCTCACCACAGTAAAAATAATGAGGGACTATAACATATCATGAATTCGATATGCACCGTGATTTCATAGCATATGTCTATTAACCTATAATGTATAAGTTCTCGGCGTTGATTGCAGAGGTGCATACAGTCTGAACTAGTAAATATACGTAAGAAGGAAAAAGAAGAAACGATTCATAAATATGGTTGGGCCAGAAACAGACTTAGTCACTGAATGACATATAACTGATATTCCTTGATGTAGAAATCAATACACCTTTGATAACAAACTCATTCTTTTTTGGGAGATATATGAATAACCGACTCTGGCCCTCAGCATTCCATTGAACACATGGAAATCCATCGTATCTCATATCCAGCCACCTCACTTCACCGATCCTATGATCGCCCTCTTGAGGACGCACAGCCCTAGCCGCAGCCCCAGCCCAAACCCTAGCCTTAGGTGGTGGTGATGAATGTGAATCCTCATGTGATTTTGCATATTATTGCAAGAGCGTTAATGGGTTTTCAAAATTTGTACGTAGTCAAGAGCAATTGTGAGCAAGGAAAGTAAAAATAGTTTTGGAATTTTATCAAACGGTTGGTGAGCAAACTAGCAAAACGTTTTGAATGAAAATATAATGTAAAATAATTTCGAGAATCAAAAGTGATAAGCTTTGTTAATGATATGGGAGAGAAGCTTGCTTTTTCTTTTTTGTGAGAAATATTTTAGGTTTTTTCCCCTTATTTCTATTACATCCTGACCGAAGAACTTTCACAATTGTTAAAATTCAACATTTTGGTCAGTCCTCTCCTTTATTGATATGCATGTGATGTGAGGGTTGGATTTAACACAGCAACCATTGTTCATCAATATATATTACCAAATAAAGCTCTTTATTGTTGGTTATGTTGGTTTCATCCTATTCTTGCCTCAATTTGGTGTAATTTGAAATGGCCCATGATTCTAGGGTTTGATATGGGATGGCAATAGAAAAGAGAATTTGTTCTCAAGTTATGATCGAATACCATAATAAATTGGGAGTTGGTTAGGATTGTGAAATTGTGAAAGTAGTTGCATTTTTTTCAAGTATGATCTTGTGAAAATCGGATGAAATATTTAACATCATTTTGTTGTTATTTAGGATTAGCACCCTCTAAAGGATTTTAAGTTAAGTTAATGGATATGGATCTTTTGTCAGGATAAAGAAGATCTGCACATGCATAAATACTAGTATAAGATAATTCAAAATTTGGGACAACGGATACATACCGCTAAAAGATATAAGAGATTAATGGAGGGAAGAGGCCATAGGAGGGGATTCCCTCCTATGGCGTCGAAAAAATACCCCCTCCCTAATTTTTTCCGACGATCGGCACCCACCATCTTCATCGTCATCATCTAAGATGTGGGTACACCAAATTTCATGTGATTTTACAACTTTTTCACCGTTGATTTAGTGGGTTCAAAATTAACGGTTTGCCGACAATAGAACTTTTTACATTGCTAAATCAACGGTGAAAAAGTTGTAGAATCACTTGAAATTTGGTATACCCACATCTTAGATGATGACAATGAAGATATTGGGTGCCGATCGTCGGAAAAAACCATGGAGGGGGTATTTTTTCGACGCCATAGGAGGGAATTCCCTCCTATGGCATCTTTCCTCCATTATTCTCAAGATATAAATCGAAAACCCAAACAATATTTTGTGATAAACTTAAGTGTTCTTGCAAACTAATACAAATCTTGTTAAAAATTTGATAAATTGACCTTCCCCTTCCCCAGCCCTAGCCCCAGCCCGCAGCCCCAGCCGCACCCCCAATAAAAAATTTGATAAATTCTACCCCGACCCCGACCCCGACCCTAACCCTACCCCAACCCCCACTGTGACCCTAACCCTACCCCGACCCCGACCCCGACCCTAACCCTTCCCCTTCCCCGACCTCGACCCTAACCCTACCCCGACCCCGAACCCGACCCCGCAGCCCAGCCCCTGCCCCAACCCTAACCCGACCCCGACTGCGACCGCAACCCCAGCCCAACCCCAACTCGCGCGCCATGAACCTTAAGCCCAAAATAATCCAATAAATTCTTTAACTTACCTCGAGATTTACTCACCTGAACGGCTGCTGGGGCAGGGGCGACGACCTGAACGGCGGTGGCGACGACCTTAACCGCGGTGGCGACGAGAACTCCAGTGGCGACGAAACCGGCGGTGGCCACGAGGAGAACAACCTTGGCGGCGACGGCGTGGCGCATTGGGGGCTTATTTTCGCGCCCGATCGAGAGAGAGAGGGAAATGAGCATAGGCGATCGAGATCTGGGATTTTATTAAATCGATATTTACTTGCCCCTACGGATATATCCATAGGTCCTTTGTTTGCGGCTCCGTAGGGGCAAACACCTAATTAAGAATTAATATTTTTATTCTTGGACGTCTTTGCCCGTAGGGGCAACCTTTTAGCCCTACGGATATATCCGTAGGTCCAAGTTATTTCTGCCCCTACGGATTAAACTATCCGTAGGGGCAACCCCCTATTTTACTAGTGTATTACTCTGTTGTATCTAGAAGTTCCATCAACCAAACATGTATTTATTCTTTGAGATAGAGACCAGTGATGTTATTCTTTCGACCTTAGAGTCGCGCGTTATATTTCTGTGGATTTCTTGTGGTTTTGAGTTTCCTTTTGAGTTTTGATCCTCGCCCTTGGCGTTGTATATTATATTGCTTGTGTGGTTGTGACCGTCGATTGACAAAGAGCTAGCTCCCGCTTGGGGATGCCCTTTATTGATTTCGTATACTATTCATGTTGTATCCCGTTTGGGAGCCAGTATTTACAAAGGAGACTCTGCCGAAATTTTCAGGAAATATTTGATGTTTTTAAAAACGCATAATTCGGCTTATGCTATTAAAACTGCTTGATTTTAAATTGGTTTTCCTTCACTCTACTACTTTTCTTGGTTTGGATTTCTGGGTTTTCGGCTTACTTAGATTACGTACGCCTCGAGACGTTTCGTAGTTTAAGTGTCGGTCATGTTCCGTACTTTCGGGACGTGACAAAGTTGGTATCAGAGTGTTAGGTTTTACCTTCGGAGCGTAGGATGACCCTTGGTTGATGGAATAGGTGACTAAAGTAGAGTGACGTACCGTGGGTATGTTCCGCGGCATACTTACGATACACTACTCCACTTAAGAAGCCTTAGGATGTACATTTCTTTGCTCAGTATTATATTCATTCCGATCTAGCCTCATCAGTACCAGTTATGGTTTTGCTTCCACGATTACGGGCAGGGAGAGCTATGCCTAGAATTGCGGTCGGCACGAGCTCGTTACAGACGAGGACTGACCAAGACGTAATTTCGGCGACACACGATTGCGGAGATGTGTCCTTTTACTGTATTTCGCGCCACGAGCGTTTGGCGGATCGCCTTTATGAGATTTCTTGGACGTGCCGATCAGTACCAGAGGATTGGGCCACCGACAGAAGCCAGCCAGATTTTTATGACCGTTGGTGTATTGCTTATTCATGATGATTGAGGCACTGTTCAGCGTGTAGACGAGTGAGCCAGTTGTTGCTGCGAGCGACGAGATATCGCCCCATATGTTGGAGCTATTGCGGGACGAGTTGTACTAATAGATGATAGAAGGTCGCTAGTCATCCGATGATGAATGACTAGGACAGGTGGTTCGTTCGCCTACCCGATGCGAGGTCATCAGATAGATTGATTCCAGCTAGAGACGACTTCACGCGGAGACGTTGAGAGTCGACAGAGACGATCGAATGTCAGAAACCTATTATTCCAAGTTTAAAGTATTCGGAAAGACATGCAGGAAATTCTATGGACCCTCTAGAAGAATGAAACCCTAACTCGACTTAATGACCGTGTGAAAGCCTTTGAACCTTAGGGTTTGCGGCAGTTCCGCGGCGCCATTAGTGAGGCTTGGGTTTTCCCTTCTACGGCTGGACCACCGATGCTGTGGTATGTACTCGATACTATTAAACTGTACCCAAGATGTTGAGCTCTTGGGGGCTTATGAGGTTTTGACGAATCGATCGGATGGTTCGACTTCATTCGGATGTTAGGTGGTGAGATGCATTTTTTGAGAGACTCCAGATACGAGGATAGCCATTGGAGCTCAGTCCATGCAGCCATGACGAGACGAGTCCGAAGCAGTCGACATTAGAGAAAGTGGAGTAAGAGGTTCATACCAGATCTGGATAAGATGACGTTCCACTCCTCCGACATCAGAGATGCGATACGCATGCCGAGGCATTTTACTTGGATATACCTTCCAGAAGGAGTCACGATGAGTATGCAGCCGTTCCGGAACAAGAAACAGATATAGTAAAGGACGATGACTTCCGGATAGTTCGGCATTGTCGACGAGACATGCTATGAGTGACCACGACAGTTGGCCAAAGATTCTTGGAGGATGTGCTTGAGCGGGACTATTCCGCCATACTTGATTTTGGTATTTTGAGCGATCTATTTGCAGGATTGATTTTGATGATGGAGTTTCGTGATATTTGTTTCCATGGACCATGGTTGCACCTACTGAGTATTCACGATTTTTGCACAGTTGTTGCACTTGAGATAGTTTTCGTGCTTTGGTTCCTCATGTTTGTGATTATATGGATTTCATACAGTTGAGTTGATTGTGCGTATATACACATACGATTTGGTTTTTGCACTCGGTATGATTCACATATGCTTGCAGTGCAGTGATACGCATTTTGTGCACTTAGATGCACTGGACTTCGATTTCGATTGTGATACTCGATATTTGTTTTGTGCACCTTATGCACCTGATTTGATTTTGCGCATGTTCGGTGCTTGATATTGGATTTCATGATTTCGTGGATGATGGATGCACCTGCCTTGGATTTTCGCACATGTTGAGCGCATGTTTTGAGATATGATTTTGGTGCACACCAGATGCACTAAATCGAGATTTTCATGCATGTCAGATGCACCTGATTTTGCTGTCAGGCACACATGTTACCTATGACAGATGTTTCGTGCACACCCGATGCACTTAGATGTTGTTTCTGTGCATATATATGGCACATATATGGATTTTGATTTCCGTGCGCACCAGACGCACGTAGTATTCATACGCGTATTTTGGGATTGATTTTTCTTATAGAGCAGTACATTTTTATGATATTGCTATGTGTTTTCGTACTGAGCAGGACTAGTCAGAGAACAGTACCTGAATATATTTTGCATGCATTGATAGTTATTGAAGGGATTTCCAAAAAGCGAGCTATAGCCTCAGTATTTACCTACGTGTCTGATATGACACGAAATGTTTAAAACAAGGAGACTCTTCTAAATTGTTTCCAAAACGGCGGAACGTACATTTCAAACAAAGGTATATATGTATATAGTTATTTTCTTATGATAGACGTCCGCCACTGTGCAGTGTTATACGCGTTGCACAGCGACTTAAAGAGATTTGGCATGCATTTCCTTTAGATACTTACATATATAGATTCGATATTTACATGTATAGTTTCGAGTTATATCATATTGATTTTGCTTTGGATTTGGCATTGATGTCTTCCCCATGACTCCGATGATTGCGGGATGCTTGACGGAGTTTTGATTTGAGTTATATGCTCATTTTTCATGCGCATGCGCTGCGCTACGATTTGTTTTATGTATTTACGATTTCGGAGCCCCGACGACTTGATGGTTTTGCTTAGATGTTTTAGTATTTGGGGGGAGTTTTAATTTAAATTCGGGGACCGAATTTCTTTAAGGGGGGAAGATTGTAACGTTTTGAAAATCGTTTTGGTGCAATTTCGGAAAAACGGTAAAATAAGGGGGTTTTCTGTAAAAAAAAAAGTCAAAATGCAAATATCTTTATTATAAAATTAAATATTCATATTCTAGCTATGTAATTGCTATTAATTGGTGTTTATTGAGCCACTGGTGAAATTTCAAATTTTCTGAAAATTTTTCCGAAATTAATTATTTTAATATTATTTTAAGCCGTCACTAATACATTTAATTAGGGAAAATTACAAATTGGAATGAGTTGAAACAAATTTTGTGCATCATAACACATTAAACAAAATTTTATCATGTAGTTTTTGAAATGAAATGGTTTGCCAAAACGGTTTAGAAAATATCGAAGAAAAAGGCTTTTTTCGGTGAAATTAGTGTTAATGGAAGTGGGGTACAACATTTATCATTTTTCCCTCATCCAAACTCACCCCTCACACACTCTCTCTCCTCACAAATTCTGGCCGACCAAGAAAAGGGGGGGCTGCCCATTTTCCCCTCTTCCAAAGGTCAAAGAAAAGAAAAGAAAAGAAATTGGTGTTAAACATTAAAGCATGGGTCTTTATACTTGATGTATGGTTCCTTACTTGGACTTTTCTCTCACCCACACCCAACATCACACTCTCTCTCACCTCCTCACTGCTGCAAAAATTCAGCAGCCCCCCTTCTCTCATTTCCCCATCTCATTTCTTCTCCAAAGTTCACAAAAATTCCATGAAAAATCAAATAAAACCTCACTAATTTCAAAATCCAACCCTTACCCATTTTCCTTGGCTATACTTGTATGGATATTGGTGAAAAGAAGCAAGTTTGGGAGGCTAGATTCATGTTGGATCTCTTGAAATTGTGAGGTATAATCTTAACCCTTTAGTCAAAATGTTGTCTAATTACTTCAATCTAGATAACTAGAAGTTTAAATATGGTTTAATTTTAAAGTTTGGTTTTCAAGTGAAGGGTTAATCTAAAGTTAAGGTTTAGAGTATTTGGATTATGGTTGTGTGGAGTAGTGAAGATCTTAAGACATGCAAAACCTAATCTAATTGCCAATATGTAAATTGTTAGATGTAAAATGTCCAAATTAAGCTTTTTTTTGTAAACTAGGTTTTTAGAAATTATTGAAAATGTGAAATTTAAAATCTAGTTAGGGTTTTTATAAATTTATTATGGTTTTAATGAAGAGATTAACATGTTAATGGAATGCTAAAACTAATCTAGTTGCTAGTTTACAAATTGTTGCTTTTAAAATGTTAAAATTGGATAATTTGCAAACTAGAATTTTGGATTCAATGAAAATTGATGAGGATAAAATCTATTAATGGTTTATATGACTTAGTTATGATATTTAGTGGATATTATGGTCATTAGATTTATTAAAACATCAAGTTTCGAATTAAAACGAAAATTTAGTGCTTTCTAGGTTTTCGGAAATAAATCAATTTGATTTATTTTAATGTTTTGATGATTTAAACCCTGTTTTATATTATAATTAGTGAGTTTTGGGAACTACGATTTGTACGTTTGAGTTTTTCTCGATCACTCGGCATTTGTACGCCGATGTCAAGGGTTTTGGGTTGATTTGAGAGAGAGCAAACCATAGGTTTTGACCTATGTGGGATTCGTGTGTCGTTTTGGTCATGAGTCGGATTTTAATGCGATACGGTGCATTATGATATGTAGGTACCCCATGTGGACTTTGAGACGACAAGCAAGCTCGTGGCGACTTCGGCACCGGCAAGCGAAGATCAGGTGAGTAGATTTATATCTACGGGGAGAAGTCGGGTGGATGGCGTATAGCACCCCCGCAGTTCGTGGTGATGTATACGAATACGTATACACACATTTATTGATTATATATTGTTTGAGTTTATTGATGATAAATATGGATGGTTTAGTATCGCGAAACCCTAGAGTAGTGGTCGCACCATACATGCACACACCCACCCATACTTGCATACATTCTTCTTCCATTTGTGTTTACGGGAATATATATATAGTTATGTGTTCACATGGGTATGGGACTATGTGTTCACATACGGATTTGAGGAAGATACTTGGGATTGAGATGAGTCGATGAGATTTGTGTTGAGGTTGTGATATCGGTGATATGGCAGGATTCGTACTTGAGGTAAGTCCTGGTGTTATAGCGGATCTTGGGGCGGCGATACGGGTGAATAGTGTTATAAATAAAATGGTCGACATGTGATCGTGATATGAGACATGATATGCTAGGATTTTGATATTAGGCCGTATTGGGCGATGTATACCCCTTGATGACGATGTGCTGATGATATCAGTTTGTACGAGACTGTCGATCAGTAGCCAGATCATGACCATATTGATGATATTAGTATTGTACTAGACATAGGTCAGTACCCTAGGCTATGATCTTTGATAAAGAGGATACCGGATGAATAGTGTGATGAATATGATATTGACCCGTACCCAGATTTGGGGATGCCGTACGACGGATTTACATACGAGCTATATTTTGATGATTGATCCGCACTCTTGACTTGGGATGTCTGATTATAGATATGGTATCGGATATGATATTATTGAGGCGGGATCACCGACTAATATATATACAGGTATGTATATATATCGACTCAGATGTTAGGCGGTTTCCTTACCTGTAGTCCAGCGTGTTAGCTTAGCCCTTTAGTTTAGTTTAGTTATTAGATTAGATTAGATTAGACTCCTACCTATTTCAAAACTAGCGGATCGTGGGTATTTTAAAAGACAGGTCAAGGGATCTACGGATATTTCAAAAGACGTATCCTTTCTTAAAACTGCCGTAGCCCTATTTTCAAAACCCCACGATTCGTGTTATTTCAAATGGCACCATTGTTTAATATTTAGCTCCCGCTCATTTTGGTTGCTCGCTCCGCATCGCATACTTACATTGTTATTTCATATTGCATTGTAGACATTATGCTGTTAGGACACCAGCACCATTACCGATGATGCGTATGTACCACGTACACTTACTTGCCAGCTCACACACATCTTCATCGGTAATTGCCATGTCACGTACACCTTAAAAAATATTATTGCTTAACTTAGCTTGATAGCTAGTAGTTTGACATAATATTAGTGTACTTACCTTATATGCCAGCTTAGATATTGTAGTTATTACTTGTCACTTCATGCATACTGTTATTCATTGTTATACCGTATTCATGGATTCTTATGCCTATATTCATGGGTTTATATACTATTGATGATTTGGATTCGGATTTCTATGAGATTTTCTGGATTTGGAGGAAAACCGCAAAACTTGTATAAGCTTCTTCCCTCTCTTTTAAATAAAAAGTGCGGTTTTCCCATGATGTATGAGTCGTCCACCATGAGTTTGCTGATGGATTTCGAGACCCGATTCGAGGAGTGGAGGAACCGTTTCGGGTACATGGTGGGACCGGTGCGGTACCCCGGGGCAAGAGGATCGTGTTGTTGACGTTGAGCCTGGCAGGGGAGCACTACCGACCGGTGATTTTACCCGACACGTCGGATATCCGGAGGATACCGTCATGGTCTTGAGATGGATGGTAAGGGCCGGTCTGGACTGACGGCGCCCTAGATATTGTGATTGAGATTTTGAGATATTGAGTTACAGAGATTGTGATACAGAGATATCGAGATATTTGGACACTTGTTTTGTGTCGATGCTGGGCACTGTTTTATGCTGATTTCATTTATGGTACCTCATTTTTAAAATACAGAAATCTCACTGATTTATGAAAGCGGTTTTCTTCAGTACATGCATTCTGTTTCATGCATTCATACATCATCCATATGATACATTGCTACCTGAGGCACTGACGCGGGCACATGGGATTACACTTGGGTTAGATATTTGCCCTAGCCATGGTTATGGGTTGTTGGTTATATATTTAAGGATTATATTATGATCGTATGACCTAGGATTGCGTCATACATGCGATTCCTGTTCGTAGATGTATTCTATTCACGAGTTGGCAACTCACCCCCGTTGTGCCACAGTTTCTTGCAGGTTTTGCCGTACAGGTTTCATTACGGTTTTGCTGGCACTGCTTCTTTTCAGGTGACCTGCTAGCAGGTGGGTTTATTTGTATCGTACCCACCATTATACCTTGTATATTATTACTCTGTTGTATCTAGAAGTTCCATCAACCAAACATGTATTTATTCTTTGAGATAGAGACCAGTGATGTTATTCTTTCGACCTTAGAGTCGCGCGTTATATTTCTGTGGATTTCTTGTGGTTTTGAGTTTCCTTTTGAGTTTTGATCCTCGCCCTTGGCGTTGTATATTATATTGCTTGTGTGGTTGTGACCGTCGATTGACGAAGAGCTAGCTCCCGCTTGGGGATGCCTTTTATTGATTTCGTATACTATTCATGTTGAATCCCGTTTGGGAGCCAGTATTTACAAAGGAGACTCTGCCGAAATTTTCAGGAAATATTTGATGTTTTTAAAAACGCATAATTCGGCTTATGCTATTAAAACTGCTTGATTTTAAATTGGTTTTCCTTCACTCTACTACTTTTCTTGGTTTGGATTTCTGGGTTTTCGGCTTACTTAGATTACGTACGCCTCGAGACGTTTCGTAGTTTAAGTGCCGGTCATGTTCCGTACTTTCGGGACGTGACACATAGCTTTGACAAAATAGATATTTTGAAGCTTGCTTGATATTTGTTGAAATATTATCTCCTCAATTATTTGTATGCTTCATTATTCTTCACTTGAGCCATCTTTTATTCTTAGCTCATTTCTTTACTAGCTTTTCCTCAAGCTCACTTCTTCTTCCTCTAACCCTAAACCTCTCATGTGTTGAGAATCCTAGGGTTATTAGAGACACACTAATCCATCTTCACTCTCTACATCATCTAGGTCATCTAGTTTAGCGAACTAGGTTCCCTAGTTATCTCGAATTTGAGGTTGGAGCTCGGACTATAAACCCTCGGGTGGATCGTCTTTGACTCGAGGAGGCCGATTAGGAAACATCGATCCGTTACAATCCTCGGAGCTTATGACGAGGAGGAGGACAGCAAAGAAGACCCGATGGACATGTAACGTGAGGTATAACTTCCTATCCGAGTAGTTAACTTCTTACAAGTTTGCTAGTTAGGGTTTAGTATCAATCCTAGAGTTCGAGTCGGTGTTACGAGCTTTGGAAAATCGTTTTTTACATATTCCACCTCCCTGCGAACCCGCGGGGTACGTAACATCGACTTACAGTGGTATCAAAGTCTACTAAACCTTCACTAGCTAGTTAGAAAGTAGTGAGAACTTCGATTGTCGGAAAACACGAAAACGGAACACCCGCACCCTCAAGTTTCTGTCGATTTTTAAAACTGTTGAAAAAATTATTTCAGAGGCATGAAAATTCAGTGCAGGGAATTCTAAGATCACTGTAGAAAAACGAGTTAGTGACTAGCCTAGAAGACTGCGGAAGCACGGCGAAACGGTGATTTTCGCTGCGGTTCCGCGGCCGGTTCGAGGCCGAGTCGACTCGTTTTTCCACAGTGTTTCTTATTTTGGATGTTTTGTCTTCTTGTATATTTGGTTTCTACCCAGTATTTTTCTTTGTGCTGGTTTGCATTTGGGGTAGACACAAAAAATATGTTTTGATCGAAATTCTAAAGTTCTTAGCTAATCGGGTTTTATCTGTGTTGTGATATATGTGTTCGTAAACTTCAGCTAATTGCTATATGTCGGTTAGTTTGGGGTTGCACATATCTGTGGTGTTGGTTTGTGTATATGGACTTTATTGGATCGTCGTGGATAAATAGTCAGGGATATGAGAAGAGGGTTTTCTTTCATTCGATGTAAATTGTAAAGTGATATAATAGTATTTTGCGGGGCACATCCAGGTTGAGGTTGTAACCACCGTTGTATTATTTATTTTACTGTTTTCTACTCCTAGGATAGATTCAAGGTAGGGTGCACAAACTACCGGGTTCTTTGAAATGCCGAGTGGCCTACTCACTTTGTTGAGGGAGGTTGCTTCACTTCGGGAATTTGGCGGGTAGTTTGTCGCACCCGTAGCGGTCTGGGTTGGGGTTTGGCTATTCATCACGATTGTGGAATCCGTCTTTCGTTACAGGCTTAAACGAAACGTGGAATTCCTAGTATATCTAATGTGTTCATCTGTGATCTGGAATGCCTATTATTATGTGAGACGAATGGTTATTATATATATGCTATATAGTAAACGTTGCTTATGTTTTGTACCCGCGCTAGTCCAGCCCACGCTCTGGCGTTAGTTAAGTAACCTAACGGTGTTAGACGAGGCCCAGTGGCAAATGCGGATGGTATAAGCGGACGTGTTATTTTTGCTTCTCTCTGTAATGATAGTTGTAAGTGATGGGACTGCATTGGATTAATGCAAAGCAAACAAACCAAAACTGAATCGTTGGAACACTTTCAAAACCACTCTGTTTTTTCAAAACAGAAACTTTTAAAATATGGAGCTTAAACCACTCCTTTAAAAGCTATCATGGTTCATTCGACTATATCAAGTTCACTGCGTTCACGGTTTCACCAAAACCATTCGTAGCCCTCCGTTATTTCATATGAATATTCAGTATTTTTCAAGCTATATTTGTTGACCTTCGCCAAGGCATAGTGATTGGTAGCTGCTGGGTATTCATATATAGCATAGATAGATGCATTGGTTTGGGACAGTCATACTACTTTGTTGGCCTTCGTCAAGGGTATGTACGGGTGGGTTCAAATTAACCTGGACAATGACGGGTAGAACTTAACATGTGACTTATGATTACTTAGACTTCGTCAAGGTCATAAGAGCATGGGGGCAAAAATCTACATCGGGAGTTTCTAAGGAAACCGAAACTTACCAGTGCTACATACCATTTGGAGTGTGATAATGTTGGTAGGATTCCTTTAGGATTATCACACAATGATATTTGGATCCCGATCCTACTGTGAGTATATGCTACTCCTCGGGAGATTTTTTTTAATTAAAACAATTAATGCTATAAACCAAGTAGGTGTATAGAGCGGTGTTAGCGGGGTTACGCCTCCAGGAAAAAGAGGTTATGTAATTAAGGAATTTCACGAAAGCGTTGGAAAACGTCTCTCGAAGTACCAACACCAGCCTGGCTGAAAGGTTAAGCAAGTATTGTAGGATGAGATTAATCCTGACTAATTCTTCTTTTATGGTTTGAGGAAGGATTCGAGATACAGTTGGTGCCATCCTGTTTAGATAAACTAAAAACCAATCTAAACTTGCAAGAGCGTCATGCTAAGTATTTCTTCTCTCTCTCCTATTTGCAGCGACCAGGTGACAAGACATAGGTTACAGCTAGATAATAAACTGAATGAGATATACTATATTGACTGGCAAAAGTTTGTCCATATGTTCATTGCCTATGACAAGCTGGACCACCTTATTACTACTCAAGCCCCCGCCGTCCTAGGTCCAGTTTCCACCACCGTGGATGGTGATATCCGTAAGACAAAGGAAAAATACAATGTGAATGCCAAGTGCCTCGTGTTGGCCTCAGTAAATGGTGAAAACCAGAGGGAACACGAGAAAATGGACTTAGTTTCTATCTTCCTCTATAACAAGGATTTATATGGAGAGCAATCTCGTATCGCAAGATATGAGACCACGAAGGAATTGCTTCAAGTGAGGTTGGTTGTCGGGTCAGCTGTAGGGGACCACATCCCTACAATGATCAGCTATATTGATAAGATCACGGACCTAGAGACCACGTTGGAGAACGAGTCATATGCTGACTTGTTTCTACAGTCCCTCCCTTCTACTTACACTCTGAAGGAAACCAGGGAGACGCGCTCTCTGCTTATTGGGGAATCTTCCTCTTCTGGATCCAAGGCGAATGCTAAGGATGAGAAGAAGAAGGCCTCCACCAAGCCGATAGGTGGTGTTAGTAAGGTAGAAGGAAAGGGTAAGGCAAAAGTTATGGGGCTAACAGTAAGGAAGGAAAGATGTTCCTATTGTCACGGGAAAGGGCATTGGCAGAAGGAATGCAGAGCTTAGAAAGCCAGAATCCAGGATCCGAATTATGTTGTGGCTTCGACTTCGGGTGTGTTTGTGATTGAAAATTGTGTGTCAATTAACTCTACTTCCTGGGTACTAGATACCGGATTGGGATCTCATATCTGTAATTCATTACAGGTTTTGAGAAACCGTAGAGTTATCAGGGCAGCTGATATGACTCTCAGGGTTGCTAACGAGATGAGTGTGGACGCTGTATCCATAGAGAAATATTACCTAGGATTGACAAGTGGGCAGATATTGATTTTACGTAACTGTTTGTGTGCACCTAGTCTAGCTTGTAATATCATATCTGTATCTTTACTTTCTAAGGAAGGATATGATTTTACATTTGTAAGCGATGTGGTCCACATCCACCTAAATCAAAGTTTGATTAGGTCAGGTACACTAGATAATGGTATATACATATTAAATCAAACTCAAGTTTTCAGTGTCCAGAACACACTTAAAAGAAAGTCTCCAGAATTAAATCAGGCTTTCTTATGGTATTGTAGAATGGGTCACATTAATGAAACACGGTTGATGAAGTTACATAGAGGGGGATATTTGGATCCGTTCGAATATCAGTCTTATGCAACTTGTCAATCTTGTCTCATAGGAAAGATGACAAAGACTCCATTCGCTGGACACGGAGTAAGAGCGAGCGAGCTCTTAGGACTCATACACAGCGATGTGTGTGGTCCAATGTCTACACATGCACGAAGTGGTTATTCCTATTTCATTACTTTTACGGATGATTTCTCTAGGTATGGACATGTCTTCTTGATGAAATATAAATACGATGCAGGGTTCCCTAGCACGACAGCAAGGTTTCGGGAGGCATCGTCCATGCCAATTTCAAAAGTTTATCGTACTAAAGAACCCTAACCATAGAATCTTAACTAGAGATTTAGACGAAACAACAATGTAAACAACTTTACATCTAAGTGAATAAGGAATACAACCTTTGTAGACCGGTCCTTCACTTCTAAAACTATGTGTAGTAGTCCCTTCGCAACAAGTAGTGAACACCAGAAATCTAGTAAGGGTTCACATGAAGAAATAAACAAGCTTGCTCGAAGTCTTCAAGGCCGAAGATGATCTACGTCGAGGAGACTCAAGCTCATGCTACCACTTCACTAATGGTAGATTAGTCAATCAAACACCCTAAACTAAATGGCTAATATAGTAGAGGATGATGAAGTAGGAATTGGGCTCATTTTAGATTAATTTTTCTCACAATATTTCATCACCTAGAGAAAAGCTAGAAAGCTTTCTCATAAGGAAGAAGAAGATGAAATGGAGATGAAAATGAAACTCATGAGGTGAGAATAGAAATCATGGGTGAGTTAGTGTCATACACTAACTCATGTAGAGAATAAACCATAGCTAACAATAATGGTTAGGTTAATAAATATCTACAAGTAAAACAAAATTAGTGGACTTGATCAATGGTTCCACAAGCTTCGACAAGCTTCAACCATGTGACTAAAATCCAACTAATTTGATTTACTTTAAATAAATAAAACCTTATCATTATTATAAGCATGGTGTGAGTCGTACACACCCATGTGCATGTGGCATCAAGCATGACACAAAAAATGTATATTAATATATATCACATATATACTAAGTGTACACTGGTGATAAAAAGAAATCTTAAGTGAGCTAATACTAATTAATGTAAGATAATATATCAAATATATAATTATAAATTAAATTATTAAATCAACACTTGATTTAATAATCCGTCTATATCACATACAACCGACTAATATCATATGTATCAACTTATCGAATCAACACTTGATTCGACAGCCCGGCTATATCATATATAACCGACCGATATCACATATCGCGAGAATAGAATGCGGTATCACATACGCACATTAATCTCGGTCCCGCACATATCACATATGTGCTCCTACTTCGTTTCGCATGAACCGGAAAACCTCTGTGTAAGACTCTAAAGACTCGTCAATACACTGGAAGTAGGTGATGATCATATCAAACACCCATAAGCCGCAAGCGGTCTGCTAAACGTAACGGCCACCCGGGTATTGAGCGATCAGAAGATCAACAAGAAAGCCTGCTCATACTCCTACAAATACAATTAGTAACACTACCGTACAGTCCGGTCTCTTCGTCAGATATGTCGCATATCACAGCTTGGAGGTGGTATAACGTCAGACCCCAATAGCCTGATAATTCATGCCGATGCAAGGTCCATAACGGTTCGAGAAACTACTGATAACACTTACCAATAGATCTCAGCAACCCTGGCCAAGGATTTCCTATTATGGCCAATCGAACATAGCGCAACATCAACCCCCAATACCGGGAGAGACGAAATCCACTCATATCGCTCATTTCCTCCATATGACTCAGGACTGTACCTAAAAACCAACGTTTTGCACGATCTCTTGAACGTGGTAAGTTGGAAATGAAAGCACAGTGGGAATCACACAAGACTCTATGACGATCTCGGGTCGACAGACTAACCTGTACCAGTGTCACCAGAGAACTGCTATCTAACGATAAGTATAATACCATTTAGGAGTTCTCGGCGAGTCCGTTCAATGTACCCAGTCTCCACTAAGCACCCGTATACCATCTCTGATGTCAAACACCAATGGATATGGGATCATCCATCGCCCATCATATGGGTCGAGAAGCGTATACACTAGTTTACTCTGGAATATCGATGTCCTGTCTCGATACTCCCATGACTAAGAAAAATATAAGGATGTACTTACCGACTACCTCTGCCCCACTAGTATGATCTGCATCATAATCCCGGTAGTCAAGTACTCATCCTAAGGGCTTTATCAACATGTAATAGAGAGACAATAAGTGTACATGTTAAGATAAAGAGCAACCAGATAGCATAATATCATGTCGAGCAAGAAAGTCATCCCTATATATGTCCAAGCATCCACTACAATATGCATCACATGTACAGTAATGGACTCTAGGGCATACATATAACTAACAATCTCCCATTTGCACTAAGGCCATTTATTGCAGTATCTCATACTCAACGTCCTATAGAAATCTCTCTAGGGTAAGGCCTTTGTGAGTGGATCCGACGTGTTATCATTCGCGTCAACTCTCCTGACCTCGATCCCCTGGAGATCAACCATCTCCCTGATCAGGTGATACTGTCCTCAGAATATGTTTGGATCGCTGATGGGAGCGGCATTCCTAGGCCAAAACCACAACTCCATTGTTGTCACAATAACAGTTATTAGACGCTCAATAGTAGGAACCATGTTCATCTCATGAACAAGAATTATCCAGACATCTATTTTGGTAGCATCGTTGGTAGCGATGTATCAAGCCTTTATCGTCTAGTATGTCACGGTATTTAGCTTGGAACTCTTTCAACATACCGTCCCTCCACTGAGGGTAAAGACAATTCCTGTGACTGACTTCCAGTCGACCCTATAACTTGGAAGCTCGAACCAAGAACATTCATTTAGTGCTTCTCGAGTACTTAAGAATGTCCTCCACAGCTGTTCAGTGATTCTCCCAAGATCCGATTGATTCCTGATCACTACACCTAGTGAGTCGGCTACATCTGGTCTGGTACATAACATCGCATACATGATAGAGCCTACTGTCGAAGCATAGGGTATCTGTTGCACGCGAGCTCTCTCCAAATCAGTCTCGGGAGACATCTTTTTGGAGAGAGTGATTCATGAGTAAGTGGGCGAACCACCACGCTTATAATCTTCCATACTAAACCCCTTTAGTATGGTATTATGTACTTAGATTTGGGACACTCACAACATCCACTTAGATCTATCAACATAGATCATAATATACAAGGTGTGGTAGGTATCATCCAAATCTTCCTTGGAGAATCCTCGTGATAAGAGGATCTTGACCGAGTGTAGCATAGGAAACCCTTTCCTATCAAGAGTATGTTATCTACGTATAATACGTGGAAGATAACCATACTCTCTACAACCTACTTGTATATACAAGCTTCATCTACCTTTTTTATGAAGTCAAACTCTTTGACTGCCATATCAAAACAGATGTTCCAACTCCGCGATGCCTGCTATAATCCTGATGGGCTTAAGCATAGCTTTGAAAGTCTTAACTTTTCCATTTACACCAAGAATCTTCTCAAGATCTATTTGCTCCCAATGGGTTTTACCCCTTCAGGTGCAACATTCAAAGTCATACTTTGTTGGTGTACATGGATTCCATCTTTGATCACATAGCATCCAGCCTTTACACAGAGTCCCCACTCGTGATGACCTGCCTGAACCTAGTTGGGCCATCATCAACCATGATGCAATCCTCGCTCCCACCGTTGCTGAGAAAATCGTAGTTCCTCTCAGGTGGATGAGGAACCCTACTAAATTTGCAGAGAGGCTGAGGCTCATTGGAGACTATTGAATCCTTTGGTTTTACTAAATCATCAGCTGTTAGTTTGTCCAGCTGGAACTCCTTCCAGTTCTACCTCATAACCACAAATTTCTTCATAAGAAATTCCTTTTCTAAAATGGTGGCATGCCGAGAAACAAAACACCTTTTGCTCCTCAGTGTGGTAGAAGATATTCCCTCGCAAATGTTTGGGATATCCTAACAAACTTATATAGAACTGACATTGCCTCGAGCTTGTCCGGATTTTGTTTTTCAACATAGGCCGGACAACCCCATATCTTAACTCGTTTAAGACATGGTCTCTTTCCATACCATATCTCATATGGAGTGGTAGGCACTGATTTGGATGGAACCCTATTCAATAGGTATGCAGCTTCTCAAGCGCATAACACCCAAAAGAAAACAGCTAACTCAGCAGTACTCATCATAGAGCGCACCATATCTCATAGGGTGCAATACCTCTGCCCCAATACACCGTTGTGCTGTGGTGTACCCGAAGGAGTAAGCTGAGAGAGAATCACATTCTACTTTAAATAATCCAGGAACTTTATGCCCAAGCATTCTCCTCCTCGATCACATAAGAGGACTTTAATACTTCTACCCGTCTGGTTCTTAACTTCAGCTTATATTCCTTGAATTTCTCAAAAGTTTCAGACTCGTGTTTCAACAGGAACACATGTCCGAATCTTGAGAGATCGTCGATGAATGTAATGAAGTACAAAGAACCAACCCTGGCATTTATAGACATAGGACTATATACATCACCATGTATCTGTCCCAAGCGATCAGTAACTCTATCTCTGTTTCCAGTAAACGGAGAATTGGTCATTTTACCTCTGAGACAAGTCTGGCAAGTATCATAAGATGAAATTTTGAACAGATTTTCATATTCATCCTTCTGTAACTTAGCTGGTGTAACGCCTTAGATTTCGTTTAGTGTTAGTTTAGACGGTAATGCGGGTTTTTGGTAAAAAGTTTACCAATTTGGGTTCCTCACATTTTATAACATTTAATTAATAATTTATTATTATTTGTTATGTAATGCACACACATGTGCATGTTTATGTAAGGGTTTGTTTGTGCTAATCTAGATTAGTGACCATGACAACTTAACCCTTAACCTAATCCTTTGCTTTAATCTAATCCCTTACTTTGCCTTAACCCTAATCCTAGATATTTGTTGTGGGAGATTTTTGTTTTGGGTTTTTTTTGAAAGAAGAGGTGGCATGGTGTAGTGTGAATGCATTAATGGTGATTTAATGCAAAGGGGTACACTCACCTCACTCTCACCCTACACTCACCTCCCTCTCTCATTATCCTCTCACTCTCTCATTTCTCTCATACTCATTCCCTTCTCGTTTTCTTCATCTCTCACTTTTCTAAACTGAACACTTCATTAATCCATTTCAAATCTTCACGAAAATCACATCTTTTGCCTTAATTTGCCTCTTGGATGCCTTGGAGCTTGGGAAGCTAGGATTTTTGAGTTCTTTTGGTTAGGTAATGATCTCTTTCTGTTAGTTAAGTGTTTATTGTGTAGCGTAGCTTTTTAGTTTCAGTTTAGATCGCGTATAGTTTCGTTTCGGGTAAATATCGTATTTTTAGTGTATTTTTGGGGTCTCGGATGATCTGCTATCAAACCAGGTATTTTTTGCAAAAGTTCCCATCACAGTGACCTAGTGTAGTGACCTAGAACCTACCCTCAAAATACGAGCCCATTTCCTCATGTTCAGACCGCAAATTAATTGCTTCTGGCCACAAATTGCGGCCAGACTAGTGGGTTGGGGTTTGGGTTTTGGTGTAAGGGTCTCTGGGGTTATGTGTGGTCTTATGGTACTTGCAACTTTTACAGATTTTTGGTACAGAAAAATCTGGGATCACTTGCTTGTTTTCTTGTGTTACGTTTCACGCGTTACGTTATCCGATATGATTCGTGTTCTATGTTGCTGTTGCTCAGAGTTGGTTTTGTAGTGTCGCTATGCACGTTAGCCACAATACGAACACTTGAGAGTAAGTTGTGTGTTGTCGCGTTTGTCAGCGTAGTTTGTACGTGTTTTGGGTCTATTGCTAATATATACTTGCTTTGTTGTGTTATGTTTTGGGTTCGCAGGCGGGGACTTCGGGCGCTGCGAAGAAGGGGAAACAGGTGGTAGGCTTTACTTAGCCAGGAGCGTTGGTGAGTAGATTTAACATCTACAGGGCAATCGCCCGCATGGCGTTATGCGTCTGAGCTAGAGATGACATGATATTGTCGCATATTCTATTGCATATATAAAGTTGTGCATACACCTTATTGCTTAGTTACTTGTTGTGCTTAGACCGGTACCTTAGGATACTGCACTATTATTGACGGCTCATGTTACGCAAGCACTGATTGTATGTCACACACACCGTCAATAATTGCCATGACACCCACAACACACGTATATATATGATATTGTTTGGTTAGGGACATTGAGACATTGATTCATATTCCTTGTTGATATGACATATAGCATACCTGTATACCTACATGCTTACGCATATGCCTTGACATGCTTACATGCTAGTTACCTATATACCTATATGGTATTGTACCATTAGTGATAGGTATATTTCATATATAATGACATAGCTATATGTATACCTTGCATACATACTTCACTTATACCTAGAGGGTATATTACATCATTACTGATAGGTAGATACATATACCTTGCTATACCTTTATGTTTACACATATATCTGGCTATAGCTACATGTTACCTTTACTTGATGTTATATAGACTTGGAGAAATTAGGAACCGCGTGATATATATTTTAACTTGCTGCAGTTAAATAGCGGTTTTTCCTTTATATGCTTACATTACAATTTTATGTTACATATATTATATTCATGGATTTTCGCATTGAGATATGGATTTTTCATGATGTTTTCTGGATTTGAGGACCGTGGTAGTTTCATGAAATTATGTATTATTTGAAAAACCCGGTTTCTCTTGATATGATATTTCAGCAGCCACCATGAGATTTATCGGTTCTGATATATATACCCCATGCGAGGAGGCGTAGTGGGCCGTGTGAGGGTACATGGTGGGGCCCGGAGATACCCCGAGGCGAGAAAGGTTTTTCGACAAACCATGCCGATGAGGCCTGACATGGGAACCATACCTTCCGGTGACAGTACCTATGACTCGGCGGTTATCGTGGGGATACAGACGAGAGTCATGTACATATAGATACGTCGAAAAACGAGGGTCGAAGCTGGGCACTCAGGTTTTCGGAATAGCGTATGATAAGTACCTATCAGGGGGCCAGTCGTGGTGACAGCACCTGATAGATCAGCCTTTTAGTGTCGATGCCTGACACATTAGTTTCTTGATATTTTCATTCCTAAGTATATATAACAGTGGAATGGGACGCTGTTATATATGCGCGCGCGCACACACACACACACACATATATATATATATATATATATATTAGTGGAATGGGACGCCAATATATAAGTATACATATCTAAATTATATACATCATCATAATTATTCATGCAAATATACCTACGATATATGAGATTCACTTGATATTGGATTCAGGATATATGATATTCACTTGATATTGGATACAGGATATATTAGATTTACTTGATTTTGGACATTCAGGATATATGAGATTTACTTGATATTGTACATTTAGGATATATGAGACTTACATGATATGAGAGCCAATTTAGGGGCTGATTTGAGGAATTTGGGATTTGGATTGTCTTGATGGACTTTGGTCCTACCACGAGGTCAGGATTCCGTGGGAATGACATGTTTTATCCCATACTCCGTATTTATTCTTTATGCACCGCTTCATGTATTAGTAGTACCTGATAGAGTACTTTCCATGACTGTTGCATTTACATACTCTTATTTTATATGCATTGCTTCATGTATTAGTAGTACCTGATAGAGTACCTTACATGACTGTTGAATACATATTGTCATATTATTGCTTCATGTATTAGTTGTACCTGCTAGAGTACTTTTCATGACTATTGCATACATATGACCATTTATTACTATTAGCTTGCATATGTTAGATTCGCGTTGTACGTGCATACTTGAGATTACCTGCATATGTTATTTACTATTCACGAGATGGCAACTCACCCCCGTTGTGCCACAGTGTTTTGCAGGTTGTTCTCCAGAGTAGTCGAGGCAGGCTATTCATCTATCATATCATCTTTTGCTGCGTATACCGCTTCGGCTCATAATGTGCAGTTTTGCTTAGGTGGGTTTTGCGGTTATCCGATATTGCTTATTGTATATTCGTTGTAGCCATGTACTCTCCATCTACTATTATCATGTATTGACTTAGAGACTTGATGTGAGGACGATATTGTATATTATTTTGTGACTTGGAGGTCTTTTATGCAGTTTTATTTATATCGTCTTTTATTCTTCGCTACGGCGTCGTATATCTGTTGTGGTGGTTGTTTTCCGCCTTTGGGCATGTATTTGCTCCCGTTTGGGGATGCTTTACTTACATTTATGTTGTACCTATTTTTGGGGCTGGTTTTTACAAAGAAGTTGCTGCCAAAATTTTAAAGGAAATAAAGTTGGACTTTTAAAGAATTTAGGTTGAGATTTCAAAGGTTTTAAAATTTCTATTATCACTTACTACTTTTGATAGTTTAGATTGCTGGGTTTTCGGCTTACTTAAATTGCGTTACGCCTATAGACGTTGCGTAGTTTAAGGGCCGTCACGTGCCAATTTCGGGTCGTGACAAAGTTGGTATCAGAGCGCTAGGTTTTGCCTTTTGGAGTGTAGGATGACCTTGGTATGATGGAGTAGGTAGATTAAGCAGAGTAACGTAGTGTGTGTATGTCCGCGGCATACTCACGACGCGGCACTCCGCCTAAAGTGACCTAAGTACTAATTGCTTGAAATTCTTTTCTTGATGATACATATCCTTGTGATTCGATTTCCGTGTTCTTATCGAATCCTATTTCCATTTATAGCCTTAACGTCGATGACTATGGGGACTCAGAGAGGTGCAGCGAGGGCCGAGGTCAGAGTTGACTCGGGTGAGACGAGGACTGACCAGGATGGCACGCTCGTTGCATTGGAGCAGATGGATCCGCCTTCGACAGATCGTATCGCTGGGCTTGTGGCAGAGATACAAGATTTGCAACAGACGATGAGGTCTTTGGTCGAGGCCAGTAGAGTGCAGCAACAGGAGGTTGCCACCCCTGTTACCCAGTTGTTCCTTACGATCAGCATACAGCATAGTGTTACGTATACAGCACCAGTGGATGCATCCCCAGTTAACGAGGCACGTCTTCCAAAGACTTTGGGAGTTCCGGAACAGTGGAGGACTCGTAACGGTGTACCAGCCCAGAGACAGAGGCTTAATCGTCGAGACAGATTTCGTGCACATCGCGGGAGTAGCGGAGGCTTGGGACAAGGTCAGTCTTTTAGCTCGTATTCCCAGGAAGGTCGGCAGCCATGGAGAGGATGCTATTGGTGCGGGGACCTTCATCACTCCATCAGGAGTTGTTCCCTAACACCGCGTCAGGGTCGTATTCAAAGAGGTCGTGGACGCGGAGGGTTCGCTCAGAGTGGACAAGTTGGCAGAGGAAGATTTCAACCAGTTGTGGGTAGGGGGCAGACACGAGAGTTTGCTTCTACTCATCGGGACACGCGGGCGTCCAATGCAGATTTTTCAGGTATTCTTAATTCGTATGTTCTTTTGATGTACTTGTTTGTTTTGCACACTTTGTGCCGGGGTTGGGCTGAGAGTCGTGTTAGCTAGATCAGCCATTTGTTGTGTTAACTTCTGTCAGTGATTCTTTTGTTGCGCGACACGTGTTTCGGTCGTGTGCCAATCGGATAGGAGATAGAGATTCGTCCGTCATTTTGATCCTTCTTGAGATGTTGGATTTGACGTTCTCCTGGGCACGGATTGGTTAGCTACGTGCTAGGCGTCTGTGGACTGCCACAAGAAAACAGTCAGGTTTTGCTTTCCCGGCGAGTCAGTTCTTGTTGTACAGGGGGACAGTGGTGCCGCCTCTCACAGCTTGAATTCAGCCTTTTTCGCTAGTCGGCTTTTGAGGAGAGGATGTCGAGGATTCTTGGCTTTCATTCGGGATGCTGAGGCCACAGTGAGTTTGTTGGACCGGGTTCCTATCGTGCGAGAGTTTTCCTACGTTGTTCCAGATGAGCTGGCGGAGCTTAGGGAGCTTAAGGGTCTGCTGCAGAGTTGCTAGATAGGTGGGACTTGTGCGTCTGAGTGTTTCGCTTTGGGGAGCTCCTATTCTGTTCGTCATGAGAAGGATGGCGGTTTGAGGTTGTGTGTTGATTGATCGTCAATTGAACCGGATTACGGTGCGGATAGGTATCCTTTATCTTGCATTGACGATTTCTTCGATCAGCTCCAGTGTGCGAGACATTTTTCTAAGTTGTTTGGGATCAGGTCATCATTGGTTGCGGGTTCGGAGTGATGTCATTCCGAAGACTGCTTTTGTGCGTGCTATGGGCAGTATGTGTTTTGGTGGTGTCGTTGGACTCACCAATGCCCTAGCAGCATTCGTGGACGTGATGAACCAAATTTCTTCAGGCCGTTCCTCGACCAGTTTATTATTGTGTCATTGATGACATTCTGGCCTATTCCAAGAGTCGTGAGGAACGTGAGCAGCACTTGAGGATTTGTTTTGCTGATACTGGGAGAGCACCAGCTGTTTGCTAAATTCTCGGAGTGTTCCTTCAGGCTTGATTGTGTTGACTCCTAGGTCTTGTAGTTACAGGAGACGGTTTTCGTATGTTCCCGAGGAAGATTGAGGTCGTACAGCTTTGGCCCAGACTTGTGTACGGGACGGAGGTCCGCAGATTTTTGGGCTTAGCAGGTTTTTACCGCCGTTTCGTGCAGGATTGCTAGTGTATCGCTGCACCGTTGACTGAACTGACCGGAAAAGAGGTTCTTTTCTTTGGACTGAGGCATGCGTGCGGAGTTTTCTGCAGTTGGAGACTCGGTTGACAACTGCACCAGTTCTTTCTTTGCTTTCTGGTTCGGGCGACTTTGTTGTTTAACTGTGATGTTTCGCGAGTGGGGCTCGATTTTGCGTTGATGTGGCATTATAGAGTTATCGCTTTTGCTTCCCAACAGTTGGAGGAAGTAAGAGCAGGATATCCCACTCATGATCTGGAGATGGCCGCGGTGGTCGTGCGTTGGAGATTTGGAGACACTACTTGTTCGGAGAGTCGTGTCAGATTTTCACGGACCACCAGAGCTTAATGTACATCTTCCTGCAGCGGGTTTTGATTGTTGAGACAGCGCCGTTGGATGGAGCTTGTGAAGGATTGTGTTTGTGAGATCCTTGTTACCCGTGGCAAGGCGATTATAGTAGCTGATGCTGGAGTCGTAGGCCCGGGGTTATCTTGTCCCAGTTGTGCGCAGTTCTGATACAGTCTTCTGCAGATTTACAGTTCTTGTGCGATCGTTGAGTACATCTTAAGTTCGCCTCTACTGAGGGGACAGCTTGCTCATGTCCGCGCCCGTCCCTTTTTCCTTAATCGTTTTCGCGAGGCACTGCCCGCCGATACTCGTTTGTTAGAGATTCTTGAGCATACTCGGCTGGGTAAAAATTCAGAGTCCTTGATTTGTGACCAGAGTGTGCTACGTTTAAAGAAGCGTTTGTGTGTACCTGATGTCGATGGGTAGAGATGCGAAATCCTAGAGCAGGCACATCAGTCAGCTTTCTGTGTTCATTCAGGTCCACCAATTTGTGACGTGACTTGTGAGATAGTTACGGGTGGGCAGGGATGAAGAGTGAAGTTTCGGATTTTGTTTCAAGGTGTCTATCTTGTTGTGAGCTAAGGTTGAGCATCTGAGACCGGCTGGAGAGTTACAACCTTTAACCGTTCCGGAGTGGGAATAGGAGCAGATCTCCATGAATTTCGTTGTGTTGTCTACCCCGGTCTAGACAGGGTATGACTCCATTTGGGTGTTTGTTGTCCGGTTATGCTCAGTTGTTCTTTGTTGAGTTTGTGCATTTGCACGGAGTTCATTCATGTGTTGTATCCAATAGAGGCATCATGTTCGCTTGCCGTCTTGGGCAGAAGCTTCAGGAAGCCTTGGGTACTGGTTGAGCTTTAGCTCCGCTTTTTCCATCCGCAGGACGACGGTTTGTGAGAGCGGACGATACAGACTCTGGAGGATATGCTTGTGCATACGTACTAATTGTTGTCGGCAGTTGGGATCGTCACTTGCCATTGTTAGGGTTCTCCTTCGATAGTTGTTACCAGGAGACATTCCAATTGGCAACCTTTAGGTTTTGTTGTTAGGTCGTATCGATCGCCATTATGTTTTTCTGACTCTGCGAGAGTAGGATTTTTGGACCCCAGCTAGTCTAGAGACTTCGGAGATGATCCAGTTGATTCAGGTCAGGATGAGGACAGCCCAGTGCAGACAGAGGTCTTATGCCGATCGTGGTGGTCGTAGACTTGAGTTCGCGGTGGGAGATCGTGTATTCCTACGGATTTTCCGATGAATGACGTGTTGAGTTTTGGGAAGCTTATTCTAGGATTATAGGTCATTTTGAGATCCTCAAGCGAGTTAGTTCCATTGCCTATAATTTGGCACTTCCGCCCAGATTATTGAGTATTCACCCCGTATTCCTTATGTCGATACTTCGCAAATACCATCATGACTTTCTCACATGATTCAGCACCAGACCATTTAATTTGGACGCGATCTTTTCGTTCACCGGCAACCAATTGTGTTAGTGGTTTGGCAGGTGGAGAAACTTCGGTCAAGTGTCTTGCCATCTGTGGAGGGTTTTCTTGGGCGTAGCCGTATAGTGAGGAGATCACTTGGAAGGCTGCGAGCGAGATTTGGGAGTTTTGTACTCTTCTCCTTGAAGGTACGCTTAGTGAGAATTTTAAATTCGGGGACGAATTTTTATAAGGGGGAGATTGTAACGCCTTACATTTCGTTTAGTGTTAGTTTAGACGGTAATGCGGGTTTTCGGTAAAAAGTTTACCAATTTGGGTTCCTCACATTTTATAACATTTAATTAATAATTTATTATTATTTGTTATGGCATGCACACACATGTGCATGTTTATGTGAGGGTTTGTTTGTGCTAATCTAGATTAGTGACCATGACAACTTAACCCTTAACCTAATCCTTTGCTTTAATCTAATCCCTTACTTTGCCTTAACCCTAATCCTAGATATTTGTTGTGGGAGATATTTGTTTGGGGTTTAGTTTGAGAGAAGAGGTGGAATGGTGTAGTGTGAATGCATTAATGGTGATTTAATGCAAAGGGGTACACTCACCTCACTCTCACCCTACACTCACCTCCCTCTCTCATTATCCTCTTACTCTCTCATTTCTCTCACACTCATTCCCTTCTCATTTTATTCATCTCTCTCTTTTCTAAACTGAACACTTCATTAATCCATCTCAAATCTTCACAAAAATCACATCTTTTGCCTTGATTTGCCTCTTGGATGCCTTGGAGCTTGGGAAGCTAGGATTTTTGAGTTATTTTGGTTAGGTAATGATCTCTTTCTGTTAGTTAAGTGTTTATTGTATAGCGTAGCTTTTTAGTTTCAGTTTAGATCGCGTATAGTTTCGTTTCGGGTAAATATCATATTTTTAGTGTAGTTTTGGGGTCTCGAATGATCTGCTATCAAACCAGGTATTTGTTGCAAAAGTTCTTATCACAGTGACCTAGTGTAGTGACCTAGAACCTACCCTCAAAATACGAGCCCATTTCCTCATGTTCAGGCCGCAAATTAATTGCTTCTGGCCGCAAATTGCGGCTAGACTAGGGAGTTGGGGTTTGGTGCAGGGGTCTCTGGGGTTATGTGTGGTCTCATGGTACTTGCAACTTTTACAGATTTTTGGTGTAAGTCTACGGTAGCACCCCGGCCGTCTGTACGAGGCCAAAATGTGGAAACGAAAACTTTTTCAAAAACTTGAAACCGGCGCTATCGTATACTTTAAATCCGTATCGAACCATTAACCTACAACTAGTAACTAGAGAAAGGGTTGGAAAGCTATACCGATCGATCCATGTCCTTCGGTCTTTGGCCACCATCCCAAGCTCCTCGCGGCATCTCCGGTCTCGATCTCCTCGTCGGAAAGGGCACCACATCTTCGAGTCTTTTTACGGGTTTCCGCTTCGTCTGAAGCAACTCGGGCACGAAGTTCGCTAGCCGACGTGTCCAAGACGATGTAGAGAATGTGTGTGATAACTTTGTCTCTTGCATCCATTGTATGGATGGAGGTTAGAGATGATGCCATTAATGGAGGTTGTGAGCTAGAGGAAGAAGAAGAAGAGGAAGAAAAAGAAGTTCCCTTTTCTTTTTCTTATGTCTTATGATGATAATGAGAGTGAGAGTGTTATGAGAAAAATACAAAACTAAACTATATCATGGTAGCCCCTCTCTCTCCCCTTATCATATCAAGACTCTAATCCATCTCATAATGTGACACATGCACAAGAAAAAAGACCATGAGTCACTAATGAAGTCTATGTCACATTAAATGCACAAAATGATGATTTCTAGCTCATAATTTCCATATGCAAACATTAATCCAAATGTTTGCAACAATAAAAAGATACGGCAATATCTAAAGTAAACTCGTGACGGATCACAAGGATACCCCTCACCTGTATATACATACCTGCATCCGCATTCCGACCGAATGCGAATGCGATGAGACTAAAGTAATCCAACAAGTCTAATACTAGGATCCGGCTTAAACCAAAGCCCACTAGTATGATCCGCCCGATCATGATCTGTGCCCTACTGCACGTATATGATCGGACCCTGCCATATATCATACGGCCTCTACAACGTTTCGCCCGAAACTTGAGAAACTGTCTGTGGGGGACTCTAAAGACTCGTCAATATTTTGGCTGTGGATTTAACCACTAGCACGTCAGAGGTACTAGCCGTACGTAACGGGCTACCAGGTATTGACCAAAAGGGAGGTCGATGAGCGAACTCATCCTGACACCCTACTGGGCCTGTCAGTGACAATATCCGTACAGTCCAGTCAGTTCGTCTATGAGCATCGCATGGCGGGCCTAGGGGGTTGGTAAAAGTCAGACCCCCAAAAGCGGTATAAGTCGTGTCGGAGTGTAGCCCAGAACACCCTGAGATACTACTGGAATACCTACCAGTAAATCTCCTGCCTTGGCCAAGGACTTCGTGTAATGGCTCTCCTAGACACAGCGCGATCTCACCCCCAATACCGGGAGAGACGAAACCCCTGCCGATCCGCTCACTTCCTCCATGTGGCTCGGGACTGTACCCAACTAAAATCTGTTTGAATGACTCCTTTGAGCCATGGTAGGGTAGTAATCAAAGCACAGTGGGAACTCACACGAGACAAATGACGATCTCAGGTCGATGAACTAACCTGTACACATGTCACCAAGGAACTGCTATCTGACGTCAGGTATAATACCAACTAGCATGTTCCCGGCGAGTCCCGTCCGGTGTACTCATAACCCAATGAGCACCTGTATACATCTTAGGTGAACCAACTGACACCAATGGCTTGTGAGACCGGCCACCGCCCCTCGTCGGGGTCTCGACTGTATACACTAGTCTACTAATGGAGTATCGATGCCCAGTCTCGAAACTCCCACGACTAGGGACCACTTTAAGTATGTGCTTATAGACTACCCAACTCTCACGTATATGATCGCCATCATACTGCTGGTAGTCAAGCAAGAATCCTAAGGGCTCTATCAACGTGTAATAGCGACCTGTAAGGTCACCTAAAGCAGTACACGATGATAAAGACAAACCATGGCAGCATACTATTCTCTATCAACGTGTAATAGTGAACTACAATGTCACCTAAACCATATACACGATGATAAAGACAAACCAGATAGTATACAAACCTCTCAAGTAAGACTGTCCTACCGGTATAGGTCCTCCCTCAATTATTGTAATTACTTGCCTGCGATCCAATAATTGACTCTGAGGGCACTATATCCAACATTTGGTACAGAAAAATCTGGGATCACTTGATTGTTTTCTTGTGTTTCGTTTCACGCGTTACGTTATCCGATACGGTTCGTGTTCTGTGTTGCTGTTGCTCAGAGTTGGTTTCGTAGTGTCGCTATGCACGTTAGCCATAATACGAATACTTGAGAGTAAGTTTTGTGTTGTCGCGTTAGTCAGCGTAGTTTGTATATGTTTTGGGTCTATTGCTAATATATACTTGCTTTGTTGTGTTATGTTTTAGGTTCGCGGGCGGGGACTTCGGGTGCTGCGAAGAAGGAGAAACAGGTGGTAGGCTTTACTTAGCCAGGAGCGTTGGTGAGTAGATTTAACATCTACAGGGGAATCGCCCGCATGGCGTTATGCGTCTGGGCTAGAGAAGACATGATATTTCCTCATATTCTATTGCATATATAGAGTTGCACATACACCTTATTGCTTAGTCACTTGTTGTGTTTGGACTAGTAACTTAGGACACTGCACTATTATTGACGGCTCATGTTGCACGAGCACTGATTGTATGTCACACACACCGTCAATAATTGCCATGACACCCACAACACACGTATATATATGATATTGTTTGGTTAGGGACATTGAGACATTGATTCATATTCCTTGTTGATATGACATATAGCATACCTGTATACCTACATGCTTACGCATATGTCTTGACATGCTTACATGCTAGTTACCTATATACCTATATGGTATTGTACCATTAGTGATAGGTATATTTCATATATAATGACATAGCTACATGTATACCTTGCATACATACTTCACTTATACCTGAAGGGTATATCACATCATTACTGATAGGTAGATACATATACCTTGCTATACCTTTATGTTTACACATATATCTGGCTATAGTTACATGTTACCTTTACTTGATGTTATATAGACTTGGAGAAATTAGGAACCACATGATATATATTTTAACTTGCTGCAGTTAAATAGTGGTTTTTCCTTTATATGCTTACATTACAGTTTTATGTTACATATATTATATTCATGGATTTTCGCATTGAGATATGGATTTTTCATGATGTTTTCTGGATTTGAGGACCGTGGTAGTTTCATGAAATTATGCATTATTTGAAAAACCCGGTTTCTCTTGATATGATATTTCAGCAGCCACCATGAGATTTATCGGTTCTGATATATATACCCCATGCGAGGAGGCGTAGTGGGCCGTGTGAGGGTACATGGTGGGGCCCGGAGGTACCCCGGGGCGAGAAAGGCTTTTCGACGGACCATGCCGATGAGGCCTGACAGGGGAACCATACCATCCGGTGACAGTACCTATGACTCGGCGGTTATCGTGGGGATACCGACGGGAGTCATGTATGTATGGATACGTCGAAAGGCGAGAGTCGAAGCTGGGCACTCGGGTTTTCGGAATAGCGTATAATACGTACCTATCAGGGGGCCAGTCGTGGTGACAGCACCTGATAGATCAGCCTTTTTATGTCGATGCTTGACATATTGGTTTCATGATATTTTTTCTCCTAAGTATATATAACAATGGAATGGGACGTTGTTATATATATATATATATATATATATATATATATATATATATATATATTAGTGGAATGGGACACTAATATATAAGTATACATATCTAAATTATATACATCATCATAATTATTCATGAAAATATACCTAAGATATATGAGATTCACTTGATATTGGATTCAGGATATATGAGATTCACTTGATATTGGATACAGGATATATGAGATTTACTTGATTTTGTACATTCAGGATATATGAGATTTACTTGATATTGTACATTCAGGATATATGAGACTTAGATGATATGAGAGCCAATTTGGGGACTGATTTGAGGAATTTGGGATTTGGATTGTCTTGATAGACTTTGGTCCTACCACGAGGTCAAGATTCCGTGGGAATGACATGTTTTATCCCATACTCCGCATTTATTCTTTATGCACTGCTTCATGTATTAGTAGTACCTGATAGAGTACTTTCCATGACTGTTGCATTTGCATACTCTTATTTTATATGCATTGCTTCATGTATTAATAATACCTGATAGAGTACCTTGCATGACTGTTGCATACATATTGTCATATTATTGCTTCATGTATTAGTTGTACCTGCTAGAGTATTTTTCATAACTATTGCATACATATGACCATTTATTGCTATTAGCTTGCATATGTTAGATTCGTGCTGTACGTACATACTTGCGATTACCTGCATATGTTATTTACTATTCACTAGTTGGCAACTCACCCCCGTTGTGCCACAATGTTTTGCAGGTTGTTCCCCAGAGTAGTCGAGACAGGCTATTCATCTATCATATCATCTTTTGCTGCGGATACCGCTTCGGCTCATAGTGTGCAGTTTTGTTTAGGTGGGTTTTGCTGTTATCCGATATTGCTTATTGTATATTCGTTGTATCCATATACTCTCCATCTACTATTATCATGTATTGACTTAGAGACTTGATGTGAGGACAATATTGTATATTATTTTGTGACTTGGAGGTGTTTTATGCAGTTTTATTTATATCGTCTTATATTCTTCGCTACGGCGTCGTATATCTGTTATGGTGGTTGTTTTCCGCCTTTGGGTGTGTATTTGGTCCCGTTTGGGGATGCTTTACCTATATTTATGTTGTACCCATTTTTGGGGCTAGTTTTTACAAATGAGTTGCTGCCAAAATTTTAAAGAAAATAAAGTTGGACTTTTAAAGAATTTGTGTTGAGATTTCAAAGGTTTTAAAATTTCTATTATCACTTACTACTTTTGATGGTTTAGATTGCTGGGTTTTCGGCTTTCTTAAATTTCGTTACGCCTGTAGACGTTGCGTAGTTTAAGGGCCGTCACGTGCCAATTTCGGGTCGTGACAGCTGGTCGTGTCGCATTGATATGACCTAGTCTACAATGCCATAAGATGGATTCGTTCATTTCCAGACTACTCCTCTTGTGTGTGTTCTACATACTTTGAACTGTAGTTTGATTTAGAACGTATATGCCATTTCCTAACGTTCCTGATCCAATCAACTCTTGATTCAGGAAAATGTTCACAACATTATCCTCTAATACATAATTATATCCTTCTTTACCTTAATAAAGAAACTGATGTAATGTTGTATATCACGTGTCACATCACATAAAAAAAATTCAATTTTTCGGTATGTAATAACATTCGTTCAGAATCAATGTATTTTCCATTAGGTAATACTGTTAGTTATATGTATGCCCTAGAGGCCATTATTGTATATATGATGTATATTGTAGTGGATGCTTGGACATATATAGGGAGGAATTTCTTGCTTGACATGATAGTATGCTATCTGATTGCTCTTTATCTTAACATGTACACTTATTGTCTCTCTATTACATGTTGGTAAAGCCCTTAGGATGAGTACTTGACTACCAGGATTATGTTGCAGATCATACTAGTGGGGACAGAGTAGTCGTTAAGTACATCCTTCAAATGTTCCTAGTCGTAGGTATATCGAGACAGGGCATCGATATACCAGAGTAGACTAGCGTATAGCTTCTCGACTCATGTAGATGGGCGATGGATGATCCCATATCCATTGGTGTTTGACATCAGAGATAGTATACGGATGCTCAGTGGAGACTGGGTACACTGAACGGACTCGCCAAGAACTCCCAGATGGTATTATACCTCACGTCAGATGGCAGTTCTCTGGTGACACTGGTACAGGTTAGTCTGTAGACCTGAGATCGGCATAGAGTCTTGTGTGATTCCTACTGTGCTTTGATTTCCACCTTACCACGTTCAAGAGAACGTGAAAAACGGTGGCTTTTGGGTACAGTCCCGAATCACATGGAGGCAATGAGCGATAGGAGGGGTTTCGTCTCTCCCGGTATTGGGGGTTGATGTTGCGCTATGCTCGATTGTCTATAACAGGAAGTCCCTGGCCAGGGCTGCTTCAGAGATATACTGGTAAGTGTTATCAGTAGTTTCTCGACCCGTTATGAGCCTAATATCGACACGACTTATCGAGTTACTGGGGTCTGACGTTTACCACCCCTAAACGAGATATACGACATATCAGACAAAAAGACTGGACTGTACGGTAGTATTACTGATTGGATTCGCAGGAATGTGAGCATGCTTTCTTGTTGATCTTCTGATGACTCAATACCCGGGTGGCCGTTACGTTTAACAGACCGCTTGCGGCTTGTGGGTGTTTGATATGATCATCGCCTACTGCCGGCGTATTGACGAGTCTTTAGAGTCCTACACAGAGGTTTCCTGGCTCAAGTGAAACGGAGTAGGAGCACATATGTGATATGTGCGGGACCGAGATTAATAAGATATGTGATATCATATTCTATTCTCGCGATATACGATATCGGTCGGTTATATATATGATATAGCCGGGTTATTAGATCAATTGTTGATTCGATAAATTGATTCATTTGATATTAGTCGATTATATGAAATATAACCAGATTATTAAATAAACAGTTGATTTAATAATTTAATTTATAATTATATATTTGATATATTACATGACATTAACTAGTATTAGCTCACTTAAGATTTCTTTTCTCACTTAGTTTGTGCACATTGTATATATGTGATATATGCAAGTGTACATTATTTTGTGTCATGTTTGATGATACATGCAACTTGGGTGTGTGTAAGACTTACACCATGCTTGGTTTAAATGCTAGGTTTTTATTTATTTTGGTAATTACAAAATGGTGGCATTTTGTCATGGATGAAGCTTGTAGAAGCTTGTAGTTTGCATTGACTAAGTTTACTCTTTTGTTTTGCCTAAGATATTTATTAACCCAACCAATTAAATCTAGCCATGGTTAACTCTCTACAAAGGTTAGTATATAATACTAATTCACCTAGGGTTTCCATTAACTTTTGGATAATGATCAAGAGATATTTCTTCTTCTTCCTCCTCTCAAGCTTTCTAGCTTCAATGGAAAATGGAGAAAATATATGAGAAAATCATTTCTAATGTGAGAAAAATTCCCACTTCATCATCCTCTACCACTTGCCATTTAGTATAGGGTGCTTGCTTCACTAATTCCCAAAATTAGTGAAGAGATGGCTTAGATTAGTGTCTCCTCGACGTAGATCATCTTCGGCCTCGAAGACTTCGATGCAAGCATGTTCATTTCTTCATGGGAGCCTCTCTAGAGTCCGGGACTTCATGATTGCAGCGAAGGGACTACTACACGGAGATAATAAAGTGAAGGATCGGTCTACAAAGGTTGTATTCCTTGTTCACTTTACTTGCAATGTTGTTTGCATTTCATTCCGTCGGATTTCTAGTAAACGATTCTATGTTAGGGTTAGCTAGAACGACTAAAATTTTAATATGGCATGGAAGATGCCCCCCGAACCTTGCTGCAGTGCTAGACAATGCTTCAGTAGTATCAGAGTCATGCTAGAAAATTAGACGGATTTTGTTAAGATTACGAAACCGAAAATACTCCGAAACTTGCAACGCAAAACCCTAGTTTCTGTCGATTTTAAAAAGCCCTCAAAAAAAATTTCAAACAGTTGCAGAATGATAAATGAGATACATAATGAACACTGTACAAAATTCACCCTCTTCCATCGGAATTTGGCCGACCACAGGGGCAGAAAATCCGGCCTGCTCGAATTTTTTGGGGAGTTAGGGGTTGGGTTTTGGGTGGTGTTCCAATCTCTGGGGTTTGGTGTTTCAGGTGTTGTTTGTTTTTTCTAAGTTTGCATGAGATGTGATCTTACACTATAAGCAATTCGGAGTGTTTCGTATTCGTAGTTTTTACATTGTATCGGATATTCGTATGTTGTCTAGGCGAAATTAAAAAGTTCGATCGAATGTCAAAAACCTAATTTTCCAAGTTTAACGTATTCGGAAAAACATGCAAGTAATTCTGTGAACCCTCTAGAAGAATGAAACCCTAACTCGACGTTTTGGATCGCGGAACCACGGTCATACCCTAGGGTTTGCCGCAGTTCTGTGGCGACATGAGTGAGTCTTGGGTCTGCCCTTCTACGGCTGGTGCATAGGTACTGTGGCATATTCTGGGTATTATTAAACTGTGCTCAAGTGTTGAGCTCTCGGGGAATTGTGGGACTTTGATGATTCAATCAAAAAGTTTAACGTCGTCCGGGTATCATGTGATGGGATACAATACTTGGAATCCACAAATGTAGTTATGAGATAACTAGTTTGAATTTTATAAATCTAGCAGTTTAGTCTCATTTGATCGGTTGCCACGGGATTTTGATGTGATCAAAAGTCCATCGCAATCACGTAGCGTATGCGGATACTCGCCGGGTAACCTTACTAGATAGTCACGCCCTATATCCCCGACCAAGTGACTGTAGGAGAACCCCGTCGCCAAAAACATCTGTTCGGGTGCTCGCGGCAGTGGTGTTCCGCCTTAGTTCACTTCGTCGACGGCATCGGGCGGTACGGCCGTCTGCTAAAGTTTCCGACGAGTATTCGATCAAGTTGTCGGAAATCTTGTTCAATTGCCCGACTTGATATTGAAAAGAGTTTACGAGATCGAGACTAAAATGCGGGGTTTATAATTTTTAGGCATGTGATGTCTAAGGAATTCATTTGGTTAGGCATGAAATCCAATATATGTGATGCATTGGGTTTATGATGTCTATGGTGGTTGCGGATTCCAACTGTTGTAGTTTTTCACTTTTTTTCTGCGACCGTAAGTGTAATATGTAGTGTATCGCCGGTTTCATTGCTGTATGTCAACGACAATTAGGATACACATATTTACTTACGTTGATGACATGTGATGTTATGTGTTGCTGGGATATGTTATATTGGATCGTCGTGTTTGAATAGCCGAGAGTTTTATATGAGATAAGAGTTTTTTTTATTTTCATTCATGTAAAATTCATTGTATGTAATATTCTTTATTGGGGCACTTCCGGGTTGAGGATGATGTCACCATTGATGTATATTATTTACTTTTCCGCATTATGATAGACCCAAGGCGGGGAGCACAAGTAACCGGGTTCTAGGGTCCAGTGGGAGACCATCTCGAGGAGTCGAGACCGGGTCTCCTAACTCTAGAATTGGTAGGGTTGCTTGCCGCTCTCGTAGGGGCCTAGGGATGTGGGTTTGGCTATTCATCACGACCGTGGAATCCCTATTTTATACAGGCTTAATTTAAAACACAGAAATCCTAGTATATCCAATATTTCATATGTTATCTTCTGCTGCTCTGTGATGTGATCACTGTGAAATGTTCTGAGACGAATGCTTATATTATATACATACATATATATATATATAAAGCTGCTTTCGTTTCATATGTGATGCTTGGGAAGCATTTATGATGGGACTTCATTAATGAGATTAATGAAATAAAAGAAACCTAAAAGATATTGTAGAAACTTGTTTTAAAAACTGGTAGCTCTAGTTCTTGCTTTGCATAGCGGTATTCCTTGTAGAAAATCCATCACCTTATTCGATAAGGAAAGAGCCGAGATCCCTTCACCGGGAGTGACCTCTTTAGCAAAACTAGCAGATGCTACAACCCATTCGGTTTGTCTTTTGATTGCTTCTATAGTTTTTGCTTTGCATATTGGTATTTGTGAAATATCCTGCACCTCATTCGATGAGGAAAGAGCCGAGATCCCTTCACCGGGAGTGACCTCTTTAGTAAAACTAGTAAAAGCGTCAAAAACACTCCTTTGCAAAATCACTCGATTCTACGATGATATCAAGTTCATTACGCAAAAGGTTTTCTTAAAAACTTGTCGTATCCCTCCGTCATTTCAGATAAGTGCTACTTAGTATTCGTGCTACGTTTGTTGACCTCCGTCAAGGCGTAGTGTGCGGTAGCTAACTAGTGCTTATCTACTAAAACATGAGATGTGATTGGATTAGGGTACTCGTGCGGCCTTGTTGACCTCCGTCAAGGGTCGTGCGGGTAGGTTTAATTCAATCATGAAATGTACGGCTAGAACTTGACTAGCAGCCTATGGTTTGTTAACCTCCGCCAAGGTCATAGGACGCTAGGGACAAAATATTATTGGGAATTTCAAGTGTTGAAATTTGCAATGAGATTGCATACCTTCTATGAGATAGTTAGATCCCGATACCCACTACGAGTAAGAGTTACTCCTGAAAGAATTTTACACATTACAATTAGCCGATCAAGTAGGTGTCTAGAAAGGTGTTAACGGGGTTACGCCCTTGGGAAAATGAGGTTTATTTTAATTAGGTCCATGCGAAAGCGCGGGGAACCTCCTTCAAAGTACTGGTACTGGCCTGGCTGAAAGGTTGGCGAAATTGCAGGGTGTAATTAATCCCGGCTAGTCTTTCCTTTTAGGGTTTGAAGGAAGATTTGACTAAAACAGTGGGAGCCATCCTGATTAGATAAAATAATAGCCAATCTAATCTTGCAAGAGCATACGCTGATTGTTTTCTTCCTCTCTCTCCAGGTAGCGACCATGTCATGTCTTAATCAAGATAATAATATGAATGTATTGACCGAACCCGCTTCTTATACTGTGCTAGGGAACGTTGGTCCCGCTCCAACTTATAATTGTTATAAGACCGAGCAGGAAATAGGGGAATGCCACGATTCCCGTTCCACCCAAACGAAGAAAGTGCATGCTGATGCATCTTCTTCGGGTATGTTCATTACCGAGAACTGTTTTTCAGTATCCTCTATGTCCTGGGTATGTGATACCGGATCGGGATCCCGCAAATGTAAGATGTTACATGGGCTACAGATCGGTAGAGAACTGAGAGTGGGTGATAAGTTTTAAGAGTTAGAAATGGTGCAAGTGTTGCAGCCAAAGCAGTTGGCAGTTATCACCCTATATTTCCAAATACATTGATTCTGAACGAATGTTATTAGATACCGAACCTGATATACAATATCATATCAGTCCTTTTATTTAGTAAAGAAGGATATAATTTTGTATTGTTGGATAATATTTTGAACATTTTCCTATATCAAGTGTTGATCGGTTCAGGCACATTATATAATGACATATATGTTCTAAATCAAACTACAGTTCTTAACGTACAGAACACACACAAGAGGAAGAGTTCAGAATTGAATGAATCCTTCTTGAGGCATTGTAGACTAGGTCATATCAATGCGACCCGACTATCCAAGATACATAAAGATGCATATTTAAATCAGTTTGAATTTACATCTTGTGAAACTTGCCAGTCATGTCACAAAGATAAGATGACCATAGCTCCGTTTATTGGAAACAGAGAAAGATTTAGTAAACTCTTGGGATTGATACATGATGATGTATGTAGGTCCGCTGTCTACACATGCTAGGACTGGTTCTTTGTACTTCATTACATTCACTGATGATCTCTCAAGATTCGAATATATGTTCCTGTTGAAACACAAGTCTGAACCTTTTGAGAAATTCAAAGAATATAAGTTAGAAGTAGATAACCAAAACGGGTATAAGTATTATGTCCTTTGATGTGATCAGGGAGGAGAATACTTGAGCACAGAATTCCTGGAACTAAAGGAGAATGAGATTCTCTCTCAGCATTACTCATCCGTATACACCACAGCACGTAGGTGTATCGGGATGGAGCAATCGCACCCTATTAGATATGGTGCGCTCTATGATGAGTATTACTGAGTTACATATTTCCTTTTGGGGGATATGCACTTGTGAAGCTGCATACCTATTGAATAGGGTTTCAACCAAATCAAGCGCCTACCACTCCATATGCGATATAGTAGGGGAAGAGCCCATCTCTTAAGAAAGTTAAGATTTGGGGTTGTCCGGCCTATGTCTAAAAACAAAATCCGGAAAAGATCGAAGCAAGATCAGTTCTGTGGAACTTTGTTGGATATCCCAAGCATACGCAAGGGAATATCTTCTACCACACCGAGGAACAAAAGGTGTTTTGTTTCTCAGCATGCCACCTTTTTAAAAAAAGGAATTTCTTGTGAAGAAATTAGTGGCCATAAGGTAGAACTGGAAGGAGTTCCAGCTATACAAACTGCAGCTGATGATTTGGTAGAACCGAAGGATTCAATAGTTCCCGACGAACCTCAGCCTCTCTGCCGATCTGGTAGGGTTTCTCATCTGCCTGAAAGATACTTCGGTTTTCTCAATAACAGTGGGGAGCGAGGATTGCATCATGAGATGATGACCCAACTAGTTTCGAGCAGGCCATCAGGAGTGGGGACTCTGTGAGAATGGCTGGATGCTATGCGATCTGTGTACACCAACAAAGTATGGACTTTGGTTGCTTTATCTGAAGGGGTAAATCCCCATCAGGAGCAAGTATATCTTGAGAAGATTACTTGGTGTAGATGGAAAAGTTGAGACTTTCAAAGCTAGATTTGTTGTAAAAGGTTTTCGTCATCGACCAGGTGTGGATTATGATGAAACCTTTTCTAGTACCTATGCTTAAGTTCATCCAGATCCTATTTGCCATTGCTACATACCATAACTACGATATCTAGCGGTTGGGTGTCATGACTGCTTTTCTAAATATTGATTTAGAAGAGAGCGTCTATAAGTACACGGCCAGAGGGCTTCGTAGATAGTGGGAGCGGCGGAAACGTGTGCAAGTTTCTTTATGGGTTAAAGCAGGCATCGCGAAGTTAGAACATCTGTTTTGATGTGGTAGTCAAAGTATTTGACTTCATCAAAATGGTAGATGAATCTTGTATATACAAAAGGGTAGTAGGGAGTATGGTGGTGATCCTCGTATTGTACGTGGTGACATACTCTTGATAGGAAAGGAGTTTCCTATGCTACACTCGGTCAATCTCCTCTTATCACAAGGATTCTCCATATAGGATCAAGGTGATACCTCCTAAATCCTGGATTTTGGATCTATGAGATAGATCTAAGTGGATGTTAGGATTCTCATTAGGTGTAGTGAGATGGTATAAATCGATCTTGGGGAGAATCACTGGATAGCTTCCAGGGTGGTAAGGTTGACTGAATGCCAGTCACAGGCATTGTCTTCACCCTCAGTAGAGGGACAGTATGTTGGATGAGTTCCAAGCTAGATACCGTGACAAACTAGACGATAAAGGCTGGATACATCGCTACCAAGGATGCTACAAAAGAGGCAGTCTGGATGTATATTAGTTCATGAGATGAACTTCGTTCCTACCATTGTGTGACAATGGAGTTGTGGCTTTGCCAAGGAACCCCCGTCCCATCAGTTATCCAGACATATTCTGAGGCAGTATCACCTGATCATGGAGATGGATGATCTCCAGGGAGATCGATTATATGAGAGTAGACTTAGAGGTTAACACGGCGGATCCACTCACAAAGGCCTTTTCCCAAAAGAGACTTTTATGGGATGGTTGTGTATGAAATACTACAACCACTGCTGATTGTTGGGTATTGGATACTACGACAGATGGCGCTAGTGAAAGTGGGAGAATGTTGGTTATATGTATACCCTAGAGGCCATTACTGTACATAAGATGTATATTGTAATGGATGCTTGGACATATATAGGGAGGACTTTCTTGCTCGACATGATTGTATGCTATCGGGTTGCTCTTTATCTTAACATGTACACTTATTGTCTCCCTATTACATGTTGGTAAAGACCTTAGGATGAGTACTTGACTACCAGGATTATGATGCAGATCATACTAGTGGGGACAGAGTAGTCGTTAAGTACATCCTTCAAATGTTCCTAGTCATAGGTCTATCGAGACAGGGCATCGATATACCAGAGTAGACTAATGTATAGCTTCTCGAACCATGTAGATGGGCGATGGATGATCCCATATCCATTGGTGTTTGACATCAGAGATAGTATACGGGTGCTCAGTGGAGACTAGGTACACTTAACGGACTCACCAAGAACTCCCAGATGGTATTATACCTCACGTCAGATAGCAGTTCTCTGGAGAAATTGGTACAGGTTAGTCTGTAGACCCGAGATCGTCATAGAGTTTTATATGATTCCCACTGTGTTTTTATTTCCACCTTAGCACGTTGAAGAGAACGTGCAAAACGGTGGCTTTTGGGTACAGTCCCGAATCACATGGAGGCAATGAGCGATAGGAGGGGTTTCATCTCTCCCGGTATTGGGGGTTGATGTTGCGCTGTGCTCGATTGGCTATAACAGGAAGTCCCTAGCCAGGGCTACTTCAGAGATATACTGGTAGGTGTTATCAGTAGTTTCTTGACCCGTTATGAGCCTAATATCGACACGACTTATCGAGTTACTGGGGTCTGACGTTTACCACCCATAGACGAGATATGCTACATATAAGACGAAGAGACCGGACTGTATGGTAGTGTTACTGATTGGAAGAAGTATGAGCAGGCTTGCTTGTTGATCTTCTGATCTCTCAATATCTGGGTGGCCGTTACGTTTAGCAGACCGCTTGCGGCTTGTGGGTGTTTGATATTATCATCGCCTACTGCCGGCATATTGACGAGTCTTTAGAATCCTACACAGATGTTTCCTGGCTCAAGCGAAACGGAGTAGGAGAACATATGTGATATGTGCGGGACCGAGATTAATACGATATGTGATACCGTATTCTATTCTCGCGATATACGATGTCGGTCGGTTATATATATGATATAGCCGAGTTATCGGATCAAGTGTTGATTCGATAAGTTGATTCGTTTGATATTAGTCAGTTATATGAAATATAACCGGGTTATTAAATCAAGATTTGATTTAATAATTTAATGTATAATTATATATTTGATATATTACATGACATTAACTAGTATTAGCTCACTTAAGATTTCTTTTCTCACTTAGTTTGTGCGCATTGTATATATGTGATATATGTAAGTGTACATTATTTTGTGTCATGTTTGGTGATACATGCAACTTGGGTGTGTGTATGACTTACACCATGCTTGGTTTAATTGCTAGGGTTTTATTTATTTTGGTAATTACAAAATGGTGGCATTTTGTTATGGATGAAGCTTGTAGAAGCTTGTAGTTTGCATTGACCAAGTCCACTCTTTTGTTTTGCCTAAGATATTTATTAACCCAACCAATTAAACCTAGCCATAGTTAACTCTCTACAAAGATTATTATATGATACTAACTCACCTAAGGTTGCCATTATCTTTTGGATAATGATCAAGAGATATTTCTTCTTCTTCTTCCTTTCAAGCTTTCTAGCTTCAATGGAAAATGGAGAAAATATGTGAGAAAATCATTTCTAATGTGAGCAAAATTCCCACTTCATCATCCTCTACTACTTTCCATTTAGTATAGGGTGTTTGCTTCACTAATTCCCAAAATTAGTGAAGAGATAGCTTGGGTTAGTGTCTCCTCAACATAGATCATCTTCGGCCTCGAAGACTTCGATGCAAGCATGTTCATTTCTTCATGGGAGCCTCTTTAGAGTCCGGGACTTCATGATCACAGCGAAGGGACTACTACATAGAGCTAATGAAGTGAAGGACCGGTCTACAAAGGTTGTATTCCTTGTTCACTTTACTTGCAAAGTTGTTTGCATTTCATTCTCTCGGATTTCTAGTAAACGATTCTATGTTAGGGTTAGCTAGAACGGCTAAAATTTTAATATGGCATGGAAGATGCCCCCGAACCTTGCTGCCTTGCTAGGAAACCCTTCAAATACAAGGTGATATTTTCCAACTGATTTGGCTGCAACGATTGCACCATTCTCTAACACTTAGAGAAATATCACCCAATCTCAGTTCTCTACCTTTCTACAGCCCATGTAACAGATTACATATTTGGGATCCTAATCCGGTATCTCATACCTTGGACGTAGAGGATATTGAGAAATAGCTCTCTGTAATGAACACACCCGAAGAAGATGCATCAACATGCACTTTCTTCGATTGGGTGGTATGAGAATCCGGATATTCCCTTATTGCCTGTCAGACTTATAACAATTATATGAAAGAACGGAACCAACGTTCCCCAGCTCAGTGTAATAAGCAGGTTCGGTCAATGCATCCATATTATTATCTTGATTAAGGCATGATATGGTCGCTACCAGGACAGAGAGAGAAGAAAACACTCAGCGTATGCTCTTGCAAGATTAGATTGGTTATTATTTTATATAATCAGGATGGCTCCCACTGTTTTTATCAAATCTTCTTCAAACCCTAAAAGGTAAGACTAGCCAGGATTAATTACACCCTACAAGTTCGCCAATCTTTCGGCTAGGCCTGTATCGGTACTTTGAGGGAGATTCCCCGTGCTTTCGCACGGACCTAATTAAAATAAACCTCGTTTTCCCAGGAGCGTAACTCCGTTAACACCTTTCTAGACACCTACTTGATCAGCTAATTGTAATGTGTAGAACCTTCTTAAGAGTAACTCTTACTCGCAGTGGGTATCGGGATCCAACTATCTCATAGAAGGTATGCAATCTCATTGCAAATTTCAACTCTTGAAATTCCCGATAATACTTTACTCCTAGCGTCCTATGACCTTGATGCAGGCCAATAAACCATAGTCCGCTAGTCAAGTTCAACCCGTACATTTCATGATTGAATTAAACCCACCCGCACGACCCTTGACGCAGGCCAACAAAGTCGCACGACTACCCTACTCCAATCACATCGTATGCAGCGGATAAGCACTAAATAGCTACTGCACACTACGCCTTGACGCAGGCCAACAAACGTAACATGAATACTAAATACTACTTATCTGAAATGACATAGGGCTACGACAGGTTTTTAAGAAAACCCTTTGCGTAATAAACTTGATATTGTTGTAGAATCGAATGATTTTGAAAATGAGTGTTTTTTAGGGTTTTACTAGTTTCGCTAAAGAGGTCACTCCCGGTGAAGGGATCTCGGCTCTTTCCTTATCAAATAAGGTGCATGATATTTCACAAATACCACTATGCAAAATAAGAACTAGAAAAGCAATCAAAATACAAAACCGAGTGGGTTGTAGTATCTGCTAGTTTCGCTAAAGAGGTCACTCCCGGTGAAGGGATCTCGGCTCTTTCCTTATCAAATAAGGTGCTGGATATTCTACAAGGAATATGCTATGCAAAGCAAAAACTAGAGCTACCAGTTTTTAAAACAAGTTTCTACAATATCTTTAGATTTCTTTTATTTCATTAATCTCATTAATGAATTCCCATCAATTATGCTTCCTAAGCATCACAGAAGAAACGAAAACAGCAATATTTATTATATATCATATATATAATATAAGCATTCATCTCAGAATATCAAGTGATCACATCACAGAATATCAGCAGTAGAAGAATACATATGAAATATTGGATATACTAGGAATTCCGTGTTTTAAATTAAGCCAGTAAAAAACACGGATTCCACGGTTGTGATGAATAGCCAAACCCACATCCCTAGACCCTTATGAGAGCGGCAAGGAACCCTACCAATTCTAGAGTTAGGGGCGCTCTTCTGTGTAGTAAAACTGTCCGGTAAGCCCCGTGAGCTCGACCCGGTCTCGACTCCTCGAGATGGTCTCCTACTGGACTCTAGAACTCGATTACTTGTGCTCCCTGATTGAAAGAGATTTTTAGATCAAAGATTTTTTTACCGCAATCAAGAACGACGTCGCTTGGTAGCTAGCCGGTGAGTACGGGTCGGTCCATAGGGATGTTGTGTATTTCCTAATTGTTCTAACGAGTTAATTCCAAACGGTGTTGGGATGATTATCACTAAAAAACTAAGTTGATTTAGACTAGGACTAGAATCTTGCTAGGATTAGGTTTAGGTTAAGTTTGGAAATTAAGGATTTCCCACCGCTTTCAATGCCCTAATTTAGATCTCTTTAGGTGTTATGGTAATAATTAATAAACTGGATTAAGACGATCGGGAAGAAACGATGTTTCTTCCTCTAAGTCCTTGTCCGTCCTTTCTTAATTCTTACCCTAACCTCCATGGAAAACATGCACAACCGGTCTTTTAAACTACGGTATCATCATTACCTCATGGGCAGGGTGCCGTAGGGAGCGGTATGTGTATGTATGCATGGAGTCCTATTAATTAATATGTGATGGGCAAGAAAGGGGTGAGAGATTTTCGTCTCTCAAACCTTTCCTATTCCTAACCCTAACAAGTGAGGAACTACTCACTCATTAGGGGATTGAGAAAAGACATGTTTTTATTTGAGCTTTCGATTTAAAAAGACTAACTATCTAAACTACGGCAGATTAATAAAAAGTTCTAATCTAATTTAAACTAGGGCAGATAATAAATCTATACTGGGGCAGAAATAAAAATTAAGAACTAGGGAAATAAAAAGAATCTACTTACTTTATTGATGCTCTCAAAACATTACAAATGATTCTGAATTTTTGATCAATGAAAAGAGGCATACCTCAAAAAGAGGTTTAGGGCTTCTATTTATAGATTCATAGAAACCCTAGGGTTACAATCGATTCACATCTGGATTTACAATTTTACCCCTAAAGAAGACAAGTCAACGCGCCGCCTCACATCACAGATTTTTTTGCACCGATACGGGCGCACCATAGCTGCGGAACCGCGGCCAAAACCCATGTTTGGCCGTGGATCCGCGGCCATATAGAAGGCTTGATGGCTCAGTTTTCTATGTCTTCGGTATGTTGCTATATTCTTCTGTTTTCCTCAGTTGGTTCTTCAGAATGTCTTCTAGTTCTCTTCCAGATTTCCGCAGTGAAAAATGTAGTGGACTTTACCATTCGCTTCGTGTCGAAGTCTTGAACCTTGCGCTGCCTTTGTACTTTGTGAACTTGTTTATTGATCTTCGTTTATTCTCCAAACTGTAGGCTTGATCAAGATTCGTCCATTTGTTGGTCGCAGTCTCACTTTTGTATCGTCTTTTCATCTTTTTCACTATTTTTGTTCCGAGAACCTGTAACCTGCAACTATGTAGCAGACATGGATCAAAAGCCCCTGTTTATTTGTAAAATGACTAAGAATGGAGAATATAATAATGCAAAATTATGATATGAACAAATACCCCCAAACTTATCTTTTGCTCGTCCTCGAGCAAACCTAGTCCTATTCTTGAAAAAGACCTAGCCTCACTTTCGCAGGGAAACGTGATTGCACTGAGCTCGTGCAACAAGTCATTAAACCTCTAGGTGTCCCTAGTAGGAGGAGTGTTGTATCCTAAGGGTTTTCAGTGGATACTACCCACAAAATCCTATCAATTCGGCCTATTGACTTTTATTCTCTAATTAGGTTTTCTAACAAGAACTCTATTATCTTCAACTTAGAAATTATCCACCCGTATTTTTCACGCTTCCTTATTATTTAACTTAAGATTATATATGTTCTTGTAAATTTACTTAGCTTTTAGCATCTTTTAAGTTTTCCTTCTAGGGTTCTATCTCAACTTAGGAATTTTTATCTTCTCTATTAAAGATATAAGTCCTATTTTTCATTCATATCTCTTATCTAAACCCCAATCACATACCCCTACGTGTGTATATATATCACCCCTACACTTGGAAATTCAAATCAAGCTATTATACTCTTGTCCATCGTCCAAAGTACTTTTCAATTGGTGAATTTTTAGATGAAATTGCTCACACATTCTTCATGCGACCGTTAATACTTCTTAAGGTACCAACGACCGATTACAAAATTTGTTTACACATTAAAGCGTAATTCCTAGTCTTGTAATCCCTAAGGCTTTTAGCAGTAACTCCCAAACTAGTTGGTCTAAGGCACTAGGTGATGAAGCACCCTTTTTATTAATGCAGCTTTAAGTAATTACAAAAACCAGTGTTCATTTTTTTATCTCTTTATTCACACTTGTATTTTTATTTATTTTTTCGTACTAAGGACTTTAGACAAGAGCATTTCAAGGTCTCTTCTACTATTCTAAGTTTCAAGGTTCGTGTTTGTGCAATTTATAGGATATATATTTTCAGAATCTAGACTTAAGCTTAGGAATTATTTTTCAAACTTATACTTTAATAAAAATATCAATACTTTTCCCTTATTTTAACTTAGCCCAAGAAGTCAACTCGAAATTTGCCTATTTCTAAATAAACTACAAAGACATATACTTTCTACCGTTAAATTTTAATAAAGGTTATTTTTAGGGTTTTTAATTTACTAAGTCTAAGATCTAATTGTTTCTAGCTAGTTAACATTTTTGTCAAACTCAAGTCAATTAAGGCCAAAATTGAATGTTTTAATTTTTATAATTTTTCAAATTTTTCAGTTTTTATTTGATTTTTATATTTTTCTAATTTTTTTTTCAATTTCTCAAATTTTTTTTATTTTTATATAAGGATGCAATGCAGAATTTAAACATGCAAAAGAAAAAGAAAAATATATACAAAAATTTAAAAAAATATGCCATGCAAAAGATAACTATATACAACCACCATCTCCCCCAAACTTATCCAAAGCAGTGCCCTCACTGCTCAGCCCCACGCCGCGCTCGCGAGCGTGAACGTGAACGCTCCTCCCTAGCGAGCAGGGTTTGAATCCCCCGCTCTATCTCCGTCAACCGACGGTCGTGCTACCTCGCTGTCACCCTAAATTGCTCTCTCAACTCATCAATGCCCCTAACTGCTCTCCGCATCAATTGTGCATGTTCTGGGGGGTCATTTCTCCTTCGCTCGCGGCCGAGCTAGAGCTAGGTGTTCGGGCGAATACATTCTCCGCCGGTTCGGTTCTAGACCACACATCTGTCAATCGAGAATATGACGTAGTAACACCCTCAATAAGAGGTCTGACCGGAATGCCCCCATGCATATAAAATTCGAACTCCTCCACGGGGAGGAAATATCGACATAGTTGTGTAACCAGCATAGGACAAGGGTAATTTGCGGCTCGTTTTCCCGCACCTAAAGAGTTTAGCAATACTGTGCACATGTCGAAATAGGGGTTTTTTGTCATAAGAGTATGCACAATATGCAAGGAGGGTGTAAAAAATGTTGTGTTATGAGAGCTACCGAAAATATTATTTTGTGCCCACTGGCACACAGTCAAAACATTCACGAAAAGGGTTCTCGGTTGGATACCCTTACGCGGCTCCCTTGAGCAATCGTTGCCCATCAAGGGCATGTAATCCCCAAATTGCAAGGGTTGGTCAGGTGCGGGTATGCGAGGGATTAGTGTGACTTCGTGTATAACCCTATCAATGACAATTTCTCGATCACCCCATTGCAACTTAATAAACCCAAATTGGTTGAGGCACGCATCCTCCTCCATACACTCGTAAAAACGAGTGACTAAATCCGGCAATGCATACGCATTGGGGTGATTATAAATCAGAAAGTTCCAACCCCTACGCGTGATTTCGTTCGCAAAATAACTACCGTACACCTCATGTGAAAAAACTTGCGAAAAATTGCGTTCAAGCTGCATACTGTGTGCCATTGGTGTTCTACAGATCTAAAAATTGAAAAACAGAGAGGGTTTTGGTCAGATCGTACCTCCCCTGAAATTTCAGGGGGTGAAGACAGCAGGCGGCGAAGGTTGCACGGCGGGAGTGGGGGTCACACGGCGGTTCCGCGGCGGATAAGCGGCGGTGCGAGGGGATTTCTCTGCAGAAGAAAGGTGGCGGCGCTAGGGTTTTGTAGAGATGAAAGTTAGCGTTTAGAAAGACAGAAAGGTCGGGGTCCTTTAAATAGGGGGAAATGATGGATATTTGCAAATAAACCCCTCTAAAAAGTGGAATTTATTTGTAAATAAAAATATTATATATTTATTTAATCTGCAAATTTACAAAAATGTCCAAAAAATTTTATTTTCCAAATTTTTTTTTGTTTTTTTATTTTATTTTGTGTTTATATATTTACAAATGATACACACCCCCAAACTTGTGTGAAACAAAGTTTTGGCAAGATGATCAAAAAATTTGGGGTAGAATGGAGGAAGATCAATCAATGTAAATCGGCTCCTGCAAAAACAGTAGCTCCTCCGACGGGTCTGCAGTGAGGAACGATTTGAGTCGATGTCCGTTCACTTTAAACAAAGTACCGTCCTCCGGGTTTTCTAGGTCCACCGCACCATGCGGATATACGGTGCGTACCAAAAACGACCCTCTCTACCTAGATTTGAGCTTTCCACGGTGAAAGTGTAACCGAATGTCATAAAGCAAAACCTGTTGGCCAGATTTAAAAGTTTTGCGCATAAGGTGTTTGTCATGGAACACCTTCGTTCGGTTTTTAACAATGACAGTATTATGATAAGCCTCATCCCGCAGCTCTTCTAGTTCATTTAATTGCAGCTTTCGATTGCTGCCCGCATCTCCCAGTGATAAGTTCAACTCCTTAATCGCCCAAAATGCCTTGTGCTCAATTTCAACTGGGAGGTGGCAAGCCTTCCCATAAACAAGCCGGTATGGAGACATACCAAGATCGGTCTTGTATGCAGTACGGAAAGCCTATAGTGCATCAATCAATTTGTGTGACCAATCTTTACGGTTTTTAGAAACCGTTTTCTCCAGAATTTGTTTAATTTGCCGATTCGAAACCCCGGCCTGCCCACATGTTTGGGGATGGTATGGTGTTGACAATTTGTGAGTAATGGAATATTTGTGCATTAAGGACTCAAAAATCCTATTATAGAAGTGAGATCCATTATCACTTAAAATTTCTTGAGGGTGCCCAAACCGAGAAAAGATATTTTCTTTAAGAAAACGAACGACAACTTTGTTGTCATTCGTTCGGCTAGGCACAGCCTCGACCCATTTGTTGGGGCCTCGACCCTTTTGACACATAGTCAACAGCCAAAAGAATATACACATTCCCAAAGGAATTGGGAAATGGTCCCATGAAGTCTATTCCCCAAACATCAAAAATATCTACAACCAAAATTGGTTGGAGCGGCATTTCATTTCTCCACGATATCCGGCCCAAGTGTTGGCACCGGGAGCATGTCTTGCAGTATTCATATGCATCTTTAAAGAGTCGTGGCCAGTAGAAACCACACTGCAAGATTTTCTCGGCTGTCTTCTTGGGGACAAAGTGCCCGCCACACGCTTGATCGTGGCAAAAAGACAGCACACTCTTAAACTCATTTTCAGGTACACACCGACGAATGATTTGGTCAGAACAGTATTTAAAGAGATACGGCTCATCCCAGTAAAAGTGTTTTACTTGGGACAAGAATCGGAGTTTATCCTGTTTCAACCAATCTTTAGGTATCAAGCCGGTGGCCAAGTAGTTTACTATATCAGCGAACCATGGTTCGCATGACACGGTTAAGAGTTGCTCATCGGGGAAAACATCTTTAATTGGAATTTCAAGTGTGGGCGAAGAAGGAAGTCGTGAAAGGTGATCGGCCACTACATTTTCACATCCTCTTTTATCCCTTATAACAAGGTCAAACTCTTGTAGCAAGAGGATCCAACGTATTAACCGCGATTTAGCATCCTTCTTCGCAAAAAGGTGGCGAAGAGCTGAATGGTCCGTGTACACAATCACAGGAGAGCCGATTAAATAAGGCCGGAATTTTTCAAGTGCAAACACAACGGCTAAAAAATCTTTTTCTGTTGTTGTGTAGTTCAGTTGGGCCTCATTTAATGTTCGGCTAGCGTAATAAATTAAGTGCGGTATCTTATTAATGTGCTGTCCAAGAACAACACCGATAGCGAAATCAGATGCATCGCACATAATTCGAATGGATGCGTCCAGTCGGGAGATGAAAGAATGGGCGCAGAAATGAGTGAATGTTTCAATGACTCGAATGCTTCCATGTAAGTTGAGTCAAAATCAAATGTTGTGTCCTTGGCCAATAAGAGAGCCAAGGGTCTAGCTATCTTGCTAAAATCCTTGATGAAACGTCTATAAAAACCGTCATGGCCAAGGAAGGCTCGGATGTCTTTGACGCATTTAGGAGGAGGAAGATTGGAAATGACTTCAATCTTGGCTTTATCTACCTCTATGCCATTTTGCGAGATGACATGTCCTAAGACAATACCCTCTCGTACCATAAAGTGGCACTTCTCCCAATTTAAAGTGAGGTTCTTATCCCTACAGCGGATAAGAACTGCGTCAAGGTGTAGCAAACACTCGTCGAAGGAGTCACCGAAAATGGAGAAATCATCCATAAAGATCTCCAAAAAAATTTCAACCATGTCTGAAAAGATCCCCATCATACACCGCTGAAATGTAGCGGGTGCATTGCATAACCCAAAGGGCATTGGACGGTAAGCGAAAGTACCGAAAGGACAAGTAAATGTGGACTTGTCTTGATCCTTTTCGGTGATGGGGACTTGATTATAGCCGGAATAGCCGTCCAAAAAGCAATAAAATTCATGCCCAGCCAATCGTTCTAGCATTTGGTCAATGAAAGGTAAAGGAAAGTGGTCTTTTCTTGTCGCGGCATTGAGTTTTCTATAGTCGATGCAAACTCGCCACCCAGTTTGGGTGCGAGTAGGTATTAACTCATTTGCCTCATTGGTTATGACCGTAATGCCCGATTTCTTTGGGACAACATGAATGGGGCTAACCCACTGACTATCAGAGATAGGGTAAATGGTACCACTATCAAGACATTTTACAATCTCCTTCTTGACAGCCTCTTTCATTATGGGGTTGAGTCGTCTTTGTGGATCCCTTACTGGCTTGGCATTATCCATCATGTGTATATGATGTTCAACTATGAGGGGACTAATCCCCTTGATGTCTGCCATAGTCCAGCCAAAAGCTTGCCGGTTGTTTTGTAAGACCACTAAAAGGGCTTTCTCTTGCTCGAGAGCTAGAGAGGCCGATATGATAACGGGAAAGGTCTCATTCTCACCTAGGTAAACATATTTAATGTGAGACGGCAAAAGCTTTAGTTCGAGTTTAGGAGGTGAAACAATTGAAGGTAACATTGGTGAAACTGTTTCAAACTCGAAGGATTCCATCAACGGTTCAAATCGAGTGTACGCAACCGAGTCGGATAGTTCAACTAACTCATCCGAAAAATCAAAAGACTCAAACTCGGGTGGTGAGTCTTCAAAATCGTCCAAAAAGATGAAACACTCGTAATCGTTTTCCGGCGTGAAAGCTGTGTCAGATTCTAGGAGGAACGCACTAGAGGCGTCAATACTGCTGTGATCGAATAGAAATTTTTCGAGCTCACAGTCCTCTTGTGTGATCTCATGGATCGAGCAAACATCAAGTATACTAGCATTAGGCTCGGAGGGCTGATTTCCCAACTTAAAAATGTTGAGTTCAAATATCATATTGCCAAAAGATAGGTTCATCGAACCATTACGACAATTGATCACCGCATTGGAAGTCGCAAAGAATGGTCGACCAAGTATCACCGGAATTTGACTCCGGGGGTTAGCTACAGGTTGTGTATCCATAACAATGAAGTCAACGGGGAAAATGAAGTCCCCTACTTTAATTAACACATCCTCTAACTCACCCCTAGGATGGGTGATGGATCGGTCGGCCATTTGGAGAGTACAATGAGTGGGTTTAACCTCTCCAATGCCTAATTGTTCGTACACTAAATAGGGTAGCAAATTGACACTAGCACCAAGATCTAATAGTGCTCTATTGATGTTCTTGTCCCCAATTGTTATCGAAATTGTAGGACAGCCGGGGTCCTTATGTTTTTGGGGTAAAGATTGGACAAGAGCATCGCTAACAGCACTAGACACGAAAACTTTCTTTGGTACTTGTGACTTTCTCTTCTTGGTGAATAAGTCCTTTAAAATTTTCGCGTAAGAAGGGACTTGTTGGATTGCATCCAAGAGAGGTATGTTTATGCTAACCTGTTTGAACAACTCTACAATCTTCTCCATTTGTGTAGTTGGTTTATTGGATCTCAACCTGTTTGGAAAAGGAACATTTTGAAAATTTGTTGAGTCCAATTTCTGTGGAGTAGATTGCTGAGTTAGAGCGGATCCCAGTGTTGGTGTGTTCGTGAAGTGAAATGTGGGTCCGTTCAAATTAGAAGAAGTAGAGCCTTGTGAAGAATGAGGAATAGGCTCTAACGACGAAGATGTAAATGAAGAAGAAGAAGAAGAAGATGAAGAAGAAGAACCACCGGCAGGGGTGTTATTATTAATACCCACGTTATTGTGCAACACTTTTCCAGATCTCAACGTGGTCACAGCATTCACATTATGATTTTTCTGTTTATATGCAACATGTGCATTGTTTGCGTGACCGGGATTTGGCAATGGTTGAGATGGAAGCTTTTCCTTTTCTCGCTCGCTCAACGCAGCATTTAGTTGTGCAATTTGGGCCTCAATTGATTTGATGCTTTGATCGTGTGAAGCACTGTTTTGCACCAAAGATTGAATGGAAGTCTCCAACCTTGCTGCGGATTGTGTAGATTGCTTTAGAAACGCATCTAGACTTCTTTCTAGCGAGGTAACCTTATCATTATTCGGTTGAACAAAATTGTTTTGAAGGTAAGAATTGTTAGGCACAAAATTGTTCATTTGGTTTGGGTAAGGTTGTGGTTGGAAAGGTTGCTGGTATTGAGTTTGTGGAGGTGCTTGTTGTTGTGGAGGAGGGGGCCTTTGAAAGTTGGTGTTGCCTTGGAATTATTGATTTTGATTCCAAGAAAAATTTGGGTGACTCCTCCAACCCGGATTATAAGTCGAAGAGTATGGATCACTTCTTTGTCTTTGCTGAAAGGCAGCATTGACGTGATCTTGTCCTTGAGCAGGCGGATTGTAAGGACACTCTTCGGTAAGATGTGATGGATCCGAACAACAAGCGCAAACAATTCGTGGGGGTAAAGCAGGGGCAGGAGAAGGCGATGAGATTTTGGTCTCAATTGCTTCTAGATTTTTAGTAAGTGCGACCATCTCGGCCTTCATTGCAATCGACATATCTAATTGATGTATGCCTGCCCTAGATTGACCAACAGAAGAAGATGGGGTGGTCTTGGTGCTTTCCCACTGAAGTGTTTGTTCAGCAAGATCCTCGAGAAACTGCCAAGCTTCCTCACTAGATTTTGTTAGAAAGTGACGTTGATAAATGGTTTCCAACAACTGCTTAGTTGCTGGGTTCAATCCCTCATATAAAGTTTGGCAAATTTGCTAATTTTCGATACCGTGGTGAGGGCATTGAACAAGTAGGTCTTTAAATCTTTCAAAACACTTCCAAAAGGGTTCGGAAGGAAGCTGGGAAAATTGAATGATCTCATTGCGAATTCTCACGGTCTTGTGATGTGGGTAAAACTTTTTTAGAAAAGCTTTAACAAACTCTTCCCAATTTTTAATTGAGTGTGATGATGTGCTGTATAACCATTTCTCGGCTAGGTCACATAAGGTGAAAGGAATGACCCGTAGCCTTATAGCATCATCAGACAGTTGTGTTGTCTTCATCATTACGCAAACGTTTTGGAATTTGTTTATGAAGATATAGGCACCTTCAGATTCCAATCCGTGAAATTTTGGCAACAGGTTGATGAAGTGGGGTTTGATCTCAAAATTGTCCCTATTTGCCGGTGGGAGTGAAAGACAAGTAGGTAAGGAGGTGCGGATAGGGTAGAAAAGATCCTGGAGCGCGATTCGTTGGGGCGCTTCAACAGGCGGGTGTTGTGGGTTATTCGCACCTAACGGAGGTGAAATCAGTCCCGCCGGTAAGGGGTTGTTAGGATTAAATCCCGACATCTCCTTAGAAGACGAAGAATTTGAAGGTGAAGGTGAGGAAGTGGAAGGAAATTCGACTTCGGAGTCGAAAGCGTCGTCGGTCGGTACCAACGAGACACGGACTAATCGGACGCTAGTGTCCCTAGTCCAACCGGACATACACTAAAGAGGTAGTGTAGTCAAAAAGGTGAAAAACAGAATGTGGGGGTAAGAAAACGCCAATGGAAAGAAAGTGGGTGTAAGTGGGGTGCACGGATTTCTTAGAAACAAGTTGCAAGTTTTTTTTGTAAAAAATTTTCTTTTTTCTTTTTGTGTTTTTTTTATGTGGAGCTTTTTGCAAAAAAGATTTTCGATAAAAGGCTTAGACACACGTTCAATCAATCACAAATGCACAATCAAGCCTAAATCTAAGGTCACCTAGGTCAGCTAGACAGCTCCTAACTGTTCCAAAGGGCAAGAAGTAGGACCTCAAACCGCCTCTTCACCGCCAATTGTGGCCAGGTAAGCACAAGTAGAGAAAGGAGGGATCCGCTCACGAATTACCGTAAGACGGGCCTTTTAAAGTTACCTTTCACTACCTGTCTAGCCTAGGCACCACAAAGTCAGGTTAGGATCAACGGTCGATACCTGCAACTATTCCTTTGTCCTATTGAGCACGAAGTCCTTAGGGCTGAGTCTAATCTTTTTTAATTACTTGATGGTCAATGCAATATGCCTTATGTGATTTTTGGGGTCCAGGGAAGGGTGATGAAATCCCCACCCAATCTGGATTGGTATCAAGCCCCTTAAAGTCAATTTAAATATGCAAAGCAGTAAACACAATCACTTGCAAACAATTTTTTTTTAGCGGCACAAAGAATCCTGCACATGATCAAGTTATTGGAGAAGGGGAGAAATTTTTAGCGCAAAGAATCCTGCAGGAAATTTTTACAGAGGAGATAACAGGGGGTTCAGAGAAGGAGAAAGGAAGCACACAGAAGGGTTCTGGTCTGCTGACATCACCACCGCACCGCGCTTCCGCGGCCAATGTAGCGGTCCTGCGGCGGTTCCACGGTCTGTTAGAAGGTTCGGTTCCAGAGAATTTTTCTTCTTCTATGGTCTGATTTTTCTCTATTGTTCAGATCTAGGGTTTTCTGTTTTGCTCTCTGGATTTTTCCAGATCCGAACTTGTTCGTCGATCCTGCAAAATTCAAACGAAACACCCTTCAAACAAAAACAGGATGATAAAAAAATTTATAATTTTTTTTTTTTCAGTTTTTATGAGTTTTATGATTTTATATTAACCCGAAATTGCAAAAAGAAAATACTACGCCATCCCCGGAAATGGCGCCATTTGATTGAAAGAGATTTTTAGATCAAAGAATTTTTTACCGCAATCAAGAACGGCATCGCTTGGTAGCTAGCCGGTGAGTACGGGTCGGTCCACAGAGATGTTGTGTATTTCATAATTGTTCTAACGAGTTAATTCCTAACGGTGTTGGGATGATTATCACTAAAAAACTAAGTTGATTTAGACTAGGACTAGAATCTTACTAGGGTTAGGTTTAGGTTAAGTTTGGAAATTAAGGATTTCCCGCCGCTTTCAATACCCTAATTTAGATCTCTTTAGGTGTTATGGTAATAATTAATAAAGGAGATTAGGACGATCGGGAAGAAACGATATTTCTTCCTCTAGGTCCTTATCCGTCCTTTCTTAATTCTTACCCTAACCTCCATGGAAAATATGCACAACCGGTCTTTTAAACTACGGTATCACCGTTACCTCATGGGTAGGGTACCGTAGGGAGCGGTATGTATATGTATGCATGGAGTCCTATTAATTAATATGTGATGGGCAAGAAAGGGGTGAGAGATTTTCATCTCTCAAACCTTTCCTATTCCTAACCCTAACAAGTGAGTAACTACTCACTCATTAGGGGATTGAGAAAAGACATGTTTTTATTTGAGTTTTCGATTTAAAAAGACTAACTATCTAAACTACGGCAGATTAATAAAAAGTTCTAATCTAATTTAAACTAGGGCAGATAATAAATCTATACTATGGCAGAAATAAAAATTAAGAACTAGGGCAATAAAAAGAATCTACTTACTTTATTGATGCTCTCAAAACATTACAAATGATTCTGAATTTTTTATCAATGAAAAGAGGCATACCTCAAAAAGAGGTTTAGGGCTTCTATTTATAAATTCATAGACACCCTAGGATTACAATCGATTCACATCTGCATTTACAATTTTACCCCTAAAAAAGACTAGTCAACGCGCCGCCTCACGTCACAGAATTTTTGCACCGATACGGGCGCACCATGGCCGCGGAACCGCGGCCAAAACCCATGTTTAGCCGCGGATCCGTGGCCATATAGAAGGCTTGATGGCTCAGTTTTCTATGTCTTCTGTCTGTTGCTATTTTCTTCTGTTTTCCTCAGTTGGTTCTTCAGAATGTCTTCTAGTTCTCTTCCAGATTTCCACAGTGAATAATGTAGTGGACTTTACCATTCGCTTCGTGTCGAAGTCTTGAACCTTGCGCTGCCTTTGTACTTTGTGAACTTGTTTATTAATCTTCGTTTATTCTCCAAACTGTAGGCTTGATTATGATTCGTCCATTTATTAGTCGTAGTCTTACTTTTGTATCGTCTTTTCATCTTTTTCACTGTTTTTGTTCCGAGAACCTGTAACCTGCAACTATGTAGCAAACATGGATCAAAAGCACCTGTTTATTTGTAAAATGACTAAGGGGAATATAATAATGCAAAATTATGATATGAACACTCCCCTCCTTAGGTCTATCCTAATGCGGAAAAGTAAATAATATACATCAATGGTGAGATCATCCTCAACCCGGAAGTGCCCCAATAAAAGAATATTACATACAAGCTTTTACATAAATGAAAATGAAAAACTCTCATCTCACATAAAAAAAACCCGGCTATTCAAAACACAACGATCCAATATAACATATCACAGCAACACATAACATTGCATGTCATCAACGTAAGTAAATATGCGTATCCCAATTGTCGTTGATGTATAGCAACGAAACCGGCGATACACCACATATTACACTTACGGTTGCAGAAAAGAAAGTGAAAAACTACAACAATTGGAATCTGCAACGACTTTAGACATCATAAACCCAATGTATCACATACTTTGGATTTCATGCCCAACCAAATGATTTCCTTAGACATCACATCCCTAACAATTATAAACCCCACATTTTAGTCTCAATATTGAAAACACTTTTCAATAACCAGTCGGGTAATTCAACAAAATTCCCGATAATCTGATCGAATGCTTGTCGGAAACTTTAGTAGACGACCGCACCCCCGATGACCTTGACGAAGTACACTGAGGCGGAACACCGCGGCCGCGAGTGTTGGGCTTCCCTTGCACCTAGTCTAGGGTTTGGTAGCATCACACATGCCACATTAAAATTTTAGAGAGGTGCCAAGCAAGTGAACCATGAATCATGCTAGAATTTCTAGGGTAACAAGTTTGTTTCATATACAAAGAAGTAAAGAGATAGGGATTACAACCTTTGTAGTTCGTTCCTTCGCTTCATAAGCTCCGTGTTGAGGTCCCTTCGCTGCGATCATCACGAACTCTGACTCTAGAGAGGCTCCATGAAGAGAATGGTGCACCTTGCTTGAAGACTTCACTAATCCAAGATGATCTACCTTGAAGAATCTCAAACCCAAGCTCTTGCTTTACTAATCAAGTATTAGCAAAGAAAACACCCTAATCTAAGTGGCTAGAATATATGAGGATAATGAAGTAGGAATTTTGCTCACTTTTGTTTTCATATTCTCACTTATAAACATCACAAAAGAAAAAGCTAGTGAAGGTTTTCTTCATGAAGCAAGAAGAAGAAGATGAAGAAAAACCATTTGTGATGAATAATGAATTATTGTTGTGGTTACAAATTCAACCATGGGTTAAGAATGAAGGCTTAACCCTTGTAGAGAATAAACTAGGGTAAAGGGTTTGGGTTGGGTTAATAAATATCTATACAAAATATCAAAGGTCAAAGTCAAAGCTTCATGAAACTTCATGAAAGCTTCATCCAAGCTTAACTCTAATCCAAACCCTAACCATGTTTAAACTCCATAAAACATGTTGCATTTGTAACCCTAAATTGTTACAATATTATATATCACATATATAATATATTTTGTAACAAAAGAAAATAATACAATTAACATATATCGCATATATATCAATGTATTATCCCATGAGAAAATGAATCAATAAAGTGAGCTTATATTAGTTAATGTAATGTAATATATCTTATATATAATATACATTAAATTATCGAATCAACTCTTGATCCGATAACCCGGCTATAATACATATAACCGACTAATATAACATGTACCAATTCATCGAATCAGCACTTGATCCGATGACCCGGCTATATCACATATACCCGGCCGATATCTCATATCGCGAGAATAGAATACGGTATCTCATATCGTATTATTTTCGGTCCCGCACATATCACATATGTGCTCCTACTCCGTTTTGCCTGAGCCAGGAAACCTCTGTGTAGGACTCTAAAGAATCGTCAATACGCCGACAGTAGGTGATGATCATATCAAACACCCACAAGATGCAAGCGGTCAGCTAAACGTAACAGCTACCCTGGTATTGAGCGATCAGAAGATCAACAAGCAAGCCTGTACATTCTCCTGCGAATCCAATCAGTAACACTACCGTGCAGTCCAGTCTCTTCGTCTGATATGTCGCATATCTCGCCTAGGGGTGGTAAACGTCAGACCCCAGTAGCTTGATAAGTCGTGTCGATATGAGGTCCAAAACAGTTCGAGAAACTACTGATAACACTTACCAGTAAATCTCAGCAACCCCGGCCAGGGATTTCCAGTTATAGCCAATCGAATACAGCACAACATCAACTCCCTATACCGGGAGAGACGAAACCCCTCCTATCGCTCATTGCCTCCATGTGATTCGGGATTGTACCCAAAAGCCACCATTTTGCACGCCCTCTTGGACGTGGTATGATGGAAACCAAAGCACAGTAGGAATCACACAAGACTCTATGATGATCTCGAGTCTACAGACTAACCTGTACCAGTGTCACCAGAGAACTGCCATCTGACGTGAGGTATAATACCATCTGGGAGTTCTCGGCGAGTCCGTCCAGTATACCCAGTCTCTACTGAGCACCCGTATACTGTCTCTGATGTCAAACACCAATGGATATAGGATCATCCATCGCCCATCTATATGGGTCGAGAAGCATACGCTAGTCTACTCTGGTATATCGATGCCTTGTCTCGATACACCTACGACTAGGAACATTTGAAGGATGTACTTAGCGACTACACTGTCCCCACTAGTATGACCTGCATCATAGTCCTGGTAGTCAAGTACTGATCCTAAGGGCTTTATCAACATGTAACATAGAGACAATCAAAGTACATGTTAAGATACAGAGCAACCAGATAGCATACTATCATGTCGAGCAAGAAAGTCCTCCCTATATATGTCCAAGCATCCACTACAATATACATCGTATGTACAGTAATGGCCTCTAGGGCATACATATCATTAACAATCTCCCACTTGCACTAGGGCCATTTTTTGTGGTATCGCATACCCAACAGTTCACTGTGGTTGAAGTATCTCATACTCAACCATCCCATAAAAGTCTTTACTGGGTGATAGGCCTTTGTGAGTGGATCCGTGCTGTCGTCCTCTGTGTCTACTCTCCTAACCTCGATCTCCCTGGAGATCAACCATCTCCATGATCAGGTGATACTGCCTAAGAATATGCCTGGATCACAGATGGGACGGGGGTTCCTAGGCATAAGCCACAACTCCATTGTCACACAATGATAGGAAGGAAGTTCATCTCATGAACTAAAATATATCCAGACTGTCTCTTTGGTAGTATCCTCGGTAACGATGTATCTTGCCTTTAATCGTCTAGTTTGTCATGGTATCTAGCTTGGAACTCTTCCAACATACCGTCCCTTTATTGAGGCTAAAGACAATGCCTGTGACTGACATTCAGTCGACCTTACCACCCTAGAAGCTATCAAGTGATTCTCCCCAGGATCGATTGATACCATCTCACTACAACTAGTAAGAATCTTAACATCCAATTAGATATATCTCATAGATCCAAAATCCAGGATTCAGGAGGTATCATCTTGATCCTATATGGAGAATCCTTGTGATAAGAGAAGATTGACCGGACGTAGCATAGGAAACTCTTTCCCTATCAAAAGTATGTCATCCACGTACTATACGAGGATCACCACCATACACTCTGCTACCTTTTTGTATATACTTGGTTCATCTACTATTTTGATGAAGTCAAACTCTTTGACTACCACATCAAAACAGACGTTCCAACTCCGCGATGCCTGCTTTATCCCATAAAACAACTTGCACACGTTTCCGCTGCTCCCACTGTCTACGAAGCCCTCTGGCTGTGTACTTATAGACGCCTTCTTCTAAATCATCATTTAGAACAGCAGTCATGACACCCAACCACCAGATATCGTAGTTATGGTATGTACCAGTGGCAAGTAGGATCTGTATGGACTTAAGCATAGATACTAGAAAAGGTTTCATCATTTTCCACACCTGGTCAATGATGAAAACCTTTTGCTATAAGCCTTAGCTTTGAAAGTCTCAACTTTTCCATGTACACCTAGTAATCTTCTCAAGATATACTTGCTTCTGATGGGGATTTAACCCTTCAGATAAAGCAACCAAAGTCCATACTTTGTTGGTGTATATGGATTCCATCTCAAATCGCTAAGCATCTAGCCATTCTTACAGAGTCCCCACTCATGATGGCCTGCTCGAAACTAGTTGGGTCATCATCTCATAATGCAATCCTCGCTCCAGCTGTCATAGAGAAACCGAAGTATCTCTCAGGTGGATGAGGAACCGTACTAGATCGGTGGAGAGGCTGAGGTTCGTTCGAAACTATTGAATCCTCCGGGTTTACCAAATCATCAGTTGTAGTTTGTATAGCTGGAACTCCTTCCAGTTCTACCTCATGACCATCAATTTCTTCACAAGAAATTCCCTTTCTCAAAGGTGGCATGCTGAGAAACAAAACACCTTTTGTTCCTCAGTTCGGTAGAAGATATTCCTTTGCGTATTCTTAGGATATCCAACAAACTTCCACAGAACTGACCTTGCCTCGAGTTTGTCCGGATTTTGCTTTTGACATAGGCCGGACAACCCAAATCTTAACATTCTTAAGAGATGGGCTCTTCCCATACCATATCACATATGGAGTGGTAGGCACCTGATTTGGTTGGAACCCTATTCAATAGGTATGCAGCTTCTCAAGTGCACAACCCCTAAAAGAAAATAGGTAACTCAGTAGTACTCATCATAGAGCACACCATATCTCATAGGGTGCGATTGCTCCGCCCCGATGCACCGACGAGCTGTAGTGTATATGGAGGAGTAATGCTGAGAGAGAATCTCATTCTCCTTTAGAGTAGTTTAGGATCTCCGTGCACAAGTATTCTCCTCCCTGATCACATCAAAGGACATAATACTTATACCCGTTTTTGTTCTCTACTTCTGAAGTACAAAGAACCAGTCCTGGCAAGTGTAGACAGGGGACCTTACATACATCATCATGTATCAATCCCAAAAGAAAACTAACTCTTTCTCTGTTTCCAATAAACGGAGCTGTGGTCATCTTATCTTTGTGACATGACTGGTAAGTTTCACAAGATGTAAATCCAAACTGATTTAAATGTGCATCTTTATGTAACTTTAGCTAGTCGGGTCGCATTGATATGACCTAGTCTACAATGCCTCAAGAAGGATTTGTTCATTTCTGAACTCTTCCTCTTGTGTGTGTTCTGTACGTTAAGAACTATGGTTTGATTTAGAAAGTATATGCTTTTAGATAACGTGTCTAAACCGATCAACTCTTGATATAGGAAATGTTTAAAACATTATCCAACAATACAAAATTATATCCTTCTTTATCTTAATAAAGAGACTGATATGATGTTGTATATCAGGTTCGGTATCTAATAACATTCGTTCAGAATCAATGTATTTGGTAATACAGGGTGTTAACTGCCAACATACTTGGCTGCAACACTTGCACCATTTACAACTCTTGAAACTTATCACCTGTTCTCAGTTCTCTACCTATCTGTAGCCCATATAACATATTACATATGCGGGATCCTGATCCGGTATCTCATACCCAGGACGTAAAGGGTACTGAGAAACAGTTCTCTGTAATGAACGCACCCGAAGAAGATGCATCATCATGTACTTTCTTCGTTTGGGCGGCACGGGAATTCTGGTAATCCCCTATTTCCTGCTCGGTCTTATAACAATTATAAGTTGGAGCGGGACCAACGTTCCCTAGCGCAGTATAACAAGCGGGTTTGGTCAATACATCCGTATTATTATCTTGATTAAGGCGTGACATGGTCGCTACCTGGAGAGAGAGAGAAGAAAACACTCAGCGTATGCTCTTGCAAGATTAGATTGGTTATTAATATATCTAATCAGGATGTCTCCCACTATTTTAGTCAAATTTTCCTTCAAACCCTAAAAGGAAAGACTAGCCGGGATTAATTACACTCTACAATATCGCCAATCTTTCAGCCAGGCCAGTGCAGGTACTTTGAGGGAGGTTCCCCGTGCTTTCGTACGGACCTAATGAAAATAAACCTCGTTTTCCCAGGGGCGTAACCCCGTTAACACCTTTCTTGACACCTACTTGATCGACTAATTGTAATGTGTAAAACTCTCCCAGGAGTAACTCTTACTCGCAGCGGGTATCGGGATCCAACTATCTCATAGAAGGTATGCAATCTCATTGCAAATTTCAATACTTGAAATTCCCAATAATATTTTACCCCTAGCATCCTATGATCTTGACGAAAGCCAACAAACCATAGGCTACTAGTCAAGTTCAACCCGTCATTGTCCGATTGAATTAAACCCACCCACACGACCCTTGACGAAAGCCAACAGAGTCGCACGACTACCCTAACTCAATCGCATCATATGCTTATACAGATAAGCATAAATAGCTACCGCACACTACGCCTTGACGAAATCCAACAAACGTAGCACGAATACTATGAAGTACTTATCTGAAATGACGGAGGGCTACGACAGGTTTTTAAGAAAACCCTTTGCGTAATGAACTTGATAACGTTGTAGAATAAAATGATTTTTAAATGGAGTGTTTTTTAGGCCTTTGCTAGTTTTGCTAAAGAGGTCACTCCCGGTGAAGAGATCGTCGGCTTTTTCCCTATCGAATAAGGTGCAGGATATTTCACAAATACCACTATGCAAAGCAAAACTATAAAAGCAATCAAAAGACAAACCGAGTGTGTAGCATCTGCTAGTTTCGCTAAAGAGGTCACTCCCGGTGAAGGGATCTCGGCTCTTTCCTTATCGAATAAGGTGCTGGATGTTCTACAAGGAACACCGCTATGCGAAGCAAAAACTAGAGCTACCTATTTTTGAAAATTCAATTCCACAACATCTTTAGGTTTCTTTTATTTCATTAATCTCATTAATGAAGTCCCATTTTATTATGCTTCACAAGCATCAGATATGAAACGAAATCAACAATATATAATATATATCTCATATATATAATATAAACATTCGTCTCAGGCAGTAATATGATCTCATCACAGAACATTGCAGCAGAAGAACATATATGAAATATTGGATATACTAGGAGGTCCGTGTTTTAATACGAGCCTGTATAAAACACGAATTCCACGGTCGCGATAAATAGCCAATCCCAGAACCCTAGACCCCTACAAGAGCAGCAAGCAACCCTACCAATTCTAAAGTTAGGAGACCCGGTCTCGACTCCTCGAGATGGTCTCCCACTGGACCCTAGAACTCGGTTACTTGTGCTCCCCGTCTTGGGTCTATCCTAATGCGGAAAAGTAAATAATAATCAATGGTGACGTCATACTCGACCCGGAAGTGCCCCAATAAAAGAATATTACATACAATGAATTTTACATGAGTGAAAATGAAAATATCTCATCTCACATAAAACCCTCGGCTATTCAGAACACGACGATCCAATATAACATATCCAAGCAACACATAACATCACATGTCATCAACGTAAGTAAATATGCGTATCCCAATTGTTGTTGACATATAGCACCGAAACCGGCGATACCCCACATATTATACTTACGGTCACAGAAAAGAAAGTGAAAACCTACAACAGTTGGAATCCGCAACCTCCTTAGACATCGCATGCCTAACCAAATGAATTCCTTAGACATCGCATGCCTAACAATTATAAATCCTGCATTTTAGTCTCGATCTCGAAAACACTTTTCAATATCTAGTCGGGCAATTCAACAAGATTCCCGACATTCTGATCGAATGCTCGTCGAAAACTTTAGTAGATGGCCGCACCCCCCGATACTGTCGACGAAGTGCACTAAGGCGGAACACCGCTGCCGCGAGCACCCGAACAGACGCTTTTGGCAACGGGGTTCTCCTACAGTCACTTGGTCGGGGCTATGGGGCGTGGCTATCTATTAAGTTTACCCGGCGAGTATCCGCGTACGCTACGTGATTGCGACGGACTTTTGATCGCATCAAAATCCCGTGGCAACAGATCAAATGAGACTAAAGTGCTAGATTTATAACATTCAAACTAGTTATCTCATAACTACTTGTGGATTCCAAATATTGTATCACATTCCAAAATATCATGACGATGTTTAACGTTTCGATCGAATCAACATACACCCACAAATTACCCCCGTGAGCTCAACACTTGAGCAAAGTCAAAACACTCAAAAACCGTGCCACAGTGTCCATGGACCAGCCGTAGAAGGAGTTAACCAACACCTCACCTATGACACCACGGGACTACGGCAAACCCGAAGTTTCGAACGCGGTTCCGTGGGCATAGAATCGAGTTAAGGTTATTATGTCTTCTAGGGGGTCCATAGGGGTACTTGCACGATTTTATGAGTACAATCAACTTCGGAAAATTACAACACTTGGAAATTTCAGCGGGGTACAAAATGCGGTGTGCAAAGTTCGATCGAACTGTTAAATATAGTCAAGGTTACCAATACAGTGTTAAATAATACGACTATGAAGCACTACGAATTAGCCTCAGGTCAAACCAATCATCACATAAAAATTGGGCTAAATAAACAATACTAGGAAACCCAAAATGAACCCAAAAGAGCACAGAGGAAGCACGGAGGGCAGAGGAGGCAGGGGGGCCAGCCTGGCCGGATTTATCCCTCCTGTGGCCGGTTCAAAACCGGTTCCCTCCCTCCGTATTTCTCCCATGTTCATATAAAGGTCCCAGTAACATTCTGCACCTGTTTGAAAAATTTTTAAAGGACTTTTTGAAAAATTTCCAGAGAGCAAAATGGGGGTTTCCTAATACTGTGTTTCGAAGTGATTTTCGTTTTGGTAATTGTTATAACACCATATCTAGAATTCTAGTTAGGCTCTGATACCACTGTTGGGCTTCCTTTGCACCTAGTCTAGGGTTTGGTAGCATCACACATGCCATTTTAAAATTTTAGAGAGGTGCAAAGCAAGTGAACCATGAATCATGCTAGAATTTCTAGGGTAACAAGTTTGTATCACATACAAAGAAGTAAAGAGATAGGGATTACAACTTTTGTAGTCCGTTCCTTCGCTTCATAAGCTCCGTGTTGAGGTCCCTTCGCTGCGATCATCACGAACTCTGACTCTAGAGAGGCTCCATGAAGAGAATGGTGCACCTTGCTTGAAGACTTCACTAATCCAAGATGATCTACCTTGAAGAATCTCAAACCCAAGCTCTTGCTTTACTAATCAAGTATTAGCAAAGCAAACACCCTAATCTAAGTGGCTAGAATAGATGAGGATGATGAAGAAGGAATTTTGCTCACTTTTGTTTTCATATTCTCACTTATAAACATCACAAAAGAAAAAGCTAGTGAAGGTTTTCTTCATGAAGCAAGAAGAAGAAGATGAAGCAAAACCATTTGTGATGAATAATGAATTATTGTTGTGGTTACAAATTCAACCATGGGTTAAGAATGAAGGCTTAACCCTTGTAGAGAATAAACTAGAGTAAAGGGTTCGGGTTGGGTTAATAAATATCTATGCAAAATATCAAAGGTCAAAATCAAAGCTTCATGAAGCTTCATCCAAACTTAACCCTATTCCAAACCCTAACCATGTTTAAACTCCACAAAACATGTTGCATTTGTAACCCAAACTTATTACAATATTATATATCACGTATATAATATATTTTGTAACAAAAGAAAATAATACAATTAACATATATCGCATATATATCAATGTATTATCCCGTGAGAAAATGAATCAATAAAACGAGCTTATATTAGATAATGTAATGTAATATATCTCATATATAATATACATTAAATTATCGAATCAACTCTTGATCCGATAACCCGGCTATAATACATATAACCGACTAATATAACATATACAAATTCATCGAATCAACACTTGATCTGATGACCCGACTATATCACATACACCCGGCCGATATCTCATATCGCGAGAATAGAATAAGGTATCTCATATCGTATTATTCTCAGTCCCGCACATATCACATATGTGCTCGTACTCCATTTTGCTTGAGCCAGGAAACCTCTGTGTAGGACTCTAAAGAATCGTCAATACGCCGGCAGTAGGTGATGATCATATCAAACACCCACAAGCTGCAAGCGGTCAGCTAAACGTAACAGCTACCCAGATATTGAGTGATCAGAAGATCAACAAGCAAGCCTGTACATTCTCCTGCGAATCTAATCAGTAACACTACCATACAGTCCGGTCTCTTTGTCTGATATGTCGCATATCTCGCCTAGGGGTGGTAAACGTCAGACCCCAGTAGCTTGATAAGTCGTGTCGATATGAGGTCCATAACAGTTCGAGAAATTACTGATAACACTTACCAGTAAATCTCAGCAACCCTGGCCAGGGATTTCCAGTTATAGCCAATCGAACACAGCGCAACATCAACTCCCTATACCGGGAGAGATGAAACCCCTCCTATCGCTCATTGCCTCCATGTGATTCGGGACTGTACCCAAAAGCCACCGTTTTGCACGCCCTCTTGGACGTGGTATGATGGAAATCAAAGCACAGTGGGAATCACACAAGACTCTATGACGATCTCGGGTCTATATACTAACATGTACCAGTGTCACCAGAGAACTGCTATCTGACGTGAGGTATAATACCATCTGGGAGTTCTCGGCGAGTCCGTCCAGTGTACCCAGTCTCTACTGAGCACCCTAATACTGTCTCTAATGTCAAACACCAATGGATATGGGATCATCCATCGCCCATCTACATGGGTCGAGAAGCATACGCTAGTTTACTCTGGTATATCGATGCCCTATCTCGATACACCTACGACTAGGAACATTTGAAGGATGAACTTAGCGACTACATTGTCCCCACTAGTATGATCTGCATCATAGTCCTCCTGGTAGTCAAGTACTGATCCTAAGGGCTTTATCAACATGTAACATAGAGACAATCAGAGTACATGTTAAGATAAAGAGCAACCAGATAGCATACTATCATGTCGAGCAAGAAAGTCCTCCCTATATATGTCCAAGCATCCACTACAATATACATCGTATGTACAGTAATGGCCTCTAGGGCATACATATCACTAACAGCGAGCATCCGAACGGATGCTTTTGGCGACGGGGTTCTCCTACAGTCACTTGGTCGGGGCTATGGGACATGGCTATCTAGTAAGGTTACTCGGCGAGTATCCGCGTATGCTACGTGATTGCGAAAGACTTTTGATCCACATCAAAATTCCGTGGCAACCGATCAAATGAAACTAAATTGCTAGATTTATAAAATTCAAACTAGTTATCACATAACTAATTATTGTGGATTCCAAATATTGTATCACAATCACAGATAGCTAGACGATATTAAACTTTTCGATCGAATTAACAAACACCCAAAATTTCCCAAAGAGCTCAACACTTGAGCGAAGTTTAAAAAGTACCCAGAACATGTCACAGCACCTTTGAACCATCCGTAGAAAGGCCGATCCATGCCTCACTCATGTCTCCGCGGAACTGCCACAAACCCTAGGGTATGACCGCAGTTCCGCGATCCAAAAAGTCGAGTTTGGATATCGTTCTTCTAGAGGGTCCACAGAACCACTTGCATGATTTTCTGAAGATTTTAAACTTGGAAAAAATCTAACTCTTATAAAATTTCCAGCGAGGGAAAATATGAGTTATTGATATCCGTTCGAACTTTTTAAGGTCGTCTAAATAACTCGAATAGATATTAGAATTACGACTACTAAACACTCTGAATTGCCTTTGCACAAAAATAACATCACATAAAAATTTAGCAAAAACAAGTAACACCTGAAATACCAAAACCCAGAGACTGGAACACCCTAGAAATTTCAACCCAGAACATCACCACAAAACCGAGCAGGCCTGTTTCTCAAGGCATGTGGCCGGCCAAAATCCGGCGAGGGGGGTTGAATTTTCTACTGTATTCATGTTGCATCTCATATAATATTCTGTAGTTGCTTAAAAAAAATTGACACTTCAAAAATTTCGACAGAAACTAGATTTTTATATCGAGTGTTTCGGAGTTGTTTCGGTTTCGTAATCTAACAAACATCGTCTGATTCTCTAGCTTGGCTCTGATACCACTGCAGGGTTCCTTAGCACGACAGCAAGGTTTCGGGAGGCATCCTCCATGCCAATTTCAAAAATTTGTCATACTAAAGAACCCTAACCCTAGAATCTTAATTAGAGATTTAGAAGAAACAACAATGTAAACGAATTTACATCTAAGTGAATGAGGAATAAAACCTTTATAGACCGGTCCTTCACTTCTAAAGCTCCGTGTAATAGTCCCTTCGCTCCAAGTAGTGAACATCCGAACTCTAGTAAGGGTTCACATGAAGAAATGAACAAGCTTGCTCGAAATCTTCGAGGCCGAAGATGATCTACGTCGATGAGACTCAAGCTCATGCTACCTCTTCACTAATGGTAGATTAGTGAAGCAAGCACCCTAAACTAAATGGCTAATATAGTAGAGGATGATGAATTAGGAATTGGGCTCACTTTAGATTAATTTTTCTCACAATATTTCATCACCTAGAGAAAATCTAGAAAGCTTTCTCATGAGGAAGAAGAAGATGAAGTGGAGATGAAAATGAAAATCATGAGGTAAGAATAGCAACCATGGGTGAGTTAGTGTCATACACTAACTCATGTAGAGAATAAACCATGGCTAACAATAATGGTTAGGTTAATAAATATCTACAAGTAAAACAAAATTAGTGGACTTGGTCAATGGTTCGACAAGCTTCTACAAGCTTCAACCATGTGACTAAATTCCAACTAATTTGATTTACTTTAAACAAATAAAACCTTATCATTATTATAAGCATGGTGTGAGTCTCATACACCCATGTAGCATGTGGCATCAAGCATGACACAAAAGATGTACATTAATATATATCACATATATACTAAGTGTACGCTAGTGAGAAAAAGAAATCTTAAGTGAGCTAATATTAGTTAATGTAAGATAATATATCAAATATATAATTATACATTAAATTATTAAATCAACACATGATTTAATAATTCAGCTATATCACATACAACCGACTAATATCATATGTATCAACTTATCGAATCAACACTTGATTCGACAGCCCGGCTATATCACATATAACCGACCGATATCACATATCGCGAGAATAGAATGCGGTATCCCATACGCGCATTAACCTCGGTCCCGCACATATCACATATGTGCTCCTACTTCGTTTCACATGAACCAGGAAACCTCTGTGTAGAACTCTAAAGACTCGTCAATACGCCGGTAGTAGGTGATGATCATATCAAATACCCACAAGCCGCAAGAGGTCTGCTAAACATAACGGCCACTCGAGTATTGAGCGATCAGAAGATCAACAAGCAAGCCTGCTCATACTCATGCGAATCCAATTAGTAACACTACCGTACAATCCGGTCTCTTCGTCAGATATGTCGCATATCACAGCCTGGGGGTGGTATAACGTCAGACCCCAATAGCCTGATAAGTCATGCCGATGCAAGGTCCATAACGGTTCGAGAAACTACTGATAACACTTACCAGTAGATCTCAGCAATCCTGGCCAGGGATTTCCTGTTATGGACAATCGAACATAGCGCAACATCAACCCCCAATGCTGGGAGAGACGAAATCCCTTCCTATTACTCATTGCCTCCATGTGACTCGGGACTGTACCCAAAATCCGATGCCTTTGAGAAATTCCGAGAATATAAGAATGAAGTGGAAAAACAAACATGCAAAAATATCAAGATACTGAGATCTGATCGAGGTGGTTATTACTTAAGTGCCGAGATTACCTAAAAGAGAATGGAATTCTCTCTCAGCTTACTCCTCCATACACACCACAACACAATGGTATATCGAAAAGGCGGAACAGAACCCTATTGGATATGTTTCATTCTATGATGAGTAACGCTGAGTTTCCGCGATCCTTCTGAGGTTATGCACTAGAATCAACTCAATATCTTTTGAACAAGGTTCCTACCAAGACTGTGCCTACCACACCATATCAGATGTAGAGTGGGAAGAAACCCTATCTTAAGTACCTTAAGACAAGGGGATGTCCAGCTTTTGTAAAAAAGCAGCATGCGGACAAGCTCGAGGCACGCTCAGTACTGTGTAAGTTTGTGGGATACCCAAAGAACTCCAAGGGGTATTTATTCTATTACGCATAGGAACAAAAGGTCTTTGTTTCTCGTCATGCCCACTTCTTGGAAACTGAATTTTTAGAAAATCAGATAAGTGGGAGCGTAATAGAACTGGAAAAAATTCCAGAACCACAAGCTATTACTAAAAGCATGGTAGAACCAGAGGTTTCAGAAGAACCCGACATCCCCACTCCACTCTGCAGAACTAGTAGGCTGTCTCATCCGCCAGAGAGATACTACGGTTTTGTCATAGACGGGGATAGAGAGGATTGCATCATTGATAATGACGAGCCAACTAGCTTCCAGCAAGCCATTCAGAGCGGCGGCTCGGTAAAATGGCTGGATGCAATGTGAACCGAGATGGAGTCCATGTACACCAACAAAGTATAGACTTTGAACATTGCTCCAGAAGGGGTAAAACCCGCAGGCTGCAAATGGATCTTCAGAAAAAAGATTGGTGTAGATGGACAGGTTGAAACCTATAAGGCTAGACTTGTTGCAAAAGTTTTTCGTCAAAGACCTGGTTTGGACTATGATGAAAAATTTTCTCCAGTGGCTATGATCAAATCCATTCGGATCCTTTTTGCCATTGCTGCCTTCCACGATTATGAGATTTGGCAGATGGACGTAAAGACGGCTTTTCTAAATGGAAATTTAGAAGAGTGCGTCTATATGGATCAGCCAGAGGGTTTCATTCAGAGTGGGAGCAGCGGGAAAGTGTGCAAGTTGCTTAAGTCCATTTATAGACTAAAGCATCCATCGCGGAGTTGGAACATCTGTTTTGATGATACGATCAAAGAATTCGACTTTATCAAAAATCCAGATGAATCATATATATAGTAAGATTGTAGGGAGAACTGTGGTATTCCTCCTCTTGTACGTGGATGACATTCTCTTAATAGGAAATGACATTCCTATACTACAATCAGTCAAATAATTCTTTTCACAGAGGTTCTCCATGAAAGACCTGGGTGATGCTTCTTATATTCTGGGGATCCAGATCTATCGTGATAGATCTAAGAGGATGTTAGGACTTTCGCAGTCCAGGTACATCGACACCATACTGAAAAGAATTAGTATGGAAGATTCAAAATACGGTAATCTACCGGCTTTTCACGGAATCACCATCTCCAAAGAGATGTCTCCCAAGACTGATTTGGAAAAGGCCCGCATGATATCTATACCCTACGCTTCTGCGGTAGGCTCTATAATGTATGCGATGTTGTGTACCATACCAGATGTTTCTTACGCACTAAGCGTGGTAAGCCGGTATCAGTCAAACCCAGGAGAGAAGCACTGGATAGCAGTAAAGAACATTCCCAAGTACCTGAGAAGGACTAAGGAGATGTTCTCGGTGTACGGCGGAAAAGACCTCCAGGTCGAGGCCTTTGCTGACTCCAGGTTCAAGAGTGACAAGAATGACTTCAAGTATATGTCGGGTTATATCTTTACCCTCAATGGAGGGGCGGTCTGTTGGAAGAGCTCCAAGGAGGAAACCGTTGCTAATGCGACGATGGAAGCGGAGTATATCGCTACTTGTGACGCCGCGAAAGAAGCAGTCTGGATGAAGAAGTTCCTAATAGAACTTCAGGTGGTTTCGTCCATTGTAGATCCAATACCTCTGTATTGTGACAACAACGGCGTTATAGCTTTGACGAAGGAACCCAGGTCCTATCAGAAGTCCAGACATATCTTGAGGCGGTACCACCTGATCAGGGAGATCGTTGATCGCTAGGAGATCGAGTCGCGGAGAGTAGATACGGAGAATAACACTTGATCCACTCACCAAGGCCATCCCTCAGACACAATTCGAGAGGCGAATTGAGATGATAGGTCTGTGATATGTAGGGTTACTAGGCACTCTAACAAGGGTTAAGTAAGCATCAACCATGCCCGATTAAAATTTTAGCCGTGCCTAACAACCCTAAACAGGATCTTTGCTAGAAAATTAGGGTTTCACATGCAATTAAATAGCATCTATGACTAAGTGAATATGAAATACAACCTTTATAGATCGGTCCTTCACTTCTTTAGCTCCTTGTTGAAGTCCCTTCGCTGCGATCGTGGTTCTCCCGGACTCTTGCATGGCTTTACGAGGCTAAAGGAGCGTCCTTGCTTGAAGTCTTCGAGGCCGAAGATGATCTACGTCGAGAGGATGCCAACTCAAGCTTCTACTTTACTAACTAGAGAATTAGTGAAGCAAACACCCTAAACTAAAGTGCTAGTCTAGTAGAGGATGGAGAAATAGGAAGTGGGTTCACTTTAGAATTTGGTTTCTCACAATGTTTCTCACTTTGGATCAAACCGTAGAGAGCTTTTTTGCTCAAGGAAGAAGATGAAGAAAATAAAATGAGAAGAGATAATGATCAAGTGAGAAAGCTAACCATGGTGAGTGAGTATCATATACTAACTTATGTAGAGACATAACCGTGGCTAATCCTTATGGTTGGGTTAACAACTATCCATAGTAAAAACAAATTTAGTGGACTTAGTCAATGCATCCACAAGCTTCCACAAGCTTCATGCATTTTGCTAATCCTCCACTAATTTTGTAATTACTTTAAATATTAAAACCCAACATAAATAAATAGCATGGTATAAGTCTCATACACCCAAGTCATGTGTATCATCAGCCATGATACAAAAAGAAAACACAATTTTAATATATATCACATATATATAAAAGTTGTGCACTTGTGAGAAAAATCCTTATGTGAACAAGTGTTAGTTAATGTAAACTAGTATATCTAATATACAATTATACACTAAATTATTAAATCAACACTTGACTTAATAATCCGGTCATATCTCATATAACCGACTAACATCCATTGTATCGACTTATCGAATCAACACTTGATTCGATAACCCGGCTATATCATATATAACCGACCGATACAAAAAAGTCGCGAGAATAGAATACGGTATCACATACACGTATTATTCTCGGTCCCGCACATATCACATACGTGCTTCTATTTCGTTTTTCCTGAGCCAGTAAAACCTCTATGTAGGACTCTAAAGACTCGTCAATACGCCGGCAGTAGGTGATGATCACATCAAGCACCCGCAAGCCGTCAGCGGTACTAGATGGACGTAAAGTCTACCCGGGTATTGAGCGATCAGAAGATCAGCAAGCAAGCCCGCTCCAACTCCTGTAAAAGCCTGCCGGTAACACTTCCCATACAGTCTGGTCTCCTCTTTTGATATGTCGCATATCAAGTTTAGGGGTGGTAAACGTCAGACCCCAATAACCGATAAGTCGTGCCGATATGAGGCTAATAACGGGTCGAGAAACTACTGGTAACACTTACCAGTAAATCTCTAAATCAGCCATGGCCAGGGACTTCCCTGTTATGGCCAATCGAGCACAGTGCAACATCAACCCCCAATACCGGGAGAGACGAAACCCCTCCTATCGCTCACTGCCTCCATATGACTCGGGACTGTACCCAAAAACCATCGTTTTGCACGCCCTCATGGACGTGGTAAGGTGGAAATCAAAGCACAGTGGGAATCATACAAGACTCTATGACGATCTCGGATCTACAGACTAACCTGCACAAGTGTCTGTTCCCCTCCGAACGGCGGCCGAGACGTTAGGACGTCTGTGCCTGAGGTTCGGGGCAGATGCCATTTGGTTTTATTCATCTATCTCTCCGAAGATGCTAAGTTGATTTATGGCACCGTGTATCGGAGGTTTAGACGGATGCGGCCGATATAGCAGACTTCGTCAGATTCCCCCTCAGGATGAGGGGTTTTTGATTGTGGGGACGCTCTTCCCTGCAGGCACAAGCCCCTGCAGTTAATTACGCTACCGCATCGCGGTAACAACTTTCTCCTTCTCCAGAATTTCACTTCGTGTCGTGTGTGTTTGTTTTGTTTGTGGTTGCCCGTGGATTGTATACGGAGACTGAGTAATGCCGTCGCCCGTAGGACGTGGATTAGTCCAAATCCGTATTTACTTAGATTTGGGTTTGGTGTTTTTAGTTTAAGGATGCATTAGTCGCGTTGCGGCCAAGATCAACTTAAACGTTCGTTAAGGATACGTTAGTCCTGTTTGAGACTAAGATCAACTTAACGTGATCGTTTAGATCCGACAAAAGAGCGTTTGGGCTCTATTGTTCCAGTTTGGGAGATTCATAGTCCAATTTGGGACTAAAGTCTGTTTGAAGGATACGTTAGCCATTTTTGAGGCTAAGATCGACTCAAACGTTTGTTAAGGATACGTTAGTCTAGTTTGAGACTAAGATCAACTTAACGGGACCGTTTAGGTCCAACAAAAGAGCATTTGGGCTCTAGTGTGCCAGTTTAGGGACGTGGTGGTCCATCGCCAGTTTTAGGAACATGGTGGTCCATTATTAGTTTAGGGACGTTTCGGTCCGTCGCCAGTTCAAGGACGTAGTGGTCCATATTAGTTTAGGGACGTTTCAGTCCGATGTTAGTTTAGGGACGTTTCGGTCCATCATTAGTTTAGGGACGTTTCGGTCCGATATTAGTTTAGGGACGTTTCGGTCCACGAGTTCAAGGACCCCGCAGTCCATATCGATGTATGGTCGTTGGGACCCGTCACCTCTTTGACGTCGTTGAGGAATTACAACGACGGATGTCAAAGGAGTTCGGAGATGTACCCTCGAACCGGATGTAAATTGATTTAGAAGAGCAATTTTGCTCAGTCAATTTAATTTAAGGACTTATGGCCAAAATTGGGCTAAGTCCAGTTGAAATGTTCAACATTTTATTTGCTTTTGCATTGCATTTCTTTTTTTTATTTTTATTTGGGCCTTGCCCAGAAAGGATGCAGAGCATCAATTTGTTTTGGGCTCTGCCCTTTTAGAAATGATGCAAGGCATCAATTTTATTTGGGCTCTGCCCTTGTATAAAGGATGCAAAGCATCAATTTATTTGGGCTCTGCCCATTTATTGCCTTGCAATTTATTTTGGCCTGTCAGGTCATTTTGATTTGGGCCTGGCCCTTTAATTAATGCATTGCATTTGTGCAAAATACTGTTAATTTGAGAATGTTTTAGATTCAAGAACCGATGGTTCATAAAACAAGTGCAAGGCACTATTTGATTTAGATCTAAGAAAAAACAAGTTTATCTTATATCAGAGAACCAAAGGTTCATAGCAAGTGCAAGGCACTATTAATTTAATAACCTTTTAGGTTCAAGAACCGATGGTTCATAAAACAAGTGCAAGGCACTATTTTTACTTATTTATTTATTTATCGTTAAAGATCTATGATCTTGTTCATAAGAGAATTTTCTCTCCTTTAAAAGGTTTTTACCTTTTTTCTTTATTCTTCAAGAGTTCTCTTCTCTTTTTTTTTAGCAAGATGTTGATGCCTTTGAATTGAGGTCTAGGGTCCTTTTTATAGTGCCCATAAATTAGTTAAAGTTTGTTAAAGAGATTATTCTCTAAGTGATTTGGGGAATTTTCCCCACCGTCGGATCTTTAATCCAAAGGTCTCTGTTTTACAGAAGAAATCTTATTGTTTTAACAAAAACAGAAAAGATTTTCTCAAATCTTTATTCTGTTTTTGCAATAAAGAATTTTATATTTTTTTTTATTTTTTATTTTTTATTTTTTTATTTTATTTTATTTTTATTTTTTGCTTGCGCAACTGCGCGTTGACACGTGTCGCGCAACTGCGCAGCTGCGCAGTTGCGCACTGCGCAGCTGCGTGACACGTGTCGCGCAGCTGCGCAGTTGCGCACTTTTTTTTTTTTTTTTTTGCTCTTTGCTCTGATTGGAGAAACAACAGAAGTATTGCTTCTTTTTCCACTTTGGGATTTAAACAGAGCTTTGCTCTGATTGGGATAAACAAATGCCCCCCACCGTTGCGCTTACGTGGTCTCCTAACGTGAGCGCAGCGGTGGCAGACTCCGAACCGTCGCGCGATCTTTTGGAAGCTGAAAGGGCACTTGATGCCTATAAATAGGACCTTTGGTCCTCGAAAAAAATTTTACCACTTCAAGAATTTTGACTCAGAACCTTGCTCTTGCTTAAGAATTTTCAGAGCCTTGCTCTTGATTTTTTTCCAAGAACTCCAGAGTTCATAACCATCATAGGTAAAAATTAAATTAAATTAAAGCTGATTAATAGAGCCTTGCTCTCCATAGATCCCTGATCTAAAGAAAACCTATTTAGGGTTTCATTTAGCAGAGCTTTGCTCTAAAGAGGTCCAAAGATAACTCAGGAGAATCCTGTTAGGGTTCCATTAATAGAGCTTTGCTCTATAAAAGATTTTTCTTATATCTTCTTAATTAATGCTCCTCCCAACTTATATGGCACTTAAGAATATTATTATTATTATATCATTTTTTTTTCAGAGCGGAGCTCTCAATATTTTCAGGGAATTTTCCTCAAATTCTCCTCATAACTGATTTTGACTGGTGTCGCTCCTGTCTGCAGAGCATTGCTCTCGAGGAGTTTAACTTTTAACTTTCTGTATTTTTTTGTTTATTAATATCCCTGTATTGTTTTCTTCAGGTATTATGGCGGTGCGTCTATACAGCTCGCACGAGTTCATCACTTATGAGGATATCCGTGTACAGGGCCGTCAACAGAACCAGGAGTTTACGGACGCTCAATGTGCAGAGGTCATGGGTCGCCTGAATGCCAGCGGTGGCTGGCTGCTACCTCGTCGTTCGGCCCTTTTGAAAGTCGTGCTGGGGTCAATATGGAGAGCACTCCCAGGTCTTCACGAGGCCTTACCGCTCAATGCGCTAGATGATGCCGAAGACAAGGTGCATTCAGTGTACCTGACGGGGCTGATTTCGAAGAAACGGCGAAACAACCTCGTTGACATCCTACATCAAATCTTTCAGCAGACGACAATCGTTGCTGCTTATCGAAGGCCGGAGGGGCTTGCCGATGATATTGACACCGAGGAGCGCGAGAGGCTGCGCATAAGAATAATTAGAAAGGCCAAAAGAAGTTTGGACGGCCTTACTTTTGAATTCCTCAATCCCTGTCCCGGATCTGAAGTTATTCCATTGTAATAATGTTTTCCTTTTACCGCTTTTCAAAATTGTAAGAATTTTTGCCAATATGAATGGAAACTTTTTACTTCAGCTTCTCTTATTTCCCGTCCTGGGTTTTCTGTCCATGCATAAATGAATGCGTCACGCATGCCAGATCAAATGTAGACCGGATATTCTCTCTGTCATCTACTTTCTTTTAAAGTCAGCAGGCTGTCTTAATAACCATGGTTGATAGATGTCTAAAACGAGTATTCTGACTTCCTCAGGAAATAGCGATGGCTTAGGCTGCAGGTTCAGGTCTAATGCCTAAGACTTTTCAATTCTATAAGCCGTGAGGGTCTCATAGAGGCTTTTCTCCCTACGGATCGAGAGGATCTCATAGGTGGATTTTCTCCTTAGGAATCGTGAGGATTCCTAAGTGTGGTTTTCTCTTATAAGTCGTAAGGATCTTATAAGAGAATTTTCCCTCTTACGAATCGAGAGGATTCGTAAGTGGTTGTTTCCCTCCTCGTCGAAATTCGACTTCGGAGAGTGAGACCCGTGAATAGTATGCAAGAGACCAGTTTGGATTGACTTGCAGGGCCCCATTGCTCAAAAAGCAAGCTTTTCAATCCTCGCTGTCTAAGACTTTATCTCACGAGTCGAGCCGCCTCGACAATTTTTCACAAGTCGAGACGAATCGAACGTTTCTCGCAAGAACATCTTAACGTCGCATTTAACCTCTGCTCTTTACGACAGAAGCCCGTTAAGGTCGGTGGTACTTAGGGTTTTGGCCATCGTACCGTCGCATAAGCTGATATAGTCCTCGATAGGCAATCGTGCTGTTCGAGTAGCCCCGCGACTGCCGTGTCTCTGATCCCTTCGGGGGCTGGACAAGACGTCTTCAAGCAATCCTCCTTGGCAGTTTGACTGTCGGAAGAGCAAGCGCTAGGAATTTGCCATGCCGCTTTTTACTTGAGGTTAGGCTCATTTTGGAGAGCCCCGATGAGTCATAACCACTCCGCGCTGGTGTGGGATGATCTCCGATAGTCTTTCAAGCTTTATATGACTTGCCGTTAAGACCCTGAAGCTAGGAATTTGGCCTTTGCTTCGTTTGCTGGCATTGCGTCCTCTGTATCGAAACGAATGTCATGGTGGGAACTAGGGATTTTGCCGTGGCTCCATTTGTTTGATGACGTTGCGTCTGCTGTGTCGAGACGAACGTTGGGGTGACATCTCGTCTGCTGTATCGAGACGATCGTCGAGGTGGTGACCACTCTGTGCTGGTGCAAGATGATCTCCGGTTGTCTTTCCGGTTTTATATGAGTTACCGTCAAGACGTCGAAGCTAGGAATGTGGCCTTCGCTTCGTTTTCTTTGGTGTGTTCAAATCCTGTTGGAGGACAAACGCTGGGGTTAACATTTCGTCTGCTGTATCGAGACGAACGTCAAGGTGGTGACCACTCTGTGCTGATGCGAGATGATCTCCGATTGTCTTTCCGGTTTTATGTGAGTTACCGTAAAGACGTTGAAGCTAGGAATGTGGCCTTCGCTTCATTTGCCTTGTCATGTCTGAATCCCTGCTGGAGGAAGAACGCTGGGGTCGACATCTCGTCTGCTGTATCGAGACGGACGTCAAGGTGGTGACCACTCTGTGCTGGTGCGAGATGATCTCCGGTTGTCTTTCTGGTTTTATATGAGTTACCGTAAAGACGTTGAAGCTAGGAATGTGGCCTTCGCTTTATTTGCCTTGTCATGTCTGAATCCCTGCTGGAGGAAGAACGCTGGGGTCGACATCTCGTCTGCTGTATCGAGACGGACGTCGAGGTGGTGACCACTCTGTGCTGGTGCGAGATGATCTCCGGTTGTCTTTCTGGTTTTATATGAGTTAGCGTAAAGACGTTGAAGCTAGGAATGTGGCCTTCGCTTCGTTTGCTTTGTCACTGCGTCTGGTGTATTGAGACGAATGCTGAGGTGGAGCTGGGATTTTACCATCACTCCGCTTTGTTTCGACCATGGGGTCTTTTGTTAACTTTGCATGTACACCCCGCTGGGCTGTGAAGGAACGCCGTTGTTGACATTGCGTCTGTTGTAATGAGACGAATGCTAAGGTGGAGTTGGGATTTTGCCGTTACTCCGCTTTGTTTCGACCGTGAGGTCTTTTGTTAACTTTGCATGTACACCCCGCTGGGCTGTGAAGGAACGCCGTTGTTGACATTGCGTCTGTTGTAACAAGACGAATGCTAAGGTGGAGTTGGGATTTTGCCGTTACTCCGCTTTGTTTCGACCGTGAGGTCTTTTGTTAACTTTGCATGTACACCCCGCTGGGCTGTGAAGGAACGCCGTTGTTGACATTGCGTCTGTTGTAATGAGATGAATGCTAAGGTGGAGTTGGGATTTTGCCGTTACTCCGCTTTGTTTCGACCGTGAGGTCTTTTGTTAACTTTGCATGTACACCCCGCTGGGCTGTGAAGGAACGCCGTTGTTGACATTGCGTCTGTTGTAACGAGACGAATGCTAAGGTGGAGTTGGGATTTTGCCGTTACTCCGCTTTGTTTCGACCGTGAGGTCTTTTGTTAACTTTGCATGTACACCCCGCTGGGCTGTGAAGGAATGCCGTTGTTGACATTGCGTCTGTTGTAACGAGACGAATGCTAAGGTGGAGTTGGGATTTTGCCGTTACTCCGCTTTGTTTCGACCGTGAGGTCTTTTGTTGACGTTGCATCTGCCTCCAGCTGGACTGCGGAGGAACGTTGTTGTTGACATTGCGTCTATTGTATCGAGACGAATGCTGAGGTGAAGCTGGGATTTTGCCATCGCTCCGCTTGATGGTGTAACATCTGTGTCCTGTTGGAATGAGGAGGCACACCGTTGTTGGTCTCCAGGCTGTAGACGTGGCCATTGAGATTTGGAACTAGGGACTTTGTCATGGTTCCGTTTCGTTGCGATTCTGAGGTCAGTTGTTGACGTCATGTTTGCATCTAGTTGGAGTGAGGAGAAACGCCGTTGGTGATCTTTAAGTTATCGATATTGACGTCGAGACCCTGAAGTTAGGGACCTTCCTTTGCTCCGTTTGTTGACATCGTGTCTGTAATATTGCGATAAATGTCGAGATTTTCTCTAGGTTGTCTATGAACCGTCGAGATTTGGCTTCGCTTTCTGATGGAGCCTGTTGGGAAGGTATGGTTCCCTCTTTATCTGCATCCCTAGATTGTATACAGGGATCGATGTGATTTCACCTGTAGGGCAAAAGTTTCATTCTTTCATTTTTTTTTCCGCGATGCTCTATCATTTCAGCTTTTATATCGCGAAGGTCGCGATTGCCCAATCATTTCGGCTATTTTTCGCGATGCCCAATCATTTCGGCTGTTTACTTTATTTTTACTCGCTGCTCTTTATTGCGAGTTGCCCAATCATTTCGGCTGTTTATTATGTTTTTACTCGCTGCTTTTTATTGCGAGTTGCCCAATCGTTTCGGCTGTTTTGTATACATACATTTTTACTTGCTGATTCTGTTTGCAAGTTGCCCCATCATTTCGGCTATTTCGTATGCATTTTTTTTTTTTGCGAGTAGGGAATTTGGGGTCTGATACCAATCTTGGCATCAGTATCGCTGCGACTGGAATATTACCAGGAGCGAATCATCATTTGCCTTGAAAGGACTTGGAATTTGATACCGGTTTAGGCATCAGTATCGCTGCAACTGGGATATTGCCAGGAGCGAATCATCATCTGCCATGAAAGGACTTGGAATTTGATACCGATTTAGGCATCAGCATCGCTACAACTGGAATATTACCAGGAGCGAATCATCATTTGCCTCCGTCGATGTCGAACAAAGGTGGCTTAGTAAACAGGGTTAGGGGTCCTGTCGGCTAAGGCTTTGGACTTCATGGGCCGTAAGGGTCTCACAAAGGTATTTCTCCCTACAAGTCGTGAGGATCTTGTAGGTGTGTTTTCTCCTTGGGAATCGTGAGGATTCCTAAGTGTATGTTCTCTTATAAGTCGTAAGGATCTTACAAGAGTGTTATCTCCTTATGAGTCGAGAGGACTCACAAGGGTTGTTCACCGTGTGGACATATCCCTAGTCACGGATGGGACTTGGTTAGGGAAATGTTTATTCGCGCCCGTGGATTGTATACAAGGGCCAATATCGGACCACTTGTAGGGCAATGTCGAAAGTTGTGGGGGTTGCTTAAGCACAGATTTAGGCCTCTGTAACTTAAGACTTTCAAATCTTATGAGCCGTAAGGGTCCCACAAGAGAGTTCTCCTTACGAGTCGTGAGGATCTCGCAAGTGTATTTTCTCCTTAGGAATCGTGGGGATCCCTAAGTGTGTTGTTCCTTTGTGAGTCGTAAGGATCTCACGCAGGTGGTTTCTCCTTACAGGGTCGAGAGGACCCTATAAGTGTTTCTCAACGAGGTTGCGCCCTTTCGGGTTTTCACAAACACTCGCCGGTAGTCCTGCTGTTTTTACTCACGAAGCCCTTTCGGGTTTTCATCCGTGCCCATTTTGCTTGTGGACATACCGTTTTTTTTATTCTCTTTTTTTTTTCTTTTTTTTTTCTTTTTTTTCTTTTCTTCTTCTTTTTTTTTTCAAACGAGGTCGCACCCTTTCGGGTTTTCACGAACACTCGCCGGTAGCCCTGCTGTTTTTACTCACGGAGCCCCTTCGGGTTTTCATCCGTGCCCATTTTGCTTGTGGACATACCGTTATTATTATTTTTTATTTTTATTTTATTTTTTTTAACGTCAGCCTGAAGATGCTGCGGGTTGGGAGTAGTTTAACGACGTTTCGGTCATTTGCAAGTTTTAGGACATTGCGGTCCATCATTAGTTTAAGGACATCTCGGTCCGTTGTTAGTTTAAGGACGTTTCGGTCCGTTATCCAGTTTTAGGACGTAGTGGTCCGCTAGGCTTTCTCTATGAATGAGCATGATGCCCCCGGCGTGTCCATATTTTTCGGAGCATGCGGTTGTGGCGGGTTCACCTTCCAAATTTCGGACAACGCGAACTTGCCCTGTTGGTATTGGTCTTCAACCCAGTTCTTGAAGACGTAGCAATCCTCGATCAGATGACCTACTGTTTGGTGGTAAGGGCAATAATTAGGATTATTAATATCGCCTGGCCACAACGGACGTTTTGGACTCGGCAGATTGATGAGTCTGTCATACACTGCCAGCTCGAACAGTCCCCTTGTTTTATCTTGCGAAACGAGTAAGGACGTTTCAACTTTTCCTGGAGGGATTGCCGCTTGTTGCTTTGGCAAGCAACCGGTCTAGGGTCACCTGATTGTTGGTGAGTGCTGGCGACGAGGGCCTTTTTTCCTTTTCCTTTGTTCTTCTTGTTCGGTCCCTTGCTTACGGGGTCGGGATTTTTTCCGAGTAGCATGCGATTGTATGGCTGAACGTTCTCGCAGCTTCTCAATTCCTTTATTTTTTAAATAGGTTCCCCGAGGGAAGAGTTGGGGGTAGCTTCTTCGTCAGAGTCGCTTCCAAAGGTGATAATTTGTGATCCCTTGAAGTCGGCTATATGACAGTCGGCGGTGGCTCTTTTGCGCTCATCTATCGCATTTTTCCGATGTCCACAAGCTTCACACTTTGTTCTGTCGGAGTGTCGCTTTTGAACGACGTACCCTTGCCACCAACAGTTAAAGGATTCGCAGTTTTCGGTAGGATGTATGATCTTCTGATGATATAAACAGAAGTTAGGGTGCATCTCTACCTCAGAGAAAGGATTTTCTTCAGAGGGCGGTAGCTTCATTCCTACTGATAGAGCTTTGGCGAACCGTTTCCTCGTCTTGAATTTGTTTTTACCCGCAGTGTATGGCTTTTGATTTGACGGAAACACCTTGGTTATTTTGCCATTTCATGCTCTTGATTGGCTTTTGCTTTCAGACGAATTTCATTTAGGAAGGCATCGATCAACTTGTCTGACGACCGCGGAATTTCTGTTTCAGGGTCCGCCGTTGATTTCTCAGCGCAAGGATCTTCCTCATCATCCATCAGTGAATGAGAAATCACATGACAAGTCGCTACGTAGTCTTCGGATTCATCCGATAAGTTTTCTCCATCGTTTTCATCCTCAACGAAAGAACAAGTTGCCCCCGGCGTGTCCGTCTTCTTTGGAGAGTGCGACTGTGGGGGGTTTACCTTCCAGCTTTCAGACAGCGTGAACTTGCCTTGCAGGTATTGATCCTCGATCCATCCCTTAAAGACGAAACAATCCTCAATCGGGTGACTTACCGTTTGGTGGTAAGGGCAATAATTGGGATTATTAAGGTCGCCTGGCTGCAACGGACGTTTTGGATTCGGCAGATTAATGAGTCTGTTGCGCACTGCCAGCTCGAACAGTCTTCTCGTTTTATTCTGAGGAAACGAGTAATGACGTCCTAGCCTCTCTTCGAGGGATGGGCGTGGACGCACGTTGTTTTGGCGAGCGACCGGCTTTGAGTTGCTCGACTGTTGCTGAGCGTTGGCGACGATGATCGCTTTTCCTTTCTCATTTCGGGGATCGGGTCTTGGAGGAGACGGTCTATGGCCCATCTGGTCCATTTGGGCTAATTTGTCGATCAAGGCCTGGAAGGTGGTCGGCCTGAAGAACATCATGAATTGCGAGATGGTCGCCTGCTGATCGAGAGTGCCCACAAACATGCCTACCGCAGGTGCCTCTTCTATGCGTTGCTCGCATTTCGACCATAGGTTTCGCCATCGTGTTGCGTATTGGACCCACGTTTCGCCGGGCCTTATCCTGGCATTTATCAGTGCTGTAATCGGGGTGCGTTCACTAGCACTTGCGAATCTTTGTGTAAACAGCAGTTCCATCTCTGCAAATGTTTTGACAGAGTCGTTAGGTAGCTCCGAATACCATTCAAAGGCTGTTTCTGCTAAGCTGCCTACGAATTGACGTAGCAACAACTTGTCATCGCCTCCAGTATTGCCGCATAAGGCCCTGAATTGAGCGACATGCTGATGCGGATTCCCTGTCCCTTTATACACGTGGAATTTAGGGATCGTATATCCTGGCGGGTAATTGATTTGGTCATACCAGCTCGGATACGGTCGTCCGGTTCTAACAATTTGCCCAGCCGCTTCATTTGCCTGATGAACCCGGATCTGCTGAGCTATATATTCGTCTAGGTCGACTTTGGAGATTGCCTCCTCCTTGGCTGTTGATAGAGCCGGCGGAGGATTTGACGTTTCTTCCCTGTCGTTTTCAAGGACGATCGGAGGCTCTTCAGCAGGAGGGTCCGGCTGTAATATCATCCCTACCATATCTTTGAAGAGGAGCGCCATCTGTTTTATGTTAGCCGTCTGCTCTGCAGCTTCTTTGTCCCTCTTTTCGAGGACTCTGCGTAAAAAGTCAGCGTCGGTTTCTTGTTCTTGACGCTCATCCGAAGACGTTTCAGAGCTTTCTTTTGGCTCAGTGAGTGCAGCCATTGTAGTCATCATCTCCTGAAGCTTCTGTTGCTGCTCCTGGGCTTTCGTCACGGATCGGGTGAGCGGTCGGTGGCCCGTAGAAGTGCGGCTTTCCTCCTTTCCAGAAGCCATATAAACAGTGTGCACCACCATGCCCCCAGACTTGGGGCGTTTGTGTTCGGTGTCTTTGCGATTTGCCGAAGACACAGGGGCTTCTTGCGGCCTCCTTTTTTGAGTGATTGGAGTTAAGGGAGCCGTTGTAGTGGGCACCCAAGTAGCTTTTGCTTTTTGTGGTTTGACAGAGTAATCCTTCCCCTGCCGAACCTTCATCTTTTTCTGTCGTCGGAGGCAGTCTTGATCGATCACCGACTCTTGGACCTGTCGCCAGACTTTGTAAATTTTAAAGGACAGCCGTTGAGGGGGCTGCTCTAGTTTCTTCTCTGGAATATTCTTCACAGATGAAGGAGTTCGCTTTAGCACCGCAGCAGGAGAGTTTCTGCACACCGAGTTCAGCAACTCAAAGCTGTTCCTGGTTGGAACAGCAGTATCGATCTCCACCATTAGAGTTGGAGGAGTAAGTCCAGAGGGGGAGTTGCCCCCAGCCTTCCTCACTCGGCGCCAGTAGCGACGTCGGGCATGTCGTGCTGATGGAGTTGTTTCAGCTATAGGGGTGACCTCCTCATGCCCCCTGTGTTGGTCAGAATATACCGGTACCATCTTTTTAAAGATCGACGTCCGTTGAACGGGGACGGCCAACCTGTCAGAAGCGGGCTTCCGAACATGGGAAGCAACCTTGGTGACTTCGCCAAGAACGGGAGTTGGAATGGCTATCCGCTTCGGTATAACGCCTTCTGGTATGGCAGGCTTCTTCATGAGCCTGTTAGAGCTCTGGCCTAGTCCGTTAAAAACTGAAGCAGTGGAGTTGGACGACCCGTTGAGAGGTGTCGCGGCAGTGGTGGGTCGATCGAAGACCGACTTCTTTGGAGCTTCTTGCAATGTCATTGGGGCGTTGAAGCTCATTGATGGGAGCATGGTCCCAAAAAAAAGTCCAGTAGTGGCTTGAGCCACCTGCTCCACCGGCATTTTGAAAAGGGAGGCCGCTTGGGGCCCATAAGTCACTCCTCCAGCAATGACGGAGCGAGAGTTATCGCTGCGGACGATGCAGTTCGAAGCCATTGATCTTCTGTTTTCTGCACGGAGCAAGACACCAAATCTTAGTACCTTGAATCCACAGGCAATCACAGCAAACCGCGATTTGTTCGCGAACACGACACACGAAGTGTGGAGTGGAAAGAGGAAGAGGTCCCACCGGGCGTGCCAGAATCTGTTCCCCTCCGAACGGCGGCCGAGACGTTAGGACGTCTGTGCCTGAGGTTCGGGGCAGATGCCATTTGGTTTTATTCGTCTATCTCTCCGAAGATGCTAAGTTGATTTATGGCACCGTGTATCGGAGGTTTAGACGGATGCGGCCGATATAGCAGACTTCGTCAGATTCCCCCTCAGGATGAGGGGTTTTTGATTGTGGGGACGCTCTTCCCTGCAGGCGCAAGCCCCTGCAGTTAATTACGCTACCGCATCGCGGTAACAACTTTCTCCTTCTCCAGAATTTCACTTCGTGTCGTGTGTGTTTGTTTTGTTTGTGGTTGCCCGTGGATTGTATACGGAGACTGAGTAATGCCGTCGCCCGTAGGACGTGGATTAGTCCAAATCCGTATTTACTTAGATTTGGGTTTGGTGTTTTTAGTTTAAGGATGCATTAGTCGCGTTGCGGCCAAGATCAACTTAAACGTTCGTTAAGGATACGTTAGTCCTGTTTGAGACTAAGATCAACTTAACGTGATCGTTTAGATCCGACAAAAGAGCGTTTGGGCTCTATTGTTCCAGTTTGGGAGATTCATAGTCCAATTTGGAACTAAAGTCTGTTTGAAGGATACGTTAGCCATTTTTGAGGCTAAGATCGACTCAAACGTTTGTTAAGGATACGTTAGTCTAGTTTGAGACTAAGATCAACTTAACGGGACCGTTTAGGTCCAACAAAAGAGCATTTGGGCTCTAGTGTGCCAGTTTAGGGACGTGGTGGTCCATCGCCAGTTTTAGGAACATGGTGGTCCATTATTAGTTTAGGGACGTTTCGGTCCGTCGCCAGTTCAAGGACGTAGTGGTCCATATTAGTTTAGGGACGTTTCAGTCCGATGTTAGTTTAGGGACGTTTCGGTCCGATATTAGTTTAGGGACGTTTCGGTCCGATATTAGTTTAAGGACGTTTCGGTCCACGAGTTTAAGGACCCCGCAGTCCATATCGATGTATGGTCGTTGGGACCCGTCACCTCTTTGACGTCGTTGAGGAATTACAACGACGGATGTCAAAGGAGTTCGGAGATGTACCCTCGAACCGGATGTAAATTGATTTAGAAGAGCAATTTTGCTCAGTCAATTTAATTTAAGGACTTATGGCCAAAATTGGGCTAAGTCCAGTTGAAATGTTCAACATTTTATTTGCTTTTGCATTGCATTTCTTTTTTTTATTTTTATTTGGGCCTTGCCCAGAAAGGATGCAGAGCATCAATTTGTTTTGGGCTCTGCCCTTTTAGAAATGATGCAAGGCATCAATTTTATTTGGGCTCTGCCTTTGTATAAAGGATGCAAAGCATCAATTTATTTGGGCTCTGCCCATTTATTGCCTTGCAATTTATTTTGGCCTGTCAGGTCATTTTGATTTGGGCCTGGCCCTTTAATTAATGCATTGCATTTGTGCAAAATACTGTTAATTTGAGAATGTTTTAGATTCAAGAACCGATGGTTCATAAAACAAGTGCAAGGCACTATTTGATTTAGATCTAAGAAAAAACAAGTTTATCTTATATCAGAGAACCAAAGGTTCATAGCAAGTACAAGGCACTATTAATTTAATAACCTTTTAGGTTCAAGAACCGATGGTTCATAAAACAAGTGCAAGGCACTATTTTTACTTATTTATTTATTTATCGTTAAAGATCTATGATCTTGTTCATAAGAGAATTTTCTCTCCTTTAAAAGGTTTTTACCTTTTTTCTTTATTCTTCAAGAGTTCTCTTCTCTTTTTTTTTTAGCAAGATGTTGATGCCTTTGAATTGAGGTCTAGGGTCCTTTTTATAGTGCCCATAAATTAGTTAAAGTTTGTTAAAGAGATTATTCTCTAAGTGATTTGGGGAATTTTCCCCACCGTCGGATCTTTAATCCAAAGGTCTCTGTTTTACAGAAGAAATCTTATTGTTTTAACAAAAACAGAAAAGATTTTCTCAAATCTTTATTCTGTTTTTGCAATAAAGAATTTTATAATTTTTTTTTATTTTTTATTTTTTATTTTTTTATTTTATTTTTTTTTTATTTTTTCGTTGCGCAACTGCGCGTTGACACGTGTCGCGCAACTGTGCAGCTGCGCAGCTGCGCAGTTGCGCGACACGTGACACGTGTCGCGCAGCTGCGCACTTGCGCACTTTTTTCTTTTTTCTTTTTTTTTTTTTTTTTTTGCTCTTTGCTCTGATTGGAGAAACAACAGAAGTATTGCTTCTTTTTCCACTTTGGGATTTAAACAGAGCTTTGCTCTGATTGGGATAAACAGTGTCACCAGAGAACTGCCATCTGACGTGAGGTATAATACCATCTGGGAGTTCTCGGAGAGTCCGTCCAGTGTACCCAGTCATCACTGGCACCCGTATACCATCTCTGATGTCAAACACCAATGGATATGGGATCATCCATCGCCCATCTCATGGGTCGAGAAGCGTATACGCTAGTCTACTCTGGTATATCGATGCCCTGTCTCGATATACCTACGACTAAGAACATTAAAGGATGTACTTATGGACTACTCTGTCCCCACTAGTATGATCTGCATCATAATCCAGATAGTCAAGTACACATCCTAAGGGCTTTGCCAACATGTAACTATAAGACAGTATCAAGAGACAAGTATACATGTTAAGATAAAGAGCAACCAGATAACATACTATCATGTTGAGCAAGAAAGTCCTCTCTATATATGTCCAAGCATCCAATATAATATACATCATCTGTACAATCCTGGCCTCTAGGGCATATATACAACTAACATGATATGCTAATACATGGCTTTAGTGCAAGTGCGAGATTGTCAGTGATATATACCCGCCATTATTGTATCATACTGGTTTGTATATTACTTAATGGAAACTTGGGATATTCACAGTTGTATTAACAGTCTTGCTCAAAATAGTAGTATGCTACTTGGTTTGTTTCTACCTCAATATGTGCATATGTTTCTTTTAGCATATCGCTTATACATATTGGTAGAGCCCTTCGGATCTTTGCTTGATTACCAGCGTTGTGATGACAGTCACACTAATGGGGGCTGGGTAGTCTATAAGCACATCCTATACAGGTCCCTAGTCGTAGGATTATCGAGACGGGGTATCGATACTCCAGAGTAGACTAGTGTATACGCTTCTTATCCCAGCAGGGGAGATGGTCTGTCCCAAGCCATTAGTACATCGTACTGGAGATAGTATGCAGGTGCTCATTGGGTTTTGAGTACACCGGACAGGACTCGTTGGAGACTGTTGGTGGGTATTATACCTATAGTCGGGTAGCAGTTCTTAGGTGACATGAGTACAGCGTAGTCCGTCGACTTGACACTGCTACTTTGCCTCGAGTGTGTTCCCACTGTTCTTTGATTACTACCCTACCACGGCTCAAAAGAGTCATGCAAACACGTAGTAGTTGGGTGCAGTCCCGAAGTACTTGAAAGCAGTGGTGGTTAGATAGGATTCGTCTCTCCCGGTATTGAGGGTTGATATCGCGCTGTGTTCGGAAATCCATTATACAAAGTCTCTGGCCAGGGCAAGCGAGATTTACTGGTAGGTACTCCAGTAGTTTCTCAGGGTGTCTTGGGCTACACTCCATTACGACTTATTACGCAATTAGGGGTCTGACGATTACCGTCCCCTAGGCCCGATATGCGATACTCTAAAATGAACAGGCCGGACTGTACGGAGATTGTCACAGATAGTCTCAGTACGAGTTCGGATGAGTTTGCTCGTCATCCTTCTTATCGACAGATACATGGATAGCCGTTACGTGCAGCTAGTACCGCTTGCGGCTTGTGGTTAAACCCACTGTCAACATAGTGTCAAGTCTTTAGAGTCCCACACAGAGGGTTTCCTGCACCGGGAAAAATATGTAGAGGTCGTATGGTTTTACGACAGGGTTCGATCACGTACGTGTACTTGTGCACATATGATGATTCAGACAGATAATACTAGTGGGTTTTGGTTTAAACCGGATCCTAGTATTATACCGATGGATTATTTTCGTCTCTTTTATATCTGTATTTTTCGGAATACAGATACGGGTATGTATATACGGTTGAGGGGTATTCTCGTAATTTACTCGGGTTTGCTTCTAGAAGAAGACACCTCGTTAGGGTTTTATTCTTTTTGATTAAAAATTAATGAGGTGGAGGAAATGAGGCGGAGGTATTTGTTGAATGAAGCATGACTCATAGTTTTGACAAAATAGATATTTTGAAGCATGCTTGATATTTGTTGAGATATTATCTCCTCAATTATTTGTATGCTTCATTATTCTTCACTTGAGCCATCTTTTATTCTTATCTCACTTCTTCTTCAGCTTTTCCTCAAGCTCACTTCTTCTTTCTCTAACCCTAAACCTCTCATGTGTTGATAATTCTATGGTTATTAGAGACGCACTAATCCATCTTCACTCTCTACATCATCTAGGTCATCTAGTTTAGCGAACTAGGTGTCCTAATTAACTCGGATTTGAGATTGGAGCTCGGACTATAGACTCTCGGGTGGATCGTCTTTGACTCGAGGAGGCCGACGAGAAAGTATCGACACGTTATGATCCTCAGAGCTTATGACGAGGATGAGGACAGCAAAGAAGACTCGATGGACATGTAACGTGAGGTATAACTTCTTATCCGAGTAGTTAAACTCTTACAAGTTTGCTAGTTAGAGTTTAGTATCGATACTGGAGTTCGAGTCGGTGTTACGAGCTTTGAAAAATCGTTTTTTACATATTCCGCCTCCCCGCGAACCCGCGGGGTGCGTGACAACGACTTACACACTCTACACCCCATAAACTCAGAAAACATGCATTTTATCCCAAAAACCCCGATGGTGTTTACTTTTCCATCTATAAGACTTTTTAATACCCAAAATACCTCTCTAATAAATTTAATTGATCAATCTATAGTTTTCTTTTCTTTTTCTTCATCTTTTCCAAATCCATATTTGTTTGAATCCATGCACACTTTTGAAGGAAAAAAGAGAAGCTAAGTGATGATTTAATTAGAGATTTTGAAAAGAAAAGAAAAGAAAAATATCAGTTTTGAGGGAGAAAAGAAAAATTTAGAGAGAAGAAAGGGGGAAATTGGAGGAAAAAAGGCTTGATGGGCATTTTGGGAAACACATACAAAATAGTAACGGTGTTAAATTGGGATAAAGGGCGTGTTTTTTGAGTTAAGGGGAGGGTTTCCCACATTTTAGCCAAAAATAATTATGAAATAAACGACAATATTATGCCATGCAAATGTTTTTTGGCCGAATTCTTCTCTGATGAAGGTATACCATTTTACTGGGCTTTGGTGAGATTCTGAACACACAACTTTACATCAGTAGCAATATAATATGCTATTTATCATACATGCTTAAATCAACATACAACTATTAATCTCAAAAAAACCATAGAACTATTAAAATAAAATCATCATACATTACCCAAATTAAAGAGAAAACAAAAACAATTATCCACATGTATCATACAACAATTATACAAGAAAAAAAATTAAAAAAATAAACAAATTACAACATAAATTCATGTCAATGTGGTGCTTTAGGCATTTTACCAGACTTCATATCGATATGATGCCTATGAAGATACACCGGGTTCATGCACGCAAATATCGATGGCTTCTTGGGCTTCGCAGCGAACAAAAACGTCTTCAGCGGAACTCTAGACTTAGTCGAAAAATGCCTGAACTGATTATATTGATGAGGTTGGTTCTTGGAGCTCGAAAGCTCAAATTTTTCCTGCAATTTCGAAAGAGCTTTGCCGACTTCAACTTGAAGAACCTTCACATGATCCAATCCAGCCTGAAGCTCTCTAGCAACCTTATTGTTCTCTTGCTGCATGTTTATAACTTCGCCTTGAAATTTTGCAGCTTGATAAGGAGTGAATTTTACCTCTTCGACTTCGTTCGATTTTGTAAATTTCGCGATTTCTTCCTGAATGCTGCAAAGAGAAGCGAAGCGGCATCGGAGCTCGCCTTGAAGGAGCCCGTTGTGTTCTAGCCAGACCTGAAGCTCAGTGTTGAATTCTCTTAGCCTTTTATCGATCGGAATTGAATCTGAAGTTGTTGTTTTCTCGACCGAAGCGCTGTCAGTACCAATATCTTTGTTCTTGATCTCTGTCTCGGCTTCTGCTTGTAATTGTTTAAAACCCGTTTGAAATTTCTGGATTTGGTGATATGATGTGCTGAATCTCAACCAGAAATCCAAGTTCTCTTCTAATAGAGTATCGATATCGCCCCTAAATTTTTCTTCGAGGGGCGAAGCGGTAAAAACTTGGTCTTTGTTGAATAGCTTCACTTCTTCTTCACCAATCGGATCCAAGACCTCAGACTCCGCATCATCTACATCTGAGATGAGATCTTCTAGCTTTTGGGAGTTTTCTGCTTTTTTCATCGACCTTTTACGTAAGGACTCGGCCGAGAATAGTTTTTTCCGCAAAGTCTTGATTTCTTCGTCCTTGATTGCATTAGCACACCTTAGTTCTTGAATTTGCTGCATTGTTTCGGAGTGGCACTCTTGGTTCTTCTTCTCCATTTCGGTGAGCCTCTTTCTTGTGTCTTTGTAGTTTCGGATAATTGATGTGTACTCGTATAATAAAACCTTATCTCTTCCTTCGTTTCCATTTAAAAGTTGTTGTTGCCAATCCAGGTTATCTTCGTCTTCTTCGGTTTGAGATTTTGCTTCATCATTTTGATCCAAGACCTCATTGTGCACATTTTCAATGGGTTTCTCTACTTCCTCAACCGTTTTGATCTCTTTCAGTGGCTCGGTGCTATGATTTAAAATTTTTACCTCGCCTTCTGCATTTGGGGTCTGTAATTTCTCGGAGAGGTTATTGAGACTGTTGCAAGCTTCGGCGAAATGGCTTTGAACAACCCCTTTCTCATCATGAACTTTTCTCTCGAGAACCAAAATCCTTTGAAGCTGCTCCTCAACTTGAATTAGTCTATCGTTTAATCTATTTGGGTCGACGTTAAAATTCTTCTTGTCTTCTTCTACTCCTTTAAGATGCTTGTGTAACTCATCGGTCTCCGCTCTCAAAGAAAGTATTTGTGCTGTTTGTGATGACACGGTAACCTCTAAGCTAATAACTTTTTCGACGAGCTCATCGATCTTCTCTGCAAGTTCGGCTACTGACGACTCCGAGCTCATCACAAAGAGTTCTTTAACTTTATCACATATCGATTGCAGCTCCAATCTCTCATGCTTTAGATTTTCGACTTCTTCCTCAACAGCACTAGAGATCGAGCTCGAGCTAATCGATACATTTTCTTCGCTCTCTTCGCCTTTCAAAGCCTTCAATTTTTCTTTCGCCGTCTTAATTCTCTCTGACTCGAACATCGACTCTCCTATGGATTTCTTCTGTTGCTCATGCAAACTAAAAAGCGAATCTTCACAAGATTTGAGTGCGGCCGCTGCCATTAAAGCTCGAGCCTCATCATCATCGATAACACTACGTGTATTGAACTCATCTTGAAGCCCGGAGATTTCTTCTTGCATTTCAGTCATCTCACGCTCAATATCCCAATACTTAGCCAATCCTCTCTCGTACGAGCTCTTAAAAAACTCTTTCTCGGTTTGGAGAACTAAAATGCTCTTTTGAAGCCGGTCAATCTCTTGTTGAGCCTTTTCATGACTAATATTAGAGAGTTCTCTTTTATGTTGCGGATTTTTTGGTTTCTGTGTTTCAGATTCGGACCTTTTGGTTCTTGAACGGGGGAGCTCGGGGGGTGGCTTCGGTAGTTTATCAGGTTGGATTTTATTTATCGAAGAAATGGGTTTTTGAGGGAAATCGTCGTCGTCGTCTTCCATTAGAGGGATTTGATCGGGTAATGCAGTGGCGATAGTGTGATTTGCTTTGTGAAGCTCTCGTGATATTCGATCGTAGCGATCAGCTAGGGCTTTGTATGCCCTATAGGCTTCTTCTACGCTGTTAATAAGCTCAGGGCGCCTTTTGAAGTACATTTCGGCCTTTTTTGCGAAGGAGTCGGCGTCTTCATCTATTAGCTTGATCGTCGATTTCACCCTCTCCTCCATCTCTGTAGGAAGAAAAGCTCTATATATTAAAAATCAGGGAGAAAAGGATTGAAGTTATCTTGCATGCTCCGCATGTTCAAGCAATTTGCACAACGAAGCAAGTTATTCATTTTGTAATTAGTAGCATTAGAGCATATACCAGTTCAAACATGATATCGAATCTTCTAGGACTAATTGCATATTACGCCCTTCATTTTTTATCTCAAACATTCGCTTCTAGACCATTGACCGTCTTATTAGCACTCATAACCCCTCAACCGACTAACATTTGGGAATAGGATGCTAATAAGCAAGTTAAGTGGTATAAGTTTCGCTTGAGGTACAGAAAAATCAGTTTTAAAAAAATAATAATAATAAACAAATCGTGTTGCATGCAATTAAGAAATTACTTTGATAGATCAATTTGCACCGACCTTACGAAGAAAAGAAGAAATGTTCACAACTCACAAAGCTACCTAATAGCAGCCCCTTAATTCTCCTGCTCTTCTTCGGCAGAAACTAGAAAGCAATCTTACGATTATTGCATTACGCCTCTAACTTTAAGAATAGGTATGAAAAGGAACAAGGACTGCACTTTTTATATCTATGGAAGTATATATATAGATGTAGCTCAATATAATGCTATAGCTCCGAAGCTCCTCGCCACTTAACTGCATAATCAACACTGGTTCCGCTAAAGGCATCTTCTCTTTTTCCAGGACCCAACAGTCTTTCTTCACACTTTGCATAACAAAACAAGAAAGGTGTGATTCTAAAAAATGCCTCTACTTTTGTTGATAAAACAATGATTGTAAGAGATGTATATAGATGTTATCAGGGTTGAAATTGCATCTGAAAAAACTATAGAGGGATGATAATCAAATGCACCACAAATCACAAGCAATTCACGAAACTCACAGGATTAAGAACACCTAAATACAAAATGATAAGAGTAAAGTAGCTAGGTTGCTTTTACATGTCATATGGTTAATAAAAAGGTTTGCTACCATGAAATATGCCCAAACACAACTCTTCATATTAAATCCAGTATCAATGTCTTTCATTATGTGTTATCTCAACTTACAATGAAATGTTCGAATCCACCGCAATCTAATAGAAATACCATATTCATCAATAGCTATACTGCTAAACCCAATACATTTCTTTTGCGAAAGAATCCCCATTATATTTTTTCCGTCTATGTAAATCTTAACTTATAAATTACTTCTTTAAAGGTTTTATATTCAAAATTTAGGCTTACTTCCAAAAAAAATTGCGAAGTTCTTTGTCTTACAAGAAACTACCAAGTTCTCTCAAACTTACGAGAAACTCCCACGTCTTGAAAGTTTTAAGGTAGTTTCTTGAAATTATTGTTGACGTAGCACCTAAATTATGATAATTTTTTCCATGGTTTTTAAAAGTTTTCTGGTAGTTTCTCGTAGTTTTTGAAAGCTTTTGTGGTAGTTTCTCATAATTTAAAAAGTATTTGGTAGTTTCTCGTAACTAAGCCAAAGAACTTGTAGTTTTTCGGAATTAAGCCTAAAACTTGTTGATTATTAAATTCTTACAGTTTATTTAAAATTTGAGAAAACCCCTATTATATTTTTGCAACTGATGAAAATAATATAAAACTATAAATTAGCGCTCCAATATTGAAGATAGATAAAAAAAACATACAAATAAGGTAATATAAAGATCAAACCCTAAATTAAGAAAGCTCAACTAAAATAATACCCATTAATTTATCATTCTCTCCATTGCCAACAGCAAATAGGGAAATGGATCACAACAAATTGGATCATTAACATAAAACCAAGCAACAAAAAAAAATCAAAATTAATAAAAAGAAGAAGAAAAAAGTGAAACCTTGGAGATCATTGTCAAGCCATTTGGACTGCTTGGTTCTAATGTGGCTTGCCCACCACCATGTGTATGCATTGCTTGCAGCTCTCTGCAACATCTCTCTCCTCTTTCTCTCTCCTCTCTTCTCTTTCTCTCTCTAGGCTCTCCAAATCAAATCAGCCACAGTACCCACTAGAGAATTCATAGGCAAATCAACAATGATGGGATCTCTCTCTCTCTCTCTCTCTCTGTTTTGCAATTTTCTCTCTCTTCTGTGTGTGTGTTTCTTGTGATTGTTGCTGGAGATGAATGGAGAGGGTGCGATGGGTTGATCCGAAACCAAAGGGAGAGCCATTTGGTAGACCGCGCGAGTAGGGGGAGATTCAGGTACAATCGGGTCGGGTCGGGCACGGATCCGATTTGAGGTGGACCCGACCCGGACCGAATTTTAGGCACGTCTTTTGGCGTACGTACACTCTCATATGCTTAATTTGCATGTAAATTTTTCCTCTTTAATTATCATCTTCTTCTGTGTCCTTTTCCCATGGGAAAAGGGGGGATGGGAAAGATTAGTGAAAAAAATGACAGTGTCCCTCGAATGATTGTCGATGTAAGCAAGATTATTGACTGAAAACGACATATCTAGTTGGCATCATGAAAAATATTTCTAAGACAAGCGGTTGAGGGAGGGGGGGGATTAGATGGTGTACTGCTATGCAGAATTATGTTCAAATTCTAGGATAGAACCAAAAGCAAAACAGAACAATATTCTATTTATGTTAGTCATATGTTTAGAGGTCTTCGTGAAAACTGTAATGCTATTTTCATATCCCCTAACACCTCGTTCATAGCCTCCTATTCACCGAAGATGTTGTCTAAACGATCGCATGATATGTTTGGTTGATAAAAGTTGTACGGGTTGTGTAGAAATTATTTTACCAAAAGATGGTAAGAAAATGAGTTTGTGATAGGCGAGAGACTACGAGTAAATAAGAAGCAGGGTGTCGTTGTTCCTTTGCTTTGTGAGTGATATATATATAAAAAAAATAAAAATTAACACCCCCTTTTCTGTTGGTTCAAATGACGACGTGGATAGATTCTGATAGAAGAATTTTCCCGATGTTAATATGTCACTCAATTGACAGTCATTTAACGAACGCTAAACGCCCACTCGTTTCATTAAACGAAAATTTATCGAAACTGCATATCCGAGTTCGAAAAGAAAATAAAAGGCATGATAAAAGGAAATACAGACAATGGGGCAATAAAACCCGATAGATTATAATAAACAGCTCCTCAAATACCATATCCAACAACCTCTGTGTATTGTGTCACCACACCTGTAGTGTGTCACTACACCTGATCCATCTCATGTACATGCGGTACGACATCATCCTCCCTAACTGGTCTCGGCTCACCCTCCATGGCTGGGTGCTCTGTAAGAGTCATAGGTGCATCTCATATGTCCTCCGTGATGGTTATTCTTGCCCTTTAGCCGGTCCTCGGCGATGTAGCACTTCATCTGATGGGGCTCGATATCGTGACTATCCAAATACAGACACGTGGCAGATGGCATGCCCCAGAACTACAAGAAGGAATCAAGAACTTCAGTCGTTATGACACCTCGGGCCCTTGGTGCCGAGGAGTTTCCCGACCTTTGGCGACCTTCCAGGCCACCCCCGGCTCGCTTCCGAGCTGTCACGGAACCAAGACGCTGTTGGATATAGTGCCCTCAAAACAATTATCATAGTCGTGGACAATGATTATGATGATCGAGGCAGGACCTATACCGATAAAACAGTCTTACTAAAGATGATAGTATGCTATCTGGTTTGCCTTTATCATCATGTACATGTTGATAGAGCCCATAAGATTCTTGCTTGACTGCCAGCATTATGATGGCGATCATATATGTGGGAGCTGGGGTCTATAAGCACATCCTTAAATGTCCCTAGTCGTAGGAGTATCGAGACCGGGCATCGATACTCCAGTGTAGACTAGTGTATACTGATCGAGACCCAGACGAGGGGCGGTGGCCAGGTCTCACAAGCCATTGGAGTTAGTTTGTTCACCTAAGATAGTATACAGGTGCTCATTGGGTTATGAGTACACTGGACGGACTCGCCGGGAACCTACTAGTTGGTATTATACCTATTGTCAGATAGCAGTTCCCAGGTGACATGTATACAGGTTAGTCTATCGACCTGAGATCGTCATTTGTCTCGTGTGAGTTCCCACTGTGCTTTGATTACTACCCTACCATGGCTCAAAGGAGTCGTGCAAACAAGTTTTAGTTGGGTACAGTCCCGAGCCACATGGAGGCAGTGATCGGATCGTCGGGGATTCGTCTCTTCCGGTATTGGGGGTTGATGTCGCATTGTGTACGGGTGGCCATCACCAGAAATCCATGGCCATGGTGAACGAGAATTACCGATCCAGGATCGATAGTTTCTCAGGTGGTGATGGGTTACATGTCGACACTAAATATCGTATTGTTAGGGGTCTGACTTTATCCACCCCCCTAGACTCGATATGCGATACTCTTAGACGAACAGACCGGACTGTACGGATATTGTCACTGACAGGCTCAGTAGGGGTTCAGGATGAGTTTGCTCGTCGGCCTCCCCTTCGCTCAATACCTGGGTAGCCGTTACGTACAGCTAGTACCGCTGACATGCTTGTGGTTAAACCCACTGCCAGCGTATTGACGAGTCTTTAGAGTCTCACACAGAGGTTTTTCACGGTTCAGGCGATATGGTGTATATGAGGTATGTTGATACATACAGGTGTCCGATTAAATATGTGCACTTGCTGCGCAGACTTTGATCGGACGGTTGATAATACTAGCGGCTTAGAATTAAGCCAGTTTATTAAATCCGGTTTTGATTTAATAATTTACATATGTATTTATATATATGTAATCTAGTATTATTGTTCGCTATTCGTTTTCTCTCTTAGCTATTCGTATTTTTGTACGAATACGCGTATATGTATTTCGGGACATGTACCTGGAAGTATTCCGTATTTTCTACGGAATAGCTTCTAGAAGGTGCCACACCATTTGTAAGAATTTCCAATTTTTAGAAATTCATTTGACTCACAAATGAGGTGGAAGTGTGAGGTGGAAAGTGCATAGTGTCAAAGCATGGTTCAAAGTGCATGTAGCAAAGTATGGTGCATTGTTTAATGATTAAAAGAAAATGATTTTTCTTGACGGAGAGAGAGGGGGGGGACGGCCAATACTTGGAGGGTGGGGGTTCATTTGATTTTGTGATTACATGAAACATTAGCCCACTCTCTCACTCTCTCATTCATACAAAACACTTTGCCATTTTTTGCTCATGAAAAAGCTTTATCACCTCCTTCTTCATCTTCTATGGATGCTCCATGAGCACTAAGGGTAGAGAGAAAAAAATATAGTGACACTTCCATACATCTCGACTCTCTATCGCTAGCGACTTTGGAGCGTCGGTTACCTCGTTCGACGATCTTGGAGCTTGCGTCGTTTCCCTCGGGTGGATCATCGGAGACGAAGGAAGACCGGCAACCAAACCACATCAACGAGCCGCTAGGAGCTTGGAAAGAAGACCGAAGGACACGGATCAACTCGGTATAACGATTCTAACTCTTAGTTAGTTTGCTAGTTTAGGGTTTAAGGTCGATCCGGGATTCGGGTAGCGGTAGCGCCAGTTCTGTAAATTTTTGTTCCGCATTTTGGCCGCGTTTCAACGGCCAGGGCGCTGCCGGGACCCTTCATGGTATCAGAGCCACCCTTTAAACCCTTTATTAGCTTGTTTAGACGTGCTTAAAAGATCGATCGATGGATTTTACCGAAATCACGATTTCATTTTTCAGTTTGCTGTCGTTTTTCAAAAGTGTTCAAAAAAATATATTTTACAGAGGCTTAAAAATCCGTGCAGGTTTTTCTAGGAGTACACAAAAAATTTGGGCCCATGACTCCTCTAAAGTGCCGCGGATCCGCCGCACTTACCCCCATTTGCGGCGGTTCCGCGGCGGATTAGTGGCAACGGGCATTCAAATTTTTTCTGTAGCTCTATTTCTTAGAATTGTGATTTTTGTGATATTCTGTTTTGGCCCAGTTTTCTGTGATGTGCAGTTTTTGCAATTGGGGATAATTTGGGAATTTTAATTGATCGATATTTTAAGTGGGCGTTTAACAGTACATACATTTATATCTGCGACCGTGAATGTCATTTGATCGGTAAACCCGTCTAACTGCTATATGTCTTTTAGACGGGTTTGCGAACGTGACATTCACGTTGATGTTCTGTGTTGTGCTGTGATATTGGTTGGATCGTCGTGGTGGATAGCTGTGGTGCATTGTTAGTACAGTTTAATTTCATTTGTACATTTGATATTGCGGGGCGAGCGTCCGACATGTGGACTGCCGTCACTGCCAGTTTGTATATTATTCTTTTGGGGCACGACCGGGCTGAGGTCGATGTCACCCTTGTATATTATTTTATTTTCTGTACTAGGATTACCCCGAGGTGGAGTGCACGAATAGCCGGGTTCTAGAGGGCAACTGGTCCGCATCTCAAGGCATTCAGACGGAGGGGACTTTACTCTAGAATTGGCGGGCTATTCGCCGCACTCGCAGGGGGTATAGGTTGACCCAGGAGGGGTGCTCAAGTTACTGGATTCCGTGAAGTGCTGGGTGGTCCATTCACGTTGTTGAAGGGGGCTGCCTCACTTCTGGTTTTGGCAAGTGACTTGCCGCACTCATTGGGGTCTAGGTTTCATTGCACAGGCTATCCACACGACAGAGAACGCCGGGTCTCACTTGCGGCTCAAGTGAAACCCGGGGCTCTAGATTATCCACCATTCTATGTTGCTTCTGTGATGTTTCTGTGATGTTACTTTATATCATGCCTGGGACGGATGTTATATATATATTTATATATACTAGTAGATGTTGTATATGTTTTGCACCCGCGCTAGCCCAGTCCCCGCTCTGTTGTTAGTTAAGTAACCTAACGGGTGATGACGGGACCCAGTAGCGAATGCAGATGGCATATACGTATATTTTATTTTCGTTATTTTCTGGTGTGATTAATTGATGGGACTGCATTGATTCTTATTAATGCAAGGATAAAACAAACCTATATATGATGTTGTTGGAACTAAGTTTTTAAAAAACTGATATTACAGACGTACACTTTTGCTTTGCATCGTGGTATTCATTTTGGAATATCCTGCATCTCATTCGACGAGGCAAGGGCCGAGATCCCTTCATCGGGAGTGACCCCTTGGGTAAAAGTTTGCGTCAACGTAATAACTTTACTATAGTTGATTATTTTTGCTTTGCATCGTGGTATTCAGTTTGGGATATCCTGCATCCCATTCGACGGGGAAAGAGCCGAGATCCCTTCACCGGGAGTGACCTCTTTAGCAAAAGTTTTCGCCACTATAAATTTATAAAACCACTTGGATTCCTTCAACGATATCAAGTTCATTACGTTAAAGGTTTTTCGCCAAAAACCAGCCGTAGCCCTCCGTCATTTCAGACTAGTATTGCTTAGTATTCGTGCTACGTATGTCGTGCATTTAGCCGAGGCATAGTGTTCGGTAGCTATGTAGTGCTTTTCTGTTGCGGAGATAATGCGATTGTTATGATAGTCGTACGATCATTTTGATCTTTAGTCAAGGCTCGTACGGGTGGGTCTAATGCAGTCTAGATAATGACGGGTAGAACTTGAATAGGACCTTTTGACATTTTGATCTTTAGTCAAGGTCACTTGGGTCCTAGGGGTAAATATCACATCGGGAGTTTCAAAAATACAGGAAACTTACCAGGATTACGCATACCTTCTGGAGTGTGATGACTTGAGTGGCTTCCATCAAGTTGTTATGCGATGATAGTTGGATCCCGATTCCCACCGATGAGTAGGATTACTCCTCGGGTGATTCCGACTAATTCTCCTTTTGGGTTTGGAGGAGAATTCGAGGAAACAGTGGGAGCCATCCAGATTAGATAAAATGATTAACCATTCTGATCTAGGTTAGAGTGCACGCTGAGTGTTTCTTCTCTCTGTGTCTGGCTGCGACTATGACCCGGCCTTTGACTAAAACTCATGAAACCAAGTTGACCGAACCTTCTTAAAACACTTTGACTTTTGGAATGTCACAGTGTCACATATATCATTTGCCACTTCTATATCACCTTTGCTTTTCTCCTGAACACCTCGTATTACTACGAACATCCACTTCCATTGGATAAATCCATCGTATAGTTACATACGAACTCGAAAGAACTTTTTCGAGGATGGATTCTGGTTCAGGAGAAAAAGAATAGGATTATTCAGATGTCTTTTCCCATTACCTTCTCTCAGGTTGCGAGGGCTCGTAGGATTAGGAGAGTACACCTATTACGCTTATTGGATAGTCTTCTTCCAAATCTTAGGCTGGTGCCGAAGGGTAGGGAAAGAAGAAAACCAATTAGCCTAAAAGAGGTGTACAGAAGGTAATAAGTAAAGACATAATAAAGGGATTGCAGAGAGGCCAGGCAAGTATATGATTACTGTCGTGAATCAGGACAGTGGAAGAGGCATTACTAGGAATACCAGTTAACCCTTTTGAAACATTTTTATGTTTCAGTTTCACCGTGCGATGTTAATTGAAAACTGTTTTTCCAATTGGAATCTAACTCCAGGGTATGTATTTACCAGATCAGTTTCTCACATCTGCATGTTATTACGGATGGTGCGTGGGAGTAAGATATTAGGAATTGGGTAATTAGATCCTCATTATATCGGAATTCGTTGTAATTGGTGATATTTGAGGAAATCATCTGGATTTTGCCGGATGGCAAATATTTGGTTTTGAATATCCGTTGTTATGCACCAATTTCAAACTGATATATCTGTACATTTATTTTATAAAGTGATATATAACTTTTTTGATATTGTGTCTATGATATTTACCTATATCAGTTGGTGATTAGGTAAGGTGCATTCAACAGCGGTGTAATTCTTCTTAACCATAGTACAGTTTTTCAACCTACAACGCACAGGGTTTGAGTTATTGAACTCAGGGGACTTATACAAAGTATTGTATGTAGTCCAGTGTCCATTAGGACAAAGGGGTTGGTACTCGTACTATATTCTGTTTACTTATGACTTCTCCAGTTCTGGACATGTATTTCGTTGAAATGCAAAGTCCAGATATTCAGAAGTTATAGGTAAAAGAATAAAGTAGAGAACCATTTGTTGTAAGTATCAGGATTCTTCGAGGAAGTCGAATATGTAGATACTTGTGTTTAGTATTCAATTAATAGTAATGGTTTTGAGAACTTGCTTCTCTTTTAGGTTACTCATATATGGATGCACTCCTAGATGAGTAATGTTGATTGTCCTCTTTCCATTTGGTTGATATGCACTGGAGACAGCTGCATGATTTTGAATCTGGTTCCAAATTAGATTAGTGCTTTTGTTTCTATATTAGATATATATAGAATCAATTTATATCTTAACGATGTTAAGGTATAGGGAGTTGTCCGGCTGATGCTTAAAACCAGAATCCGGATAAACTCAAGGCACGTTTTAGTAATGGCTGTTCGTGGGTTATCCCGGGCTTTGACGAAAGATAACTTTCTACCATCAGGAAAATCAATATTTATATTGTTCCTTACTCGCCACAGTTTTAATAAAATGGATTTTTTTCAGAAAAACAAAAGTGGGAGTATGGTAGAACTGGAAGTGATTCCAGAACCACAAACGATTACTGAAGATTTGATAGAACCTGAGGATTCAATTGATTTTGACGTTCCGTTAGCCACTCCGCAGTTTTGGTGGGTAACCTCAGGCACCCAAGAGGTACTTCGGTCTTCTCAGTAACGATGACAGGGAGGTTCTTGTTTATCCAGACTTACCATTGCTGTTGTTCTAGACTATAAGACCCGGCAGGAGGATGAGTATAGCGTCATTCTAAACTAGTTTTAGAAGTGCACGTATATATGACTCTACCAGAGGGTTGTTGTAGTCAGTGGGAGCAGCGGAAGCATGGTAGGCAAGTAGCTTGTGTCTATTTATAGACTAAAGCAGGTATAGCGGAAATAGATCATCTATTTTTGATGTGACAGTCATAGGTTTTGACTTCATCAGAATAGGAGATGGATCTGGTAAGAAGGTAGTAGGGTGTGATGTCCGAGGATTCGGCATGGCATGCACTTAATAGGAAGAGATATTCCTATACTACGATCGTTTATACTTTGGTTGTCACAAAGTTGTTTCTCCACATAGGATATGGATATATTATCAGGTTTTCTGGTCACTAGATCTATGGTTTTAGTTCTAGATTTGGGAAGTATCCTAATCTGGGTACTTTGACATTAAATGGACGACTCCTGGCATGGTGGTGTACCTGCAGGTGATGGAGTCACCCTCTTTAAAGGTGTCTTACAGACTAAAGGGGAGAGGGATCTGCATGATTAGCATATCACTTTCTCAGGCAATTGAGTTAATCATGAAATGTCGAGTACCACAACAGATATTGCTTTTGCACTAGATGCAATACGCAGATATATTAATCCAATCCTGGAGAAACATTAGGAGGCAGTTATTGAACATAAATGGATGTTCTACGGATATGGTAACGGCAGCCTCCTTCAGGAGACGGTTATCATTTCAAGCTTCCAAGATGACTTGGATGACAGAGTGACTGTCAGAGTTATAGTTTTTTCGCTCTTCTGAGGGACAGTATGTTGGACAGGTGGTCCAAGCGAATACTGAGGAAAGGCATGGCGCAGGTTACTGATTAAATTCAGTGGACAATACAGTCTAAGAAGTTTGCTGGATTTGGAGTTCATTTGTGAACTGGGTCCCATCAGATATCCAGAAAAATTCTAAGACAAGTATTGCTCATTTCGGGAGATAATTTTTTCCGCAAAGTTGAGATATAGAGAGATACAGAAAGAAACATTAGAGCGGATTCACTCACTGAGGCTATTTCTCGAACGCAATCATTTTCTCAAACGAGCTTTGCGAAACTGATTAGTAGAGAAGTTGGGTGTTCGGTATCACACAGGCTGTGAGTATGCGATATCGCAATAATTGGTCTTAAGTGCAAGTGGGAGATTGTTGGATATAGTGCCCTCAAGGTAATTATCATAGTCGTGGACAGATGATTATGATGATTGAGGCAGGACCTATACCGATAAAACAGTCTTACTAAAGATGATAGTATGCTATCTGGTTTGCCTTTATCATCATGTACATGTTGATAGAGCCCATAGGATTCATGCTTGACTGCCAACATTATGATGGCGATCATATATGTGGGAGCTGGGGTCTATAAGCACATCCTTAAATGTCCCTAGTCGTAGGAGTATCGAGACCGGGCATCGATATTCCAGTGTAGACTAGTGTATACTGATCGAGACCCCGACGAGGGGCGGTGGCCAGGTCTCACAAGCTATTGGAGTTAGTTTGTTCACCTAAGATAGTATACAGGTGCTCATTGGGTTATGAGTATACTGGACGGACTCGCCGGAAACCTGCTAGTTGGTATTATACCTATTGTCAGATAGCAGTTCCCAGGTGACATGTGTACAGGTTAGTCTGTCGACCTGAGATCGTCATTTGTCTCGTGTGAGTTCCCACTGTGCTTTGATTACTACCCTACCACGGCTCAAAGGAGTCGTGCAAACAGGTTTTAGTTGGGTACAGTCCCGAGCCACATGGAGGCAGTGATCGGATCGTCGGGGATTCGTCTCTCCCGGTATTGGGGGTTAATGTCGCATTGTGTACGGGTGGCCATCACCAGAAATCCATGGCCATGGTGAACGAGAATTACCGATCCAGGATCGATAGTTTCTCAGGTGGTGATGGGTTACATGCCGACACTAAATATCGTATTGTTAGGGGTCTGACTTTATCCACCCCCTAGACTCGATATGTGATACTCTCAGACGAACAGACCGGACTGTATGGATATTGTCACTGACAGGCTCAGTAGGGGTTCAGGATGAGTTTGCTCGTCGGCCTCCCTTTCGCTCAATACCTGGGTAGCCGTTACGTACAGCTAGTGCCACTGACGTGCTTGTGGTTAAACCCACTGCCAGCGTATTGACGAGTCTTTAGAGTCCCACATAGAGGGTTTTCACGGTTCAGGCGATATGGTGTACATGAGGTATGTTGATACATACAGGTGTCCGATTAAATATGTGCACTTGCTGCGCAGACTTTGATCGGACGGTTGATAATACTAGCGGCTTAGGATTAAGCCAGTTTATTAAATCCGGTTTTGATTTAATAATTTACATATGTATTTATATATATGTATTCTAGTATTATTGTTCGCTATTCGTTTTCTCTCTTGGCTATTCGTATTTTTGTACGAATACGCGTATATGTATTTCGGGACATGTACCGGGAAGTATTCCGTATTTTCTACGGAATAGCTTCTATAAGGTACCACATCATTTGTATGAATTTCCAATTTATGGAAATTCATTTGACTCACAAATGAGGTGGAAGTGTGAGGTGGAAAGTGCATAATGTCAAAGCATGGTTCAAAGCGCATGTAGCAAAGTATGGTGTATTGTTTAATGATTAAAAGAAAATGATTTTTCTTGATGGAGAGAGAGGGGGCCCGGCCAATACTTGGAGGGTGGGGGTTCATTTGATTTGGTGATTACATGAAACATTAGCCCACTCTCTCACTCTCTCATTTATACAAAACACTTTGCCATTTTTTGCTCATGAAAAAGCTTTATTACCTCCTTCTTCATCTTCTATGGATGCTCCATGAGCACTAAGGGTAGAGAGAAAAAATGTAGTGACACTTCCATACATCTCGACTCTCCCTCGCTAGCGACTTTGGAGCGTCGGTTACCTCGTTCGACGAGGTTGGAGCTTGCGCCGTTTCCCTCGGGTGGATCATCGGGGACGAAGGAAGGCCGGCAACCAAACTACATCAACGAGCCGCTAGGAGCTTGGAAAGTAGACCGAAGGACACGGATCAACTCGGTATAACGATTCTAACTCTTAGTTAGTTTACTAGTTTAGGGTTTAAGGTCGATACGGGATTCGGGTAGCGGTTGCGACAGTTCTGTAAATTTTTGTTCCTTGGCCGCGTTTCGACGGCCGGGGGGCTGCCGGGACCCTTCAGACGCCTCGGGCTCCCGCTCATGCTCGAGCCACCCATCGAGGTGATCTTCCTCAGTTTCACCCTGACCGACCCGCAGGTGCATCAGCCACAGCTCCGCGAATCTCGCCATGCGCGAGATATCCACCGCCCATGATCCTACATTCCACGCCATCACGATCCCCCATTAACGAGCCTGTCTCTCCATTAATACGGGATCCCGTCTATCATGCGGGCGTGACGTCTGTTAGTTATATGTATGCCTTAGAGGCCATTACTGTACATACGATGTATATTGTAGTGGATGCTTGGACATATATAGGGAGGACTTTCTTGCTCGACATGATAGCACGCTATCTGGTTGCTCTTTATCTTAACATGCACTCTGATTGTCTCTATGTTACATGTTGATAAAGCCCTTAGGATATGTACTCGACTACTGAGACTATGATAAGATCATACTGGTGGGGCCACGGTAGTCGACGAGTACATCCTATAACTGTTCCTAGTCGAGGGTGTATCGAGACAGGGCATCGATACACCAGAGTAGACTAGCGTATACGCATCTTGAACCATATGATGGGCGATGGACCCATATCCATCAGTGTTTGACATCAAGGATGGTGTACGGGTGCTCAGCGGAGACTGGGTACACTGTACGGACTCGCCGAGAACTCCCAGATGGTATTATAGCTCATGTCAGATGGCAGTTCTCTGGTGACACAGGTACAGGTTAGTCTGTAAACCCGAGATCGTCATAGAGTCTTGTGTGATTCCCACTGTGCTTTGATTTCCATCATACCACGTCCAAGAGGGCGTGCAAAAAGGTGGCTTTTGGGTACAGTTCCGAATCACATGGAGGCAATGAGCGATAGGAGGGGTTTCGTCTCTCCCGGTATAGGAAGTTGATGTTGCGCTGTGTTCGATTGGCTATAACTGGAAATCCCTGGCCAGGGTTGCTGAGACTTTCTGGTAAGTGTTATCAGTAGTTTCTCGAACTATTATAGACCTCATATCGACACGACTTATCAAGCTACTGGGGTCTGACGTTTACCACCCCTAGGCGAGATATGCGACATATCAGACGAAGAGACCGGACTGTACGGGAGTGTTACTGACTGGATTCACAGGAGAATGTACAAGTTTGCTTGTTGATCTTCTGATCGCTCAATACCTCGGTGGCTGTTACGTTTAGCTGACCGCTTGTAGCGTGTGGGTGTTTGATATGATCATCGCCTACTGCCGGCGTATTGACGATTCTTTAGAGTCCTACACAGAGGTTTCTTGGCTCAGGCAAAACGGAGTAGGAGAACATATATGATATGTGCGGGACCGAGAATAATGCGTGTATGTGATACCGTATTAGATTTTCGCGATATGAGATATCGGCCGGGTATATGTGATATAGCCGGGTCATCGGATCAAGTGTTGATTCGATGAACTGATATAGATTATATTAGTCGGTTATTTGTGAAATAGCCGGATTATCGGATCAAGTGTTGATTCAATAATTTAATGTATAATTATATATTTGATATATTAAATTACATTAACTGATATAAGCTCGCTAAAAGATTCTTTTTCTCACTCGGGTAATACATTGATATATATGCGATATATGTTAATTGTATTATTTTATTTTGGTACAAATATATATTATATATGTGATATATAATATTGTAACATGATATGATTACTAATGCAACATGTTTAGTAGAGATTAAACAAGGTTAGGGTTTGATTTGGGTTAGTTCTTTCTTGATACTTCTAGAAGATTTTACTTTGTTTCTTGCAAAGATATTTTGTTTGATATTTTTGCTAGATATTTCTAACCCAACCCAAACCCTTCACCCTAGGTTAAGTTTCTACAATGGTTAGCCTCTTTATATTCAACCATGGTTGCATTATTAATCATTATGATAATTTTCATTATTCATCACAAAGGGATTTCCTTCTTTTTCTTCTTCCTTGAGCTTTGAGAAAGCTTTCTAGGTTTTCTTTATGTGATGATTTAGTGTGAGAAATAGAAAATAAATGAGAGCATAAATCCTACTTCATCATCCTAATCTATCCTAGCCATTTAGATTAGGGTGTCCACTTCACTTAGTAAGTGAGAGCTTGTGTTATAGAAACTTCAAGGTAGATCATCTTAGTTATCGAAGATCTGAATCAAGCTTGCATCTTTCTCTTCGTGGAGCCTCTCTAGAGTCCGGATACTCGATGATCGCAGCGAAGGGACCTCAACACGGAGCTTATGAAGTGAAGGACCGGACTACAAAGGTTGTAATCTCAATCTCTCAGATGTTAAAGTGTTTAACATGCTTTGTTTCGCCTAATTTCTCGTTTAAAGATCTTGGTTAGGGTTGTTCGGCACATCTAAATTTTAAATCGGGCATGGTTGATGCCTTATAGACCCTTGTGAGAGTTTCTAGTAACCCTGCAGTGGTATCATAGCCAAGCTAGACCTTTAGGCGAAGTCTAGGTGAAGTTTAAAGTCCGATCGAACTCCGAATACCCGTAAAACCCTAGTTTCTGGAAATTTTTCAAAAAGTTGACATTTTTCATATTAAAAATGCTCAGAAAATTCAGCAGGTGATTTGATGGATTACTGTGAAAAACGTGCCACCAATACCATTAAAGCGCCGCAGAACCGCGGCCGTACCATGGCTTGCGCGGCGGTTCCGTGGTCAAACAGTGGAGTTAGGGTTGGTTCTTTGCACAGTAATAACCGTATGTACTTCCTGATGCTTCTGGGAATTTTTAATTATACTCAAGTGTTGAGTTTTCTGGGTTGTATTGGGAACTCGTTGATTCGATCGGAAAGTTTAACTTCGTTTAAGTTTTTCCGGGTAATTTTAGAACGTGTTAAAAAGTTCGAACGGATATCAATAACTCACTTTTCCCCTGTTGGAAATTTTTTCAAAAGTTGGATTTTTTTTCCTCGAGTTTGAAACTTCCGGAAAATCATGCAAGTAACGCGGTGGACCCTCTAGAAGAACACAAACCTTAACTCGATTATGTGACCGTCTGAACCGCCTCTGAAACTTAGGGTTTAGGGCAGTACGGCGTTGCCACATGTGAGGCATTGGCTTGACCCTTCTACGGCTGGACCATCGGTACTGTGGCATGTGATAGATATTTTTTGAACTCCGCTCAAGTGTTGAGCTATTTGGGAAATCTTGGGCGTTTGTTTATTCGATCGGAAAGTTTAACATTGTCTATTTATCTGGAATGTGATACAATATTTGGAATCCATAAGAAGTTATGAGATAACTAATTTGAATGTTATAAATCTTGCACTTTAGTCTCATTTGATCGGTTGCCATGGAATTTTGATGTGATCAAAAGTCCGTCGCAATCACGTAGCGTACGCAGATACTCACCGGGGTAAACTTAATAGATAGCCACGCCCCATAGCCCCGACCAAGTGACTGTAGGAGAACCCCGTCGCCAAAAGCATCCGTTCGGGTGCTCGCGGCAGCGGTGTTCCGCCTTAGTGCACTTCGTCGACGGCATCCGGGGATGCGGCCGTCTACTAAAGTTTGCGACGAGCATTCGATCAGATTATCGGGAATCTTGTTGAATTGCCCGACTAGATATTGAAAAGTATTTTCGATATTGAGACTAAAATGCGGGGTTTATAATTGTTAGGCATGCGATGTCTAAGGATTTCATTTGGTTAGGCATGAGATGTCTAAAGAGGTTGCGGATTCCAACTGTTGTAGTTTTACACTTTCTTTTCTGTGACCGTAAGCGTAGTATGTGGTGTATCGCCGACTTTGTTTCTATACATCAACGACAATCGGGATACGCATACTTGCTTACGTTGATGATATGAGATATTATGTGTTGCTGTGATATGTTATATTGGATCGTCGCGTTTTGAATAGCCGGGGGTTTTATGTGAGATGAGAGTTTTTCTTTTTCATTCATGTAAAATTCATTTGTATGTAATATTCTTTTATTGGGGCACTTCCGGGCTGAGGATGATGTCACCATTGTATATTATTTACTTTTCCCCATTAGGATAGACCCAAGGCGGGGAGCACAAGTAACCGGGTTCTAGGGTCCAGTGGGAGACCGTATCGAGGAGTCGAGACCGGGTCTCCTAACCCTAGAATTGGCAGTGTTGCTTGCTGCTCTCGTAGGGGTCTAGGGATGTGGGTTTGGCTATTCATCGTGACCGTGGAATCCGTGTTTTATACAGGCTAGTATTGAAAACATGGACCTCCTAGTATATCTAATATTTCATATATGTTCTTCTGCTGCAATGTTCTATGATGATATCATATTACTGCCTGAGATGAATGTTTATATTATATATATGAGATATATGTTATATTGCAGATTTTGTTTCAAATGTGATGCTTGTGAAGCATAATAAAATGGGACTTCATTAATGAGATCAATGAAACTAAAAAGAAACCTAAAGATGTTGTAGAAACTTGTCTCCAAAAACAGGCAGCTCTAGTTCTTGCTTTGCATAGCGGTGTTCCTTGTAGAACATCCAGCACCTTATTCGATAAGGAAAGAGCCGAGATCCCTTCACCGGGAATGACCTCTTTAGCGAAACTAGCAGATGCTACAAACTCGGTTTGTCTTTTGATTGTTTCAATAGTTTTTGCTTTGCATAGTGATATTTGTGAAATATCCCGCACCTTATTCGATGAGGAAAGAGCCGACGATCCCTTCACCGGGAGTGACTTCTTTAGCAAAACTAGAAAAGGCCTAAAAAACATTCCATTCAAATCACTCGATTCTACAACGATATCAAGTTCATTACGCAAAGGGTTTTCTTAAAAACCTGTCGTAGCCCTCCGTCATTTCAGATAAGTACTTCATACTATTCGTACTGCGTTTGTTGGCCTGCGTCAAGGCGTAGTGTGCGGTAGCTATTTATGCTTATATGTATAAGCATATGATGCGATTGAGTTAGGGTAGTCGTGCGACTTTGTTCGCCTGCGTCAAGGGTCGTGCGGGTGGGTTTAATTCAACCGGGAAATGACGGGTTGAACTTGACTACCGGACTATGGTTTGTTGGCCTGCGTTAAGGTCATAGGACGCTAGGGGTAAAATATTATTGGGAATTTCAAGTGTTGAAATTTGCAATGAGATTGCATACCTTCTATGAGATAGTTGGATCCCGATACCCGCTGCGAGTAAGAGTTACTCCTGGGAGAGTTTTACACATTACAATTAGCCGATCAAGTAGGTGTCTAGAAAGGTGTTAACGGGGTTACACCCCTGGGAAAACGAGGTTTATTTTAATTAGGTTCGTACGAAAGCGCGGGGAATCTCCCTCAAAGTACCGGCACTGGCCTGGCTGAAAAATTGGCGAACTTGCAGGGTGTACTTAATCCCGGTTAGTATTTCCTTTTAGGGTTTGAAGGAAGATTTGACTAAAACAGTGGGAGACATCCTGATTAGATAAATTGATAACCAATATAATATTGTAAAAGCGCACGCTGAGTGTTTTCTTCTATCTCTCTCCAGGTAGCGACCATGTCACGTCTTTAATCAAGATAATAATACAGATGTATTGACCGAACCCGCTTGTTATACTGCGCTAAGGAACGTTGGTCCCGATCCAACTTATAATTGTTATAAGACAGAGCAGGAAATTGGGGATTACCAGAATTCCCGTGCCGCCCAAACGAAGAAAGTGCATGCTGATGTATCTTCTTCGGGTGTGTTCATTACATAGAACTGTTTCTCAATATCCTTTACATCCTGGGTATTTGATACCGGATCAAGATCCCACATATGTAATTTGTTACATGGGCTACAGATAGGTAGAGAACTGAGAACGGGTGATAAATTTCATAAGATAGAAATGGTGCAAGTGATGCATCCAACTCTGTTGGTAGTTATCACCCTGTATTACTAGAATACATTGATTCTGAACGAATGTTATTAGATACCGAACCTGATATACAACATCATACCAGTCTCTTTATTAGTAAAGAAGGATATAATTTTGTATTGTTGGATAATGTTTTGAACATTTCCTATATCAAGTGTTGATCGGTTCAGGTACGTTATCTAAAAGCATAGACGTTCTAAATCAAACCACAGTTCTTAATGTACAGAACACACACAAGAGGAAGAGTTCAGAAATGAACGAATCCTTCTTGTGGCATTGTAGACTAGGTCATATCAATGCGACCCGACTAGCTGAAGTTACATAAAGATGCATATTTAAATTAGTTTGAATTTACATCTTGTGAAACTTTCCGGTCATGTCACAAAGATAAGATGACCACAGCTCTGTTTATTGGAAACAGAGAAAGAGTTAGTGAACTCTTGGGATTGATACATACTGATGTATGAAGGTCCCCTGTCTACACATGCCAGGACCGGTTCTTTGTACTTCATTACATTCACTGATGATCTTTCAAGATTCAGACATATGTTCTTGTTGAAACACAAGTCCGAAACTTTTGAGATAATCACAGAATATAAGTTAGAAGTAGAGAACCAAAAACGGGTAAAAGTATTATGTCCTTTGATGAGATCAAGGAGGAGAATACTTGAGCATGGGATTCGTGGACTATTCTAAAGAAGAATGAGATTCTCTCTCAGCATTACTCCTCCGAATACACCACAACACATCGGTGTATCGGGGCGGAGCAATTACACCCTAAGTGATATGGTGTGCTCTATATGAGTACTACTGAGTAGCCTATTTCCTTTTGGGAGTTATGCACTTGAGAAGCTGCATACCTATTGAATAGGGTTCCAATCAAATCAGATGCCTACCTCTCCATATGTGATATGGTATGGGAAGAGCCCATCTCTTAAGTGTATTGAGATTTGGGGTTGTCCGGCCTATGTCTAAAAAGCAAAATCCGGACAAGCTCGAGGCAAAGTCAGTTCTGTGGAAGTTTGTTGGATATCCCAAGCATTCGCAAGGGAATATCTTCTACCTAACCGAGGAACAAAAGATGTTTTGTTTCTCAACATGCCACCTTTGTGAAAGGGAATTTCTTGTGAAGAAATTAGTGGTCATGAGGTAGAACAGGAAACAGTTCCAGCTATACAAACTGCAGCTGATGATTTGGTAGAACCGAAGGATTCAATAGTTTCTAACGAACCTCAGCCTCTCCGCCGATCTAGTAGGGTTCCTCACCCATCTGAGAGATACTTCGGTTTCTCTATGACAGTGGGAGCGAGAATTGTATCATGAGATGATAACCCAACTTATTTCGAACAGGCCATCAGGAGTGGGACTCTGTAAGAATGGCTGGATGCTTAGCGATCTGAGATGGAATCCTTATACACCAACAAAGTATGGACTTTGGTTGCTTTATCTGAAGGGTTAAATCCCCATCAGGAGCAAGTATATCTTAAGAAGATTACTTGGTGTACATGGAAAAGTTGAGACTTTCAAAGCTATGCTTAAGTCCATCCAGATCCTACTTGCCACGGCTACATACCATGACTACGATATCTGGTGGTTGGGTGTCATGACTGCTTTTCTAAATTTGATTTAGAAGAGAGCGTCTATAAGTACACAACCAGAGGGCTTCGTAGACAGTGGAAGCAGCGGAAACGTGTGCAAGATATTTTATGTGATAAATCAGGCATCGCGGAGTTGGAACATCTGTTTTGATGTGGTAGTCAAAGAGTTTGACTTCATCAAAATAGTAGATGAACCTTGTATATACAAAAAGGTAGTAGAGAGTATGGTGGTGATCCTCGTAGAGTACGTGGATGACATTCTCTTGATAGGGAAGGAGTTTCCTATGCTACACTCGGTCAATCTCCTCTTATCACAAAGATTCTCTATAGGATCAAGGTGATACCTCCTAAATCCTGGGTTATGGATCTATGAGATAGATCTAATTGGATGTTAGGATTCTCACTAGTTGTAGTGAGATGGTATCAATCGACCCTGGGGAGAATCACTAGAAAGGTGATAAGGACGGCTGAATGTCAGTCGCAGGCATTGTCTTTACCCTCAGTGGAGGGACGGTATGTTGGAAGAGTTCTAAGCTAGATACCATGACTTACTAGACGATTAAAGGCAAGATACATCGTTACCAAGGATGCTACCAAAGAGGCAGTCTGGATATATATATAAGTTCATGAGATGAACTTCGTTCCTACCATTGTGTGACAATGGAGTTGTGGCTTATGCCAAGGAACCCCCGTCCCATCAGAAATCCAGATATAATTCTTAGGCAGTATCACCTGATCATGGAGATGGTTGATCTCCAGGGAGATCAAGGTTAGGAGAGTAGACACAGAGGACAACAACGCGGATCCACTCACAAAGGCCTATTTCCCAGTAGAGACTATTATGGGATAGTTGAGTATGAGATACTTCAACCACAGCTGATTGTTGGGTATGCGATACCACAACAGATGGCCCTAGTGCAAGTGGGAGATTGTTAGTTATATGTATGCCCTAGATGCCATTACTGTACATACGATGTATATTGTAGTGGATGCTTGGAAATATATAGGGAGGACTTTCTTGCTCGACATGATAGTACGCTATCTGGTTGCTCTTTATCTTAACATGTACTCTGATTGTCTCTATGTTACATGTTGATAAAGCCCTTAGGATATGTACTCGACTACTGGGACTATGATGAGATCATACTAGTAGGGCCACGGTAGTCGACGAGTACATCCTATAATTGTTCCTAGTCGAGGGTGTATCGAGACAGGGCATCGATACACCAGAGTAGACTAGCGTATACGCATCTTGACCCATATGATGGGCGATGGATGATCCCATATCCATCGGTTTTTGACATCAAGTATGGTGTACGGGTGCTCAGTGGAAACTGGGTACACTGGATGGACTCGCCGAGAACTCCCAGATGGTATTATACCTCACGTCAGATGGCAGTTCTCTGGTGACACAGGTACATGTTAGTCTGTAGATCCGAGATCGTCATAGAGTCTTGTGTGATTCCCACTGTGCTTTGATTTCCATCATACCACGTCCAAGAGGGCGTGCAAAAAGGTGGCTTTTGGGTACAGTCCCGAATCACATGGAGGCAATGAGCGATAGGAGGGGTTTCGTCTCTCCCGGTATAGGGAGTTGATGTTGCGCTGTGTTCGATTGGCTATAACTGGAAATCCCTGGCCAGGGTTGCTGAGCTTTACTGGTAAGTGTTATCAGTAGTTTCTCGAACTGTTATAGACCTCATATCGACACGACTTATCAAGCTACTGGGGTCTGACGTTTACCACCCCTAGGCGAGATATGCGACATATCAGACGAAGAGACCGGACTGTACGGGAGTGTTACTGACTGGATTCACAGGAGAATGTACAGGCTTGCTTGTTGATCTTCTGATCGCTCAATACCTGGGTGGCTGTTATGTTTAGCTGACCGCTTGCAGCTTGTGGGTGTTTGATATGATCATCGCCTACTGCCGGCGTATTGACGATTCCTTAGAGTCCTACACAGAGGTTTCTTGGCTCAGGAAAAACGGAGTAGGAGCACATATATGATATGTGCGAGACCGAGAACAATGTGTGTATATGATACCGTATAAGATTCTCGCGATATGAGATATCGGCCATGTATATGTGATATAGCCGGGTCATCGGATCAAGTGTTGATTCGATGAACTGATATAGATTATATTAGTCGGTTATTTGTGAAATAGCCGGATTATCGGATCAAGTGTTGATTTGATAATTTAATGTATAATTATATATTTGATATATTAAATTACATTAACTGATATAAGCTCGCTAAAAGATTCTTTTTCTCACTCGGGTAATACATTGATATATATGCGATATATGTTAATTGTATTATTTTATTTTGTTACAAATATATATTATATATGTGATATATAATATTGTAACATGATATGATTAATAATGCAACATGTTTAGTAGAGATTAAACAAGGTTAGGGTTTGATTTGGGTTAGTTATTTCTTGATGCTTCTAGAAGGTTTTACTTTGTTTCTAGCAAAGATATTATGTTTGATATTTTTGCTAGATATTTCTAACCCAACCCAAACCCTTCACCCTAGGTTAAGTCTCTACATTGGTTAGCCTCTTCATATTTAACCATGGTTGCATTATTAATCATTATGATAATTTTCATTATTCATCACAAAGGGATTTCCTTCTTCTTCTTCTTCCTTGAGCTTTGAGAAAGCTTTCTAGGTTTTCTTTATGTGATGATTTAGTATGAGAAATAGAAAATAAATGAGAGCATAAATTTAGTGTGAGAAATAGAAAATAAATGAGAGCATAAATCCTACTTCATCATCTTAATCTATCCTAGTCATTTAGATTAGGGTGTCACTTCACTTAGTAAGTGAGAGCTTGTGTTATAGAAACTTCAAAGTAGATCATCTTAGTTATCGAAGATCGGAAGCAAGCTTGCATCTTTCTCTTCGTGGAGCCTCTCTAGAGTCCGGATACTCGATGATTGCAGCGAAGGGACCTCAACACGGAGCTTATGAAGTGAAGGACCGGACTACAAAGGTTGTAATCCCAATCTCTTAGATGTTAAAGTGTTTAACATGCTTTGTTTCGCCTAATCTCTAGTTTAAAGATCTTGGTTAGGGTTGTTCGGCACGTCTAAATTTTAAAACGGGCATGGTTGATGCCTTATAGACCCTTGTGAGAGTGCCTAGTAACCCTGCAATGTCAAGGGCGTAACGACCGGCATGATTCTCACGCCTGCCTGTTCATTGCTGCCGCTATATAAACCCCTCTCTCAGATGATCGAGGTACGCAATTCTTTCCACTAGGCCGCTACTCTGCCCAACTTGCACCACTAACTTGATCGTCGGAGGAACCTCGGTGGCGCAACCACCCCGGGACTTCCTTTCAGGTAGCTCGGCCGCAGCCACTCAAAGCCCATTGAGATCCACACTCTTCAGGGGGTCAACCTTCCAACCCAATCTCAGCCGTCCATCAGCCCTTATAGCAGATCAACGGAGGATAACATCTGAAGAAGATCCAGAGCTCCATCAGTTGGCACCGTCTGTGGGAAACTCTCTTGTTCCACTCAACCGAAATTTCATCTTTCGATCTCGACTGCATGGCAAGCGGTCACCGCGACGATCCAAGCACCAGCCGTCGGCCTCCCCACAGTTGAGACGAGGAAGAATCCCCTCCTCCGCCGAACGTCTATAACGCCCTATCCACCCGAATAGATCGACCCACGTCCATCATGGATGCGCTCGTCCGCGTCCAAGCGGCTGGGCAAGCTTCCCAGGTCGCCGCTCCCCTCCCGCGGGACCGTGACCCCTACAGAGAGAGAGAAGACTCTGCACACGTTGGTGCGACCGATCACCGCTTTGCTGTCTCCGGCGGCCGCGGATCCCCCGGGCCGACATATTCAATGACCTGATGGGCACCACACAGTTTAACTGCAAGGTCTTACACCAGAGCGCCTCGCCCCAAGTCCCATCGCGCCCCTGTCCCTCCCGAGGAGGTTTCAGTCAGCTCGCCTGCTCTCAGCATGATCGTCACCCCCTCCCTCGACGGGGTCGTGCACATGAGACTCATCACGGTAGCTCAAAAACCACCTCACCAGGGGACCTAAGGAACCTCATTGAGAGGAACCGGGGCCGCGACCCGACGCAGGTCTCCGACTGTAGAGGCCAAAGATCAGAATGTGCCGAGTCATCGGGGTACCATGGCCGACTCGACGCCCTCGAAAAGAAAATCGAGAGCATGCATCGGGAAGGTCGTCATTCGAGCGATAGGGCTAAATACGCCGCCGACTCGCTCACGAAGCCTTTCACCGAGGAGATTCTCGCCATCCACGTCTTTTCCCGAAACAAACCCCGATGGTCTCGTTCTTCGACGGTAAGTCCGACCCAAAGGACCATTTGGACGCATTCACGGCCGGGATGAGTTTCAAAGACTGCTCTGACGCCGCCCAATGCCGTGCTTTCCCGGCCACTCTCATCCGCTCTGGGCAAAACTGGTTCCGAGGACTCGTGCCACGCTCGATCTCAATCTTCGATGAGCTGGCCACCTAATTCCTCAGCCACTTTTTCGGGAACAGGCGGCATAAGCGGACCGTTGACCACCTCTTCACAATAAAAAGCGGGGACAAGGAAACCTTCAAAGGGTACGTAACCCGCTTCTATAAAACCCTCCTCGAGGTCCCAGAAAACCAGGACGAGACAGTTATTACGGCCTTCAGGTCAGGTCTTAGGCACAAGGAGTGGTTACGCTCCTTTGCATTAGCGCAACCTAAGACCATGGCCGAGGTAAAGGCCTAAACCGAGCGAGAGATCCAGCTCGAGTACGAGGTGAACGCAAATCTTCCCCGGCCAGAGCAAACCGACCAGAGGAAAAAGGGCGAGAGAAGAGAAAAAGAGGCTTGAGCGGCCAAAGCCCTACTCCCCAAAGGTTCAAGAATACACCCCGCTCAATGTCTCCCATACGGTATTGCTAGAGGAGGCTAAGGGCGAGAGTTCTTCAAACTACCCCCGGTCTCGCGCATGGCGGCAAAGCGTACCCGGGGCCCCTTTTGCGGCTTCTACAGGTCGCAAAGCCACTCCACAGAGAACTGTAAGCGGCTCCAAGATTACATCGAGGAGCTCATCCATTCGGGGCACCTGGCTACATACTTGCAAGACAAGCGGCAGACTGACCGTGAGAAAGAGCAACGTCCCCTCCCGGCGAGTTGACAATCGGCCAAATCATGGTCATGCCAGCGGGGGGTACGCCGGGTACCTACGAGGCTCAATACCCCACGCCAGTCGTGGAGTCTAGCAGCTGTCCGAGGAAGAAGTCCAGGGATACCGAGCCGATCATTTTCAACGACAAGGACCTCCACGGTATATCCCTGCCCCACAACGACCCTCTGGTGATTACGGCTGGTGTCCACCAATACGAAGTGCAGAGGATACTGGTTGACTCGGGAAGCTCGACGGATATACTTTTTTACGACTGCTTTCTGTGCATGGGACTCACCCAGGCGGACCTGAGGCCGACCTCCTACGTCCTGTCAGGGTTCACCAACCACTCCATCCCGACGGAAGGAGTAATCACTCTCCAGTTTAACATCAGGGAGGTCGGCCATATGATTGATCTCAAAAACTTATCTATTAACCGCAATCAAGAACGGCGTCGCTTTGCAGCTAGCCGGTGAGTACGGGTCGGTCCACAGGGATTTTGTGAATTTCCTAGTCGCTCAAACGAGTTAATTCCGATGGGAGCCGGATTGATTATTAAATCTAAAAAAAACTGAATTAATCTATATCTAAATCTTGCTAGGGTTAGGTCTAGGTTAAGTTTGGAAAGTCAATAAATCTCACCGCTTTCTATACCCATATGAAGATCTAATTAGGTGTTATGGTAAATATTAATAAAAGGGATTAGGATGATTGGGAAGATTGTTCTTCCTCTAGATCCTTGTCCTTCCTTTCTTAATCTTTACCCTAACCTCCATGGAAAACCTTAAAATCCGGGCCTTTAGACTACGGTATCACCGCTACCTCGTGGGTAGAGTGCCGTAGGGAGCGGAATAAGAAGGTATGCATGGAGTTCTATTGAAAATATATGACGGGCAAGAAAGGGGATGAGAGATCTTCGTCTCTCAAACCTTCCCCAGATCTAACCCTAACAAGCGAGGAGACTACTCACTCATTAGGGAATTAAAATACATTTATCTAGGGCAGAGAATAAAAATTACCTAGGGCAAGAATTGAAATCTAAACTAGAGCAAGGAATTAAATCTACTTACAGATGTATCTCTCCAATCATCAACGCAGGTTTGTCAGATCTGAATCCATGAATTGAAAAGAAACACCGATGCTCTCCATAAAGAATTATGAATTTATTATTAAAAGGAGGCATGAAAAGAATACAATGATTTGGGCTTCTATTTATAGGAGATAGAAACCCTAGGTTACAATTGATTAGCATGTCTACATTTACCAAAATATCCTTAGGAAGACCTAGTCAAAGTAGACTTCCAAGCTTTTGGTAAAATTTTATGTCTGGAAATTTTGGAACTGATTCTGGGCTTCTTGGGCTTTTTATTTCTTTGGATCTTTATTCAATTTGGCTTCTCTATTTCTTCCAGATCTCCAGTGAACAATTGCAGTGGACTTTTAACCGTTTGCTTTGTAATCTTGGACCTTGCGTTGCCTTGTACTGATCTTTTGTCTAGGCTTGATTAAGATCCTTCTATTTGTTGGTCAAAAGTCCCTTTTTGCATCGTCTTTTGTCTTTTTCACTGTTTTCCGTCCAAGAACCAGTAACCTGTAATATGTAGCAGACATGCGTCAAAAGCACCTATTTATTTATAAAACGAATAAGAATGGGGAATATAATAATACAATATTATGGTGTGAACAAATAGCCCCAAACTTATCTTTTGCTCGTCCTCGAGCAAACTTATTTTTTATTCTCTACAAAAAACCTAACCGCACTTTCGCAGGGAAACGCGATTGCACTGAGCTCGTGCAACAAGCCGTTAAACCTCTAGGTGTCCCTAGTAGGAGGAGTGTTGTCTCCTGAGGGTTTTCAGCGGATACTACCCACAAAATCCTATCAATTCGGCTTATCGACTTTTATTCTCCAATTAGGTTTTCTAACAAGGAATTCTATTATCTTCGACCCGTAAATTATCCACCCATATTCTTCACACTTCCTCATCATCTAACTTATGATTATATATGTTCTATAGATTTACTTAGTTTTCAGCATCTCTTAAGTTTTCCTTCTAGGGTTCCATCTCCACTTAGGAATTTTTATCAACTTTACTAAAGATACAAGTTCTATTCTTCATTCCTTTCTCTTATCTAAACTCCAGTCACATATCCCTACGTGTGTATATAAGTCATCCCTACACTTGGAAATTCAAATCAAGCAATCATACCCTTGTCCGTTGTCCAAAGTACTTATTAGTAGGTGAATTTTTAATTGAATTTTGCCTACACATCCTTCATGCGACCGTTAATACTTCTTTAGGTACCAACGACCGATTACAAGATATGTTTGCACTTTAAAGCGTAATTCCTAGTCTTGCAACACCCAAGGCTTTTAGCAGTGACTCCCAAACCAGTTGGTCTAAGGCACTAGGTGATGAAGCACCCTCGCTAAATATTTTTCTATTTTTACAGCCTTAAGTGATCACAAAAACCATTGTTCATTTTTTTTTCTTTATTCACTTTTTTTTCTTTTATTTTCTTCGTACTAAGGACTTTAGATAAGAGCATTTCAAGGTCTCTTCTACTATTCCAAGTTTCAAGGTGCGTGATTGTGCAAATTGTAGGGTATACATTTTCAGAATCTAGACTTAAGCTAGGAATTATTTTTCAAACTTATACTCTAATAAAAATATCAATATTTTTTCCTTTGTTTTAACTTAGCCCAAGAAGTGAACTCAAAATTTGCCTATTTCTAAATAAACTACAAAAACATATACTTTCTACCGCTAAACTTTAAGGAAGGTTATTTTTAGGGTTTTTAATTTACTAAATCTAAGATCTAGCTGTTCCTAACCAGTTAACCTATTTGTCAAACTCAAGTCAAATATGCCAAAATTGAATACATTAATTTTTATAATTTTTGAATTTTTTTCAATTTTTATGGGTTTTCAAATAAATATGCAAATGCAAAAATATACAAATGAATGCGAAGGAAGAAGACGTACCGAGCATACCCCCAAACTTAAACTTAACAGTGTCCTCACTGTCATGCTACACCAAGAGGGTCAAAATTGTCGGCACTCCCCTGTTTATTTATTTATAAATTTTTTAATATTTTATTGTTTTGAAATTTTTTTGTTATTTTTTTTATAGAAAAAGAAAACAAAAAAAAATATATACATATATACAAAGGTTCCCCCCAAACTTAATCTTGACCTTACACAAGCCAAATGTTAACACCAACCATTCAAAAATCTTATCGTGGTAATGGTCGAGTTGGTGAAAGAAGGGAGTAGAAAGAAAAGAAATGAGAAACACTCGAGACCGAATGGGAAGAAGAGTAGAATATGGTCTCGGTGTAGGAGAAGAATGGCGGAAGGGAGAAAGAAGGGTAGCACGATCTTGAGGGTGTAAATCGAGTGAATAAATTAGCGCAATTTAGGATGACCGAAGTGTGAAAACTGATTGTGCTAATCTATCAACTCGTCGTGCAATGGGGTCAAATCCCTCAAGATTCGCAAGAAAACATGGGTACGCCGAACTTGGTATAGGAGATGAAAGCGTAACGGTCACTTGCACGATCGGAACAATAGGAAGGATGGAAGGAAGAGAGTGAGGAAGGGTATCAGTTAAGGATTTAGGAGGGTGTATTGGAAAATTCGACACATCAAACGAAAAAGGTCCAACCTCAATATTATCCTCAGTACTATCCTCATAATTCTCCTCAATATTTTCCTCAAAAATTTGCTTATCCATGCCAATATCATCAAAATCAAGACGCATATGAAGTTCGGGTGAAACATTTAATGACTCGGGATGATGAATTGGACATAAAATTTCAATTAAATCGACGGGTTCATCATCCGAAATATTCCCGGCGTCTATATCCTCAATCAAGTGAAAATCAATTTTTTCTGACACCTCATCAAAAGCATGGATATTTATCGATTTAGGTGTTAGAGTGGAGGTGTAAAGATCGAAAGGATTAAGTGTGGTTTCACTCGAAAGGGGTTCTTCACAATTTGGCAAATCAAACACTACAAAGTCACACAACTCGTTTTTATTTTCAACTGGTAAACTATTTTGGACAATCGATGGAAAACCGGAGTTGTGGGATGGAATTGGGTATGGGTAGGTTTGATTTGGAAATCCTCTCAAATTCTCACTCTGTCCAACCGCCTCCTCATACATTGGAAAATTTGGAGCTAGTTGGAAACTAGCTACCGGTTCACTAGGTTGCATAAGGGCGGCCACGGACGCTTCCACATTCCTAACCATTTTGTTTGTTGCTAAAATATAAGCTTGCAACGACTGTTCCAAACTAGACATGGGTGGTGAAGGGGTTTCGGTAAAAGATTCAAAATTGTTTGGATACGTGAAACTCCCAAAAGGTTGTGAGAAACAGGGTCTAGTGAAGGTGGGAAAGTCGGGCAGGACTGGTAGGAATTGGATGGGTAGACAAGAGTAGGGTCAACATGTAGATAAAAAGGTGAATGGACTTGTTGATCCCTAGAACTAGATGAGTGGAGAGGGGTGAAAGATCGGCTGCGAGATTGAGCAATATGCTCAGCAATGGACATCGTCTTAGGAGTGACAGAAGGACTTGAAAAAGTGGTATCAACATATGGAGATGGTAAATGTTGACTTGGTTGACACAAAGTGGGATGAAAAGTCAAACTGTTTCCCCTAGACGCTTCTATTTGATCTTTCAAAGATATTTTAGGCATGGAAGGATCGTCTTTAAATTGACCGAACAAATTGACGAACGAGGCAAAATTAGGTTCGGGATACCAAAGTTCGGCAAGTGATTTATGATGTGGGGTACCCATGATGTCAGAAGGAGAAGAGAAAGAAGGTGGGTGTAAGTGGGGTGCAAGGATTTTTTAGCGACAAAATTTTGCAAGTTTTTATAAAAAAAATTCCTTTTCCCTTTTCCCTTTTTCTCTTTATTTAGAATTGTTTGCAAAAATATTTTAGAGAAAAAAACTAAGACACACTTTTGATCAACCAAAAATGCACAATCAGGCCTAGATCTAGGGTCACCTAGGTCGGCTAGACAGCTCCTAACTGTTCCAAAGGGCTAGAAATAGGACCTCAAACCGCCTCTTCACCGCCAATTGCGGCCAGGTAAGTGCCAGGTAAGTGGGAGGCTCCCCGCTACAAGTAGCGGTCCTAATTAAGTAACCACTTGCCTTAGACACACTTGCCTAGACACCGCAAAGTCAGGTTAGGATAAACGGTCGATGCCTATAACTAGTCCTCTGTCCTATTGAGCTCGAAGTCCTTAGGGCTGAGTCTAGTATTTTTTAATTAAAGATTGGTCAATGCAAATGCTTTATGTGATTTCTGGGGTCCTGGGAAGGGTGATGAAATCCCCACCCAATCTGAATTGGTCAAAGGCCCCTTAAAGTCCGATTAAAGATATGCAAAACAGTAAATCACTTGCAATCAAAATTTTTTTTTGTGAATTTCAAAGTTTGCAAGTTTTCTAATTAAAATTTTCCTTTTTTCTCTTGCTCTTTATTTGGAAAGATATTTTTAGCAAAAAGATTAAGGATATGCAAATCAGAAAAGATCACTTGCAATCAATTATTATTTTAAGCATAGCGCAATGAATCCTGCATAAGATTTATTATTTGGAAAGGAAAAGATTTTTTTAAGCGCAAAGAATCCTGCAGGAGATTTTTCAGAAGATATTTCGGAGATTTGTAGAGGAGGAGAGAGAAAACTCACAGAGATTTGCAGTGGCGGAACTTCTTTTCTTTTTTCTTTCTTTTTTTTTGTTGGTCTGATCAGCACAAAGAACCGCGAAACCGCGGCGGGAGGAGCTTCAAACCTCGGAACCGCGGCCGGAATGGGGTCGCACGCGGGTTTTTTTTTTTTTTTTGTGGACCAGATCACCGCGATTCTTCTTGTTTGACTCGGTCCTCCAAATTTCTTCTGTTCCTCGGTTGTTGTGATCTTCTGTTTGTTCGGATTTGATATTTGCTGTTTTGATCTCTGTAGATTTCCAGATCCGAATTTGTTCATAGATCCTGCAAAATTCACACAAAAATACCCTTCCCAAAAATAACAGATGATATATTTTTATATTTTTTTGATTTTTTCAGATTTTTATGATTTTTTCGAATTTTGATTAACCCGAAATTGCAAAAAGGAAATAACACGCCATCCCCGGCAACGACGCCATTTGATTGATCTCAAAAACTTATCTATTAACCGCAATCAAGAACGACGTCGCTTTGCAGCTAGCCGATGAGTACGGGTCGGTCCACATGGATTTTGTGAATTTCCTAGTCGCTCAAACGAGTTAATTCCGATGGGAGCCGGATTGATTATTAAATCTAAAAAAAACTGAATTAATCTATATCTAAATCTTGCTAGGGTTAGGTCTAGGTTAAGTTTGGAAAGTCAATAAATCTCACCGCTTTCTATACCCATATGAAGATCTAATTAGGTGTTATGGTAAATATTAATAAAAGGGATTAGGATGATTGGGAAGATTGTTCTTCCTCTAGATCCTTGTCCTTCCTTTCTTAATCTTTACCCTAACCTCCATGGAAAACCTTAAAATCCGGGCCTTTAGACTACGGTATCACTGCTACCTCGTGGGTAGAGTGCCGTAGGGAGCGGAATAAGAAGGTATGCATGGAGTTCTATTGAAAATTTATGACGGGCAAGAAAGGGGATGAGAGATCTTCGTCTCTCAAACCTTCCCCAGATCTAACCCTAACAAGCGAGGATACTACTCACTCATTAGGGAATTAAAATACATTTATCTAGGGCAGAGAATAAAAATTACCTAGGGCAAGAATTGAAATCTAAACTAGAGCAAGGAATTAAATCTACTTACAGATGTATCTCTCCAATCATCAACGCAGGTTTGTCAGATCTGAATCCATGAATTGAAAAGAAACACCGATGCTCTCCATAAAGAATTATGAATTTATTATTAAAAGGAGGCATGAAAAGAATACAATGATTTGGGCTTCTATTTATAGGGGATAGAAACCCTAGGTTACAATTGATTAGCATGTCTACATTTACCAAAATATCCTTAGGAAGACCTAGTCAAAGTAGACTTCCAAGCTTTTGGTAAAATTTTATGTCTGGAAATTTTGGAACTGATTCTGGGCTTCTTGGGCTTTTTATTTTTTTGGATCTTTATTCAATTTGGCTTCTCTATTTCTTCCAGATCTCCAGTGAACAATTGCAGTGGACTTTTAACCGTTTGCTTTGTAATCTTGGACCTTGCGTTGCCTTATACTGATCTTTTGTGTAGGCTTGATTAAGATCCTTCTATTTGTTGGTCAAAAGTCCCTTTTTGCATCGTCTTTTGTCTTTTTCACTGTTTTCCGTCCAAGAACCTGTAACCTGTAATATGTAGCAGACATGCGTCAAAAGCACCTGTTTATTTATAAAACGAATAAGAATGGGGAATATAATAATACAATATTATGGTGTGAACACCATACGCGAACAGTGCCCGTAGAATTCATCGCAGTGAGAATCCCGTCGGCATACAACATCCTCCTCGGTCGGCCTACGCTGAACTCCCTCAGGGCCCAGATATCGACCTTTCACTTGGCTATGAAATTTCCGCTCGACCAAGACGGGGTAGGTCGGGCCTACGGAGACCAGCAGACTGCGAAGGTTTGCTTCACCGCAGCATCTTCGTCTGAACGGGCAAACAACGATGTTGAGTCCGAGAGTGAAATCAGGGGTTCTCCGGACACTCGGGACGAGCAAAAGGAGGTCCGAGGGACCCCGGTGGAGCCGTTGACAGAGGTCCCCCTCATAGAAGGGGACGTTGAACGTACTGTTCAGATCGGTTCACTTCTGACAGGGACTCAGCACGACGACCTAGTTGGCTTCCTTAGAAAAAACGCCGACGTCTTCGCCTTGGCTCCTACTGACATGCCTGGGATCGACCCCAAAATCATATCTCATAAGCTCGGGGTAGATCCTACGGCCCGACCCGTCATGCAGATGAAGCGAAGCTTCGCCCCGATCAAGCAGAAAGCAATTGAGGCTCCTCGTCGCCAACTTCATTCGGACTGTACCTTACTCCGAATGGTTGGCAAATGTGGTTATGGTAAAAAAGTCAAGCGGGAAGTGGAAAATGTGCGTCGACTTCACCGACCTCAACAAGGCCTGCCCGAAGGACAACTATTCCCTCCCTCGGATAGATCATCTCGTTGACTGCTCGACATGCCACAAATTACTTAGCTTCATGGACGCCTTCTCCGGCTATAATCAGATCTGTATGAATCCGGCAGACGAAGATCTCACCGCATTCATAACGGATCAGGGGGTTTACTGCTACAAGATAATGCCTTTCGACCTCAAAAACGCCGGAGCCATGTACCAACGCTTGGTCAATCGCATGTTCAAGCCGCAGATTGGCAGGAATATGGAAGTTTACGTCGACGATATGCTCGTCAAATCAGTCTCGTCAGTCGACCATGCTAAGGATCTGGGTGAGTCCTTCGAGGTACTCCGCAAGTTCAAGATGAAACTGAACCCCGCCAAGTGCGCATTCGGGGTCACCGGGGGAAGTTCTTTGGTTTCATGGTCACTCACCGCGGGATCGAAGCTATCCCGGAGAAAATCAACGCCATCCTCAACATGGCCACGCCCAAGACTAACGTCGAGATCATGCGACTGACAGGACGAGTAGCCGCTCTGTCACGTTTCATGTCGAGGTCTGGCGAGAAGTGCCTCCCGTTTTTCAAAGCTTTAAGGAAAATTCTGAGGTTCGAGTGGTCGGTGGAGTGCCAGACCGCCTTGGACCAATTAAAGAGGCACCTTGCAACCCTACCTCTGCTCACCAGACCAGTGGAAGGGGACGAACCATTGCTGTATTTGGCAGTATCCGACTAAGCAGCGGGCGCAGTGCTCGTCCGTGAGATCGACGGAGTCCAGAGGACGATATACTATGTGAGCCACGTCTTCAAAGACGCAGAAATGAGGTACCCATCGATAGAGAAAATCGTCTTGGCGCTTATCGTGGCCTCAAGCAAACTACGACACTATTTCTAGGTGCACACCATCCTTGTTCTTACCGAGTGCCCCTTGGGGGCTATCCTCACCTCACCCAAGTCCTCTGGCCGCTTGGAGAAGTGGAGGTGGGAGTTTTCCCAATTCGACATAAAATACTGCCCGAGGTAGGCTATCAAAGCACATGCTCTGGTCGATTTTGTCGTCGAGTGCACTATCCCCAGCAAAGAGCCGGGGTCAATGCCGGTCCCCGCAGCTCAGCCCTCTGTTGATGGGAAGCCGACTCAGTCCCTGATTGGATCCTTTATGTCGACAGGTCCTCGACCGAGGAAGGCTGTGGTGCCGGCCTCATCATTCGGGGCCCGAACGAGGCAGAAATGGTGTACTCTCTGAGGCTCGAGTTCAAGGCCTCAAATAACGCGGCGGAATACGAGGCCCTGCTGGCCGGACTATGCATAGCCTCCGGGATGGGGCTGAAAACAATTCGGATCCGCAGCGACTCAGCCTTAGTCGTTGGCCAGGTGACCGGTCATTCGAGGCTCAGGAACCTCTGATGGTGAAGTATCTGGCCGAGGTAAGAAGACTTCGAAAGAACTTCGACGAAGTCCAAGTAGAGAAGATCCCTAGACAGCTCAACGCCCAAGCCGATGCCTTGAGTAAGCTGGCTTCATCCTACTCGGCCAACAATAAGCGGTCCATCCTCTTCGAGATTTTGCCACGGCCTAGTATAGAAGACGGGGCAACAACACTTCATATCTACACATCCCAGGAAGAAGACCAAGACTGGAGGAAGCCCCTCGTGGAATTCCTAAGGGAGGGTACGTTCCCAGAAGATCGGGGAGAAGCCCACCGTCTCCGAGCCAAAGCCTGTCACTTCGTTTAGAGCAATGGGAACCTCTACAAGAAGTCCTTCATTCAGCCCCTGCTCTGGTGCGTCGACCCCCACGAAGCCGACTATGTCCTCCAAGAGATCTACGAAGGGGTCGGCGGCGCACACCAAGGGGCCCACACTTTAATCCAGAAGGCATTGCTCCAGGGGTACTACTGGCCAACTATTCACCAAGACGTCCAGAAGCTCGTCAGGAGATGCCAAAGTTGCTAACTTCACGGAAGCGTACCTCTCCTTCCAGCTACCGAGCTGACCGCCCTATCCTCATCGTGGCCATTCGCCTAGTGGGGAATGGACATGATAGGCCAGTTCCCTACCGGCACGGGCGGGCACAAGTATGTCCTCGTCACAGTGGATTACTTCATAAAGTGGATCGAGGCCATCCCCATCAGGAAACCGGATGCCACCACAACAACCAAGTTTCTGCAGAACAGCGTGATACTCCGGTTCGGCATCCCGAGGTGTATCATCACCGACCACGGGACGAACTTCGAAACGAAAAAGTGAAGGAATTCTGCAATGAATATCATATCCTCATGAAGTTTGCCGCTGTCGCGCATCCCCAATGCAACGGGCAAGCCGAAGTCGCTAATCGGGACGTCCTCTGAAGTCTCCGGACACGCCTGGAAGGACATCAAGGAAGTTGGGTCGAGGAATTGCCCCAGGTCCTATGGGCTCTACGTACGTCAAAGAAAACCCCCACCGGGGAAACCCCTTTCAGTCTCTGCTACGGGACTGAGGCAATGGTCTCCGCGGAGACCGGACTACCCAGTCACCGGGTTGAACACTTCGACGATGAAGCAAACACCTCAGCACTACGAACCAACCTGGACATCTTGTTAGAGAAACGAGACCGGGCTCAGATCAGAACTGCCGCCTATCAACAACAGACCGTCCGCTACTACAATGCGTGAGTCAAGCATCGCCTCTTCAAGGCCGGGGATCTAGTCCTAAGACGGAACGAATTCTTCGACCAAGGCAGGCTACATAAGTTTTCCCCAAGATGGGACGGTCCTTTCCTCGTCTCCGAGGTACTGCCCGAAGGAGCCTACTGTTTGCAAGACGCGGAAGGACGCAAGTTTCCACGGCCTTACAACGCCGAGAAACTCAAGCTATACCAATGAAAAGGGCATCTACTAGCGTGTACTTCTTTTACTAAAGCAATGTAAACCTTTCTCAAGATCTTTCTGTTTATATAATAAGAAGGAAACAATAAGACATTGCGAAAAGAATAGTTTTATTAATTCCAAAGGGTATTATGGGCTCCTCAGCCGTACATTGAAATAAAATAAAATTACAATAGAAGGGGAAGGGGGTGCAGGAAACATTGCTCGTGGTACTCCGAGCATACTTCCGCCAGCCGAGCCCTCGCCGCCTCGGACCTTTGCCTATGATGCCGCCCGTGAACATTTGCGTGGTGCCTCAGTTGATAGCACTCGAGGACGAGTGCCACTGATCGATCCCGCCGACCCGCCGAGATCAGGCCGAAGTGGCACAAAGACCTCAGCTTACCGACCGCCTCGTCCTTCAGCTGCTCGGACAAGGGTTTGTGCAGCCCTAACGACGCCCTCCAGATTGAGTGCATCAACAGCTGAAGGATGGGTGAGCGCCGGGGAAGCAGTCGGCCAGAGTGGTCCTCGATGCGGCCTATAATTAGCTGTACCGTATTCTCGGTACAGTTTTGTTCGTACAGGTACACATCCAGTAAAGTTATGATATCGGGGATGGTGAAAGGGAAAGTGTCCATTCTTATGTTTTGGAGATGGAGAAAGGAGTGCTCAACAGGCCCTCCACTTTATAGCCTCGATGCACCTTCAAGAGTCCAACAGTCGCTCGTTCCCTCCATAACTGTACCGCCACGTGGAGGGCGTCCCGCCTTTCTCGGCGAAATCGAAACGACGCTGTTCTTACGCTCCGCCTCCCCCCCGTGTTAATGACACGTATCGACCATGATGGTCACTCTTCCCGATAATCGAACGCCGTGGTAGATCGGACAGAACCTCGAGGCACCAGGCAGCAACCTTGCTCGGTCCGTCTTTAGCAGGCCCCTTACGGCCCCTCCCGCGCTGTGGATCTAAGCCTTCGCCAAGAGGCACCGGGCAGCAACCCTGCTCGGCCCGTCCTTAGCAGGCCCCTTCTGGCCCCTCCCGCGCTAAGGACCTAAGCCCTCGCCAAGAGGCAACCGGGCTCGCCCTTGCTCGGTTATTCCTGGCTGGTAGTTCCCTACCCCACGACGCCAGGGATCTAAGCCCTCACCAAGAGGCACCGGGCATCAACCCTGCTCAGCCCGTCCTTAAGGATCCAAGCCTTCGCCAAGAGGCACCGTGCAACAATCCTGCTCAGCCCGTCCTTAGCAGGCCCCTTACAGCCCCTCCCGCGCTAAGGATCTAAGCCCTCACCAAGAAGCAGCCGAGCTCTCCTTTGCTCGGTTATCCCTGGCTAGTAGTTCCCTACCCCACGACACCAGTGATCTAAGCCCTCACCAAGAGGCACCGGGCAGCAACCCTGCTCGGCCCGTCCTTAAGGATCCAAGCCCTTGCCAAGAGGCACCGGGCAGCAATCCTGCTCGGCCGTTCCTTAGCAGGCCCCTTACGGCCCCTCCCGCACTAAGGATCTAAGCCCTCGCTAAGAGGCAACTGGGCTCGCCCTTGCTTGGTTATCCCTAGATGGTAGTTCTCTACCCCACGACGCCAGGGATCAAAGCCCTCGCCAAGAGGCACCGGGCAGCAACCCTGCTCGGCCCGTCCTTAAGGATCCAAGCCCTCGCCAAGAGGCACCGTGCAGCAAGCCTGCTCGGCCCGTCCTTAGAAGGCCCCTTACAGCCCTCCTGCGCTAAGAATCTAAGCCCTCGCCAAGAGGCAACCGGGCTCGCCCTTACTCTATTATCCCTGGCTGGTGGTTCCCTACCCCATGATGCCAGGGATCTAAGCCCTCACTAAGAGGCACCGGGCAGCAATCTTGCTCGGCCCGTCCTTAAGGATCCAAGCCCTCGCCAAGAGGCACCGTACAACAACCCTACTCGGCCCGTCCTTAAGGATCTAAGCCCTCGCCAAGAGGCACCGTGCAACAACCCTGCTCGGCCTGTCCTTAGCAGGCCCCTTACGGCCCCTCCCGTGCTAAGGATCTAAGCCCTCGCCAAGAGGCAATCGGGCTTGCCCTTGCTCGGTTATCCCTGGCTAGTAGTTCCCTACCCCACGACGCCAGGGATCTAATCCCTCACAAAGAGGCACAGGACATCAACCCTGCTCGGCCCGTCCTTTAGGATCCAAGCCCTCGCCAAGAGGCACCGGGCAGCAACCCTGCTAGGCCCGTCCTTAGCAGGCCCCTTACGGCTCCTCCCGCGCTAAGGATATAAGCCCTCGCTAAGAGACAACCGGGCTCGCCCTTGCTCGGTTATCCCTGGCTGGTAGTTCCCTACCCCACGACGCCAGGGATCTAAGCCCTCACCAAGAGGCACCAGGCAGCAACCCTGCTCGGCCCGTCCTTAAGGATCCAAGCCTTCGCCAAGAGGCACCGTGCAGCAATCCTGCTCAGCCCGTCCTTAGCAGGCCCCTTACGGCCCCTCCCACGCTAAGGATCTAATCCCTCGACAAGAGGAAACTGGGCTCTCCCTTACTCGGTTATCCCTAGCTGGTAGTTCCCTACCCCACGACGCCAGGGATCTAAGTCCTCACCAAGAGGCACCGGGCAGCAACCCTGCTCGGCCCGTCCTTAAGGATCCAAGCCCTCGCCAAGAGGCACCGTGTAGCAATCCTGCTCGGCCCGTCCTTAGCAAGCCCCTTACGGCCTCTCCCGCACTAAGGATCTAAGCCTTCCTTAAGAGGCAACCGGGCTCGCCCTTGCTCGGTTATCCCTGGCTGGTAGTTCCCCACCCCACGATGCTAGTGATCAAAGCCCTCGCCAAGAGGCACCGGGCAGCAACCCTGCTCGTCCTGTCCTTAAGGATCTAAGGCCTCACCAAGAGGCAACCGAGCTCGCCCTTACTCGGTTATTCCCGGCTGGTAGTTCCCTACCCCACGACGCCAGGGATCAAAGCCCTCGCAAAGAGGAAACCGAGCAGCAACCCTGCTCGGCCCATCCTAAGCATGCCTCCCTATGCCCTCCTGCTAAGGATCAAAGCCCTCACCAAGAGGTAACTGAGAAGCTACCCTTCTTGGTCATCCATGGCCGGTAGTTACTACCTAATCCCTCTCCAGAGGCCATCCACGTCTAGGCGATCCCCACCTCGACTTCGGGGCCATGGCAATACCAACCCTTCATCGGTCTTTGCACACTTGGCAAATGATCAAATTCAACTCGACGTGCGATCGCTAGACGAAGAACCGACCTGACATAGAAGCAGCACCGTGCAAATGCAAATGTTTACCACAAAGAAAAGGAAAATGTGTACGCAAAGAAACTGCAAAAAGATTTTTTATTCACAAAAATCAAAAGTCTCTACAAGGGTATTATGGGCTCCCCAGCCTATCAAAAGTGCCCGGAGGCTTACAAAAGTTTAGAGAAAAAGAGAGAAATAAGAAGACGGGGGGCTTCAAGCCTCACAAGCGGGGAGGACCTCAACGAGCCGCGCCTCCACTTTGACCACCGGAGCGTGATTGATCGTTCTTTTGCGTATACGCGTTTTAAAATCAAAGTTAAGAATACCGCAATCAATAACGGTGTCGCTTAGTAGCTAGCCGGTTGAGTATGGGTCGGTGTTCATAACAGAATACTGCATTTTATACCGCCCATTCTTATGCTCGTGTGTTTATAGGTAGGTACTTTTAATCCGTGTTTGTTACATATTTACAGAGTACAGGTTTCCAGTCCAAATATTGTAAATCAAGACAAAATCTCCACAGTTACACCAAATACAGAACATCTGTCACAGCAGATAAAAGCCGGGTTCCGGTCATCCATATCCGTCCAGTGCCGAGTACCAGTTCCAGAGACAAGACATATGACAGTGGTCATTCGTGTCTCGGACAAGCACAGAGCACGAGGGGGGCAGCACAAGAATCAATGGATGCACGGAGCTCAAGAGAGATAGAAGTCAAAAGTTAAGAAAAGATAGCAATCTTGGACTAAGAATTCTGCTGATATTCTGGAAGACTTTTGTGCAGTATGAAGTTTTCAAACACAAGGATAAATGAAACCAGGCAAACCCACAAAATCCCACCTGACAACTCACCTATATGGCCGCGGAACCGCGGCCAACATGGGGTCTAGGCCGCGGTTCCGCGGCCGTATTGACTCTTCATGGTGTCGTTTTCTGTGGGCAGTTTGGTCACTTCATTTAGGGGCAGAATCTGGCCCTAGGGTTTCAACTCTCCTCCTATAAATACTCCAGAACTGAGCTAAGCCAATGGTCCAATTTTATGTTCATTCTTTGTTCCTCTTTTGTAGTTTTTAGTGTAGTTCTTCTTCTTCTTCTTCATTCTTCCTCCATGGAAATGTAGTGAGAGCATTGAGTGGATATTAATGAAGATGAGGGCTTTTGTATCATTTTCTTTTGTTTCTTCTTCCTCTTGAGATTCTTGCTTTCTCTTGATCTTTCAACCTCTTCATTGAGCTTGAAAGGTTAAGAGTTTGTTATTGATCTCAAGGGTCGTATTTTCTTATGGAATTAGCACTTCATTTCACATGCGTTCTCTACCCTTCTCTTGATCTTGCAACCTCTTGATTGAGCTTGCAAGTTTAAGGGTTGGCTATTGATCACATGCTTGTCTTGAGTTCTAGTTTCTTGTTCTTTTTATCGCTTTTTATTACTTGTTTATTATTATCTTGCTTTACTTTCTTGCAATTTAATTCATGCACTTAATTACTTGTAATCTTTTCTTTTCTTTGTTCTTTTCTTTTGCTCTCTTTTGTTCATTTTGTGAATGGTTGTAATTATTGTTGTTAAGATGAAATACGGCATTGTAAGTTAATATTTTCCTTCTCATTTCCTTTTCCCGTTATTTTCCATTGAACTCCGCCCAAACCATACGCAAGCGCTCCGTTAGGCACCCTACCCTAACAAGGTAACGGTGATTCCTAACCGCGACCGGTTGCGTTCGGTTTGGCCGGAGGCAAAAGCAAGAGACAAGAACGGAAGGACAAGGGTAAATAAGTCGTATTCCACGAATACCGCGCTTAAATCCCCTAATCCACGTTGTTGCCGATTGCTCTAGCTTCAATTGGTCAAGACTCGGCTCAAAGGTTTTGAGTACGGATTTCTTTAGCTTACAATTTCGTATCTTTTTCTTAAAAACTTTATACTTGCAAATAATACACATAGGATAGTCTCGGACAAACACATACAATTCTTTATTGACTCGTCTAAGACAAGAAAGGACATACAACCATCTCCCTGTGGATCGACCCGTGCTCAACCGGCTAGCTGCATAGCAACACTGTCTTGATTGCGGTTAACTTTAATTCTTTCAATCAAATGGCGCCGCTGCCGGGGAGACGGTAGCGTATTTTCTTTCTTGTTATTCGGGTTAATATTCTTTTTGTATATATAAAAAAAAAATTCTTTTTGTTTTTTTGATAATTTTTGTGGGCAAGTGTGCAGATTTTTGCGTATTTGCAAACTGCGATTGTGGGGAGCAAAGTGTGCATTCAAGGCAAAGGTGATTACGAAATACAGTGCCAAAGATCCGGGTAGTTTGACCCGCGCAAGCGAACCTTTCAAGCTTACCGGATTTGATTCAACGGGGGTTTCCTAACCCAAAAACTTAACGGTACGTACTTTCCTAACACCTTCTTCTCAAATCCGATGCATCCAATATACTATTCTTTGCAGGATTCTTTGCAAGTTCGCTAGCAAACGCTAAAAATTGACTAACCCGTATTTGTTGCAGTGCCGCGCTTAAACTAAAAAACGATTGTTTGATTCTTTATAGAATTTTTATTGAATTGCGCATTGCATACATTAATACGGACTTAAGGGCAAGCGAACCCCACAACATACGGTAAAGGATTTCATCACCTTTTCCGTGGCCCACAAATCACGAACTTGAGCATAACGTTTACCCGCACAAATTTTAAAAGAAACTAGACTTTAAGCCTTAAGGACTTCGCGCTCACTAGGAGAAGTTAACTGTGTTTAGAACCTCGCTTAACGGTATATTGTTTACGGGGTGTCTAGGAAAGTGTTAACGGCGAAACCGCCAAAAGAGAAAGGGTTATTTAATTAAGGAACTTCGCGAAAGCGTTGGAAAACCCCCCTTATCTCTGCACTTACCTGGCCTCGTGATCAGTGTATCTTGAGCCCGTTTCTCGACACAGTTTTACTTCGACAATCAAATTCTGGAGCAGGTCTAGTTGACCTAGGTGAACCCTAGAACGATTAGGTGTGTGGTATTTTTTGTGTCGTGATTGTTTTGTCCATATTCTTTTTGTGTGTATATTTCATTCTTTTGTTAATAATAAAAAAAAAATCATTCATTTTTCCCCTCCTTTTCTCTTCCTTTCTTTCCTTCTCTCTTCATATCATGGGTACCCCACCTCGCAAAACTCTTGCCGAACTTTGGTACCCACAACCAGACATTACTTCATACGGTTCTTGCTTTGGCCGAACATCGAACGACCCCTCCATGCCAAAAATTTCTTTGAAAGATCGGATAGACGCGTCTAGGACGAACAACTGGACCCCGCAATCCACTCCGTATCAACCATTTCAAACATTCACCCCTTCTTGCGTTGATACCCCTTTTGAAAGTCCAGTTGTAGCCACCAGACCTATGTCTCTTGTTGAACGTATTGAACAATCCCGTAGCCGATCTTTCACTCCTTTCACCACTTCAAATTCTTGGGATCAACAATTTCATTCACCTTCCTATCCAAATGTTGATCCTGCTCCTGTCCAGCCATTCAATTCCTACCAATCCTACCCTACTTTTGCACCTTCCCTAGACATTGCATCAGAACCGCCATTTGGGTGTTTTCAGTATCTAAACAACTTTGAATCTTTTACTGAAACCACTTCACAACCAATGTCTAGTATAGAACAGTCGTTGGAAGACTTTAGGGTAGCGTCAAGCCAACAGATGATGGATTTGAATGCGTCCATGGCCGCTCTCGTACAACATACTGACCCGGTAGCTAGTTTTCAACTAGCTCCTAATTTTTCAATGTATGATGAGGCGGCAGGACAGGCTGTGAATTTGAGTGGAGAGAGTGAGCTATACCCCCTTCCGAATCAAACCTACCCATCCCAAATTGAATCCCACAACTCTTGTTTTGAAAGTCTATCAAGTGTCCCACATGATTTATCAATTGAAGATAGAATGATTAATGAGTTGTGCGACTTTGTGGTGTTTAATTTGCCCGATTGTGAAGGGACCTTGCCAAGTGAAACCACACCCAATCCTTTTGACCTCTACACCTCCATCTTAGAACCTGAATTGATTGAAATCCATGCTTTTGATGTGGTGTCTGAGAAATTTGATTTTCACTTGATTGAGGATATTGACGCTGGGGATATTTTGGATGATGAACCTGTAGATTTGGCTGAGTTTTTCTCTCCAATTCATCATCCCGAGTCATTAAATGTTTTTCCTGAACTTCATATGCGTCTTGATTTTGATGAAATTTGCATGGATAAGCTGAATTTTGAGGATATTTTTGAGGATGAACCAGTTTTGATTGATGAGTCGGATTTTCCAATTCATCCTATCCCTTTCATTGACTGTGAACACCCTCCTGAACCTTTACCTGATACCCCTCCTCGACCACTCCCCTCCATCCTTTCCATCGTTCCGGCATCGCAAGAAACCGTCTCACTTTCATTTCGTATGTCTGGTTTACCAAGTTCGGCATACCCATGGTTTCTTACGAATCTTGAGGGATTTGACCCCATTTCTCGACGGGTTAATAGATTGGCACAATCGCTTTTTACACATCGCTCATCACAAATTGTGCTAATCTATTTACTCCATTTGCACCCTCAAGTTCGTATTCCACTTCTTTTTCCCTTCTGCCATTCTTCTTCCTCTCATATACCGAGACCATATCCCGCCTCTCTCCGCATATGGTCTCGTGTATTCTCCATCTCTTTTCTCTACGCCTTCTTTCACCAGCCACTGCTTTATTACGATAAGATCTTTGACTGGTTGGTACTCACTTTTGGCATGTATAAGGCCTTGTATAGCTTGATACTGTTCTTTCCCCTCTAATCCTGAACTTCAACGCTTAACAGTGGAAACACTGTTTTACTTAAGTTTGGGGGGACACCTTTTTTGTATATATTTTTTGTTTTCTTTGTTGTATATAATTTGTTTTTAGGGAGCGCCGACAATTTTGACCCTCTTGGTATAGCCTGACAGTGAGGGCACTGTCAAGTTTAAGTTTGGGGGTGTGCTCGGTAAGCTTTCTTCCTTCGCATTCATTTGTATATTTTGCATTTGCATACCTTATTTAAAAACCCATAAAAATCGAAAATTTTCCAAAAATATAAAAACTTTGTCATCAAGTTAGCTAATAGGGTAACTTAGATCTTTATTCCGAAAGATTAGTTGATATGATAGAAATAACTAAATTCTAGGCTTAGGAATTGAAAACCCTAAAAATAACCCTCATTCTGTTTAAACTTGGTAAGTATACGTCCTTACAGTTTTTTTGAGAAATAGATAATCTTGAGTTCAGTTATTTAGTTAAAGTCAAGATGAAGGGAAAGTATTGATGCTTTACTGAAGGATAAGTCTGAAAAATAGTTTCTTTTCTTGAGTTCAAATTTAGAAAGTATATACCCTACAAACTGCACATACACGCATCTTGAAACTTGGGATAGTAGAGGATACCTAGAAATACTCTTGCCTGAAAGCCTAGTATGAAAGAAAAAACGGTATTTAAAGCTAAACACCAAAAGAGCATATTGAAAAATATATCAAGTCTTGAAAAAACAGAAAAAGAAAAAGAAAAAAAAGAAAAAGAAAAAGAAAAAAAAATAGAATAAAGTCAAGACCTGGAAACTGCTATTTACGCTTTAATGTTCACACATTCAGTAATCGGCCGTTAGTGCCTCAAGAAGCATTAATAGTCGCATGAAAGGTGTGTGAGCAAATCCGTCCATCCTTAATGAAAAGAAGTAGTATTAGGTATTAGGGCAAGGGTATTATAGCTTGAATTGAATTCTTGAGTGTAGGGGTGCAAATATACACACACGTAGGGGTATACAATCGATATTTGAATAAAAGATAGAAATAAAGAATAAGACTTGTGTTTTCTGTAAAGTTGATAAAAATCTCTAATTTGAGGCCGCACTTTAGAAGGAAAACTCAGGGGAACCAACATCTTTCTAAACTTTTTTGGAACGTATAGGATTTAAGGTTAAACAGATAGGAGGTGTGAAAAATAAGGGTTGGATATTTCTAACTTAGGATGATAGAGTTTCTAACGTAAATACTAAACTGTAGGAGTAGAATCAATGTTAACTTATGACACTAGCTTGACGGGATTTTGTGGATGTAATCCGCTGAAAACCCTCAGGAGACAACACTCCTCCTACTAGGGAAACCTAGAGGTTTAACGGCTTGTTGCACGTGCTCAGTGCAATCGCGTTCCCTGCGAAAGTGCGGTTAGGATTTTCTTTTTTGTGAATAATTGGTTTTGCTCGGGACGAGCAAAAGTTAAGTTTGGGGGTATTTGTTCATAACAGAATACTGCATTTTATACCGCCCATTCTTATGCTCGTGTGTTTATAGGTAGGTACTTTTAATCCGTGTTTGTTACATATTTACAGAGTACAGGTTTCCAGTCCAAATATTGCAAATCAAGACAAAATCTCCACAGTTACACCAAATACAGAACATCTGTCACAGCAGATAAAAGCCGGGTTCCGGTCATCCATATCCGTAAAGTGCCGAGTACCAGTTCCAGAGACAAGACATATGACAGTGGTCATTCGTGTCTCGGACAAGCACAGAGCACGAGGGGGGCAGCACAAGAATCAATGGATGCGCGGAGCTCAAGAGAGATAGAAGTCAAAAGATAAGAAAAGATAGCAATCTTGGACTAAGAATTATGCTGATATTCTGGAAGACTTTTGTGCAGTATGAAGTTTTCAAACACAAGGACAAATGAAACCAGGCAAACCCACAAAATCCCACCTGACAACTCACCTATATGGCCGCGGAACCGCGGCCAACATGGGGTCTAGGCCGCGGTTCCGCGGCCGTATTGACTCTTCATGGTGTCGTTTTCTGTGGGCAGTTTGGTCACTTCATTTAGGGGCAGAATCTGGCCCTAGGGTTTCAACTCTCCTCCTATAAATACTCCAGAACTGAGCTAAGCCAAGGGTCCAATTTTGTGTTCATTCTTTGTTCCTCTTTTGTAGTTTTTAGTGTAGTTCTTCTTCTTCTTCTTCATTCTTCCTCCATGGAAATGTAGTGAGAGTATTGAGTGGATATTAATGAAGATGAGGGCTTTTGTATCATTTTCTTTTGTTTCTTCTTCCCCTTGAGATTCTTGCTTTCTCTTGATCTTTCAACCTCTTCATTGAGCTTGAAAGGTTAAGAGTTTGTTATTGATCTCAAGGGTCGTATTTTCTTATGGAATTAGCACTTCATTTCACATGCGTTCTCTACCCTTCTCTTGATCTTGCAACCTCTTGATTGAGCTTGCAAGTTTAAGGGTTGGCTATTGATCACATGCTTGTCTTGAGTTCTAGTTTCTTGTTCTTTTTATCGCTTTTTATTACTTGTTTATTATTATCTTGCTTTACTTTCTTGCAATTTAATTCATGCACTTAATTACTTGTAATCTTTTCTTTTCTTTGTTCTTTTCTTTTGCTCTCTTTTGTTCATTTTGTGAATGGTTGTAATTATTGTTGTTAAGATGAAATACGGTATTGTAAGTTAATATTTTCCTTCTCATTTCCTTTTCCCGTTATTTTCCATTGAACTCCGCCCGAACCATACGCAAGCGCTCCGTTAGGCACCCTACCCTAACAAGGTAACGGTGATTCCTAACCGCGACCGGTTGCGTTCGGTTTGGCCGGAGGCAAAAGCAAGAGACAAGAACGGAAGGACAAGGGTAAATAAGCCGTATTCCACGAATACCGCACTTAAATCCCCTAATCCACGTTGTTGCCGATTGCTCTAGCTTCAATTGGTCAAGACTCGGCTCAAAGGTTTTGAGTACGGATTTCTTTAGCTTACAATTTCGTATCTTTTTCTTAACAACTTTATACTTGCAAATAATACACATAGGATAGTCTCGGACAAACACATACAATTCTTTATTGACTCGTCTAAGACAAGAAAGGACATACAACCATCTCCCTGTGGATCGACCCGTGCTCAACCGGCTAGCTGCATAGCGACACCGTCTTGATTGCGGTTAACTTTAATTCTTTCAATCAGTCGGTCCATAGGGAAAACGTGTTCTTTTCTTATTGTTCTAACGAGTTAAGTCCTATTTTTGGTAAGTTTTGATTTTTATAAAAACTAAGATTGAATTTAATTTGATTTGAAATCTTGCTAGGGTTATGATTAGGTTAGTTTGGAAAGAGAATTCTACTCACTGCTTACTTTGCCCTAATTAAGAACATAGGTGTTAGGGTAATAGTCAACAAAGGTGATTAGCACGACTAGGAAGAAACGTAGTTTCTTCCCTTTGGTCCTTGTCCGTCCTTTCTTAACTCTTAGCCCTAAGCTCTATGTAAATCAACCACAACCGGTCTAACTAGGGAATCACCACTATCTCGTAGGATAGGGTGCCGTAGTGAGCGGTGTGTGTTTGATTCACATAGAGTTCTAATTTAAAAATTATTATATGGGCAAGAAAGGAGTGAGCGATTTCCATCTCTCAAACCTACTCAATCCTAACCCTAACAAGTGAGGAATTACTCACTCATTAGGGTATTAACAATGGAATTCATTTTTATGTTTTATTTTAAAAACTATCTAAGTTGCAAATAATAAAAGACAAAATAAAATAGCAGATATTAAAAGAACGGATAAAAATGCAAGAATTAAATTCAGATAAAAAGTCTTACTTTATTGATGCACTCTTGACGATTACAAAGGAATTGAAATTTTAGACTAGAAATTAAAAGAGGCATGCCCCAAAAGAGGCTGCAGGCTTTCCTATTTATAAATAGAAGAAACCCTAGGGTTTACATCTGATCCACTTTTGAAATTACAAGACTACCCTAAGAAAGCCGGGTCAAAGCACCGACACCCACCGACACGTGCACTGCACGGCCTCGGATCTGCGGCAGAATGCCCTATTTGGCCGCGGTTCCACGGCCATATGGTGAGCTCTTGGACTCAGTTCTTTAGGGATGCTTCAAGTTGCTTTTTTCCTTCTGTTTTCTTCACGTGGTTCCTCAGAATCTTTTCTACTTTCTTCCAGATTTCCAACAGTGCAGAATTTGTGGACTTTTACCGTAAGCTTCGCGTTGAAGCCTTGAATCTTGTGCTGCCCTTTTGCTTTGTGCACTTGAACTGTTTACTGATCTTCATTTGTTCCTTGAACTGTTAGGCGGCATCATACGGATTCTTCTATTGTTGGTCGTAGTCTCACATTTGTAGCGTCTTTTTCATGAATTTCACTGTATTGTTCTGAGAACCTGTAATCTGCAACTATTTAGCAGACATGGATCAAAACACCTATTTATTTGCAATATGATTAAGAATAGGGAATATAATAATGCAAAATTCTGATATGAACAAATACCCCCAAACTTATCTTTTGCTCGTCCCGAGCAAAACTATTTTTATTATTGAAAAAAAATCCTAACCTCACTTTCGTAGGAATCGCGATTGCACTGAGCTCGTGCAACAAGCCGTTAAACCTTTAGGTGTCCCTAGTAGGAGGAGTGTTGTCTCCTGAGGATTTTCAGTGGATACTACCCACAAAATCCGATCAATTTGGCCTTTTGACTTTCATTCTTCAATTCGGTGTTCCAGCAAGAAATTCTATTATCTTTAAATTTAGAAATCATCAACCCGTATTTTTCACACTCACTTATCATTTAACTTAAGATCGTATATATTCTGTAAATTTATTTAGCTTTTAGCATCTCTTGAATTTTCCTTCTAAGGTTCTATCTCAACTTAGGAATTTTTATCATCTCTACTGAAATTCTAAGCCCTATCTTTCATTCCTATCTCTCGTCAAAACCCCAATCATATACCCCTACGTGTGTGTATGTATCACCCCTACACTTGGAAATTCAATTCAAGCCATCATACTCTTGTCTATCGTCCAAAGTACTGTTAGTTGGTGAATTTTAGATGAAATTGCTCACACATCTTTCATCCGACCGTTAATACTTCTTGAGGTGCTAACGACCGATTACAAAATGTGTTCGCGCATTTAGACGTAATTCATCGTCTTGTAACACCTAAGGCTTTAGCAGTGACTCCCAAACCAGTTGGTCTAAGGCACTAGGAGATAAAGCACCCTCGCTATATATTTTTTTATTTTACGCAGCCTTAAATAATTACAAAACCAGTGTTCATTTTTTTTATCTCTTTATTCACACTTATACTTTTATTTAATTTTTTTCTTATACTAAGGATTTTAGACAAGAGCAATTCAAGTCATCCTCTACTATCCCAAATTTCAAGGTGCGTGTATGTGCGAGTGTAGGGTATATATTTTCAGAATTTAGACTAAAGGTTCGGAATTATTTTTCAGACTTACACTTCAATAAAAATTTCAATACTCTTCCCTTATTTTGACTTAGCCCAAGAACTGAACTCAAAATTTGCCTATTTCTAAATAAACTATAAGGACATATATTTTCTACCGCTAAACTTTAAGAAAGGTTATTTTTAGGGTTTTTAATTTACTAAGTTTAGGATCTAGTTTTTCCTAGCTAGTTATCCATCTTAAGTCAAATATGGACAAAATTGAATTTTTTCAATTTTTTAAAATTTTTATTTGATTTTATTTATATATTTTTTTTTTCATTTTTTTCAAATTTTTATAATTTTTTATAAAGATGCAATGCAGAATTAAACATACAAAGAAAGAAAAGAAAAAATATGTACAAAAATTAAAAATATGCAATGCAATGATAACTATTTACAAACCACATCCTCCCCCAAACTTATACTTCAATAAAAATTTCGGAATTATTTTTCAGACTTACACTTCAATAAAAATTTCAATACTCTTCCCTTATTTTGACTTAGCCCAAGAACTGAACTCAAAATTTGCCTATTTCTAAATAAACTATAAGGACATATATTTTCTACCGCTAAACTTTAAGAAAGGTTATTTTTAGGGTTTTTAATTTACTAAGTTTAGGATCTAGTTTTTCCTAGCTAGTTATCCATCTTAAGTCAAATATGGACAAAATTGAATTTTTTCAATTTTTTAAAATTTTTATTTGATTTTATTTATATATTTTTTTTCATTTTTTTCAAATTTTTATAATTTTTTATAAAGATGCAATGCAGAATTAAACATACAAAGAAAGAAAAGAAAAAATATGTACAAAAATTAAAAATATGCAATGCAATGATAACTATTTACAAACCATATCCTCCCCCAAACTTACCAAAAGTAGTGCCCTCACTGCTCATGTCCTCACCGTCCCCGGAACGGGAAAGGAAACGCTCCTCTCGCGCCAGTAGCATAGATACGCCATGTTCAATCTCTGTCACCCGGTGATCCAAGTTGGTCACCATCCCCACCAACCTATCAATCCCCCTAGTGGCTCTTCTAAGCAGACGTGCATGTTCTGCTGGGGTAAGCTCTTCCTTGCTTACGGTCGAGCTGGAGCTGGGTATCCTAGCGGGTACATGTTCGGTTGGTTCTCTTCGCGTCCATACATCAGTTAGGCGGGTATAGGACGTGGATACGCCCTCAATAAGAGGCCTAATGGGTATACCTCCATGCATGTAAAACTCAAATTTCTCCACAGGGAGGAAATAGCGACACAGTTGTGTCACTAATATAGGACATGGGTAATTTGCGGTCCTTTTGCCAACACCAATTGAATTAAGTAAAACCATGCACATGTCAAATCTAGGGTTCCTAGTCATTAAGGTGTGCACGATATGAAGAGATGGGGTGAAAAATATTGTGTTATGTGAACTGCCAAAAATGTTGTTTTGTGCCCAACGGCACACGGTTAATACATTGGCGAAGAGGGTTCTAGCCTGTATGCCCTTCCTAGGTTCCCTCGAACAGTCATTACCCATTAAGGGTAAGTAGTCTTCAAATTGAAGGGGTTGGTCGTGAACAAGTAATTTAGGAATTAAGGTGACTTCATAGATGAAGTCCCTATCAATGATTATTTCCCTATCGCCCCAAAGTAATTTAATAAAACCGAATTGTGCAAGGCAACCTTCCTCCATGCACTCGTAAAAATGACTGACTAGATCTGGAAGAGCGTAGACATTGGGATGATTGAAAATTAAAAATTTCCACCCTCGCCGTGTGATCTCATCACCAAAATAACTCCCGTAAATTGTGTGTGCAAAGATTTGTGAAAAATCTCGTTCTAATTGCATGGTTGGTGCCATTTAGAATATTAAATTGTAGAATTTGTAATTTAACAGAGAAGAGTTTAGAGATCGAACCACCTCTGAAATTTTCAGAGGGAGAAGACACCAGAGAGCGGCGGGTCAGCGGCCACAACCCTCTTATTGCGGCGGAAGCGCGGCGGCGTGATGGGATCTCCCTTCTCTGGCTGCTGCGGCGGCTAGGGTTTTGGGAGAGGAAAATATTAGGGTTTGGTGAAATGCAGAGAGGGGTCGGGTTCTATATATAAAGGGGTGTTTTGGTTATTTGCAAAAAAGTCCTCTTAAAAAGAGGAATTTATTTGTAAATAATTTTTTTTTTATTTTTTATTAAAACTGAAAATTTACAAAATTACCCCAATTTTTTTTTATTTTAAATTTTTTTTATTTTTTTATTTTGTTTTTATATAATTACAAGTGATACATACCCCCAAACTTATTTGAACAGTGATTTGGCTAGATAATCGAAATTTAGGGGTAGATGGAGGAAGATCAGTCAATGTAGATTGGCTCATGCAAAAGCAGGAGCTCCTCCGAAGGGTCCGCAGTGAGGAACGGTTTAAGTCTATGTCCGTGCACTTTAAATAGTGAACCGTCCTCCGGATTTTCTAAATCGACCGCACCGTGCGGATATACGGTGCGTACCAAAAATGGCCCTTTCCATCGAGATCTTGTCGGGATGGAAATGTAACCGAGTGTCGTAAAGTAAAACCTGTTGACCAGGTTTGAAAGTTTTGCGCATAAGGTGTTTATCGTGAAACACCTTCATTCGGTTTTTGACGACAACCGCGTTTTCGTAAGCTTCATCCCGAAGCTCGTTCAATTCGTTCAACTGCAGCTTTCTATTGCTGCCCGCATCTCCTAGAGATATATTCAACTCTTTTATTGCCCAAAATGCTTTATGCTCAATTTCAACAGTAAGGTGGCAAGCCTTTCCATAAACAAGCCTATATGGAGACATGCCAAGATCGGTCTTATAGGCAGTTCAGAATGCCCAAAGGGCATCAATAAGTTTTGACGACCAATCTTTACGGTTTTTGGAAACCGTTTTCTCCAATATCTGTTTAATTTGACGATTTGAAACCTCGGCTTGCCCACAAGTTTGGAGATGATAGGGTGTTGACAGCTTGTGAGTAATGGAATATTTCCGCATTAAGGACTCGAAAGTCCTATTACAAAAGTGAGATCCATTATCGCTGATAATTGCACGAGGATGCCCAAACCGAGAAAAATGTTTTCTTTGAGAAATCTAACGACAACCTTGTTGTCATTAGTTCGGCTGGGCACAGCCTCGACCCATTTTGAGACATAGTCAACAGCGAGGAGAATATACACGTTCCCAAAGGAATTGGGAAACGGTCCCATAAAATCTATCCCCCAAACATCAAAAATTTCAACAACCAATATTGGTTGGAGCGGCATTTCATTTCTCTTAGATATCTGGCCTAAGTGTTGGCACCGGGAGCATGTCTTGCAGTACTCATGTGCGTCTTTAAAAAGTTGTGGCCAGTAGAAGCCACACTGCAAGATCTTTTCTGCTGTCTTTTTAGGGCCAAAATGCCCGCCACATGCTTGATCGTGGCAAAATGACAGCACGCTCTTGAACTCATTGTCGGGGACACACCGACGAATAATTTGGTCAGGACAGTATTTGAATAGATATGGTTCATCCCAGTAAAAATGTTTTACCCGGGATAGAAATCTGAGTCTGTCCTGATTTGACCATTCGTTTGGTATAAGTCCGGTAGCCAAATAATTTACGATACCTGCGAACCAAGGTTCGCATAACACAGTCAAGAGCTGCTCATCTGGAAAAACGTCTTTAATAGGAATATGAAGTGTAGGCGAAGAAGGAAGGCGTGAAAGATGGTCGGCGACTACGTTTTCGCATCCTCTCTTGTCTCTGATGACAAGGTCAAACTCTTGTAGTAAGAGGATCCAACGTATCAGCCGAGATTTAGCGTCCTTCTTTGTGAAAAGATGGCGAAGAGCTGAGTAGTCAGTATAAACGATGACTGTAGAGCCGATTAAATAGGGCCTGAACTTTTCTAATGCAAATACAACAGCTAAGAATTTTTTTTCAGTTGTTGTGTAATTCAATTGGGCCTCGTTCAAGGTTCGGCTAGCGTAATAAATTACATGCGGCATCTTATTTATGTGCTGTCCAAGGACAACACCAATGGCGAAATCAGATGCATCGCACATAATTTCAAATGGATGCGTCCAGTCAGGAGATGAAAGAATGGGAGCGGAAATAAGTGAGTTTTTCAATGACTCGAACGCCTTCATACAGTTTGAGTCAAAATCAAGAGTGGTGTCCTTGGCTAACAAAAGAGTCAAGGGTCTAGCTATCTTGCTAAAATCCTTGATGAACCGTCTATAGAAACCGGCATGGCCAAGGAAGGCTCGAATGTCTCGGACGCACTTGGGAGGAGGAAGATTGGAAATGACTTCAATCTTAGCTTTATCTACCTCAATGCCATTTTGCGAGATAATATGTCCTAAGACAATACCTTCTCGTACCATAAAGTGGTATTTCTCCCAATTTAAAGTGAGGTTCTTATCCCTACATCGGGTAAGAACTGCGTCTAAATGTAGCAAACACTCATCAAAGGAGTCGCCGAAAATGGAGAAATCATCCATAAAAATCTCCAAGAATTTTTCCACTATGTCTGAAAAAATGCCTATCATACACCGCTGAAAAGTAGCGGGTGCATTGCATAACCCAAAGAGCATGCGACGGTAAGCAAACGTACCGAAAGGACAAGTGAATGTGGTTTTGTCTTGGTCCTTTTCGGCGATGAGAACTTGATTATAGCCGGAGTAGCCATCCAAAAAGCAGTAAAATTCGTGCCCAGCCAATCGTTCTAGCATTTGGTCAATAAAAGGTAATGGAAAGTGGTCTTTCCATGTCGCGGCGTTGAGTTTTCTATAATCGATGGAAACTCGCCACCCAGTTTGGGTGCGAGTAGGTATTAACTCATTCGTCTCATTAGTTATGACCGTTATGCCCGATCTCTTTAGGACAACGTGAATGGGGCAAACCCACTGGCTATCAGAGATAGGGTAAATGATACCACTATCAAGACATTTTACAATCTCTTTTTTAACAGCCTCCTTCATGATAGGGTTTAGTCGTTTCTGTGGATCCCTTATTGGCTTGGCATTATCCATCATATGAATATGATGTTCAACTATTAGGGGACTAATCCCTTTGATGTCCACCATAGTCCAGCCAAAAGCTTGCCGATTGTTTTGTAAGACCGTTAAAAGGGCTTTCTCTTGCTCTGGGGCTAGAGAGGCCGAGATGATAACAGGAAGGGTCTCATTCTCACCTAAGTAAGCGTATTTAAGGTGAGATGGAAATAGCTTGAGTTCGAGTTTTGGAGGCGAAACAATTGAAGGTAAAATTGGTGAAACTGTCTCGAACTCGAAGGATTCCAATAGAGGTTCGAAGCGAGTGTAAGCAACCGAGTCGGATGGTTCAGCTCACTCATCCGAAAATTCAAAGGACTCAAACTCGGGTGGTGATTCTTCAAAATCGTTCGAAAAAGTGAAACACTCGTAATCATTATCGGGTGTGAAAACTGTGTCAGATTCAAGGAGGAACGCACTAGTGGCGTCAAAATTGCTATGATCGAACAGAAATTTTTCGAGCTCACAGTCCTCCTGAGTGATCTCTTGGATCGAGCAAACATCAAGTATATTAGCATTAGGTTCGGAGGGCTGATTTCCCAACTTAAAAATGTTGAGCTCAATTGTCATGTTTCCAAAAGATAGGTTCATCGAACCATTTCGACAATTGATCACCGCATTAGAAGTTGCAAGGAATGGTCGACTGAGTATTATCGGAATTTGACTCTGGGGGTTAGCTACAGGCTGTGTGTCTATAACAATGAAATCAACGGGGAAAATGAAGCCCCCTACTTTAATTAACACATCTTCTAACTCATCCTCTAACTCTCCAACGCCTAATTGTTCATATACTGAATAAGGTAGAAAATTAACACTGGCACCAAGATCTAAAAGTGCGCGGTTGATGTTCTTATCCCCAATAGTTATTGAAATTGTAGGACAGCTGGGGTCCTTGCGTTTTTGAGGTTAAGGTTGGGTAAGAGCATCACTTGCTGCACTAGCCAAGAAAACTTTCTTGGGTACCTGAGATTTCCTCTTCTTGGTGCATAAGTCCTTCAAGATTTTAACGTAAGAAAGGACTTGTTGGATTGCATCCAAGAGAGGTATGTTAATGCTAACCTATTTAAATAACTCCACAATTTTCTCCATTTGTGGAGTTTGTTTATTAGATCTCAACCTGTTTGGAAATGGAACATTTTGAAAATTTGTTGAGTCCAATGTTTGTGGAGTAGATTGCGGAGTTGGAACGGATCCCAGTGTTGGTGTTTTCGTGGAGTGAGATGTGGGTCCGTTCGAATTAGTAGAAGAAGTAGAGCCTTGTGAAAAAGAAGAGCAAGCTCTGAAGAAGATGAAGACGAAGAAGCGGCGGCCGGGGTGTCATTATTATTGCCAACGTTGTTGTGCAATACCTTTCCAGATTTCAATGTAGTCACGGCACTCACATTATGATTTTGTTGTTCATGAGCAACATGTGCATTTTGTGTGTGACCAGGATTTGGCTGTGGTTGAGATAGAAATTTCCCCTTCTCTCGCTCGCTTAAAGCAGCGTTCAGTTGTGCAATTTGAGCTTCAATGGTTTTGATGCTTTGCTCATGTGATGCAGTGTGTTGCACCAAAAACCGAATGGAAGACTGGATGTTGGCTGAGGATTGCATAGATTATTTTAAAAACGCATCCAGACTTCGTTCTAGTGAGGAAACCTTATCGTTATTTGGCTGAACAAAATTTTTTTGAGGAAAAGAGTTGTTTGGTGCAAAATTATTAATTTGATTTTGGTAAGGTTGGGGTTGGAAAGATTGCTGATATTGAGTTTGTTGAGAGGATTGTTGTTGTGGAGGAGGCCTCTGAAAATTGTTATTGTCTTAGAATTGTTGTTGATTTTGATTCCAAGAAAAATTGGGGTGGTTCCTTGATTGTACGTGATTTTATGCGTGCGTACGCTTTTAAAAGATAAATCAAAGAATATTAACCGGAATCAAGAACGACGTCGCTTGGTAGCTAGCCGGTTGAGTACGGGTCGGTCCACAGGGATTTTGTGTATTTTTAAGTTGTTCTAACGAGTTAATCCCAATTGTGGTAGGATTGATTATCACTAAAAACTGAAATGAGTTTGATTAGGATTTAAACCTTGCTAGGGTTAGCTTTAAGTTAAGTTTGGAAATTCAATATTTCTTACCGCTTTCTATGCCCTAATTAAGATCTTTTAGGTGTTAAGGTAATAATTAACAAAGGGGATTAGCACGATCGTGAAGAAACTAGGTTTCTTCCTCTAGGTCCTTGTCCGTCCGCTCTTAATTCTTACCCTAACCTCCATGGAAAATATACACAACCGGTCTTTTAAACTACGGTATCACCGATACCTCTTGGGATAGGGTGCTGTAGTGAGCGGTGTGTGTATGTATGCATGGAGTCCTATAAAAAATGTATGATGGGCAAGAAAGGGGTGAGAGATTTTCATCTCTCAAACCTTCCCTATTCCTAACCCTAACAAGTGAGGAACTACTCACTTATTAGAGAATTGATAAAAAGAGACATTTTTTTGTTTGTTTTTAATAACCTAATTATCTAATCTACGGCAGATAAATAAAAGTGCTAAACTAGGGCAGATAAATAAAATTAACTAGGGCAGAAAGGAAAATTAACTAGGGCATAGAAAAAAAGGACTTACTTTATTTGATGCACTCTTCAAACATTTACAGCGAATAAAAATTCTGAAATAGATGAATAAAAAGAGGCATAGGAAGAGGCATGCTCCAAAAAGAGCTGCAGGGTTCCTATTTATAAATTATAGAAATCCTAGGGTTTACATCTGATCCCTATCTACATTTACAAAAGTACCATGAGAAGCCTAATCAACGCACTGCCACCACCGTCAAATTTTGCACCGACACGTGCTTAGCACGGCCGTGGATCCGCGGCCATATGCCCTATTTGGCCGCGGATTCGCGGCCATCTTGGAGGATCTCTTGTTCATTTTCTCAGGTTTTCTTCTTGTTGCATTGTTATTCTGGTTTCTTTACTTGGTTTCTCAGAATGTCTTCTAGTTTCTTCCAGATTTCCACAGTGTAGAATGTTGTGGAGTTTTACCGCTTGCTTCGTGTTGAAATCTTGAATCTTGCGCTGCCTTTGTCCTTTGTGAAATGGTTCATTGATCTTCGTTTGTCCCTCAAACTGTAAGCATGATCAAGATTCTTCTATTTGTTGGTCGTAGTCTCACTTTTGTATCGTCTTTTCATTATTTTCACTATTTTGTTCCGAGAACCTGTAACCTGCAACTATGTAGCAGACATGGATCAAAAGCACATATTTATTTGTAAAATGAATAAGAATGGGGAATATAATAATGCAAAATTATGATATGAACAAATACCCCCAAACTTATCTTTTGCTCGTCCTCGAAACTAGTTTATTCTCGAAAAAACCTAATCTAACTTTCGCAGGGAAACGCAATTGCACTGAGCTCGTGCAACAAGCCGTTAAACCTCTAGGTGTCCCTAGTAGGAGGTGTGTTGTCTCCTGAGGGTTTTCAGCGGATAGTACCCACAAAATCCTATCAATTTGGCCTATTGAATTTTATTTTTCAATTCGGTTTTCTAGCAAGAAATTCTATTATCTTCAACTCAGAAATTATCAACCCGTATTTTTCACGCTTCCTTACATTTAACTTAAGATTGTATATGTTCTGTAAATTCATTTAGCTTTTATCATCTTTTGAGTTTTCCTTCTAAGTTTCTATCTCAACTTAGGAATTTTTATCATCTCTACTAAAGATATAAGTCCTATTTTTCATTCCTATCTCTCATCTAAACCCCAATCATATACCCCTACGTGTGTGTATGTATCACCCCTACACTTGGAAATTCAATTCAAGCTCTTATACTCTTGTCCATCATCCAAAGTACTTTTAGTTGGTGAATTTTTAGATGAAATCGCTCACACATTCTTCATGCGACCGTTAATACTTCTTGAGGTACTAACGACCGATTACAAAATATGTTTGCACATTAAGGCGTGATTCCTCGTCTTGTAATACTTAAGGCTTTAGCAGTGACTCCCAAACCAGTTGGTCTAAGGCACTAGGTGATAAAGCACCCTCGCTAAATATTTTTTCTATTTATGCAGCCTTAAGTAATTACAAAATCAGTGTCCATTTTTTTTATCTCTTTATTTACATTTGTATTTTTATTTTATTTTCCTTCATACTAAGGACTTTAGACAAGAGCATTTCAAGGTCTCCTCTACTATTCCAAGTTTCAAGGTTCGTGTTTGTGCAAATTGTAGGGTATATATTTTCAGAATTTAGACTTAAGCTTAGGGATTATCTTTCAGACTTACATTTTAATAAAAATTTCAATACTCTTCCTTTATTTTGACTTAGCCCAAGAAGTGAACTCAAAATTGGCCTATTTCTAAGTAAACCACAAAGACATATATTTTCTACCGTTAAATTTTAAGAAAGGTTATTTTTAGGGTTTTTAATTTACTAAGTCTAGGATCTAGTTTTTCCTAGCTAGTTAACCGTCTTGTCAAATTCAAGTCAATTATGGCCAAACTTGAATTTTTCAATTTTTAAAATTTTTAAAATTTTTCAATTTTTATGGGTTTTTAAAATAAGTATGCAAATGAAAAAAATATACACATGAATGCGAAGGAAGAAAACTTACCGAGCACACCCCCAAACTTAAACTTGACAGTGTCCTCACTGTCGGGCTATACCAAGAGGGTCAAAATGGCCGGTATTCCCATGTTTATTTTTTTTATTTTTATTTTATTAAAACTGGAAATTTAAAAAAAAATACCCCAAAATTTTCTTTTTATTTTCAAATTTATTATTATTATTTATTTTCGAAGGCCAAATTATACCCCCCCAAACTTGAGTTAAACAATGCTAAGCTTTTTTAAAGAGGGAGGTCAAAGTTATCGGTCAATGCCAAGCTCTGCAAAGGTCAAAGTTATCGGTCAATGCCAAGCTCTGCAAAGACCAAAAGTCAACACCAACCATTCGAAGAATTTATCAATGTAAAGTATTGGTCGGTGGAAGAACATGTTATATAGAGCCAAGAAGAAGTGGGGAAAAGATAAGTGGTGGTATGGAAAGGGTTTGCGTGAATATGAATGTGAGGAGATAAGAGGTAATGATAAATTAAAACGAGAATGTGAATGATCAGAAATGAGTGGAATATTGGCATTCTCGTATTTTATTAGAAGAAAAGGTGGTGGTTCAACTTCTATAGGTGGGGGTTGATTAACCACAAAATCCTTGAGGTGTCTCTATAGATCCTTTGCTGGCTTGGCATCATCCATCATATGTATATGATTTTCAACTATGAGGGGACTAATCCCCTTGATGTCCGCCATAGTCCAGCCAAAAGCTTGCCGATTGTTTTGTAAGACCATTAAAAGGGCTTTCTCTTGCTCGAGTGCTAGAGAGGCCGAGATGATAACAGGAAGGGTCTCATTCTCACCTAAGGAAGCGTATTTAAGGTGAGACGGCAATAACTTGAGTTTGAGTTTTGGAGGCGAAATAATTGAAGGTAAAATTGGTGAAATTGTCTCGAACTCGAAGGATTCCATCAATGGTTCAAAGCAGGTGTAATCAACCAAGTCGGATGGTTCAGCTAACTCATCCGAAAAATCAAAGAACTCAAACTCAGGTGGTGAGTCTTCAAAATCGTCCGAAAAAGTGAAACACTCGTAATCGCTATCGGGTGTAAAAGCTGTGTCAGATTCAAGGAGGAATGCACTAGTGGCGTCAAAACTGCTGTGATCGAACAGAAATTTTTCAAGCTCACAGTCCTCCTGCGTGATCTCTTGGATCGAGCAAACATCAATTATACTAGCATTAGGCTCGGAGGGCAGACTTCCTATCTTGTAAATGTTGAACTCACTTGACATCTTCCCGAAGGATAGAGTCATAGAGCCGTTACGACAGTTGATTATAGCATTGGAAGTGGCCAAAAATGGTCGACCGAGGATCACCGGAATTTGGTTCCGAGGGTTAGCCACTGGTTGTGTGTCCATAACAATGAAATCAACAGGGAATATGAAGTCCCCTACTTCAATTAACACATCCTCTAACTCACTCCTAGGATGGGTGATGGATCGATCGGCCATTTGGAGAGTATAATGAGTGGGTTTCAACTCTCCAACGCCTAATTGCTCATAAATGGAACAGGGAAGCAAGTTAACACTGGAACCAAGATCTAAAAGTGCACGATTTATGTTCTTATCCCCAATTGTTATTGAAATTGTAGGACAGCCAGGGTCCTTTCATTTTTGGGGCAAAGGTAAAGGTTGGGTAATAGCATTGCTCACGGCACTAGCTACGAATACTTTCTTGGGTACCTGAGACTTCCTCTTCTTGGTGCATAAGTCCATCAAGATTTTAGCGTAAGAAGGGACTTGTTGGATTGCATCCAAGAGAGGAATATTAAAGTTAACTTGCTTAAATAACTCAACAATTTTCTCCATTTATGGAGTTGGTTTATTGGATCTCAACCTGTTTCGAAATGGAACATTTTGAAAATTCGTTGAGTTCAATGTTTGTAGAGTAGATTGCGGAGTTGGAATGGATTCCAGTGTTGGTGTGTTCATGAAGTAAGATGTGGGTCTGTTCGAATTAGAAAAAGAAGAGCCTTGTGAAGAATGAAGAACATGCTCTGACGAAGAAGATGAAGATGAAGAAGAAGAAGAAGAAGATGAAGAAGAAGAAAAAGAAGATGAAGAAGAAGCACCGGCAGGGGTGTTATCACTATTACCCACATTATTGTGCAACACTCTTCCAGATCTCAACGTGGTCACAGCATTTACATTATGATTTTGTTGTTCATAAGCAACATGTGCGTTGTGTGTGTGACCAGGATTTGGCAATGGTTGAGACGGAAGCTTTCCCTTTTCTCGCTCGCTTAACGCAGCATTTAGTTGTGCAATTTGGGCCTCGATTGATTTGATACTCTGATCATATGAAGCACTGTTTTGCACCAAAAATTGAATGGAAGTCTCCAACCTTACTGCTGATTGTGTAGATTGTTTTAAAAACGCATCTAGACTTCGTTCTAGCGAGGAAACCTTATCGTTATTCGGCTGAAAAAAATTGTTTTGAGGATAAGAGTTGTTGGGTACAAAATTGTTCATTTAGTTTGGGTAAGGTTGGGGTTGGAAAGGTTGCTGATATTGAGTTTGTTGAGGTGCTTGTTGTTATGGAGGAGGAGGCCTTTGAAAGTTGTGGTTGTCTTAGAATTGTTGTTGATTTTGATTCCAAGCAAAATTTTGGTGGCTCCTCTAACCAGGATTGTAAGTTGAAGAGTATGGATCATTTCTTTGTCTTTGCTGAAAGACAACATTGACTTGATCTTGTCCTTGAACAGGTAGATTGTAAGGACACTCTTCAGTAAGATGGGACGGATCCGAACAACAAGCGCAAACAGTGCGTGGGGGTAAAGCAAGGGCAGGAGAAGGCGATGAGAATTTGCTCTTAATTGCTTCTAGCTTTTTCGTAAGTGCGGCCATTTCGGCCTTCATTGCAATCGACATATCAAGTTGATGTATGCCTGCCCTATACTGACCTGATGAAGAAGATGGGGTGGTCTTAGTGCTTTCCCACTGAAGTGTTTGTTCAGCAAGATCGTCGAGAAATTGCCAAGCTTCCTCGCTTGATTTTGTAAGAAAGTGACCTTGACAAATGATTTCCAACAACTGCTTAGTTGCTGGGTTCAGTCCTTCGTATAAGGTTTGGCAAAGTTGCCAATTCTCGATACCGTGGTGAGGGCACTGAACAAGTAGGTCTTTAAATCTTTCAAAACACTTCCAAAAAGGTTCGGAAGGAAGCTGGGAAAATTGAATAATTTCATTGCGAATTCTCGCGGTCTTGTGGTGTGGGTAAAACTTTTTTAGAAAAGCCTTAACAAACTCTTCCCAATTTTTTATCGAGTGTGATGCTGTGCTATATGACCATTTTTCGGCTAGGTCACATAAGGTGAATGGAATGACACTTAGCCTTATAGCATCATCGGAAAGTTGTGTTGTCTTCATCATTGCGCAAACATTCTGGAATTTGTTAGTGAAGATGTAAGCATCTTCGGATTCCAGCCCGTGAAATTTGGGCAACATGTTGATGAAGTGGGGTTTAATCTCAAAGTTATCCCCATTGGCCGGTGGAAGTGAAAGACAAGTTGGTAAAGCGGTGCGGATAGGGTAGAAAAGATCCTGGAGCGCGATTCGTTGGGGCGTTTCAACAGGTGGGTGTTGTGGGTTACTCGCACCTAGTGGAGGTGGAATCAGTCCCGCGGATAAGGGGTTGTTAGGATTGAATCCCGACATCTCCTTAGAAGACGAAGAATATGAAGGTGAAGGTAAAGAAGTGGAAGGAATTTCGACTTCGGAATCGAAAGCGTCGTCAGTCGGCACTAACAAGACACGGACTAAACGGGCCCTAGTATCTCTAGTCCAATTGGACATACACTAAAGAGGTGTAGTGTAGTCAAAAAAGGTGAAAATAGAAGGTGGGGGTAAGAAAACGTCAATGGAAGGAAGTGGGTGCAAGTGGGGTGCAATGGATTTCTTAGCGATGAGTGGCAAGTTTTTATAAAAAAATTCCGTTTTGTGTTTTTTATAAGGAGCTTTTTGCAAAACGATTTTCAATAGAAAGCTTAGACACACGTTCAAGCAATCACAATATGCGCAATCAAGCCTAGATCTAGGGTCTCCTAGGTCAACTAGACTGCTCCTAACTGTTCCAAAGGGCAAGTTGTGAGGTCCTCAAATCGCCTCTTCACCGCCAATTGTGGCCAGGTAAGCACAAGTAAAGAAAGGAGGGATCCGCTCACGAATCACCGTGAGACGTGCCTTTTAAAGCTACATTTCCCCACTTGTCTAGCCTAGGCACCACAAAGTCTGGTTTAGATAAACGATCGATGCCTACAACTATTCCTTTGTCCTATTGAGCGCGACAGTCCTTAAGGTTGAGTCTAATTTTTTTTTAATTAACTCGATGGTTAATGCAATATGCTTTTTGTGATTTTTAGGGTCCTAGGAAGGGTAATGAAATCCCCACCCAATCTGGATTGGTGTTAAAGCCCCTTAAAGTCAGTTTTAAAGATGCAAAGCAGTAAAAACACAAATACTTGCCAATTTTTTTTTTATTGCGGCGCAAAGAATCCTGCACAAGATCAAGTTATTGGAGAAGGGAAAGAAGTTTTTGCGCAAAGAATCCTGCAGGAAAATTTTTTCCAGAGGAGATAAGGGGGTTACAGAGAAGAAAAGAAAGCTTACAGAGGGTTTTCCACGTGCTGACGTCACCACCAGACCGCGGATCCGCCGCCGAACCTTGATTTTGACCGCGGTTCCGCGGTTGACTCGTTGACTCAGGCCTCCAACCTTCTTCTGTTTCTCTGTTCTGATTATCCTTTGCTTGTTCAGATCCACTGTTTGCTGTTTTGCTCTCTGGATTTTTCCAGATCTGAATTTGTTCGTCGATCCTGCATAATTCAAACGAAAACCTTTCAAAAAATAATAAGATGGTAAAATTTTTATATTTTTCAGTTTTTTTTATGATTTTTTAATTTTTATATTAACCCGAAATTACAAAAAGAAAATAACTACGCCATCCCCGGCAACGGCGCCATTTGATTGTACGAGATTTTATGCGTGCGTGCGCTTTTAAAAGATAAATAAAAGAATATTAACTGCAATCATGAACGGCATCGCTTGGTAGCTAGCCGGTTGAGTACGGGTCGGTCCACAGGGATTTTGTGTATTTTCTAGTTGTTCTAACGAGTTAATTCCAATTGTGGTAGGATTGATTATCACTAAAAACTGAAATGAGTTTGATTAGGATTTAAACCTTGCTAGGGTTAGGTTTAGGTTAAGTTTGGAAATTCAATATTTCTCACCGCTTTCTATGCCCTAATTAAGATCTTTTAGGTGTTAAGGTAATAATTAACAAAGGGGATTAGCACGATCGGGAAGAAACTAGGTTTTTTCCTCTAGGTCCTTGTCCGTCCTTTCTTAATTCTTACCCTAACCTCCATGGAAAACATACACAACCGGTATTTTAAACTACGGTATCACCGCTACCTCTTGGGATAGGGTGCCGTAGTGAGCGGTGTGTGTATGTATGCATGGAGTCCTATAAAAAATGTATGATGGGTAAGAAAGGGGTGAGAGATTTTCATTTCTCAAACCTTCCCTATTCCTAACCCTAACTGGTGAGGAACTACTCACTCATTAGAGAATTGATAAAAAGAGACATTTTTTTGTTTGTTTTTAATAACCTAATTATCTAATCTACGACAGATAAATAAAAGTGCTAAACTAGGGCAGATAAATAAAATTAACTAGGGCAGAAAGGAAAATTAACTAGGGCATAGAAAAGAAGGACTTACTTTATTTGATGCACTCTTCAAACATTTACAACGAATAAAAATTTTGAAATAGATGAATAAAAAGAGGCATAGGAAGAGGCATGCTCCAAAAAGAGCTGTAGGGTTCCTATTTATAGATTATAGAAATCCTAGGGTTTACATCTGATCCCTATCTACATTTACAAAACTACCTTGAGAAGCCTAGTCAACGCACCGCCGCCACCGTCAGATTTTGCACCGACACGTGCTTAGCACGGCCGCGGATCCACGGCCATATGCCCTATTTGGCCGCGGATCCGCGGCCATCTTGGAGGATCTCTTGTTCATTTTCTCAGGTTTTCTTCTTGTTGCATTTTTATTCTGGTTTCTTTACTTGGTTTCTCAGAATGTCTTCTAGTTTCTTCCAGATTTCCACAGTGTAGAATGTTGTGGACTTTTACCGCTTACTTCGTGTTGAAGTCTTGAATCTTGCGCTGCCTTTGTCCTTTATGAAATTGTTCATTGATCTTCGTTTGTCCCTCAAACTGTAAGTATGATCAAGATTCTTCTATTTGTTGGTCGTACTCTCACTTTTGTATCGTCTTTTCATCATTTTCACTATTTTGTTCCGAGAACCTGTAACCTGCAACTATGTAGCAGACATGGATCAAAAGCACCTATTTATTTGTAAAATGAATAAGAATGGGGAATATAATAATGCAAAATTATGATATGAACATTCCTCCAATCAGGATTATAAGTTGAAGAGTATGGATCATTTCTTTGTCTCTGCTGAAAGGCAGCATTGACTTGATCCTGTCCTTTAGCAGGTGGGTTGTAAGGACACTCTTCGGTCAAATGGGACGGATTCGAACAACAAGCGCATATAGTGCGAGGGGGTAAAGCGGGAACAGGAGAAGGTGATGAGAATTTGCTCTCAATTGCTTCTAGTTTACGTGTAATTGCGGCCATTTCGGCTTTCATTGCAATTGACATGTCAAGTTGATGAACACCTGCCCTAGATGAACCGGATGAAGTAGATGAAGTGGATGAAGCGGTCTGTCTAGTGCTTTCCCACTGAAGCATTTGTTCAGCAAGATCGTCAAGAAATTACCAAGCTTCCTCGTCAGATTTTGTTAGGAAGTGACCTTGACAGATGGTTTCCAGCAACTGCTTAGTTGCTGGGTTCAGTCCTTCATATAAAATTTGGCAAAGTTGCCATATCTCGATACCGTGGTGAGGGCACTGAACAAGAAGGTCCTTAAATCGTTCGAAACACTTCCAAAAAGGTTCAGACGGAAGCTGGAAAAATTGATCAATTTTATTGCGAATTCTCGCGGTCTTGTGGTGTGGGTAAATTTTTTTAAGAAAAGCCTTAACAAACTCTTCCCAACTTTTTATAGAGTGCGATGCTGTACTATATAGCCACTTTTCAGCTAGGTCACATAAAGTGAAGGGAATGACACGTAGCCTTATAGCATCATCGGAAAGTTGGGTGGTCTTCATCATTGCGCAAACATTCTGGAATTTGTTAATGAAGATATAGGCATCTTCGGATTCCAGCCCGTGAAATTTGGGCAACATATTGATGAAGTGGGGTTTAATTTTGAAGTTATCCCCATTAGCCGGTGGAAGTGAAAGACAAGTAGGAAGTGCGGTGCGGGTTGGATAGAAAAGATCCTGGAGCGCGATTCGCTGGGGCGCTTCAACAGGAGGGTGTTGTGGGTTATTCGCACCCAGTTGATGTGGAATCAGTCCCGAAGTAGGTAAGGGGTTGTTAGGATTGAATCCCGACATCTCCTTAGAAGATGATGAATTTGAAGATGAAGGTAAAGAAGTGGAGGGAATTTCGACTTCGGAGTCGAACGCGTCGTCAGTAGGCACTAACGAGACACGGACTAAACGGGTGCTAGTGTCCCTAATCCAACTGGACATACACTAAATGAGGTGTAGTGTAGTCAAACGTAGAATGTGGGGGGTAAGAAAACGTCAATGGAGAAAATATGGGTGAAAGTTGGGTGCAATGGATTTCTAGCGACAAAATGGCAAGTTTTTGTAAAAAAAATTTTTTGTGGTTTTTTTATATAAAGAGTTTTGCAAAAGATTTTATACGGAACTATGACACACTTTCAAGAAATCACAATTTAAGCATGCACAATCAAGCCTAGAGCTAGGGTCTCCTAAGTCAACTAGACTGCTCCTAACTGGTCCAAAGGGAAAGTTGTGAGATATCCCTCAAATCTCCTCTTCACCGCTAATTGTGGCCAGGTAAGCACAAGTAAAGAAAGGAGGGATCCGCTCATGAATCACCGTGAGATGTGACTTTTAAAATTACCTTTCCCACTTGTCTAGTCTAGGCACCACAAAGTCAAGTTTAGATAAACGACCGATTGCCCACAACCTTCCTCTGTCCTAATGAGCGCGACAGTCCTTAATTGGCCGAGTCTAAATATTTTTAATTAACTCGAGGGTTGATACATATGCTTTTTGTGATTTTTGGGGTTGTAGGAAGGGTAATGAAATCCCCACCCAATCTGGATTGGTGTTATAGCCCCTTAAAAGTCCGTTTTCAAAATGCAAAGCAGTAAACACACAAAATCTAAAACACTTGCCAATTTTTTTTTTCTTTTTATTTGCGGCGTAATGAATCCTGCACAAAATTGATTTATTGGAGAGGGAGAAGAAGTTTTGCGCAAAGAACCCTGTAGGAAAATTTTTTTAGTGGAGCTCAGGAGGTTACAGAGAAGACAAGAAATACTCACAGAGGGATTTGAAGTGCTGATGTCAGTAAGCGAGCGTGGATCCGCGGTCAAACGCACCAGAATGTGGCGGTTCCGCGGTAGAAAAGTTGGTTCAGTCCTCCAAAATTCTTCTGTTGTCTGTTGTGCTTTTTCTCTGTCTGTTCAGATCTTCTGTTTGTTGATATGTTCACTGGGTTTTTTCCAGATCTGAATCTGTCCTTCTTCCTTTCCTGCGCAATTCACACAAAAACCCTTCAAAAAATAACAAGATGATATTTTTTATGTTTTTATGATTTTTTTAATTTTAATTAACCCGAAATTACAAAAAGAAAATAACTACCGTTATCCCCGGCAACGGCGCCATTTGATTGAGAGCTGTTTAGCGTACGCGCGTTTTAAAATCAAAGTTAAGAATACCGCAATCAATAACGGTGTCGCTTGGTAGCTAGCCGGTTGAGTACAGGTCGGTCCACAGGGAAAACATGTTCTTTTTTTATTGTTCTAACGAGTTAAGTCCTATTTTTTGGTAGGTTTTGATTTTTATAAAAGCTAAGATTGAATTTAATTTGATTTGAAATCTTGCTAGGGTTAGGATTAGGTTAGTTTGGAAAGAGAATTCTACTCACTGCTTCTTTTGCCCTAATTAAGAACATAGGTGTTAGGATAATAGTCAACAAAGGGGATTAGCACGACTAGGAAGAAACATAGTTTCTTCCCTTTAGTCCTTGTCCGTCCTTTCTTAACTCTTAGCCCTAACCTCTATACAAATCAACCACAACCGGTCTAACTAGGGAATCACCACTATCTCGTAGGATAGGGTGCCGTAGTGAGCGGTGTGTGTTTGATTCACATAGAGTCCTAATTTAAAAATTATTATATGGGCAAGAAAGGAGTGAGAGATTTCCATCTCTCAAACCTACCCAATCCTAACCCTAACAAGTGAGGAATTACTCACTCATTAGGGTATTAACAATGGAATTCATTTTTATGTTTTATTTTAAAAACTATCTAAGTTGCAAATAATAAAAGACAAAATAAAATAAAAAATATTAAAAGAACAGATAAAAATACAATGATTAAATTCAGATAAAAATTCTTACTTTATTGATGCACTCTTGACGATTACAAAGGAATTGAAATTTTAGACTAGAAATTAAAAAAGGCATGCCCCAAAATAGGCTGTAGGCTTTCCTATTTATAGATAGGAGAAACCCTAGGGTTTACATCTGAGCCACATTTGAAATTACAAGACTACCCTAAGAAAGCCGGGTCAAAGCACCGACACCCACCGATACGTGCACCGACACGTGCACTGCACGGCCGTGGATCCGCGGCAGAATGCCTTATTTGGCCGCGGTTCCGTGGCCATATGGTGAGCTCTTGGACTCAGTTCTTTAGGGATGCTTCAAGTTGTTTTTTACTTCTGTTTTCTTCACTTGGTTCCTCAGAATCATTTCTACTTTCTTTCAGATTTCCAACAGTGCATAATTTGTGGACTTTTACCGTAAGCTTCGCGTTGAAGCCTTGAATCTTGTGTTGCTCTTTTGCTTTGTGCACTTGAACTGTTTACTGATCTTCATTTGTTCCTTGAACTGTTAGGCGGTATCATACGGATTTTTCTATTGTTGGTCGTAGTCTCACATTTGTAGCGTCTTTTTCATGAATTTCACTGTATTGTTCTGAGAACCTGTAACCTGCAACTATTTAGCAGACATGGATCAAAAGCACCTATTTATTTGCAATATGATTAAGAATGGGGAATATAATAATGCAAAATTCTGATATGAACAGAGCGACATCTTTAGGGTCGGCACCAACGGTGGGAACTTCGGTGCCGGTAGCCTGGGCGACCAACTTACCCCTCACGCTCCCACCGGGGGCCACATTCCCTGCATCGTGTCCGGGAGCGATCCCCTGCGCGTCTTCCTCGAGAGGGTACACGACCTGGAGCTCGACGTCGGGGAACTCCGGCATCTGAGCCTTGACAGAGTCAAGGGCATCATGCCAAATGACGCCCCCGGCTCTGGCAAGGTCGACGTAGAACTGATCCGACTTCTTATAGTTCTCCACCGCCTTCAGTGCACGGTCATTCGCCGCATCGTTCTCCTTCCGGAGGGTGCTCGCCGTCTTATTCATGGTAGCGATGAGCACCTTGGAGTCCTCCAACTGGGACTCAGCGGCTCGGGCAGCCTCTCGGCACCTGGCAGTCTCCCAACTCGCGGCTGCCACCTGGTCTTCAAGAGTAGCGATCCTCTCCCTCGCCGCCTCTAACTCCAACCTCGAGCTCTCCTCCCGTAAGGAGAACTCACCTACGGCCCGCATCGTCGGGGCAATCTCCTCGTCCTCCATGTTGACGACGAGGGCGACGTGGTGGAGGACCTGAAGAAAAGAAAGAGGGTTAAGAGGGAAAGGAAGGCACCCAACCATGCGAACAAAAATGCTGAATGAAGAACCGAGTGCGGTGCGAACACTAACCTGCACGGCCTCTTGGGCAATGGCCGCCATTTGGGCATGGAGGGTCCCCCAAGGGATTCTGCCCCCGACCGACCTCTCCATCTCCGAGAGGAGGCTGTTGGCGACGGAAAGCCCCGAGGGCACCTCAATGCGAAGATCCCCGTCGTCCATGAGGATCGGGAAAGCCGGGGTGCGGGGCGACATCCTGTGGAACCTCTTAAGGAGCGACGCGGGAGAACCGTTCTCACCCCCTCCTCGGCAGCCCGGGGCTCTTGTTCCCGAGCATGCTTTTGGACAGGTGTGCGACTGGACTCGGGGGCCCGGGGCATATTTGGGCGCCTAGACAAAGCGGACGCCGGTGGAGCCGGAACCGACGACTGGCGAGAAAGGCCGGTGCCTCTTTCCTTCTTCCCCTTCTTGACGTCGACCACTGCCGCCCGAAATTTGCTCATATCCATGGGTACTGCATAAGGCGAAAATACGAGGAGTCGGTAACACCAGGAAAAATGAAAATAAATAAGTTTAAAGAGGTCGCCTGAAAGCCCTTAACTTACCCACGTACTCGACGGGGTTGAGCCCGGCCCAACTGAGGGCCCACTCAGACAGCAGCACATCGTCCTGAGGGAGAGGCTCCCACGTCGACACCGCCACCGCATCGGGATCATTTGACCGACCCACCCGCAGACAGCTGGACCTTTGCTATTGGGTGGGCACAGGCCAGTCCTCATCCTCGGGCAGGGCGATAAAGAAAAACTTCTTCTTCCATTCTTGAATGGAAGAAGGCACTACGACGACCCCCGACCCGGGGGCATCCCCCCGCTGTCTTCTAAAGGAGAGGTACACCCAGCTCGGCTCGCCCTTACGAGCGCCAGGGTGGTTTTTGTAGCAAAGAGAAGAGAGGAGAAGGTTCAGGCCGAAAGGGATCTGACACAATTTCAACCGGACCATAAACCCGAGGAGGATCCTCCAAGAGTTGGCACTAACTGGCCCAGAGCTAACCCAAAGCAACTCAACGCCTCACTCACCTCAAGAGAGAAGGGCAGACACACCCCAGCCCAAAAGGCCTCCAGGTACAAGGCAATTTCCTTGCCCTGTACCTGGTTTGCCCTCTCCCCCTCCTCGGCTAGACGAAGCGAATAGCCAGGAGGAATGAAGAAATGGGTCTTGATGTTAGCAAGATCCTACGCATGCCTCAGCGAGGTTCGCAGGCCAAGAACACCTGCGGCCTGACCTCTGGGGATCACCCTATCTTCTCGGGTGAACTCCAGCTCAGAGGGGGAAGAGGAAGAAGTAGAAAAGGAAGAAGTAGAAGAGGAAGCTTCAGAAGACCCCCTAGACTCTACCCGTACTACATCTACAGACTCCTCTGAAGATGACATCTAACCTGATCAAAGAAAGGTATCCCCGGGAGATTGATAGCACGGAGTCCGAACTGAGGAGAAGAGCGCCGAGCTGACACGACTAAGGACGAGGAAATTGTGAAGAGGTATGGGCCCGGATGGGGATCCTACCTCTATTTATAGCTGCTGGAGTACGCATCCTACGGCTCCGATCGACTCTCGCCAAAACAACGTTTGCGAACAACGGCCAACAGTGTTCCACCTGTCGCACTCGTATTGGACGCGTCCCTTCGAGCGCAAGTCGCCTGCGATGCGTCTCGCTAGCCAACCAACGCCAGACACGTAGGCCGTCACTTCGAAGGGTGTACTCACAATCCGGTGCTTCCCCTTTAATGAGAGATCTCTCCCCCGATCCGCTGACGCCATCAAGAAAATACCACTCTCTGCCCGGGAATGCACGACTGACGATATCTTCGAACGAGCATTCACCTCGGATGATCGGTCAGACCACTCTCGATTGGTCAGACCACCTTGGATGATCGGGTCGAGATGAGAGTGGGGGGCTAATGATGGGCTCGATATCGTGACTCTTCAAATACAGACACATGGCAGATGACGTGCCCCAGAACTATAATAAGGAATCAATAACTTCAGTCGTTATGACACCTTGGGCCCTTGGTGCCGAGGCATTTCCCGACCTTTGGCGACCTTCCAGGCCACCCCCGGCTCGCTTCCGAGCTGTCATGGAACCAAGACGCCTCGGCCTCCTGCTCGTGCCCGAGCCACCCGTCGAGGTGATCTTCCTCGGTCTCACCCTGACCGACCCGCAGGCGCATTAGCCATGGCTCCGCGAATCTCGCCATGCGTGAGATATCCGCCGCCCATGATCCTACATTCCACGCCATCATGATCCCCCATTAACGAGCCTGTCTCGTCATTAATACGGGATCCCGCCTATCATGCGGGCGTGACGTCAGGGGCGTAACGGCCGGCGTGATTCTCACGCCTGCCTGCTCATTGCTGCAGCTATATAAACCCCTCTCTCAGACGATCGAGGTACGCAATTATTTCCACTAGGCCGCTACTCTGCCCAACTTACACCACTAACTTGATCGTCGGAGGGTCCTCGGTGGCGCAACCACCCCGGGACTTCCTTGCAGATAGCTCGGCCACAACCACTCAAAGCCCATTGAGATCCACACTTTTCAGGGGGTCAACCCTCCAACCCAATCTCAGTCGTCCATCAGCCCTTGCAGCAGATCAACGGAGGATAACATCTGAAGGAGATCCAGAGCTCCATCATCATCAAAATTCGATATTAGTTTAAATCCAATTTATCAAATGCATCACATGCTTGGTCGAGTTACTGAAAATCTTATTATTTCTATCGTTCTAAATGACCCTGCAAATAGGTGAGGCCAAAGTGTCCCATAGTCCTAGCATATCTTTATTAAGCATGTTTATCCAGAGTCCTTAAAGATCACTAAAAGTAAAGAGTGTTGGAAAATTTTGACTTTTGATTCGTTTTATATCTGAAAAATTGATTAATTGAATAAACAAAATTCTAATCTTTGTAGATCATAAATTTGAAAAGTGAAGTTTATGGGAAAGAGACATGCACTTGAGTGCACTGACCTAAGAAAGATATCGCCTCCCTCTTTGCAAGTTTACAGCGGCGATTCAATCCCAAAATACAACTCCCCCAGCTCTTCTGGTACTCCAGCTTGCACAAGTCGTTGAGGGTAGTGTTAATACCTGATCGCAAGCTTTCGGCGTGTCAGAGTTCAAAGTTCTAAAGTTATAACCACGATCAAGGACGGTGTCACTTTCCAGCTAGCCGGTTGAGCACGGGTTGAACCGCAGGGAGATGGTTGTATGTTTTAGACGATTCAATAAAGAATGTATATGTGTTTGTTCAGTTCTATCCTAAGTGTTCGTATTTCATGTTCAAGTAAGGTTGTTAAGGTTAAGGTTGGTTAGTAGAGTTAGGATTAGTCTTGTGCTTATCTTTTACCATTCTTAAAACGATGTTGGGATAATCGGAAGTAGCGGGGATTAGAAGGACACAGGAATAGGATTTGCAAGTTTAAGCGAGCTTTCCAACGCTAAATCCATTCCTAGTGCCCCTTGTCCGTCCGCTAAATACGCTTATTTCCAACCCTCGGCCAAACACCCACAACCATGTATCTAATTAAGTCACAACTACATGTCACGTAGTAGTGCGCTTAAAGGACTTCTCGACTTAGGTCGCGGCTACATGTCACGTATAGCGCGCCTAAGTGAGGGGGTTGCGTTTGTTTGGTTGGGGTTCATTTCAAGATGTTTGACAAAGAGAAGCACAAGGGATTTTTCCGTCCCTTATACTACCTTCCTTAGCCTTAACAAGTGTGGAATTATTCACACATTATAAAAGAAAGTAAAACAAAACAAGAAGGAAGAAAAGAAGGAAAAGAAAAATACGGTTTTACAAATGGTGCAAGCTAACTCTTGGGTCCTCACCTAAGTAAGGAACTCCGTCGAAATATCATCTCTTGAAGAATACGGATAAGAGAAGAGAAGGAAAAGAGCACAAGCAAAGAAATAAAAACAACCAATTAACAACAAGAATTGAAATTACAATATAAGATAATAAAATTACAAGACAAGAAATTAAAGAGACAAGATAATAAAAACCCTCATCTTCATTGATATTCCACTCAAAAAGCTCTCACTACAATTTTCATCGAGGAAAGAATGAAGAAGAAGAAGAATCTAACTAAACTAAACTAATTCCTAACAAAAAGAAGCATAAATATGAGACCCTTGGCTTGGCACAAAACTGGGCTATTTATAGGCTGAGTGCTGAAACCCTAAGGCAAGATTCTGAGCCCAAATGAAATGTCCAAACTACCTCCAAAATACGAGTTGACACTGATTCAACTCGGCAGCGGATCCGCCGCGTAAGTGTCCATTTGGCCGCGGTTCCGCGGCCATGTAGGGGAATTAGGATGTCGAATTTCGTGGGTTTTCTTGTGTTGCTCTCTTCTGTTGTTCTACATGTCCCAATTGCAAATTGCTTCAACAATTTCTTCGGATCTGCAACAGTCCAAAGTGGCATTAAAAATAATACTTTTGACCTCATCTCCCTCGAGCTTTGTGCACCCATTGAGTTTTGTGCTGTCCCTCTCGTGCTCTGTGCTTGTCCGAGACACGAATGACCACTGTCATATGTCTTGTCTCTAGAACTGGTACGCGGCACTAGACGGATATGGATGACCGGAACCCAGCTTTTATCTGTTGACAACAGATGTTCTGTATTTTGGCGTAACAGTGGAGTTTTTGTATCATTTGCGTTATTTTGGACTAGGAACCTGTAGCCTGTAAATATGTAGCAAACACGGATTAAAAGCACCTACCTATAAACAAACGAGCATAAGAATGGACGGTATTAAATGCAATATTCTGGTATGAACAAATACCCCCAAACTTAACTTTTGCTCGTCCCGAGCAAAACCAATTATTCATAAAAAGTCCTAACCTCACTTTCGCAGGGAACACGATTGCACTGAGCTTGTGTAACAAGACGTTAAACCTCTAGGTGTCTTTAGTAGGAGGAGTGTTGTCTTCTGAGGGTTTTCAGCGAATACTACCCACAAAATCCCGTCAAGCTAGTTTCATAAGTTAACGTTGATTCTACTCCTACATTTTAGTATCTAAGTTAGAAATTCTATTATCCTAAGTTAGAAATATCCTACTCTTATGTTTCACACCTCCTATTTATTCAACCCCAGATCCTATACGTTTTACAGTTTAGAAAGATCTCGGTCTCTCTTGAGTTTTCCATCTAAAGCGCGGTCTCCAATCAGGTATTTTTATCAGTTTTACTGAAAACATAAGTCTTATTATTTATTTCCATCTTTCCTCCAAACATCGATTGTATACCCCTACGTGTGTGTATTATTTCACCCCTACACTTGAGAATTCAATTCAAGCTATAATACCCTTGCCCTAATACCTAATACTACTTCTTTTTATTTAATGATGGACGTTTTTGCTCACACACCTTTCATGCGACTATAAATGCTTCTTGAGACAGTAACGACCGATTACTGAATGTGTGAGCTTAAAGCGTAAATAGCAGTTTCCAGGTCTTGACTTTATTTATTTTTCTTTTTATTTTTCTTTATTTTTCTTTTTCAAGACCGGATATATTTTTTCAATGATGCTCTTTAGGTGGTTAGCTTTAAATACCGTTTTTTCTTTCATACTAGGCTTTCAGGCAAGAGTATTTCTAGGTATCCTCTACTATCCCAAGTTTCAAGGTGCGTGTATGTGCAGTTTGTAGGGTATATACTTTCTAAATTTGGACTTAAGAATAGAAACTATTTTTCAGACTTATCCGTCAGTAAACCTTCAATACTTTCTCTTCATCTTGACTTAACTTAAGAACTGAACTCAAGATTACCTACTTCTATAAAAAAAAACTGTAAGGATGTATATTTACCAAGTTTAAACAGAAGGAGGGTTATTTTTAGGGTTTTCAATTCCTAAGCCTAAGATTTAGTTATTCCTTACGTATCAACTAAACTTTCAGAATAAAAATCTAAGTTACCCTATTAGCTAGCTTGACGACAAAATTTTTATATTTTTTTTGGAATTTTTTTGATTTTTATGGGTTTTAAAATAAGAATGCAAATGCAGAATATACAAATGAATGCGAATGAAGAAAGCTTACCGAGCACACCCCCAAACTTTAAACTTGACAGTGCCCTCACTGTCAGGCCACACCAAGAGGATCAAAATTGTCGGCGCTCCCTAAATTTTTTTTATACAAAACAAAAAACAAAACAAAAATATATACACAAAAAGCCCCCCCCCCAAACTTAAGTGTTAAGCGTTGAAGTTCAGTATTAGGGGGGAAAGAACAGTATTAATCTATACAAGGCCTTGCACAGGCCAAAAGTGAGCACCAACCATTCAAAAAATTTATCGCTATAATGTGCAGGTTGGTGGAAGAAGGCGTAGAGAAAAGAGGTGGAGAATACGCGATACCGTATGTTGATAGAAGCGGGATACGGTCTTGGTGGAGGAGAAGAATGGCAGAAGAGAGGAAGAAATGGAATACGAACTTGAGGATGGAAATGGATTGAATAAATTAGTACAATCTGTAATGATCGATGTGAAAAAATGGATTGTACTAATCTATCAATATGTCGAGAGATGGGGTCAAATCCTTCAAGATTCGTGAGAAAACGTGGGTACGCCGAACTTGGTAAACCAGACACAAGAAATGAAAATGATACGGTGTCTTGCAAGGTCAGAATGATGGAAAAGATAGAGGGAAGTGATCGAGGAGGGGTATCAGGTAAAGGTTCAGGAGGGTGCACACAGTCAATGGAAGGGACATGATGAATTGGAAAATCCGACTCATCAATTAAAACTGTTTCGTCCTCAAAAATTTCCTCAATATTTTCCTCCAAAATTAGCTCTTCCAAGCACTTATCATCTATTTCCAGACGTATATGGGGTTCGGGAAAAACAGTTAATGACCTGGGATGATGAATTGGAGAGAAAAAATCATCCAAATCAGCGGGTTCATCATCCAAAATGTCCCCAGCGTCGATATCCTCAATCAAGTGAAAATCAATATTCTTAGACACCTCATCAAAAGTATGGAGTTCAATCAATTGTGGTTCTAAAATGGAGGTGTAGAGGTCAAAAGGATTGGTGGTGATTTCACACGAAAGGGACCCTTCACAATCAGGTAAATCAAATACTACAAAGTCGCACAACTCATTAAACGTTCTATCTTCAACTGGTGAATCATTTGGAACACTTGATAGAAATTCAAAACCGGAGTTGTGGGATTCAAGTTGAAACGGGTAGGTTTGATTTGGAAAGGTATACAGCTCAGTTTCTCCACTCAAATTCTTAACCTGTCCAATCGCCTCATCATACATTGGAAAATTTGGAGCTAGTTGGAAACTAGCTACCGGGTCACTAGGTTGTATGAGGGCGGCCATGGACGCATTCAAATCCATCATCTGTTGGTACGACGCTACCCGAAAGTCTTCCAATGACTGTTCCATACTAGACATGGGTTGTGAAGGGGTTCCAGTAAAAGATTCAAAGTTGTTTGGATACTGATAACTCCCAAATGGCTGTTCAGAAGTAATGTCTAGGGAAGGTGTAAAAGTCGGGTAGAACTGGTAGGAATTGAATGGTTGGACAGGGTTATATCAACATTTGGATAAGAAGGTGAATGGAATTGTTGATCAAAAGAATTGGCAGTGGTGAAAGGAGTGAAAGATCGGCTACGGGATTGGTCAATACATTCAGCAAGGGACATGGGTCTTGGAGTTACAACATGACTCTCAAAAGGGGAATCAACGTAAGAAGGCGGTGGAAGTTGAAATGGTTGATACAAAGTGGATTGCGGGGTCCAGTTGTTCGTCCTAGACGCGTCTATCCGATCTTTCAAAGAAATTTTTGGCATGGAGGGATCGTTCGAAGTTCGGCCAAAGCAAGAACCGTAGGATGTAGTGTCTGGTTGTGGGTACCAAAGTTCGGCAAAAGTTTTGCGAGGTGGGGTACCCATGTTAGAAGAGTGAAAAGGTAGGGAGGGAAGGAAGTGGTTTATTTTTAATTTTTAATTTTTAATTTTATTTATTTTTAAATTTTTAAATTTTTTTTTATTATTATTATTTTTTTAAAAATGTTTATTTTTGGAGTTTTGAAATTGTTTGTTTATGAAAGAATACAAAATTATGAGACTAACTTTTTACAAGCACAATCAAAATCACAATATGCACAAACAATACCAAGAGCTAGGGTCTTCAAAGTCCAACTAGACCGCTCCTAGACTTCCAAGCGACAAGTTGCAGGATAACCCTCGAATCACCTCTTCACTGCCGATTGTGGCCAGGTAAGCACAAGTGAGGTAAGGAGGGTTCCGCTCACGAATCACCGTGAGACGAGCCTTTTAAAATTATCTACTCACTTGTCTAGCCTAGGCACCACAATGTCAAGTTTAGATAAACGACCGATTCCACACAACCATCACTCGTCCTAAATGAGCGCGACAAGTCCTTATAGGTTTGGTCTAGATATTTTTTATTAGCTCAAGGTAATGCGTATGCAATTAGTGATTTGTGTGGTCTTAGGAAGGGTGATGAAATCCCCACCCAATCTGAATTGATGTTATAGCCCCTTAATATCCGTATTATTATATGCAAAGCGGTAAACAAACAAAATCTAAAACAATAAAAAATTTATTTGGCAGCGGCGCAATCTGTGCAAAGAAACCTGCAGAAAAAACAATTCAGTGGAGTTCACAGAGAGGTGTAGAGGAAAGAGAAGAAGGAGGAAAAAAATGGGGTTGAGAAGCCTCAATAAGACCGCGGAACCACCGCGAAATCAATCATTCGACCGCGGTTCCGCGGTCGAATTGTTGACTTGGGACTTAGTATTTAGGTCACTGCACTCCTCTTGTTCTGTAGGACAGAATAAAAACCTCTATCTCTTGATTTAAATACTGTACTTGCTCCAGATCGCCTGCACACTTGCACACAAAAAATAACAAAATGATTTTTTTTATTTTTATATCTATAATTTTATATATATACAAAAAAGAATATTAACCCGAATAATAAGAAAGAAAATACAGTACCGTCTCCCCGGCAACGACGCCATTTGGTCGCACGTTTTCGGCGTGTCGGAGTTCAAAGTTCTAAAGTTATAACCGTGATCAAGGACGGTGTCACTTTGCAGCTAGCCGGTTGAGTATGGGTCGATCCACAGGGAGATGGTTGTATGTCCGTTCGTGTTTTAGACGAGTCAATAAAGAATGTATATGTGTTTGTTCAGTTCTATCCTAAGTGTTCGTATTTGATGTTCAAGTAAGCTTGTTAAGGTTAAGGTTAGTTAGTAGAGGTAGGATTAGTCTTGTGCTTATCTTTTGCCATTTTTAAAATGATGTTGGTTTATAATCGGAAGTAGCGGGGAATATGAAGACATAGGAATGGGATTTGCGAGTTTAAGCGAGCTTTCCAACGCTAAATCCATTCCTAGTGCCCCTTCTCCATCTGCTAAATACGCTTATTTCCAACCCTCGGCCAAACACCCGCAACCATGTATCCAATTAAATCACAACTACATGTCACGTTGTAGTGCGCTTAAAGGACTTCTCAACTTAGGTCGAGGCTATATGTCACGTATAGCGCACCTAAGTGAGGGGGTTGCATTTGTTTGGTCGGGGTTCGTTTCAAGATGTTTGTCGAAGAGAAGCACAAGGGATTTTTTCCGTCTCTCATACCACCTTCCTTAGCCTTAACATTGTGGAATTATTCATACATTATAAAAAAAGTAAAACAAAACAAGAAGGAAGAAAAGAAGGAAAAGGAAAATACGATTTTACAAATGGTGCAAGCTAACTCTTGGGTCTTCACCTAAGCAAGGAACTCCGTCGAAATATCATCACTTGAAGAATACAGATAAGAGAAGAGAAGGAAAAGAGCACAAGCAAAGAAATTACAACAACTAATTAACAACAAGAATTGAAATTACAATATAAGATAATAAAATTACAAGACAAGAAATTAAAGAGACAAGATAATAAAAACCCTCATCTTCATTGATCTTCCACTCAAAAAGCTCTCACTACATTTTTCATGGAGGAAAGAATGAAGAAGAAGAAGAAGCTAACTAAACTAAACTAATTCCTAACAAAAAGAAGCATAAAAATGAGACCCTTGGCTTGGCACAAAACTGGGCTATTTATAGGCTGAGTGCTGAAACCCTAGGGCAAGATTCGGAGCCGAAATGAAATTTCCAAACTACCCCCAAAATCCGAGTTGACACTGAGTCAACTCGGCCGCGGATCCGCCGCGTAAGTGGCCAATTGGCCGTGGTTCCGCGGCCATGTAGGGGAATTGGGATGTCGAATTTTTGGGGTTTTCTTGTGTTGCTCTCTTATGTTGTTCTACATGTTCCAAATTGCAAATTGCTTCAACAATTTCTTCAGATCCGTAACAGTCCATAGTGGCATCAAAAATAATACTTTTGACCTCATCTCCCTCGAGCTCTGCGCACCCATTGAGTTTTGTGCTGCCCCTCTCGTGCTCTGTGCTTGTCCGAGACACGAATGACCACTATCATATGTCTTGTCTCTGGAACAGGTACGCGGCACTAGACGGATACGGATGACCGGAACCCGGCTTTTATCTGTTGATAACAAATGTTCTGTATTTTGGCGTAACAGTGGAGTTTTTGTATCATTTGCGTTATTTTGGACTAGAAACCTGTAGCCTGTAAATATGTAGCAAACACGGATTAAAAGCACCTACCTATAAAAAAACGAGCATAAGAATGGACGGCATTAAATGCAATATTCTGGTATGAACAATTCCATTTTCTGTTTTGTAGTTAAATACTCAGATGCTGTGAATGCAGTGAAGGAGAAGAAGAGAAAGAATTTGTATGCTCTGTATTTTGGTTTTTTCGGGGAATGTTTCAAAGCCTTTAGGGAATAGCTTTTTATATCCTCCCAAAATGGTTCGCAACCGTTCGATCTGCAACCGCTGGTAATCGTCAGATCTCTACTGTTCAACTTGCAACGGTCATTTTCCAACAGTCTATTTTAGAAAAATATATTAAAGTAATTTTCTGTAAGAAGAATACTAGAGACTTTGTGAACTAGAATCAGAGTGGCATTCGTGTCCACAGGTGAAGACACACACGGCTCCCTCAGTGCAGCGGCGGTGTGCGCTCGTGGTTTCACCATATTTTCTTTCATTCGACTCAATGCAATGAAGGATAGAGTTGTTATATAAACACTTTCCTATTCCTTGGTGTGGCCAATGTGGGACTAAAACCCACCATGAGAAGTTTGGACTTTCCTTTATTTTGTGCATTTGCTCCAATAATTCCCCCACAAAGTTCAAATTTCGATATAAACTATAATGAATATGACTACTATGAGATGAACATCTAACAATATTGTATATCGGCGTAAGTGTCATAAAGACTTGAACTTGCACTTTGTGTAGAAGACTCCAGAACACAAGAATATAGTGGTCATTAGATGACCTTATAAAACTACATCTTGTTGATCGTTCCTTTGTCAAAAACACATACAGTATGAAACAAAAATTTGGGTATTCAAAACGGGTTATACATTATGGCCATGCGTGGTACCTTGATTCTTATGAGAGTTATAAGAGTTTCACCTACTCACCCTAAGCCACGGCCTCATGGCAATCTCATATAGGTGATGTCTCAAGAGAATACTTGTTGTCAGAGTACCTCGCCAATAATTTTGAATTCGGTATCATTAATAGTTGACTTCTCAACCCTAATTAACAACTAGAGCATGACAATATCATAAGAATAAGATATGATATAATCCTTAAATAAAGTGCTCCCACGTTCATATTCAACAATTGCGTTCTTCCCATTACAAAACCTTTTAAAGTTGGGTATTCACTGTTGGTGAATTCAATACGGGTCTAAATCTCATTCCTCTCGATGCATTAAGAATCTTGGTTTTCAAAAGTCCCTTAGTAAACTAATCAGCTAAGTTTAGTTGACTACTTACAAATATAAGAGACACTATAAAATTTTCTTTGTATTATTTTATAATCTCATATCTTAATTGCAGGAATCTATTTGTTTTTCTATTGCAATTTTTCTTTTCTAATAAATCTAACAGATATCTATTATTACAATGAATTGTTATTGCTATAATTAGCTTTGGTACCAAGGGAATTTCAGATATTAAATTCCTTAACCATTCTGCTTCTAAGTAGGTAGTGTGACACCCAGTTCCGCTTGTACATATCAGTATTCGAATAAATATTTTCCAAATATTTTCTATAATTTGCCTAGTGTTTTTTTTTAATCTTTTTCCAATTAAATTGTGCTGTCTTATTTTTCTTCTTAAAACCCAACCCAATATTAAGCCCAACATTTTTCTATTTGTCTATCCCAGCCTAATCCCCACATTTCCATTAACCCAAACTGTCATTTTAAAAGAAAATTCAAATCCTCTCTTAAAAACTAATTACTCACCTCATAAGTCTCATTCAATTCTTTGAACCAAATTATTCTTATTTATTTCTCTATTCATTCTTTTCAATCACCAAATAAAATCTCATAGTTCCTTTGACCCATGCTCCCCTTCCCTTCTTCATTTCAACAGTTTCTTCGTTTTCAAATTTCCAACCATTATTCCATTCATTTTCCCATTTAATTCACAATTAATTCCTATATAATTCTCTTATAATTTCACATCTCTCTCTTCTCACTCAATCACTACCTCATTCTCCCTCTCTCCTTCTCTTGTACCCCTCCCTCCAAACCCAAGCTCATCTCTTCCCTTCCAAGCACCTAACCCTTACAGCGCGACGATCGCTCCACCATCGACGGTTTCATCTCTGCGAACTCGGAGCCACCAAGTACCGCCACCAAATTCGATCCGTACAAGTTGCAACCGATCAAAATTAAAGATTTTAGGCCACGCCACTGCGATTCTAAGACCCATGAGCCCAATTTCGTCGCAGCGACCGTTTTCACGTCCGTGACGTGCGTTGCAGCGCTCGATCGATTTATCATCTCCATGATATCGTCAAAAAGACAAGTGAAAATATTCACTTGTTTTTAAGCTACAGTATATTAAATAATATTTGTAACATTTCAAAAAAATAAAATATTATTTCTGGGAATTTTTATAATTTAATATTAATTTTTAATGAATATTCTAATATTTCGGTATAATTAAATAACGATAAATGGGGAAAATTTTGGAAAAATTATGGAAAATTCTAAAATAGGGTATTTTGTGGAATTATGTCATTTTAAAGTTTTTATGACAAATTATATGTTAATTTAGTGTTGATCGCGATTAAAAATCGCTAATCGAGTTTTTAGCATTTTTGGTGCAAAACATGCACATTATCATTTTTTCACATTTGTCACATTTTCTTACATGTTGTGGGTGTATGGTTGTCTAGGGTTACCATTGAGTGAGAAGGATATGAAAAGAAAAGAAAAGAAAAAGGTAAGTATGATGATGAGAGAGATAGTCAACCCCTCTTTCTGAACCATCCCCCATCATTTCTCACACCATTTCTCTCTCCCTCTCCCATATGAGCTGTTGCTGCACCTGCTCCTTCCCTCTTCCCCCTCCATCTTCAAAACCCCAAAACACCATTGATACAACTCCAAAACCCTATTCCCATTTCACAAAAGTTGCTCCCAAGCTCACTAGCTACGCATTGGACCTAGAAAGAGATGGTTTTGAGGACCTTGAGCATCTCAAGAAAATTCTTGAGTTTCCAAAGGAGCTAAATTCTACACCCTTAGAGTAGCATTTCGATTTCTTGTGCATCTATACTTGTTTCATGTCGATATTGTGTTGTTTTGAGGTCTTTGGAAAATTTAAGTTAGGGTTTAGAGTTTGATCTGAAATCAAAGATGAATTGAGGTGTAATTAGAGGCTACAACCCCTGTTGTGATGTTGTATTGGACCAAACCTGAGATTAAAACCAAGAATACGGATTTAGTGAATCGATATTGGGGGAAAAACTGTAAATTTGGGAGTGTTTTTGGGAATCTGCTATTACCCGAGCCACCTGAAAATAATTCTGGGTTGACAGTAAGATGTGCAGGCACCTAGAAACCAACACACAAAACCCTAGCCCCTACCTCCTTCCCCAGGCCGCCAATTAATCCTTTCTGGCCGCAATTTGTGGCCAGAGCAGGTGGGAATCGTCTCGTTTTTTGTTCAGGGCCATATCTCCAGTAAACTTGACCTTTGGTATATGCAACTTTGACTGATTCTACATAGGGTAGAATCTAGGGTAGTTTTCTTATGTTGGCGAAAGGTTTACGACTTGTTTTAGCATAGATTTTGGTATTTGGTGATTCGTTTCTGTCGGGTGGCGTTTGAACGTCAACGGCAAAGGGTTATTGATCGTGTTTGCATGCGAGACTATAGGTTTTTACCTATGAGCATAGCGTATGCTGTTTTGGTTTTCGATGTGATTTTCATGTGCTTTAGCGTTTGTGATATCCTTGTAGGTACCCCACGTGATGTCGAGGCGTTGAAGATGAAGATGGCGACATCGGCATCGGCACAAGAGAAGCAAGGTGAATAGATTTATATCTACGGGGAGAAGTCGGGTGGATAGCGTATAGCACCCCCGCAGTTCGTGGTGATATATACGAATACGTATACACACATATATCCATTATATATTGTTTGAGATTGTTGATGTTAAAAGATGGATATTTGGTGTGTTTGGATTGGTTTATTGTTGCGAAACCCTAGAGTAGTGGTTGCACCACACGTACACACACACCCATACTTGCATACCTTCTTCTTTCTTATGTGCGTATATGGGATTATATATTTATGTGTTCACATGGGTATGGGACTATGTGTTCATATACTGGATTTGAGGATAGTACTTGGGATTTGAGGTGAGTCGATGAGATTTGATTTAAGACCGTGAGATGGTGATATGGCAGAATTCGTATTTGAGATACGTAATGATGTTATAGCGGATCTTTGGACGACGAGATCATGTGAATGGTGATATACATAGAATAGTTGACTTGTGATCGAGACATGAGACAAGATATGTTAAGATAGCTATATTGGGTCGCTTTGGGCGATGTATACTTCTTTATGATGATATGTGCTGATGATATCGGTTTGTACGAGACTGTCGATCAGTAGTCAGATCATGATAATTTTGATGATATTAGTATTGTACTAGACGTAGATCAGTACCCGGATTATGATCTTTGATAAAGAGGAAACCAGATGAATAATGTGATGAATGTGATATTGACCCGTACCCAGATTTGGGATGCCGTATGACGGATTTACGTACGAGCTATATATTGATGTTTGATCCGTACTCTTGACTTGGGAATATCTGATTATAGATATGGTATCAAATGTGACATTATCGAGGCGGGATCACCGACTAATATATATATGTATGTATGTATCGACTCAGATGCTAGGCGGTTTCCTTACCTTCAGTTAGCCTGTTAGCTCAGCCCTATAGTTTAGTGTAGTTGTTAGACTAGATTTATATTAAATGCAGATTAGTTATCGTTGTGTCTAGTATTCAGCTCCCACTCATTATTGTTGTTCGCTCCGTATCACATACTTATATTATGATTTCATATTCTATTGTTGACATCATGCTGTTAGGACACCAACACTATTACCGATGATGCGTATGTACCACGTACACTTACTTACCGGCTCACACACATCTTCATTGGTAATTCTCATGTCACGTACACTGTAGAAAATACTATTGCATTGATAACTGTTAGTTTCGACATGATATTAGTGTACTTGCCTTATATGCTAGTTTAGACATTGTAGTTATTACTTGCTACTTCATGCATGTTATTATTCACTGTTATGCCGCATTCATGGATTTTTATGCCTATATTCGCTGTTTACATGCTATTGATGATTTGGATTTGGATTTTCATGAGATTTCCTGGATTTGGAGGAAAACCGAAAAAACATTTATAAACTTCTTTTCTCTCTCTTTTTAAATTAAAAGTGTGGTTTTCCCATGATGTATGAGTCGTCCACCATGAATTTGCTGATGGATTTTGAGACCCGATTCGAGGAGTTGGATGAACCGTTTCGGGTACATGGTGGGCCGGTACGGTACCCCGGGGCGAGAAGGTCGCAGAGGATGGCGTTAAGCCTGGCAGGGGAGCACTACCGACCGGTGATTTTATCCGACGCGTCGGATATCCGGAAGATACCGTCGTGGTCTTGAGATTGATGGTAGGGGACGGTCTGGACTGACGGCGCCCTAGATAGTGAGATTGAGATACTGAGATTTCGAGATATTGAGGTACTGATATTTGATGATACAGGCCAGTCCGGATAGCCGGAGCCTGAGATATTGAGATATTGGGATTTATTTTTTGTGTCGATGCTAGACACTGTTTATACTGATTTCATTTATGCTACCTCGTTTTGAAAATACAGAAATCTCAATAAATTATGAAAGCGGTTTCTTTAGTACATGTATTCTGTTTTCATGCATTCATACATCATCCATATGATATATTGCTATCTGAGGCACTGGCACGAGCATTGATATTACAGTTGTTAGAGGTATTACCCTAGCCATTGTTATAGGCTGCAGGTTATATATTTGAGGATATATTATGATCGTATGACCTAGGATTGCGTCATACATGCGATTTCTGTTCGTAGATGTATTCTATTCACGAGTTGGCAACTCACCCCCATTGTGCCACAGTTCTTGCTGGTTTTGCCGTACAGGTTTCATTACGGCTTTGCTGGCACTACTTCCATTTCTGGTTGATTTGCTAGTAGGTGGGTTCACTTGTATCGTGACCATCATTATATCTTGTATATTATTATTCAGTTGTATCTAGTAAATTCCATCAACCAAACATGTATTTATTTCAGATAGAGACCAGTGTTGTTATTCTTTCGAACTTAGAGTCGCGCGTTGTATTTCTATGGATTTCATGTTGTTTTGAGTTTCCTTTTTCTGTTGTGATTCTCGCCCTTCGGCGTTGTATATTATTGCTTGCGTGGTTGTGACCGTCGATTGACGAAGAGCTAGCTCCTGCTTGGGGATGCATTTTTCATTATATATGCTTTATCAGGTTTTGTACCCGTTTGGGGTCAGTTTTTACAAAGGAAACTCTGCCGAAATTTTTAGAAAAGACTTGTGATTTTAAAATGCATATTTCGGCGTATGTTGCAAACTATTTGATTTAAAATGGTTTTTCCTTCACTCTACTACTTTGCTTGGTTTGGATTTCTGGGTTTTCGGTTTACTTAGATTACGTACGCCTCGAGACGTTTCGTAGTCTAAGTGCCGGTCATGTTCCGTACTTTCGGGTCGTAACAAAGTTGGTATCAGAGCGTTAGGTTTTACCTTCGGAGTGTAGGATGACCCTTGGTTGATGGAGTAGGTAGCTTGAGTAGAGTGACGTACCGTACGTATGTTCCGCGGCATATTTGCGATACACTACTCCATTTAAGAAGCCTTAGCAAGTACATTTCTTTGCTCAGTATTATATTCATTCCTATGATCTTGCCTCATCTGTACCAATTATGGTTTTGCTGCCATGATTACGGGCAGGGAGAGCTACGGTTAGAGTTGCGGTCAGCACGAGCTCGTCACGAACAAGGACTGATCAGGGCGTAATTCCGGCGACGCATGATTGCAGAGATGTGTCTTTTTATTGTATTTCGCGCCACGAGCGTGTGATGGATCGCTGTATGAGATTACTCGGATGTGCTGATCGGCACCAGAGGATTGAGCCACTGATAGAGGCCAGCCAGATTTTGATGACCGTTGAAGTATTGCTTATTCATGATGATTGAGGCACGGTTCAGCGTGCAGACGAGTGAGCCAGTTGCTGCGAACGATGAGATATCGCCCCAGATGTTGGAGCTATTGCAGTACGAGTTGTACTAAGAGTGATAGGAGGTCGCTAGTCACCGAGGATGAATGACTAGGACATGTGGTTCGTTCGCCTACCCCGATGCGAGGTCATCAGATAGATTGATTCCAGCTAGAGATGACTTCACGCGGAGACGTTGAGAGTCGACAGAGGTGATCGAATGTCAGAAACCTATTATTCCAAGTTTAAGTATTCGGAAAGACATGCTGGCAATTCTATGGACCCTCTAGAAGAATGAAACCCTAACTCGATATAATGACCGTGTGAAAACCTTTGAACCTTAAGGTTTGCGGCAGTTCCGCGGCGCCATTAGTGAGGTTTGGGTTTGCTCTTCTACGGCTGGACCACCGATACTGTGGTACGTACTCGATACTATTATACTGTACCCAAGATGTTGAGCTCTTGGGGGATTATGAGGTTTTGACAAATCAATCGAATGGTTCGACTTCATTCGGATGCTATGCGGTGAGATGCACTTCTTGGGAGACTCCAGATACGAGGATAGCCGTTGGAGCTCAGTCCATGCAGCCACGATGAGACGAGTCCGAAGCAGTCGATATTAGAGAAAGGTGGAGTAAGAGGTTCGCACAAGATCTGGATAAGATGATGTTCCACTCCGCTGACATCAGAGATGCGATACGCATGCCGAGGCATTGTACTTGGATATACCTTCCAAAAGAAGCCGCGATGAGCATGCAGTCGTTCCGGAGCAAGAAACAGATATAGTAAAGGATGATGACTTCCGGACAGTTAGGCAGAGACGAGATTTGGGAGAGACCTTGACAGGACCTTTCTGGAATAAATTTCGAGAAGACTTGGACCCAGGAGTGGTCATGTTACGCACACCGGCAGGCCAGATTTCAGGATCGTCGACGAGACATGCTATGAGCGACCACGACAGTTGGCCAGAGATTCTTGGAGGATGTGCTTGAGCGGAACTATTCCTCCATACTTGATTTCGGTATTTTGGGCGATCTATTCGCATGATTGATTTTAATGATTGAGTTTAATGATATTTGTTTTCATGCACCATGGTTGCACCTACTGAGTATTTACGACTTTTGCACAGTTGCGGCGCTGTTATCTTTTTCATACCTTGGTTTCTCATGTTTATGATTTTATAGGTTTCATACAGTTGAGTTGATTTTGTGCATATGTACGCACACGATTTGGTTTTGCACTCGGTATAGTTCACATGTGCTTGCAGTGAAGTGATACGCATTTTGTGCACTTAGATGCACTGGACTTCGATTTCGATGGCGATGCTCGATATTTGTTTTGTGCACCTGATTGGATTTTGCGCATGTTCGGCGCTTGATATTGGATTTTATGATTTCGTGCACGATGGATGCACCTGATTTGGATTTTCGCGCATGTTGGGCGCATGTTATGAGATGCGATTTTGGTGCACACCAGATGCACTAAATCGAGATTCTTCGTGCATGTCAGTTGCACCTGTTTTTGCTGTCAGGCACACATGTTGCCTATGACAGATGTTTCGTGCACACCCGATGCACTTAGATATTGTTTATGTGCGCATGTATGGCACATATTTGGATTTGATTTCCGTGTGCACCAGATGCACAGGGTTTTCATATGCACGTTTTGGGATTGATTCCTTATGGAGCAGTACGTTTTTATGATATTCTCTATATGTTTTCATACTGAGCAGGACTAGTCAGAGGATAGTACCTGGATATATTTTGCATGCATTGATAGTTATCGAAGGGATTTCCAAAAGCGAGCTATAGTCTCAGTATTTACCTACCTGTCTGATATGACACGAAACGTTTAAAACAAGAAAACCCTTCTAAATTGTTTTCAAAACGGCGGAACGTACATATTAAACGAAAGATAGATACGTATATGGTTATTTTCTTATGAGAGGCGTCCGCCACTGTGCAGTGTTATGCGCATTGCACAACGACTTTAAAAGATTTGGCATGCATTTCCTTCAGATATTTACATGTATAGAGTTGGTATTTACATGTATAATTCTGATTTATATCATATTGGTTTTGCTTTGGATTTGGCATTCGTGTCTTCACCTTGACTCCGATGATTGCGGGATACTTGACGGAGTTTTGATTTTGAGTTATCTGCTCATTACTCATGCGCATGCATTGCGCTATGATGCGTTTTATGTATTGATGATTTCGGAGCCCCGACGACTTGGACATTTTATTGAAATGTTTTAGAATTTGGGGGTTTAAATTTAAATTCGGGGACCGAATTTCTTTAAGGGGGGAAGATTGTAACATTTCAAAAAAATAAAATATTATTTTTGGGAACTTTTATAATTTATTATTAATTTTTAATGAATATTTTAATATTTCGGTATAATTAAATATCGATAAATGGGGAAAATTTTGGAAAAATTATGGAAAATTCTAAAATAGGGTATTTTGTGGAATTAAGCCATTTTAAAGTTTTTATGACTAATTATATGCTAATTTAGTGTTGATCGCGATTAAAAATCGCTAATCGAGTTTTTAGCATTTTTGGTGCAAAACATGCACATTATCATTTTTCCACACTTGTCACATTTTCTTATATGTTGTGGGTGTATGGTTGCCTAGGGTTACCATTGAGTGAGAAGGATATGAAAAGAAAAGAAAAGAAAAAGGTAAGTATGATGATGAGAGAGAAAGTGAGAGTCAACCCCTCTTTTTGAACCATCCCCCATCATTTCTCACACCATTTCTCTCTCCCTCTCCCATATGAGCTGCTGCTGCTCCTGCTCCTTCCCTCTTCCCCCTCCATCTTCAAAGCCCCAAAACACCATTGATACAACTCCAAAACCCTATTCCCATTTCACAAAAGTTGCTCCCAAGCTCACTAGCTACACATTGGACCTAGAAAGAGATGGTTTTGAGGACCTTGAGCAACTCAAAAAAATTCTTGAGTTGCCAAAAGAGGTAAATTCTACACCCTTAGAGTAGCATTTCGATTTCTTGTGCATCTATACTTGTTTCATGTCGATATTGTGTTGTTTTGAGGACTTTGGAAAATTTAAGTTAGGGTTTAGGGTTTGATCTGAAATCAAAGATGAATTGAGGTGTAATTAGAGGCTACAACCCCTGTTGTGATGTTGTATTGGACCAAACCTAAGATTAAAACCCAGAATACGGATTTAGTGAATCGATATTGGGGGAAAAACTGTAAATTTGGGAGTGTTTTTGGGAATCTGCTATTACCCGAGCCACCTGAAAATAATTCTGGGTTGACAGTAAGATGTGCAGGAACCTAGAAACCAACACACAAAACCCTATCCCCTACCTCCTTCCCCAGGCCGCCAATTAATCCCTTCTGGCCGCAATTTGCGGCCAGAGAAGGTGGGAATCGTCTCATTTTTGGTTCAGGGCCCTATCTCCAGTAAACTTGACCTTTGGTATATGCAACTTTGACTGATTCCACATATGGTAGAATCTTGGGTAGTTTTCTTATGTTGGCGCATGGTTTACGACTTGTTTTAGCATAGATTTTGGTATTTGGTGATTCGTTTCTGTCGGGTGGCGTTTGAACGTCAACGGCAAAGGGTTATTGATCGTGTTTGCATGCGAGACTATAGGTTTTTACCTATGAGCGTAGCGTATGCCGTTTTGGTTTCCGATGTGATTTTCATGTGCTTTAGTGTTTGTGATATCCTTATAGGTACCCCACGTGATGTCGAGGCGTTGAAGATGAAGATGGCGACATCGGCATCGGCACACGAGAAGCAAGGTGAGTAGATTTATATCTACGGGAAGAAGTCGGGTGGATGGCGTATAGCACCCCCGCAGTTCGTGGTGATGTATACGAATACGTATACACACATATATCGATTATATATTGTTTGAGATTATTGATGTTAAAAGATGGATATTTGGTGTGTTTAGATTTGTTTAGTGTTGCGAAACCCTAGAGTAGTGGTTGCACCACACACACACACACACACCCATACTTGCATACATTCTTCTTTCTTATGTGCGTATATGGGATTATATATTTATGTGTTCACATGGGTATGGGACTATGTGTTCATATACTGGATTTGAGGATAGTACTTGGGATTTGAGATGAGTCGATGAGATTTGATTTAAGACCGTGAGATCGGTTATATGGCAGAATTCGTATTTGAGATACGTCATGATGTTATAGCGGATCTTTGGACGACGAGATCATGTGAATGGTGATATACATAGAATAGTTGACTTGTGATCGAGACATGAGACAAGATATGTTAAGATAGCTATAGTGGGTCACTTTGGGCGATGTATACTTCTTTATGATGATATGTGCTGATGATATCGGTTTGTACGAGATTGTCGATCAGTAGTCAGATCATGATTATTTTGATGATATTAGTATTGTACTAGACGTAGATCAGTACCCGGATTATGATCTTTGATAAAGTGGATACCAGATGAATAATATGATGAATGTAATATTGACCCGTACCCAGATTTGGGATGCCGTACGACGGATTTACGTACGAGCTATATATTGATGTTTGATCTGCACTCTTGACTTGGGAATATCTGATTATAGATATGGTATCGGATGTGATATTATCGAGGCGGGATCACCGACTAATATATATATATATATATATATATATATATATATATGTATATATGTATGTATCGACTCAGATGCTAGGCGGTTTCCTTACCTTCAGTTAGCCTGTTAGCTCAGCCCTATAGTTTAGTGTAGTTGTTAGACTAGATTTATATTAAATGCAGATTAGTTATCGTTGTGTCTAGTATTCAGCTCCCGCTTATTATTGCTGTTCGCTCCTCATCGCATACTTATATTGTGATTTCATATTCCATTGTTGACATCATGCTGTTAGGACACCAGCACCATTACCGATGATGTGTATGTACCACGTACACTTACTTGCCGGCACACACACATCTTCATCGGTAATTGCCATGTCACGTACACTGTAGAAAATACTATTGCATTGATAACTGTTAGTTTCGACATGATATTAGTGTACTTGCCTTATATGTTAGTAAAGACATTGTAGTTATTACTTGCTACTTCATGCATGTTATTATTCACTGTTATGCCGCATTCATGGATTTTTATGCCTATATTCGCTGTTTACATGCTATTGATGATTTGGATTCGGATTTTCATGAGATTTCCTGGATTTGGGGGAAAACCGCAAAAACATTTATAAACTTCTTTTCTCTCTCTTTTTCAATGAAAAGTGCAGTTTTCCCATGATGTATGAGTCGTCCACCATGAGTTTGCTGATGGATTTCGAGACCCGATTCGAGAAGTTGGATGAACCGTTTCGGGTACATGGTGGGCCCGGTGCGGTACCCCGGGGCGAGAAGGTCGCAGAGGATGGCGTTGATCCTGGCAAGGGAGCACTGCCGACTGGTGATTTTACCCGACGCGTCGGATATCCGGAGGATACCGTCGTGGTCTTGAGATTGATGGTAGGGGCCGGTCTGGACTGACGGCGCCCTAGATAGTGAGATTGAGATACTGAGATTTCGAGATATTGAGGTACTGAGATTTGATGATACAGGCCAGTCCGGATAGCCGGAGCCTGAGATATTGAGATATTGGGATTTATGTTTTGTGTCGATACTAGACACTGTTTATACTGATTTCATTTATGGTACCAAGTTTTGAAAATACAGAAATCTCACTAAATTATGAAAGCAGTTTCTTCAGTACATGTATTCTGTTTTCATGCATTCATACATCATCCATATGATATATTGCTATCTGAGGCACTGGCACGAGCATTGATATTACAGTTGTTAGAGGTATTACCCTAGCCATTGTTATAGGCCGCAGGTTATATATTTGAGGATATATTATGATCGTATGACCTAGGATTGCGTCATACATGCGATTTCTGTTCGTAGATGTATTCTAGTCACGAGTTGGCAACTCACCCCCGTTGTGCCACAGTTCTTGCAGGTTTTGCCGTACAGGTTTCATTACGGCTTTGCTGGCACTACTTCCATTTCCGGTTGATTTGCTAGTAGGTGGGTTCACTTGTATCGTGACCATCATTATATCTTGTATATTATTATTCAGTTGTATCTAGTAAATTCCATCAACCAAACATGTATTTATTTCAGATAGAGACCAGTGTTGTTATTCTTTCGACCTTAGAGTCGCGCGTTGTATTTCTATGGATTTCATGTTGTTTTGAGTTTCCTTTTTCTGTTGTGATCCTCGCCCTTCGGCGTTGTATATTATTGCTTGCGTGGTTGTGACCGTCGATTGACGAAGAGCTAGCTCCCGCTTGGGGATGCATTTTTCATTATATATGCTTTATCAGGTTTTGTATCCGTTTGGGGTCAGTTTTTACAAAGGAAACTCTGCCGAAATTTTTAGAAAAGACTTGTGATTTTAAAATGCATATTTTGGCGTATGTTGCAAACTATTTGATTTAAAATGGTTTTTCCTTCACTCTACTACTTTGCTTGGTTTGGATTTCTGGGTTTTCGGTTTACTTAGATTACGTACGCCTCGAGACGTTTCGTAGTCTAAGTGCCGGTCATGTTCCGTACTTTCGGGTCGTGACAAAATTAGAGCTGGGTATACAAACAAATGAAACTATATCGACATGCTTATATGTGTGTATATTAGAGCTGGGTATACAAACAAATGCAACTATATCGACATGCTTGTGTGTGTGTGTGTGTGTGTGTGTGTGTGTGTGTGTGTGTGTGTTTGAACGTGGTATAACGAACCCTCGTGATGACATAATCTGAGTAGAACCACACTAGGACTTATGACAAGTCGATATCACTTGAAAATATTAGAGATAACAACCTGTACGAGAAATCTATGAAAATGTGTGTTTTGTTGATACCGAATGCCTATATTAGGTGTTCGATATGTATCTTGTACGAAAACCAAATCTAGCATGGTGAAATTTATGGTCACTAGATTCTTTTACGGATAACAGATGATACGTAGAAAGTTGGGTCGAAAATACGGACCCTAACACCGTGAAGTGTCACCTCTACTTAGACCCACCAAATCTGAAATTCCCCGTACACCTAACTTGTGAAAATCATAGAAATTTAGATACATACTGGAATACAATGTTCGAGGGCTTGTATCGAAGATGACTCGACAAGCTAGAACTCCCTATAACTTATATTTCAATACTGTTAAAAGCTAATGACGAAAATTGTTCGGGAATGCATCTGGACTGCAGTCCAGAGCAGTACTTCTTGTCGACACCTGAATTAAAATATTTTTATAATTCGGTGTGAAAATGATATTATGTGGAACCCTATACTGCTGTCAATATTATTCTGTTATATAACCATTGGTGGTGGTTTCATTCTTTTTTACTATCATTTGTTATTTTAATCATATTTTAAATCGTCGTTACGTACTGCAGTCCCAAGCAGGTACAAAACGTATACCTTGATCTTAAACAGTTCATATCTTTCAGCACACAGTGGATATTTTCGATGCGTATAGTTCTTTGGAAACTTAATTAATAGATTTAAATATTATCCAACTGTAGTATCGCCTAATTATGATCCCAACAGGGTGAAAAATGTGTTACGAAACAGACTTTCAGTTCAAGAACTGAATTTCCAGCAGAGAACACTTAAAAAGTAATGACCGTAATTTGCAAACCCGGAACCCGATTGATTTGAAACCAATTTCATTCAATTTCTAATTAAGTTTACTTTTTACCCCGTTTGTATCATTTTTCTTAATTCTGATCGTACGATTTAATGTGAATTTTTCTAAATTCCTAAGACGCGTAATGACTTATTGCATATGACTTAGCGGTATAATTCACATATTTACTCGACTGTGATACCTTAAGCGATAGTGAGCGCCCTTATTAATTATTAGTGTGTATTGCATTGTCGAACGTGAGTGGTATCGGATTAGTTGTGTCGATATATAGTGAATAGCGAATAAAACAGTGTTATTGGTGCGTACTTGTACACAACTAGCCCATACATACATTTATTAAAATCTGGGGAAAAGGGAAAATCAAAGTGGAAACGAACTTCTATTTATCGAGATTAGTGATTTAGAGAATGATCATTCGAACGGCGACTCTTATATATATTAGATTTGGACTTAACGGTTCGGCTGACAGGGTTATGTCCCGTGCAACAGTAGGCCGTAGTCTCGGGTACACACGACACTCTCGTTAAACATGATCACTCCTTTCCGTAAACTCGGTTTTAAAATTGATTTAGAGACCAGTAGGAACACAGGTGATACATTGCATTGATTTTAGACATATCGATTACCCGCATTCTCTGTTTCCACTGTTATTACTTTTATTTCATGCCTCATTATTGCTATCATATTATTGCTATTGCGTCGCTCTGACGAATTGAGTATGCGTGATCAAAACTTGGAGAGGACCCAGTTCAGGAGTCAGACCTACCATTCGATCTCACAGAAATTTAGACGGTCGTACCATCGGTACTTTTACCGCTTTCCATAAATCAACCTTGTATTCGCACTTGGTTAGTAGTTTCCTTTTCTTTCGAACTATTATAAACTGTGAACAATGAAAGTTGATGTAATAAACTAGTGATGTGTTTCCTTTACTTCTGTGCTGTGTTTACTGATTACCATGTAATACTAGAAGCCGAAGTGTGACTACGGCGGGATTGTTCCCTGACCGTAGGAGCATGGCTGGCCTAGTCGCCTCCCGTATCCCGTATTTTGGGCAGCGAGGCGTGACATGGTTTTGTTGGTATTAGAGCAAGGTTTTAGTATTAAGGGATAATATTAACTACGCTTTATTATATTGTTTTCACTTAACTATCTTTCACTTTTATCCTTGTATCTAATCATATCCGTTCATTTATCTTCCAGCGACATGACTTCCCGAACAACCTCTCCCCGGACTCTAGTTCTCAGGATCGAACAAAGAGGATCCTGAATGCACTGACGACCCTCGTGGAAGCCCAGGAGAGAAAGAAGAACTTACTTACCGAGGGTCTCAGGGCAATTACCGCATTAGGTAGACCCTCCGCTCTCATTACCGCCCCCGAGGGCGCCGCTGCACCAGATATACCTGCCAGAGCTGGCACTGTGTCGGATTTCTGGAGGCTACACCTGGCTGTGTTTACAGAGTTAGCCGAACTACTCGGGGCCGAGCAATGGTTGGTCAATGTGGAGAACCTGCTGACGGCCGCACGGGTCCTCGATGAAGAGAAAGTGAACGTGATAAAGATCCAGCTGGAGGATGAACCCCAAACTTGGTGGTCTGTCGAAGAGAGCAGACTCGATGGGCCGATTGAGTGGAACAAGTTCAAAGAATGCTTCTTGGACCACTATTTCCTGTTGGATATATGTATGCCCTAGAGGCCATTATATGTATAGTGGATGCTTGGACATGTATATATATAGATTACTTTCTTGCTCAACATGATAGTATGCTATCTGGTTTACTTTATCTGACATGTTGATTTGATCATGCTTATATTCATTTGCACATGTTGATAAAGCCCTGAGGATATTTTCTTGACTACTGTGACTATGATGCGGAGCATACTAGTGGGGCACGTGTAGTTTATAAGCATATCCTTGAACTGTTCCTAGTCGTGGGTGTATCGAAACGGGGCATCGATATTCCAGAGTAGACTAGAGTATACCATTCTTGTCCTATATGATGGGCGATGGATGATCCCATATCCATCTGGTGTGATGACACCAAAGAATGTATGCGGGTGCTCAGTGGAGACTGGGTACACTGAACGGACTCGCCGAGAACTCCTATGTGGTATTATATCTATCGTCGGATAGCAGTTCTCAGGTAACACTGGTACAGGTTAGTATGTAGACCCAAGATCGTCATAGAGTCTTGTGTGTCCTTCCACTGTACTTTGATCTCCACCCTACCACGGCTCTACTGAGTCGTGCAAACAGGTCGTCTTTGGGTACAGTCCCGAGGCACATGGAGGCAATGAGCGATAAGAGGGGTTTCGACTCTCCCGGTATTGGGGGTTGATATTGTGCTATGCTTGATTAGCTATAACAGGAAGTCCCTGGCCATGGCTACTGAGATTTACTGATAAGCGTTATCAGTAGTTTCTCGATCTGTTATTAGCTATACACCGGCATGACTTATTGAGTTATTGGGGTTGACGATACCATCCCTAGACTCGATATGCAACATATCTGACGAGGAGACCGGACTGTACGGTAACTGTTGCCAGATGGCTCGACGGAAGTTTTGACAGCTTTGCTGGTTTTCTTCTGATCGCTCAATACCCGGGTGGCCGTTACGTTTAGCTGACCGCTTGCGGCCTGTGGGTGTTTGATATGATCATCACCCACTGCCGGCGTATTGACGAGTCTTAGAGTCCCACACAGAAGTTTCCTAGCCCAGGCAAAAAGATGTGGTGTGCATATGAGATATGCACGGGGACCCGATTAAATGCGACTATGTGATACCGTATGTTAATCGGGCGTTTTTCTATTGGTCGGGTCGTATGTGATATGGCTGGATTGTTAAATCAATTGTTGATTTAACATTTTGACTTTTAGTTTTATTATTAATCTTTATTCAAACCCTTTTTATTAAAGAGGAAGAATGCATGCATGTATGTATATGTTGATGTGCATGTATGCACATGTTGATGTGCATAGGATACATACATGCAAAGTATCATGGTTGATGATATATCTTTGAAGGCAATATAAGACTCACATGGAACTATAATATATGGATATATATTTGTATTTGTTTTACAAAAGAAAAGAAAATATTAATCCATGGTTATCTTTCTACACTCTTCTTGAAGTTAACCACGCTTCACCAACCATTTAACCTTGGATTAGTTTTTCTTTTGGGTTTTAACTCACTTACTAAATATCTAGATATTATTGAACCATGGTTTGCAATGAGAGATGGAAAATATATAAACTATCTTTTCTATTTTTCATTCAAGCTTTATCATTTCATTTTGACAAAAGCTTTTGCCTTCATCTTCTTCTTCCTCTAAGCTCTCTTGATTTTTCCAAAGTGAGAGAGAGTTAAAAAGAAAGGGTTTTAATAAAAGAAAACACACTACCTCATCATTCTATTCTAATCTAGCCAATTAGTTTAGAGTGTTTAGCTTCATCTTCTTTTTGCATCAAGTGAAGCTAGAAGCTTGGACCAAGAGGACTTCGGGTGGATTATCGTGGAAAAGGGAGCTCACTAGCAAGCCTTTCCAACCTCGCAACGATCCTAAGAGTCATAGCAAGAGGACTACAAAGGTTGTATTCTTTTCACTTAGTGATAGAATGATTTTTGTATGAGATACATGTGTTGTTACCCTAGTATTCTAGTTAAAGATCCTTGCTTTGTTTGCTTAGCACCTCTAATTTTTTAAAGTGGCATGTGTGATGCTTCCATACTCTATAGTAGGTGCTAAGGAAACCTAACAATGGTATCAGAGCCAAGCTAGAATTCTGGACACAGTATTAGAACTAATACGAAAACGAAATCGACTCCGAAAAATACGGTATTATGAAACCCTATATATGCTCTCTGGAAATTTTTTAAAAGGTCGTCTAAATTTTTTTTAACAACTGGAGAGGACTATTTTGGCAAACATAAGAACACAGGATGAATACGGGGGCTTGTGCTTGGATTTTAGCCTAGCACATAGCCCCAGAATCTGGCCAGGCCGACCCCCCCAGTGCATTCCCTGTTTCTCCTGTGCTCTTTTGATTGCAAGTTAGGGTTTCTAGTATTGTTTGCTTAACCCAATTTTCATGTGATGATTATTTTGACCTGGGGCTAATTCGTAGTGCTTCGTAGTCATAAATTCTTGCACTGTATAGGTAACCTTGACATTGTTTAGCAGTTCGAACGAACTTCAAAACCCCACTTTTTGACTCCACTAAAATTTCCAAGTGTTGTAATTTTCCTAAGTTAATTTTATATTCAATAGTCGCGCAAGTATCCTATGGACCCTCTAGAAGACCATAATAACCTTAACTCGATTCTATGCCCACAGAACCGCGATCGAACCTTCGTCTTTGCCGTAGTTCCGTGGTGTCATAGGTGAAGCGTTGGTTAACTCCTTCTATGGCTGGACCATAGACACTGTGGTGCGTTTTGAGTATTTGTAACTTTGCTCAAGTGTTGAGCTCTTAGGGTAAAATGTGGGTGTATGTTGATTCGATCGAAACGTTAAACATCGTCTTGATATATGAGATTGTGATAATTGCAATTGTTGTTTTTCATTTTCTTTTCTATGACCGTAAGTGTAGTATGTGGTGTATTGCCGGTTTTGTTGCTATACATCAACGACAATCGGGATACACATACTTGCTTACGTTGATGATATGAGATATTATGTGTTGCTGAGATATGATTTATAGGATTGTCGCGATCGAATAACCGGGGGTTTTATGTGAGATGAGAGTATTTATTTTCATTCATGTAAAAATAAATTGTATGTAATATTCTTTTATTTTGGGCACTTCCGGGTTGAGGATGATGTCACCATTATTGTATATTATTTACTTTTCCGCATTAGGATAGACCCAAGAAGGGGAGCACAAGTGATCGGGTTCTAGGGTTCAGTGGGAGGCCATCTCGAGGAGTTGAGACCGGGTCTCCTAAACTCTAGAATTGGCAGGATCACTTGCCGCTCTTGTAGGGGTCTAGGGGTGTGGGCTTGGCTATTCATCGCGACCTTGGAATCCGTATTTTCTATTGCTGGCTGAATACAAAATACGGACCTCCTAGATATCCTTTTTATTTTCATATGTGCTTCTGCTGCTGTTGATATTCTGTAATGAGATTACTTAGTATCTGAGACGAATGTATTATTATTATATATATGATATATAATAAATATTGCTTATATTTTACACCCGCGCTAGTCCCGCCCCGCTATGCCATTAGTTAAGTAACCTAACAGTGCATAACGGGACACTGTGGTGAATGCGGATGGTATAAGTATACGTTCTATTTTCGTTTCTTTTCTGTGATGGCTTAGGAACTTAAATGATGGGACTACATTAATAAGATTAATGTAAAGTAAAATAAACCTAAAAAGATATTGTAGAATCGGATTTGAAACCCACTCAGCCTTTTTTTATGAAAAATGCAAGTTTCAAAAGATGCGGAGCTTAAGCCACTCCTTTTCTAAACCGTTTTGATTCTACAACGAGATCAAGTTCAAAGCGTTAAAGGTTTTCATAAAAACCATCCGCAACCCTCCGTCATTTTAGGAAGCAGAGTACTTAGTATTCGTGCTACGTATTTTGATCATAGTCAAGGCGTAGTGTACGGTAGCTAAGTGATGTCTTCCTACAAAGCATATGATGCGATCAGTTAGGACATTCATGTGATTATGTTGATCATAGTCAAGGGTCATATGGGTGGGTCTAGTTAATCTAGAAATGACGGGTAGAACTTGACTAGTACTTATGATATGTTGACCATAGCCAAGGTCATACGTAACTAGGGGTAAAAACCATATCGGGAGTTTCAAGAGTTGAAATTTGCAATGAGATTGCATACCATCTATATGATAGTTGGATCCCGATCCCACTGTGAGTAAGAGTTACTCTCAGGAGAGTTTTGCTCTTTACAATTAGCTAATCCAGTAGGTGTCTAGAAAGGTGTCAACGGGGTTTGACCTCTGGAAAAACGAGGTTTATTTTAATTAGGTCCGTGCGAAAGCACGGGGAACCCCCCTCAAAGTACCGACACTGGCCTGGCTGACCGGTTAGCAAAATGTAGAATGTAATTAATCCTGGCTAGTTTTCTTTTCAGGTTTTGAAAGAAAAATTGATAAAAGAAGTGGGAGACATCATTTAGATAAGATAATAACCAATCTAATTCTTTGCAAGAGAATTTCGCTGAGTGTATTCTTTTCTCTCTCCTAATGGCAGATACCGATGATGGGACTTAAGCTTCTACTAGAGAAAAACAAACTGACAGGACCGAATTATAAACAATGGTTGAGGAACTTGAACATTACACTCACATATGATAAAGTATCATATGTCCTCACTACCAAAGCCCTACCCATCCCAGGACCTGAATCATCTGTTTCGGATAAGGAGATCCGAAAAACATGGGATATTGACTGCAACACGGCCAAGTTCCTCACGCTTGGTTCTATGGACAACATCCATCAGAAACAACACGAGAAGATGGATGTGCAATCCATCTTTCTTCATACAAAGGAGTTGTATGAAGAGCAATCTCGTACTTTGAGATACGAGGCATCTCGGAAGCTGTTTCAGATGCGGATGGCCCCCGGTGCATCAGTAGGAGACCATGTTCTGAAGATGATTGGTCTTATATTAGAACTTGAGGAACTGGGATGGACTATGGATAATGAGCAATATACATATGTTGTTCTGCAGTCTCTCTCCCCCGCCTTTACTCCGTTCATAGTGAATTTCAATATGAACGATTTGGAGAAATCATTGCCTGAACTTCTTAATATGTTGAGAAGTGCAGAGAGCACGCTGAAAACAGTGAAGACTCCCGCTCTGATTGCTGGGCCATCTTCCTCTTCAGTCCCAAAAGCCAAGGCCAAGGGAAAGAAGAAGAAGAAACCCATCAAATAGAAAGGTGGAGTTAAAAAGGCGAAGGGCAAAGACATATCTGGGGCTGCGGGAAGTGGAAAAGGAGAATGTTTTTACTGCCACAAGTCGGGACGTTGGAAACGCAACCGTGCTGTGTATCTTGCTGATCTCAAGAAGAAGAAGCAAGGTGATGCTTCCGCTTCAGGTGTGTTTGTAACTGAGAACTGTTTTTCAATTAACTATGCATCTTGGGTATTAGATACCGGTTCTGGTTCTCACATCTGCAATTGTGTGCAGGGGTTGAGAAACAGTAGGGTTTTGAAGACTAGAGACCATACTCTGCGGGTTGGAAATGGTTCCAATGTACATGCTGTATCCGTAGGAGAGTATCATCTGGGTTTGCCTTCGGGTTGTATATTGGTTTTGAACCCGTGTTATTTTGTACCAAATATGCTATGTAATATAATATCCATTTCTTTGTTGGACAATGAAGGATATCATTTTGTGTTGCAAAATAATGTTATGGATATTAACTTGAATCAAGAGTTGATTGGGTATGGTACACTAAATAACGGGATTTACGTCCTGAACCAACATACAGTTTTCAACATACAACATACTAATAAAAGAAAATTTTCAGATATAAATGAAACTTTTCTTTGGCATTGTAGACTTGGTCATATTAATGAAACAAGACTAAGCAAGCTACATAAAGATGGATATTTGAATCCTTTTGAATATAAATCTTATGCGACTTGCCAGTCCTGTATCAAAGGTAAAATGACCAAAACTCCGTTTAGTGGACACGGAGAAAGAGCAGTGGAACTCTTAAGCCTCATACATAGTGATGTATGCGGACCAATGTCTACACATGCAAGAGGCGGTTTTTCATACCTCCTTACTTTTACTGATGATTTCTCAAGATTTGGACATGTGTTTTTAATAAATCATAAATCCGAAGCTTTCGAGAAATTCAAGGAATACAAACTTGAAGTAGAAAAACAAACAGGCTTGAGCATCAAGAAACTTCGATCAGATCGAGGTGGAGAGTATTTAAGTACAGAGTTTTTAGACTTCTTAAAAGAGAATGGGATTCTCTCTCAGCTCACTCCTCCTTACACACCACAGCACAACGGTTTGTCAGAATGGAGGAATCGTACCCTATTAGATATGGTATGATCCATGATGTGTGATACTGAGTTACCTCTTTCCTTTTGGGGACATGCATTGGAGACATCAATGTATCTATTAAACAGGGTTCCAACCAAGACCGTGTCTACTACTCCATATGAGATATGGAGTGGAAAGAGACCATCTCTTAAAAGAGTTAGGATTTGGGGTTGTCCGGCTTTTGTTAAAAAGAAGAATCCAGACAAACTTGAGACACGATCGGTCATGTGTAAATTTATGGAATATCCAAAACACTCGTATGGATATCTATTCTACCACAAGGAGGAAGAAAAGGTGTTTGTTGCTCAGCATGCCACATTTTTGGAAAATGAAATCTTTACAGACAGTACTGATGGCAATGTGGTAGAACTAGAAGAGGTTCTAGAGACACAAATTACTCAGGACGAATTGGTTGAAACTGATGTTGCAGTAGAACTTCAAGAACCACAGCCGCTCCGGAGATCTAGTAGAACTTCTCGCCCACCGGAGAGATACTATGGGTTTCTCATTGATGGTGATAGAGAAGATTGCATCATGGATGATGATGACCCTATTAGTTTTCAGCAAGCTATCACGAGTGGTGACTCAGTGAAGTGGCTGGAAGCCATGAGATCCGAAATGGAGTCCATGTACACCAACAAAGTATGGACTTTGGATGTTCCACCTCCTGGGATAAAACCCGTTGGGTGCAAATGGATCTTTAATAGAAAGATTGGTGTAGATGGACAGGTAGAGACCTTTAAAGCAAGGCTTGTAGCGAAAGGTTTTCGTCAAAGACCAGGAATGGACTATGATGAAACTTTCTCTCCGGTAGCAATGCTTAAATCCATTCAGATCCTACTTGCTATTGCCGCTCACTATGATTATGAAATCTGGCAGATGGACGTTAAAACTGCATTTCTGAATGGTGATTTAGAAGAATGCGTTTATATGGATCAGCCAGAGGGCTTCAATGACAGTGGGAGCAGCGGGAAAGCATGTAGATTGCTTAAATCTATTTATGGATCAAAGCAGGCCTCATGGAGCTGGAACATCTGCTTTGATGATACAATTAAAGAGTTTGATTTTATCAAAAATATAAATGAGCCATCCATTTATAAGAAGATTGTAGGGAGTACTGTCACATTCCTCGTATTGTACGTAGATGACATTCTCCTGATAGGAAATGATATTCCTATGCTACATTTGGTCAAACTATTCTTATCACAAAGGTTCTCCATGAAGGACCTGGGTGATGCCTCGTGCATTTTAGGCATAAGGATCTATAGAGATAGATCTAAGAGGTTATTGGGATTTTCCCAATCAAAGTACATTGACACCATCCTAAAAAGATTTAGTATGGAAGATTCCAAGCGTGGTGCCTTGCCCGCTTGCCATAGAATCACTCTCTCCAAAGACTTCTGTCCGAAGACTGATGAAGAGAGAGCTCGTATGAGCATTATACCCTACGCTTCAGCTATAGGATCTATAATGTATGTGATATTGTGTACACGCCCTGATGTAGCTTATGCACTAGCTGTAGTAAGCAGGTATCAATCCAACCCAGGTGAGAAATATTGGATAGCAGTGAAGAACATTCTTAAGTACTTGCGAAGGACTAAAGAATTGTTCTTGGTGTATGGTAATGGCGATCTCCAAATGGAGGCCTTTACCGATTCCAGCTTCCAAAGTGATAAGGATGACAACAAATCTATCTCAGGGTTTGTATTTACCCTCAATGGAGGGGCGGTGAGTTGGAAGAGTTCTAAACAGGATACCGTTGCAGACTCCACGATAGAAGCTGAGTATATTGCTGCAAATGATGCTGCCAAGGAAGCCATCTGGATGAAGAAGTTCATCGCGGAACTAGGAGTAGTTCCAACCATTATTGATCCAATACCATTATATTGTGATAATAATGGGGCTATGGCATTAGCCAAAGAACCAAGGTCCTATCAGAAGTCCAGACACATCTTAAGACGATATCATTTGATCCGGGAGATAGTAGATCGCCACGAGATCGAGATTCGGAGAGTAGATACAAAGAATAACACTGCAGATCCACTCACCAAGGCCCTTCCACAGCCGCAACATGAGCAACTTTTTGAGATGTTGGGTATGAGATACGCCAATAACTGGCCTTAGTGCAAGTGAGAGATTGTTGGATATATGTATGCCCTAGAGGCCATTATATGTATAGTCGATGCTTGGACATGTATATATATATATTACTTTCTTGCTCGACATGATAGTATGCTATCTGGTTTATTTTATCTGACTTGTTGATTTGATCATGCTTATATTCATTTGCACATGTTGATAAAGCCCTGAGGATATTTTCTTGACTACTGTGACTATGATGCGGATCATACTAGTGGGGCACGTGTAGTTTATAAGCATATCCTTGAACTGTTCCTAGTCGTGGGTGTATCGAGACGGGGTATCAATATTCCAGAGTAGACTAGTGTATACCATTCTTGTCCCATATGATGGGCGATGGATGATCCCATATCCATCTGGTGTGATGACACCAAAGAATGTATGCGGGTGCTCAGTGGAGACTGGGTACACTGAACGGACTCGCCGAAAACTCCTATGTGGTATTATATCTATCGTCGGATAGCAGTTCTCAAGTGACACTGGTACAAGTTAGTCTGTAGACCCAAGATCGTCATAGAGTCTTGTGTGTCCTCCCACTGTACTTTGATTTCCACCCTACCACGGCTCTACTGATTCGTGCAAACAGGTGGACTTTGGGTACAGTCCCGAGGCACATGGAGGCAATGAGTGATATGAGGGGTTTCGTCTCTCCCGGTATTGGTGGTTGATGTTGTGCTATGCTTGATTGGCTATAACAGGAAGTCCCTGGCCAGGGCTACTGAGATTTACTGATAAGCATTATCAGTAGTTTCTCGATCTGTTATTAGCTATACACCGGCATGACTTATTGAGTTATTGGGGTCGACGATACCATCCCTAGACTCGATATGCAACATATCTGACGAGGAGACCGGACTGTACGGTAAGTGTTGCCAGATGGCTCGACAGGAGTTTTAACAGCTTTGCTGGTTTTCTTCTGATCGCTCAATACCCGGGGGGCCGTTGCGTTTAGCTGATCGCTTGCGGCCTGTGCGTGTTTGATATGATCATCACCCACTGCCGGCGTATTGACGAGTCTTAGAGTCCCACACAGAAGTTTCCTAGCCCAGGCAAAAAGATGTGGTGTGCATATGAGATATGCGCGGGGACCCGATTAAATGCGACTATATGATACCGTATGTTAATCGGGCGTTTTTCTATTGGTCGGGTCGTATGTGATATGACCGGATTGTTAAATCAATTGTTGATTTAACATTTTGACTTTTAGTTTTATTCTTATTCTTTATTCAAACCCTTTTTATTAAAGAGGAAGAATGCATGCATGTATGCATATGTTGATATGCATGTATGCACATGTTGATGTGCATAGGATACATACATGCAAAGTATCATGGTTGATGATACATCTTTGAAGGCAATATAAGACTCACATGGAACTATAATATATGGATATATATTTGTATTTGTTTTAAAACAAAAGAAAAGAAAATATTAATCCATGGTTATCTTTCTACACTCTTCTTGAAGTTAACCACACTTCACCAACCATTTAACCTTGGATTAGTTTTTCTTTTGGATTTTAACTCACTTACTAAATATCTAGATATTATTGAACCATGCTTTGCAATGAGAGATGGAAAATATATATACTATCTTTTCTATTTTTCATTCAAGCTTTATCATTTCATTTTGACAAAAGCTTTTGCTTTCATCTTCTTCTTCCTCTAAGCTCTCTTGATTTTTCCAAAGTGAGAAAGAGTTAAAAAGAAAGGGTTTTGACAAAAGAAAAAACACCACCTCATCATTCTACTCCAATCTTGCCAATTAGTTTAGAGTGTTTAGCTTCATCTTCTTCTTGCATCAAGTGAAGCTAGAAGCTTGGACCAAGAAGACTTCGGGTGGATCATCGTGGACAAGGGAGCTCACTAGCAAGCCTTTCCAACTTCTCAACGATCCTAGGAGTCATAGCAAGAGGACTACAAAGGTTGTATTCCTTTCACTTGGTGATAGAATGGTTTTTGTATGAGATACATGTGTTGTTACCCTTGTATTCTAGTTAAAGATCCTTGCTTTGTTTTCTTAGCACCTCTAATTTTTTAAAGTGGCATGTGTGATGCTTCCATACTCTATAGTAGGTTCTAGGGAAACCTAACATTTCCCCTCCACCGCCAAAGCAGAAATGGAGGAAAGATTTATCTTACTGAAGTAAAACGGCCGTCCCGTTGATATATATGCGGCAGAGTTCAACCGTCTAAGCCGATTCGCTCCATATATGGTCGCTTCAGAGGCAACCAAAGCCAGACGTTTCTTGCAGCGACTTGACTTTGAGCTGCAACAGTTGATTGCATCTCTCGAGTTGCAGACTTTCACGCAGGTGCTCAACGCTGCACGAATTCAAGAGAAGCTAATCAATAGGCCCCAGCTCGAGTGACAGGAGGCCCTCAGTTATCCCGACACGTACTCATACATCGTACCGAGGGGTCATACCAGTTCACAGGTCAGGGACGACGCAGATGAAGCTGTTGGAGATAGTGCCCTCAGAGTCAATTATTGGATCACAGGCACGTGATTGCAATGATTGAGAGATGACCTATACCGTTAGAACAGTCTTACTCAAGATGATAGTATGCTATCTGGTTTATCTTTATCATCGTGCACTGCTTTAGGTGACCTTACAGGTCACTATTGCGCGTTGATAGAGCCCATAGGATTCTTGCTTGACGGCCAGCAGTATGATGGTGATCATATACGTGAGAGCTGGGGTCTATAAGCACATCCTTAAAAGGTCCCTAGTCGTGGGAGTTTTCGAGACAGGGCATCGATACTCCATAGTAGACTAGTGTATACAGTCGAGACCCCGACAAAGGGCGGTGGCCGGTCTCACAAGCCACTGGTGTCAGTTGGTTCACCTGAGATGTATACAGGTGCTCATTGTGTTATAAGTACACCGGACAAGACTCGCCGGGAACATGCTAGTTGGTTTTATACCAGACGTCAGATAGCAGTTCCGTGGTGACATGTGTATAGGTTAGTTCATCGACCTGAGATCGTCATTTGTCTCGTGTGAGTTCCCACTGTACTTTGATTACTACCCTACCACGCTCAAAGGAGACGTGCAAACAGGTTTTAGTTGGGTACAGTCCCGAGCGACATGGAGGCATTAAGCGGATCTGCAGGGGTTCGTCTCTCCCGGTATTGGGGGTGAGGTCGCGCTGTGTCTAGGAGAGCCATTACACAAAGTCCTTGGCCAAGGCAGGAGATTTACTGGTAGGTGTTCCAGTAGTATCTCAGGGTGTTCTGGGCTACACTCCGACACGACTTGTATCGCTTTTGGGGGTCTGACTTTTACCAACCCCCTAGGCCCGCCATACGATGCTCATAGACGAACGGACCAGACTGTACGGATATTGTCACTGACAGGCTCAGTTGGGTGTCAGGATGAGTTCGCTCATCGACGTCCCTTTTTGTCAATACCTGGTAGCCTGTTACGTATGGCTAATACCTCTGACGTGCTTGTGGTTAAATCCACAGCCAAAGTGTTGACGAGTCTTTAGAGTCCTCACAGACCGTTTCTCAAGTTTCGGGCGAAACGCTGTAGAGGCCGTATGGAGATATGGCAGGGTTCAGTCATATACGTGCGGTATTGCACGGATCATGATCGGACGGAAAATACTAGCGGGCTTTGGTTTAAGCCGGATCCTAGTATTGTACAGTGTAGATTTTGTCTTATTGCATTTGTATTCGGTCGGAATACAAATGTGGGTATGTATATACAATCGCGCGGTTTTCCTGTAATTTATTACGGGATCAGTTTTCTGAAGTTGCCAGTTTGCTTTCCGTTTCGGCCATTTTTCCTTTGTTCTTTCCTTGGATGAAAATTGGTGGAGGAGGGCTTATTTGCAAATGTACAATAGCATTGTGAAGGGTGTTTCTTGCAAATTGTTGCTTCATGATGGTTCCACCATACATTGACTTCTTGGTTCATGATGGTTCATCATTGCTTGACTTTTGTGATGAGAGTGATGGGTTTTGAAGTGAGATTTTTTTGTGATAATTATTCCTCATCATCACCTTTTTTCTCTTGCTTGCATGATAGCTCCCCCCTTGACTTTTCTCTCCTCTCTTCCCATTCTTTTGTTGATGAGGCCGGCCACTTTGAGGGGGGACTGTCAAAATTTTTGGGGCATGAGTTTTGGTCTCACTTTTGCTTGCAAAATCCTATAGCTCCATTTTAAAAAGCTCATCTCCTTCTCCACTAAAACCATGGCAACTTCTTAAACCCCTTGAGACAAAGAGTACTACACTAGCCTACAGCATCCTTGGGCACGTCGACTCGCCAACTTCGTGCCCGAGTTGCCTCGGTCCAGAGGTGGGAGCCCATAAAAGAACCCGGCGATATGGTGCCCTTCCGACGAGGAGATGAAGACCGGAGATTCCGCGGGGAGATCGGGATGACGACGAGAAGAGCGAAGGACACGGATCGCTCGGTATATCTCTCTACCCCTTCTCTTGTTAGCTAGGAGTAGGTTAATGGCCCGATCCGGGTTTTATAGTGCGCGGTGGTGCCGGTTTACAAAGTTAAAGTAAAGTATCGTTTCCGCATTTTGGCCTCGTTCAGACGGCCGGGGCGCCGCCGTGCACTTACACTAGTATCGGAGCCATGCCATTAACCTAGTCTAGCTTGCTCTAACGTGTTTAAAAGTTCGATCGAACGGATTTTCAAAAAACCGCGTTTCCTTGTCAAGTTTCTGTCGAATTTTTCCAGTGCTTTAAAAATTATTTGGTACATTGTAAAAATACGTGCAGGGTTTTTTATGCATTCTGTGAAAATTTGGTAGGCTGAAGTTACTATAGCGCGGCGGATCCGCGGCCAAAACCACGTTTTGGCCGCGGATCCGCCGCCGAATTTTGGCTTCACTGCATCAAATTTTTACAGTAGGTCTCTGACATGGAAATAGGGTTTCTGGTATATTCTTTTTGGGCCCAGATGTTTTTGAGTGCTACAGTTGTGCTTGGGGCCCACTTCGGAAAATTCAGTCGATCGAAAATTTTAAACATGTTAGTTCACAGTATTTACATTATATCTGCGACCGTGAATGTCATTTGATCGGTAAATCCTGTCTAACTGCTATAGCCCTTTTAGACGGATTTGCGAACGTGACATTCACGTTGATGTTCTGTGTTGTGCTGTGATGTTGCGGATTTGTCGTGGTGGATAGCCTGGATGCAATGGTAGTACAGTTTGGTTTATTATGTACAGTTGATATTGCGGGGCGAGCGTCCGACATGTGGACTGCCGTCACTGCCTGTTTGTATATTATTCTTTTGGGGCACGACCGGGCCGAGGTCGATGTACCCGTTGTATGTATATTTTACTTTCTGTACTAGGATTACCCCGCGGAGGGGTGCACGGATAGCCGGGTTCTAGAGGGCAACGGGCCCGCATCTCATGGCATTAATACGGAGGGGGCTTTACTCTAGAATTGGCGGGCTATTCGCCGCACTCGTAGGGGGTACAGGTTGACCCAGGAGGGGTGCCCAAGTTACCGGATTCCGTGAAGTGCTGGGTGGTCCATTCACGTTGCTGAAGGGGGCTGCCTCGCTTCAGGTATTGGCGGGTAACTTGCCGCGCCCGTAGGGGTCTAGGATTTCATTGCACAGGATATCCACATGACCAGGGGAACATCGGGTTTCAGTAGCGGCTCTATGAAACCCGGGGATCCCAGATATCTGTATTGTTCTGTGATGCTTATTACATTTCTGTGATGTTGCATTTTATCACGCCTTGAGCGAATATTATATATTGATATATATACTATTAGATGTTGTGTATGTTTTGCATCCGCGCTAGTCCAGTCCCCGCTCTGTCGTTAGTTAAGTAACCTAACGGGTAATGACGGGACCCAGTGGCGAATGCGGATGGCATATACGTACATCATTATTTTCGTTCTTTATTGGTGTGATCAATTGATGGGACTGCATTGATTCCGATCAATGCAAGCTAAACAAACCTATTATGATGTTGTTGGAACAATTTTCAAAAAGCTGTTATTGCAAGGACGTTCACTTTTGTTTTGCATCGTGGTATTCAGTTGGAATATCCTGCACCTCACGACGAGGCAAGGGCCGAGATCCCTTCACCGGGAGTGACCCCTTGGACAGAAGTTTGCGTCGGGGTAATAACTTCACTATAGCCGATTACTTTTGCTTTGCATCGTGGTATTCAGTTGGAATATCCTGCACCTCATTCTACGGGGAAAGAGCCGAGATCCCTTCACCGGGAGTGACCTCTTTAGCAAAGGTTTTCGTCACTATATTTTTATAAAAAGCTATCCGGTTCCTTCAACGATATCAAGTTCATTACGTTAAAGGTTTTTCGCCAAAAACCATTCGTAGCCCTCCGTCATTTCAGACGGGTAGCACATAGTATTCATGCTATGTTTGTTGACCTTCGTCAAGGCATATTGAATGGTAGCTGCTTGTTACCTTTCTGCTGCATAGATAGATGCATTGGTTTGGGACAGTCGTATAGCCTTGTTGACCTTCGTCAAGGGCTTGTACGGGTGGGTTCAAATTAACCTGGACAATGACGGGTAGAACTTGACATGTGACTTATGATTTGTTGACCTTCGTCAAGGTCATAAGAGCATGGGGTAAAAATCACATCGGGAGTTTCTAAAGAAACTGAAACTTGCCAGATATGCGCATACCTTATGGAGTGTGATAACGTGAGCGGATTCCGTCACATTATCATGCGATGATAGTTGGATCCCGATTCCCACTGATGAGTTGGTTTACTCCTCGGGTGATCCCGACTAATTCTCCTTTCAGGTTTGGAGGAGAATTTGACGGTACAGTGGGAGGTTTCCTGATTAGATAAAGTGATAACCATTCTGATCTAGGTTAGAGTGCACACTGAGTGTTTCTTTTCTCTCTCTCTTTCGCAGCGACCATGACCCGACCTAGACTATGACTCAGTGACCAAGTTGACCGCTGGCTTTTGGATTGTCAGAGTTGCAAACCTCATTACCACTCCTACTTTTACCCTTTTCTCCAGGACACCCCGTATTACTACGAACGTCCACTTCCATTGGATAAAACTATCGTATGGTTATATACGAACTCGAAAGAATTTATTCGAGGATGGTTTCCGGTTCTGGAGAAAACGAATAGGACTATTCAGTTGTCTTTTCCTTTTACCTTCTCTCAGGTTGCGAGTGCTCCTTGGATTAGGACAATACACCTATTACGCAAATTGGATAGTCTTCTTCCAAACCATAGGAAGATGCCGACCGGTAGGGAATGAAGAAAACTAATTAGCCTAACTATGGTGTACAGAAGGTATTAAGTAAAGACAAATAAAGGGATTAGAAGGAGGGCAAAGTAAATTGCGACTGCTATTCACGACCAAAACCAAGTATTTCATTACCACTCCCACTTCACCTTTGTATTTCTCCAGAACACTCCGTATCACTACGAAGATCCACAGTTATTTGGATACTCCATCGTATGGTTATATACGAACTCGAAAGGAACATGTTCCAGTTCGGGGATGGATTCTGGTTCAGGAGAAATAGGAATAAGGTTTATTCGGGTGTCTTTTATCTTCACCTTCTCTCGCGTTGCGAGTGCTCCTAGGATTAGGACAGTACACCCATTACGCTTATTGGATAGTCTTCTTCCAAACCATAGGCTGGTGCCGAACGGTAGGGAAGGAAGATAACCATTTAGCCTAATAGGGTGTACAGAAGGCAATGACTAAAGACATATGAAGGGATGTGGAGAGATGGCATAGAAATATACGGTTACAGTTGTGAATCTGGATAATGGAAGAGGCATTACTAGGAATACCCGGATACCCCTACGAAACATTTACATGTTTTAGTTTCACTGTGTATTGTTAAAAGAAAACTGATTTCCCAATTAGACACTTGCTCCAGGGTATGTATTTACCAGGTTTGATTCTCACATCTGTATGGTTTTACATATGATGAGTGGGAGTAAGCTATTGGAAATTAGGTGATTATCCTCATTATATCGGAATTCGTTGTAATTGGTGATATTTGAGGAAGTCACCTGGGTTGTTTGCCGGACGGCAAATATTTGGTTTTGAATATCCGCTGTTATGCACCAATTTCAAATTGATACATCTGTACGTCTATTTTTATAGAGTGAGATATACCTTTTTGAAATTATGTCTATGACATTTACCTATATCAGTGGATGGTTAGGTAAGGAGCATTAAACAGCGGTGTAATCCTTCATAACCATAGTACAGTTTTCAACCTACGACACACAGGGATTGAGTTATCAGACTCAAGGGACTTATACAGAGTATTGTATGTTGTCCAATGTCCATGGGGACTGAGGGGTTGGTACTCCTACTATATTCTGTTTACTTGTGACTTCTCTGGTTCTTAGACATGTGTTTCGTAGAAACACAAGGTCTAAGTTTTGAGAAGTTATAGGTATATGAATAAAGTAGAGAACCAGGTGTTGCAAGTATCAGGATTCTTAAAGGTGATCGAAGATGTTGATACTTGTGTATGGTATTCAGTTGATAGTAATGATTTTGAGAAACTTGTTTCTCTTTCAGGTCACTCGTAATTGGAAGCATTCCTAAGTTGAGTAATGCTGATCGACCTCTCTCCATTTAGTTGACATGCACTAGAGACAGCTGCATGATTTGAATCTGGTTCAATTAAATCAGTGCCTTTGTTTCTATATTGGATATAGAACAGTTCATATCTTGACATTGTTAAGGTACGGGGAGTTGTCCGGCATATGCTTAAAACCAGACTCTGGATAACTCAAGGCACGTTTCCGTAATGACAGTTTGTGGGTTGACCCGGGCTATGACGAGGGTTGACTTTCTACCATCTGGAAGATCAATAGTGATATTGTTCTTGACTCGCCACAGTTTTGATAAAAATGGATTTTTTCAGAAAACGGTAGTGGGAGTATGGTAGAATTGGAAGTGATTCCAGAACCGCAAACAATTACTGAAAATTTAATAAGAACCTAAAGATTCAATCTGGTTTGACATTCCATTGGCCACTCCGCAGATATGGTAGGTAACCTCAGGCACCCGAGAGGTACTCCGGTAGCCTCAAGGACGGTGACAGGGAGGTTCTTGTTTACCCAGACTTGCCATTGCTGTTGTTCCAGACTATGAGACACGGCAGGAGGATGAGTATAGCGTCGTTCTGAACTAGCTTTAGAAGTGCACGTCTATATGACTCTACCAGAGGGTTGTCGTATTCAGTGGGAGCAGCGGAAGTATAGTGGACAAGTATCTTATATCTATTTATAGACTAAAGCAGATATAGCAGAGATAGATCATCTATTTCTGATGTGACAGTCATAGGTTTGACTTCATCAGAATAGGGGATGGATCTGTTAAGAAGGTAGTAGGGTGTGATGTCCTGATATTTGGATGACACACACAGAGTAGGAAGTGAAATTCCTATACTACGGTCGGTTATACTTTGGTCGTCACACAGTGGTTTCTCCACAAAGGACTTGGATATTATATCAGACATTCTGGTTACTAGATCTATGGTTTTAGATCTAGATTTGGGTAGTTTCCCAATCTGGGTACTTAGACAGTATTCTAAAGGTGTTTTAGAATGGACGACTCCTGACACGGTAGTATACCTGCAGGTGATGGAGTCACCCTCTCTAAAGGTGTCTTACAGATTAAAGGGGAGAGGGATGTGCATGATTGGCAGATCACTTTCTTAGGCAATTGAGTCAATCATGAGATGTCAAGTACCACACCAGATGTTGTTTTTGCAGTAGATGCAATAAGTTGATAATAATCCAATCCTGGAAAACCAATCAGAAGCAGTTTTAGAACATAAGTTGATGTTCTGGGGAAATGATAATGACATCCTCCATCGGGAGACAGTTATCATTCGAGGCTTCCAAGGTGACCTGGACGGCAGAGTGGCTGTCAGAGTTATAGTTTTCCCTCTGACGAGGGGCAGTATTTTGGACAGGTGGTCCAGGAGGATACTGAGGGAGGCATGGCGCAGGATACTGATTAAGTTCAGTTGACGATACAGTCTAAGAAGTTTGGATTTGGAGTTCATTTATGAACTAGGTCCCATCAGACATCCGAACATATTCTAAGACAGGTATTGCTCATTTCGGGAGATGGCTTTCTCCGCGAACTTGAGATAAAGAGAGACATAGAAAGAAATATTAGAGCGGATCCACTCACTGAGGCTATTCCTCGAACGCATTAGTTTCGCAAATAGTTTTTGTGAGACTGATTAGTAGAGGAGTTGGGTGTTCGGTATCACACAGGCTGTGAGTATGCGATATTACAATAATTAGCCTTGAGTGCAAGTGGGAGATTGTTGGAGATAGTGCCCTCAGAGTCAATTATTGAATTACAAACACGTGATTGCAATGATTGAGAGATGACCTATACCGTTAGAACAGTCTTACTCAAGATGATAGTTTGCTATCTGGTTTATCTTTATCATCGTGTACTGCTTTAGGTGACCTTACAGGTCACTATTGCGCGTTGATAGAGCCCTTAGGATTCTTGCTTGATGGCCAACAGTATGATGGCGATCATATACGTGAGAGCTGGGGTCTATAAGCACATCCTTAAAAGGTCCCTAGTCGTGGGAGTTTTCGAGACAGGGCATCGATACTCCAGAGTAGACTAGTGTATACAGTCGAGACCCCGACAAGGGGCGGTGCCGGTCTCACAAGCCACTGGTGTCAGTTGGTTTACCTAAGATGTATACATGTGCTCATTGTGTTATGAGTACACTGGATAGGACACGCCGGAAACATGCTAGTTGGTCTTATACCATACGTCAGATAGCAGTTCCCTGGTGACATGTGTACAGGTTAGTTCATCGACCTGAGATCATCATTTGTCTCGTGTGAGTTCCCACTGTACTTTGATTACTACCCTACCATGCTCAAAGGAGACGTGCAAACAGGTTTTAGTTGGGTACAGTCCCGAGCCACATGGAGGCAGTGAGCGGATCTGCAGGGGTTCGTCTCTCCCGGTATTGGGGGTGAGATCGCGCTGTGTCTAGGAGAGCCATTACACGAAGTCCTTGGCCAAGGCAGGAGATTTACTGGTAGGTATTCCAGTAGTATCTCAGGGTGTTCTGGGCTACACTCCGACACGACTTGTACCGCTTTTGGGGGTCTGACTTTTACCAACCTCCTAGGCCCGCCATGCGATACTCATAGAAGAACGGACTGGACTGTACGGATATTGTCACTGACAGGCTCAGTAGGGTGTCAGGATGAGTTCGCTCATCGACATCCCTTTTTTTCAATACCTGGTAGCCCGTTACGTATGGCTAATACCTCTGACGTGCTTGTGGTTAAATCCACAGCCAAAGTGTTGACGAGTCTTTAGAGTCCCCCACAGACCGTTTCTCAAGTTTCGGGCGAAACGCTGTAGAGGCCGTATGGAGATATGGCAGGGTTCAATCATATACGTGCGGTATTGCACGGATCATGATCGGACGAAAAATACTAGCGGGCTTTGGTTTAAGCCGGATCCTAGTATTGTACAGTGTAGATTTTGTCTCATTGCATTTGCATTCGGTCGGAATACAAATACGGGTATATATATACAGCTGCGAGGTTTTCCTGTAATTTATTACGGGATCAGTTTTCTGAAGTTGCCAGTTTGCTTTCCGTTTCGGCCATTTTTCCTTTGTTCTTTCCTTGGCTGAAAATTAGTGGAGGAGGGCTTATTTGCAAATGTGCAATAGCATTGTGGAGGGTGTTTCTTGCAAATTGTTGCTTCATGATGGTTCCACCATACATTGACTTCTTGGTTCATGATGGTTCATCATTGCTTGACTTTTGTGATGAGAGTGATGGGTTTTGAAGTGAGATTTTGTTGTGATAATTATTCCTCATCATCACCTTTTTTCTCTTGCTTGCATGATAGCTCCCCCCTTGACTTTTCTCTCCTCTCTCCCCATTCTTTTGTTGATGAGGCCGACCACTTTGAGGGGGGCTGTCAAAATTTTTGGGGCATGGGTTTTGGTCTCATTTTTTCTTGCAAAATCCTATAGCTCCATTTTAAAAAGCTCATCTCCTTCTCTTCTAAAACCTTGGCAACTTCTTAAACCCCTTGAGACAAAGAGTATTACACTAGCCTACAGCATCCTTGGGCACGTCGACTCGCCAACTTCGTGCCCGAGTTGCCTCGGTCCAGAGGTGGGAGCCCGTAAAAGAACCCGGCGATGTGGTGCCCTTCCGACGAGGAGATGAAGACCGGAGATTTCGCGGGGAGATCGGGATGACGACGAGAAGACCGAAGGACACAGATCGCTCAGTATATCTCTCTACCCCTTCTATTGTTAGCTAGGAGTACGTTAATGGCCCGATTCGGGTTTTATAGTGCGCGGTGGTGCCGGTTTACAAAGTTAAAGTAAAGTATCGTTTCCGTATTTTGGCCTCGTTCAGATGGCCGGGACGCCGCCGTGCACTTACAGAAGCGTCCTTTCGTTCCCCAGCAGCAGCAACAAAGGAAGGTTTTAGTCTGAGACTACTGTCATAGGGACAGGCATACCTAGAAGGACTGTCGCCATGCTAAGAGACAGTGTTTGATTTGCGGATGTAAGCAGCACAGGGTTAGTGGTTGCCCTCAGCGAATAGAGTTATAGGGAGGATCTGGACCGCAGCAGTAGAGGTCATTGGAGCAGAGGCAGACCAACACAGGTCGCGGTCAGGGACGGGCTTTCACCCTGACTGTAAAGTAAGCTTAGGCCTCAGGTGAAGTTGTTACAGGTACTCTACTCATCCATTCTACACCAACAAGAGTGCTATTTGATTCTGGAGCATCACATTATTTCATATCTGCACATTTCGTCGACACTCACTCCATACCACATTAACCATTGACCAAGGGAGGGGAAATACATACGGGTAATGGTATTATAGTGTCTAGTCGAGAATGTAGATCTTGTCCAGTTGTAGTGTGTGGCAGGGAATTCTATGTGAATTTCCTTTTAACCGGGACATGCGGCTATGACACGATTCTTGGGATGGATTGGAGGAGTACATTCCATGCAATCATCGATTGCCGAGCTAGGAATATGACTTTTCGTATTCCCAATCACCTTGAGTTTGTTTTTGAAAGCAGAAGCGAATCTTTGGAGCCAGTCAAGTATAGAGCCAAGCTGAAGGTATTGACGGCTATGGAGATTAATGAGAACCCAGCACCAGAGATCTTTCAGGATTTTCTTGATGTGTTCCTTGAAGATTTACCAAGACTACCACCTCCTCGCATCTTAGGATTCTCTATCGACCTGATTCCAGGTACATCACCAGTTTCATGGGCACCGTATAGAATGACACCAGTTGAATTGGCAAAATTGAAGAAGAAAATTGGTGATCTTCTGGAGAAGGGATTTATTTGCCCAAGCGCTTCTCCATGGGGCACATCAGTCTTATTGGCGAAGAAGAAGGATGGCTCGCTGCGGATGTGCATAGACTATCATGAGCTGAACAGAGTAACGATAAAGAACAAGTACCCCATTCAGCGCATCGACGACCTATTTGATCAATTGTGTGGTGCCATGGTGTTTTCGTTTGCAAGACGGCTTTTCGAACCCGATACGGGCATTATGAGTTTCTTGTGATGCCGTTCGGTGTTACCAATGCTCCAGCAATATTCATGGATCTGATGAACAGGGTATTTGCAAAATACTTAGACACGTTTGTCATTGTATTCATCAACGACATACTAGTCTACTCTAAGACTCGAGAGGAGCACGCCGAACATTTGTGTACCGTACTACAAATTCCGCGGGAAGAAAAGCTATACAAAAAACTGAGCAAGTGCGAGTTCTGGCTCGACAAGGTGTAGTTCTTGGGACATATGTTTTGGGCGAAGGCATTTCAGTAGACCCAGCGAAGATAGAATCTGTTAAAGATTGGCTAACACTGAAGTCAATGGTGGAGATCAGAAGCTTCCTGGGATTGGCAGGATATTATCGGCGTTTTGTTCAGTACTTTACACGAGTTGCTGAACCTTTGACAAAACTTACAAGGAAGGAAGTGCCTTATGTGTGGTCAGAGGAATGTGCATAGGCTTTTGAATTGCTGAAACAAAAGTTGACCACGGCCCCTATTCTTACAGTGCCGGATAATTCAGATGGTTTGGTGATACACGGCGATGCTTCAGGGAAAGGCTTAGGCTGTGTTCTGATGCAGCACGGTCGGGTGGTTGCTTATGCCTCACGACAACTGAAGAATCACAAGAAGAACTACCCAGCTCATGACTTGGAGTTAGCGGCAGTGGTTTTTGCCTTGAAGATCTGGAAACATTACTTTTTAGGTGAAAAAGTGAAAAGGTACACGGATTATAAGAGTCCGAAATACGTGTTCACTCAGAAGGAATTGAATATAAGGCAATGCCGATAGCTAGAACTAATGGCGGACTACAACTTGCAGTACCATCTGGGGAAAGTAAATATCGTACCCGACGCTCTCAGTTGCAAGCCAGCGGTCATGATGCTGACCAGTCAGAGGAGCATCATTGAAGAATTTCTGAAGCTCAAACTAGATGTTGTTGCACCGAGTGCAACCAGGTAGCTTTGGCAACTACAGGTGCAATCTTCAGTTATATATCGCATTAAGGCTGCACAAGCTGATGATCCTCGATTGCAGAAGTTCAGAAAGCAGGTAGAAGACAGGCTGAGGATAGATTTACTCATACATCGAGACAGTTCCTTGAGATTCAGTAGCAGACTCTGCGTTTGTTCACACCAGAATATTGCATTTAATACTGCCCATTCTTCTGCTCGTTTGTTTATAGGTAGGTGCTTTTGATCCGTGTTTACAATATGATTACAAGTTAAAGGTTCTTAGTCCAAAATAACGCAAATCATGCAAAATCTCCACAGTTATGCCAAAATCTAGAATATCTGCCACAAACAGATAAAAATCCAAGTTCCGGTCATCCACACCTGTCAAGTGCCACTTACCAGTTCAAGAGACAAGACGAATAACAGCGGTCATTCATGTCTCAGACAAGCATAGAGCATGAGGAAGGAAACACAAAGATCAAGGGATGCACGGAGCTCGAAGGAGATCAAGGACAAAAAAATTAAAAGAGTAGCTATTTTGGACTGTTGAAAAACTGAAAATATTTTGGAACTATTTTGCAATTTTGAACCTGTCAAACAGAAACACGAGGAGGCATAAGAAAAACGACGCACTAACTCCCCAAAGTGGCGGCGGAACCGCGGTCAAAAGGGGGTTAGGCGGCGGAACCGCGGCCGCCACCTGGCGTCCCGCGATCGTTTTTCAAGGGTAGTTTTGGAATTGTATATGGGCTTAGAATATGGCCCTAGGGTTTCACTCCTCTGCCTATAAATACTCCAGTTTTGAGCCAAACCAAGAATGCTTTTCTTTACTTAGATTTAGTGTAGTTTAGTTTGTAGTTTCTTCTTCTTCTTCTTCTTCTTCTTCATCTATTCTCCATGAAAATTGTAGTGAGAGCTCTTTGAGTGGAAGATTAATGAAGATGAAGGTTTTTTTATAACTTGTATCTTTATTTTCTTGTATTGTAATTTTATTTCCTAGTGTAACTTTTATTTGTTGTTGTTAAGTAGTTGTTGATTTTCTTTTATTGTTTTGTTTTTCTTCTCTTCTAATTTTATTTTCAAGCCATGATACTCAATGGAGTCCCTTGCTTAGGTGAGCGCCCAATTAGTTAGATTGTATCTTTGTAAAACCGTATTTTCCATTCTTTCTTGTTTATTTTTCTTTTATTGTGTGAATAATTAACACACTTGTTAGGACTAAGGAAGATAGTATGAGAGATGGAAAAATCCATTGTGCTTCTCTTCTCCAAATAACTTAAAATGAATCTCGGCCAAACAAACACAACCACCTCATTTAGGCGCGCTATAAGTGACATATAGCCGCGGCCTACGTCAAGGATTCCTTTGGGCGCACTACAATATGACATGTAGTTGTGACTTAATCTAACGACTCTGAAATCACTGTACAAATTTTTTTCTTTTTAATGTACAGAAGAGAGTATAACAGACTGAGTTTGAGTTATAAGTTACTTTTACTAAATAAAAGCAAGAAACAACTTGTAGCTCACTGGTAAAACCTTTGCACTGCTGTGACATAGCCCCTATGTTCGATTGCCATCAGCCACAATTATTTTTTTTGATTTTTCTTTTTAACTTTTTGGAAGCCCAAAAGATTGCACGTGCAATACACAGAAAAATGAAAAGTCAGAAAAATCAAACATGTGGAAAATGGAGTAAACACTGAGATATACACGTGGCACAAATATCGAGACCCAGCTCCTCAAAATGACCGGTGGATATACCCCCATGGCCGGCGCCGACGGTTCATATGAAGCCAAATGTCTCCGGGTTTTGCACACACATCCCTTCACTTACCCCTAACTCTCTTGCACTGTTTGATTTCTCTGCAATCAAACAGAGACTCATCATTTCATAATTAAACCAAATTTTAATGTTTTTAATCCATATTTTTAATTCCAAAACCCTAATTCTCCACTATAAATACTACCAATGCCCTAGCCTTTCACCATTCTGAAAATTCTAGCCAAAACTCTCAAAAATTTCCTAAGTACAAATGGAGTAAAGAGGAGTTAGCAAGCGATCAACTTCCGGCGAAGATCAAAGTTAATTCCAGAGTTCCCGCCACAACCCAAGGCCTCCCTCCTCTTTCTTAACCTTTTCTTAACGTATTCAAATGGTAAGTCCCTCCCAAACTCCCTTTCTCTTCATTTAAAATTCTTTTTAATCAAAATCGGTAAAAGTGGAGTTATACCGATATCATCTTTTATAAAAGCCATAACTCTAATTCTTTTATATTTTGGTCAAACAAACTTTACCTCATTTCTTATAATTTTGATACCAATATTTAGAATCAAGATTTAACCTAGAATTTCATGCTAAACAACCATATTTGAATCTTTTCGTTAAAATACCACGAACTTTAATATCATCCCTTTTAGTTTTGTTAAAACTATACCTTTAGGAAAAACTTCACGGGGTAACGACCCACCCCTCATATACACTTTTGTTTCATAGAACGATACCCTTTTGTATGAATTTTTTGTACGAATAAAATATTACATTAAAATACCACTTACTTTAAAAACCGGTTTTCTTTTAAAATAGTATTTCGATTCCTTTGCAATTATGTCTCTACAACTCTCTTTAGAGGACCCGCTAATGGATGGTGCGGATTATCACACATCTTTGGGCTAGTAGAGCGAGATGCAGACCTTCTCATGGAGCATTCGGTCTCGAAAGGTTTTAAATACGGTTTTTAAGAAAAACGAATTTTCTAAATAAATACAAAAATTTAATTTTAATAATTATATAAAAATTACAAATCCTTATTTTCAAAATATAATAAACTTATTTTTCTAAAAATGAATGATTAACAAGTTTCAATAAAATACCATCAAGTTACCAAAAGACAACTCTTTTCAAGAAAATACCATGAACTTCCAAAGTTAATTGTTTATCATGAAAATACCTCAAATCCTTAAACTCGTTCTCATGAAAACCCTAATAATATAATTAACCCATCGAGGTTGATTTTTAACTATATTATAATATATTTTTCATAAAACCCTCTCGAGTTATATAAAAACAATATTTAAGAACTTTAGTAAATATAGGTTTAAGCGGGATCAATTCTCTTGAGCCCTAGCGAGCCGGAGAAAGTGAGTGCTTGCATATTTAAGGTAGACAACTTAACGGAGTTATCAATGGTAATTGTCTTGGAAAAAGACATAAATCCTGCCGTCCATGTGCAGCAGTTACCGATGACTCCCGAACCTAATTCAAGATCTAAAGCAGTCTACATGTATCTAACTCAGTCTGAGTCTATCTCAAACCTAAATCTAATTCAAATCTGAATCCTATATCAAACTTGAATACTTAAACATGAACACTCGAATTCAAACCATCAGTATCAAATATGTATACATGACTTAACCAAACCCTGGTTATAATTAGACATGAACTTAACATGAATACCTAAACACAATGGTTGCTATTTAAACTGACTTGACTCGAGCCATGAATACAACTTGATATGAATACATGAATACTTGACATGAATACATGATATTGATATGAACTCAATCTTGCAACTTGATGTATTCATGGATTCGAGCAAGGCTGGTAATCTTAATGGTAACGTAGAATACACGAGGTGTTGGGATAGTTCTTGTGTGAATCCAATGAAATTTCAGGAGTCCCCCCAGATCATGAATCCATGTCTACAAACACAAGAAAATTATCATGAGGGCCCGTGTTTCCTTACTCCTGGATTATAGCCTGTTGAGTTTGGAATACTTCAACACTAGGTTGAAGTCCTGTTACTAACACTTGATTCAGGCCCGTGGTTCCTTACCTCTGGATTACAGCATGTTGAGTTTGAGAACACTCTTGAGATTGGTTGACATTCACTCTTGAACTTACGTAACATTAGTTAACCCATGTAAAGACCTTTTAGGACACTTACATTCACTTCATGTTCACTATACCTACACTCCACGACCATGTTATGCCCGTTTTCTATACTCATGTTATATTGTCATACCTACATAGTTGCCAATAAAATTACCATGTTATACTTGTTCATGCTTCATTTCCATTCGTACTATACTACATGTTACCTTGCATATTTATTTATATTAATCGCACCCATTTCTTAGGGACTTACCGAGCGAAAGTTCGCTAACGGGCATTCCACCCACCTTTATTTCTTAGAATGTTCGTCAGATACTATGGAGACTGAGGAGGTGGACATTACAGAGGAGGAGCGATCAAAGCGCAATTCAGGACTAGACTAGTTATCTTTTTCATTTTATGTATGCCACCTATTTAGGCATCTCTCTTCTTGTATTATATTTCTTTTCAGTTGAACTCATGTATTGTAAATGAATCAAGTTGAATGTAAATAAAGTTGTTGAAATTTAAATCTCATATTTATTTCTTGTCATTTTATATTGCTTATTTTACGCTTAGCGTATTTATTCCAGGAAATAACCTTCTCGAAATAAATACGTCGCGGCCTCGTCACGTACTTGCTTCCGTCTACTGGAAAGCGGGGCGTGACAGGTTTTGTTGGCGGCCCATGTGGGTCCATTCTACATGAAGTCATAAGAAATATATAACAAGAAATATGAGATTCAACAACTTTACATTCCTTACAATTCAATTTCCGTTGAATCTATCCTAATCTTTCTTCTCTATCTAAGGTGATGGATTTTCCCAGCAACCCTAGCACCAATGATGGAAGTACACCACCACAACCTATCCTTACCGTTCTACCACCTCCACTTACCGTAGCCGCTCCACTCACAGAACATGCGATGATTTTGGAGGCTATCAAAAGCCTACTTGAGGATCAGCAGGCTCAAAGCATGATTTTGCAAGAGCAGACTGCTCTCCTTCAACAGAGTTTTATCCGCTCTAAAGCAGAAGCACCGGGAGTGAAGCAATTTCGAGCGTTACACTCAAAGAACCTTTTAGGGAAAGAGAAACCTCTTGAAGCCGTGGAATGGGCTCATAGCATAGAAGACGACCTAGGCACAGCCCAAGTTCTAGAAGTGGCTTGGGTCAGAATAGCAAAACTCCAGTTTATTGACAATGCCAGAGTCTGGTGGAAGGCCGAGAAAAGACGTCTTGAACAACTGATCGAATGGAATACTTTCCATGATCTATTTGACGCCAAATATTTTCCTGAAACCGCGCACTTCGAGATGGAACATAAGTTCATTCACCTGCAACAAGGATCCATGTGGGATAAGTCGGTAGATGAGTATGATGCCGAATTCATCATGCTCGGCAGATTCGCCGCCCATCTAATTCCTACTGCAGAAATCAAAGCTAGGCGTTTCCAGCAAGGATTAGACCCTGAGATTCAAGCCGCCCTAGCAACGGGAGAATACCTAACACATGAAGCAGTTTTGAAGTCAGCACGTCGCTATGAAGTCGTCGTTAAGAAGAAGGGAAGGCCAAAGTAGGTCGGTATGAAACATCCCGCCAACTAGATTACTGAAGGAGCCTCTTCTAGGTCAACTCTCCCAGCGCCAGCTATGAGGCCAGGAGGATCATTTTCCGAGAATGAACCCAATTTCTGTATCTATTGTAAGGGGACCGGACACCAAATCAAGGATTGTCGTCGAGCGAATGGTCTTTGTCTGATATGTAGATCACCTTCACACACTATAAAAACTTGTCCACACAATCAAACTGGCCTAGCTCTCACAGCTAGACCAGCTATTCAAGCCTACCTACTCGGTTAGCCCTTCCTGCACCACCTCCACGCGGACCACCTTTACCTCTTCAGCCATCGATGTACTAGCATGCACAGAGAAATATGCCGAGACGTCAGGCTTTCACTTTGGCGGCCGTAGAGGCCAAAGCCATAGGTCAAGATAATACTGGTAAACCTCCTCCCATCTTTTTCATCCGTTTCAAATTCTTGCATCCTTTCGTTCTTTCAAACATTTTCATGCACTTTGGGTGCAATATCAGTAGTTCTTTCACCACCGCTGTAATCAAATTTTTCTTGAATATGTTACAACTTCCTTGTAAAAATTTCGAGGATGAAATTTTTTATAAGGAGGGTAGAATGTAACGACTCTGAAATCACTGTACAAATTATTTTCTTTTTAATTTATAGAAGAGAGTATAACAGCCTGAGTTTGAGTTATAAGTTACTTTTGCAAAATAAAAGTAAGAAACAACTTGTAGCTCACCAGTAAAGCCTTTGCACTGTTGTGACATAGCCCCTGTGTTCGATTCCCATCAGCCACAATTATTTTTTCTAATTTTTCTTTTTAACTTTTTGGAAGCCCAAAAGATTGCATGTGCAATACACAGAAAAATGAAAAGTCAGAAAAATCAAACATATGGAAAATGGAGTAAACACTAAGAAATACACGTGGCACGAATCTCGAGACCCAACTCCTCAAAAAGACCAGCGGATATAACCCCACGGCCGGCGCCGACGGTTCATATGGAGCCAAATGTCCCCGAGCTTTTCACACACACCCCTTCACCTACCCTTAACTTCCCTGCACTGTTTGATTTCTCTGCAATCAAACAGAGACCCTTCTATTTCATAATTAAACCAAATTTTAATACTTTTAATCCACATTTTTCATTCCAAACCCCTAATTATCCACTATAAATACTACCCCATGCCCTAGGCCTTCATCATTCTGAAAATTCTAACCAAAACTCTAAAAAATTTCCTAAGTACAAGTGGAGTAAAGAGGAGTTAGCAAGCGATCAACTTCCAGAGAAAATTGAAGTCAATTCCGGAGTTCCCGCGACACCCCAAGGCCTCCTCCTCTTTCTTAACCTTTTCTTAATGTATTCAAACGGTAAGTCCCTCCCAAACTCCCTTTCTTTTCATTGAAAATTCTTTTTAATCAAAATCGGTAAAAGTGGAGTTATACCGATATCATATTTTATAAAAACTATAACCCCAATTTCTTTTATATTTTGGTCAAACAAACTTTACCTCTTCACTTATAATTTTGATACCAATATTTAGAATCAAGATTAACCTCGAACCTCATGCAAAACAACCATATTTGAATCTTTTCGTTAAAATACCACGAACTTAATATCATCCCTTTTAGTTTTGTTAAAACTATGCCTTTAGGAAAAACTTCATGGGGTAATGACTTACCCCTCACATACACTCTTGTTTCATAGCACGAAGCCTTTTGTATGAATTTTTTGTACGAAGAAAATATTGCATTAAAATACCACTTACTTTAAAAACTGGTTTTATTTTAAAACAATATTTCGATTCCTTTGCGATTATGCCTCTACAACTCTCTTTATGGGACCCGCTAATAGATAGTACGGATTATCGCACATTTTTGGGCTAGTAGAGCAAGATGCAGGCCTCCTCACGGAGCATTCGATCTCGAAAGGTTTTAAATACGGTTTTTAAGAAAAACGAATTTTCTAAATAAATAAAGAAATTTAATTTTCATAATTTTATAAAAATAACAAATCCTTATTTTCAAAATATAATAAACTTATTTTTCTAAAAATGAAAGATTAAAAAGTTTCAATAAAATACCATCAAGTTACCAAAAGACAACACTTTTCAAGAAAATACCATGAATTTCCAAAGTTAATTGTTCATCACTAAAATACCTCAAATCCTTAAAACTCATGCTCATGAAAACCCTAATAATATAATTAACCCCTCGAGGTTGATTTTTAACTATATTATAATATTTTTTTTCATAAAACCCTCTCGAGTTATATAAAAACAATATTTAAGGACTTTAGTAAATATAGGTTTGAGCGGAATCAATTCTCTTGATCCCCAGATAGCCGGAGAAAGTGAGTGCTTGTCTATTTAAGTTGGATAACTTAACGGGGTTATCAATGGTAATTGTCTTGGAAAAAGACATAAACCCTGCCGTCCATGTGCAGCAGTTACCGATGACTTCCGAATCTAATTCAAGATCTAAAGCAATCTACAAGTGTCTGACTCAGTCCGAGTCTAACTCAAACCTGAATCTAATTCAAATCTGAATCTAATATCAAACCTGAATACTTGAACATGAACATGAACATGAACACTCAAATTCAAACAATCAATATCAAGCATGTATACTTGACTTAATCAAACCCTGGTTATAATTGGACATGAACTTAACATGAATACCAGAACATAATGGTTGCTATTTAAACTGACTTGACTCGATCCATGAATACAACTTGACATGAATAAAATGAATACTTGACTTGGATACAAGATATTGACATGAACTCAATCTTGCAACTTGATATATTCATAAATTCGAGCAAGGTTGGTAATCTTAATGGTAACGTAGAATACACAGGGTGCTGGGGTAGTTCTTATGTGAATCCAACGAAATCTTAGGAGTTTCCCTAGATCATGAATCCATGTCTACTAACACAAGCAAGCTATCATGAGGGCCCTTGTTTCCATGCTTCTGGATTACAGCTTGTTGAGTTTGGAATACTTCAACACTAGGTTGAAGTCCCGTTACTAACACTTGATTCATGTCCGTGGTTCCTTATCCCTAAATTACAACCTGTTGGGTTCGAGAACACTCTTGAGATTGGTTGACATTCACCCTTGAACTTACGTAATATTAGTTGACCCATGTAAAGACCTTTTAGGACACTTACATTCACTTCTTGTTCACTATACCTACACTCCATGGCCATGTTATGCTCGTTTTCTATGCTCATGTTATATTGTCATAATTACATAGTTTCCAATAACATTACCATGTTATACTTGTTTATGTTTCATTTCCATTCAAACTATACTACATGTTACCTTGCATATTTATTTATATACATCACACCCATTTCTTGGGGACTTACCGAGCGAAAGTTCGCTGACGGGCATTCCACCCACCTTTGTTTCTTGGAATGTTCGTCAGATACTGTGGAAACTGAGGAGGTGAACATTACAGAGGAGGAGCGATCAGAGCGCAACTCAGGACAGACTAGTTATCTTTTTCATTTTATGTATGCCACCTGTTTAGGCATCTCTCTTCTTTTATTGTATTTTCTTTCAGTTGAACTCATGTATTGTAAATGAATTAAGTTCAATGTAAATAAAGTTGCTGAAGTTTAAATCTCATATTTATTTCTGGCCATTTTATATTGCTTATTTTAAGCTTAGCGTATTTATTCCGGGAAATAATCTTCTCGAAATAAATATGTCGCGGTCTCGTCACGTACCTGCTTCCATCTACTGTGAAGCAGGGCGTGACACTTAATTGGAGACTTGGTAACGTATGTTTAGCCTAGGATTGGAAATAAGAGCATGTAGCGGACGGATAAGGGGCACTAGGAATGGATTTAGCGTTGGAAAGCTTGCTTAAACTCGCAAATCCCATTCCTATGTCTTCCTACTTCTCGCTACTTCTGATTATCCCAACATCATTTCAAGAATGGAAAAAGACAAACACAAAACTAATCCTAACTTTATTAACCAACTCTAACCCTAACAAGTTTACTTGAATATAAAATATAAACACTTAGGATAGAATTGAACATACATATATATTCGTTAATTTACTCGTCTAAAATAAGAATGGAAAACACACCATCTCCCAGTAGACGACCCGTACTCAACCGACTAGATACAAAGCGACATCATCTTGATTGCGGTAAGTAGAACATATAGAACGCTTAGTGTAGCGCATAAAAACGTAGTCAATCAAATAGCGCCGTTGCCAGGGAGATGGTAACATATTTCTTTCTTTTTATTCTGGTTAATTTTTGTATATATAAAAAGATAAATAAAAATAAAAACAACAAAAAAATAAAAAAAACATCTTGTTATTTTTTAAATATTTTTTGTGTGCATGTGTGCAGGCAAATCTGGAGCAAATACGGTTATAAAATCAAGAAAAAGAGGCTTTGATTCAGAAGAACAGAACAAGTTTGGAGCTCTAATTCATCAAACTCACTATGGATCCGCGGCCAAGAGGTGGTAAAGGCGGCAGTTCCACGGCCAAGTTTTGGCTTCTGAGTCCCAATTTTTTGTACCCCTTCTCCTTCTCCAAAAACCTCTGTAAACTCCACCGAATTGTATTTTTGCAGGTTTCTTTGCTCAAATTGCGCCGCCGCCAAATAAATTTTTTGTGTTTTAGATTTTGTTTGTCTATTACTTTGCATATAATAATACGGACATTAAGGGGCTATAACACCAATTAAGATTGGGTGGGGATTTCATCACCCTTCCTAAAACCCCACAAATCACAAAAAGCATACGCATTATCTTGAGTTAATAAAAAATATCTAGACCAAACCTATAAGGACTTATCGCGCTCATTTAGGACAAGTGAAGGTTGTGGGGAATCGGTCGTTTATCTAAACTTGACTTTGTAGTGCCTAGGTTAGACAAGTGAGGATGTAATTTTAAAAGGCCCGTCTTATGGTGATTCATGAGCGGAACCCTCCTTACCTCACTTGTGCTTACCTGGCCACAATTGGCAGTGAAGAAGCGATTTGAGAGTAATCCTGCAATTTGTCGCTTAGATGTTTAGGAGCAGTCTAGCTAGACTTTAAAGACTCTGTCACTAGGTGTTGTTTGTATTGTGATTGTGATTATGCTTTTTAAAGTTTAGTCCCATAATTCCATATTTTTCAAAAACCGAAACAAACAATTTCGAAAATCTAAAAAAAAAAAAAATGTCGCCCACCTTTTACACTCCCTACCTTTCACTCTTTTCATGTCATGGGTATCCCAAAATGACCAACTCTTACTGAACTTTGGTACCCACAACCAAATATTTCTTCATATGGTTCTTGCTTTGGTCGAACTTCAAACGATCCATCCATACCCAAAATTTCTTTGAAAGATCGAATAAACACGTTTAGAACTAACAATTGGACACCACACTCCACTTCATATCAACCTTATCACACACTCCCACCTTCTTATGTTGATACCCCTCTTGAGAGTCATGTTGCAAATCCGAAACTCATATCCATTGTTGAGCATATTGACCAATCCCGTAGCCGATATTTCACTCTTTTCACCACATCAAGTTCGTTAAGACAACAATTTCAATCACCTTCTTATCATAATGTTGATCCTAATCCTGTTCATTTTTCACATCCGTTCAATTCCTATCAATCCTACCCAACATTTGCACCTTCCCTAGACATTGCTTCTGAACATCACTATAGGAGTTTCACGTATCCATACGAATTTGAATCTTTTTCTGAAATCCCTTCACAACCTATGTCTAGTCTTGAACTGTCTTTGGAAGAATTTCGGGTAGCGTCGGGCCGACAGATGAAGGATTTGAATGTGTCCATGGTTGCCTTCATACAACCTAACGAACTAGCAGCTAGTTTCCAACTAGCTTCGCATTTTACAATGTATGATGAGGCGATGGGACGATTTGAAGATTTGAGTAGTGAAAGTGAGCAAACCACCCTTCCAAATCAAACCTTCCCACTCCCGATTGAATTCCACAGCTCTAGTTTCGAAATTCTATTGAGTGCCCTAAATGATTCACCAATTGAAGATAGAATGTTTGATGAGTTGTACGGCTTTGTAGTGTTTGATTTACCTGATTGTGAAAGGACCCTATCAAGTGAAACCGCATCCACTCCCTTTGATCTCTGCACCTCCACTCTAGAACCACAATTGATTGAAAACATGCTTTTGATGAGGTGTATGAGAAATTTAACTTTCACTTGATTGAGAATATCGACGCTGGGGATAACTTGGATGATGAACCCACAATTTTGGATGAGTTTTTCTTACCAATTCATCATGTCCTTTCATATCTGTGTGGGTATCATATCGAACCATTAACTGTTTTTCTCGAACCCCATATATGTCTGGATATTGATAACGATGAATGCATGGATGAGCTGAATTTTGAGGATATTATTGAGGATGAATCAGTTTTTCTAGATGAGTTGGATTTTCCAATTCATCCCGTCCCTTCCATTGACTGTGACCATTCTCCTGAACGTTTAACCGATATCATTCCTCGATCACTTCCTTCCTTCCTTTATATCATTTCCACTTCGCAAGACGCCGTATCAACTTCTTTTCCTACGTCTGATTCACCAAGTTCGGTCGACCCTTGTTTTCTTGAGAAGTTTGACCTCATTTCTCAACATGTTGATAGATTAGTACAATTCATTTTACACTTCAATCATTACAAATTATACTAATTTATTTAATCCATTTCCATCCTCAAATTCGTATTCCATTTCTTTCTCCTCTCCGCCATTCGTCTCCTCTACCAAGACCGTATCCCATTTCTGCCCACACACAGTCTCGTGTTTTCTTTGTGTCTTTTCTCTATGCGTTCTTTCTCCAACTACTGTATTATCACGATAAATTTTTTGAATGATTAGTATTAACTTTTGGCCTGTGTAAGGCCTTGCATAGATTGAAACTGTTCTTTCTCTCTAACTTTGAACTTCATCGCTTACACAATGGAAACACTGTTTCACTTAAGTTTGGAAGGACCTTTTTGTGTGTGTATATATTTTCTTTTTCTTTTTCTTTTATAAACAGAAAAAGGAGAGTACCGACAAAATTTGACCCCTCCACAATTTTGACCCTCTTGGTGTAACATGACAGTGAGGACACTGTCAAGTTTAAGTTTGGGGTCTACCTTCGCATTCATTTATATATTTTGCATTTGCATACTTATTTAAAAGCCCGCAAAAACTGAATTTTTTTCCAAAAATATAAAAACTTTGTCGTCAAGTTAGCTAGTAGGGTAACTTAGATTTTTATTCCGAAAATTTAGTTTGATAGGTTAGAAATAACTAAATCCTAGGCTTAGGAATTGAAAACCCTAAAAATAACCCTTCTTCAGTTTAAACTTGGTAAATATACATTCTTGCAGTTTTTTTAGAAGTAAATAATCCTGAGTTTAGTTCTTAAGTTAAATCAAGATGAAAGAAAAGTTTTGAAAGCTTTATTGAAGGATAAGTCTAAAAAATAGTTCCTATTCTTGAGTCCAAATTCAGAAAGTATATACCCTACAAATCGCACTTACACGCACCTTAAAACTTGGGATAGTAGAGGATACCTAGAAATACTCTTGCATGAAAACCTATTATGAAAGATAAACAGTATTTAGAGCTAACCACCAAGAGAGCATCATTGAAAAATATATCCGGTCTTGAAAATAAAAAGAAAAAAAATAAATTACAGGACCTGGAAACTGCTATTTACACTTTAATAAGTTCACACATTCAGTAATCGGCTGATTAGTGCCTCAGGAAGCAATAATAGTCGTATGAAAGGTGTGTGAGTAAATCCATCCATCATTAATGAAACGAAGTAGTATTAGGTATTAGGGCAAGAGTGATATAGCTTGAATTGAATTCTTGAGTGCAGGGGTGATATTCACACACACATAGGACTACACGATTGATATTTGGAAGAAAAATAGGGATAAATAATAAGTCTTATGTTTTCCATAAAGATGACAAAAATTCCGGATTGGAGATCACGCTTTAGAAGGAAAACTCAAGAGAAACTGAGATCTTTCTAAACTGTCAAAACGTATAGGATCTTAAGTTGAATGAATAAGAGGCATGAAAAATAAGAGATGAATATTTCTAACTTAGAATGATCGAGTTTCTAACTTAGATGCTAAACCATAGGATTAGAATCAAGATTAATTTATGAAACTATCTTGACGGAATTTTGTGGGTAGTATCCGTTGAAAACCCTTAGGAGACAACACCCCTCCTATTAGGGACACCTAGAGATTTAACGGCTTGTTGCACACGCTAATTGGAACCGTGATGCCTACGAAAGTAAGCTTAAGCCTTTTTGAAAATAATGGTTTTGCTCGGGATGAGCAAAAGATAAGTTTGGGGGTATCTGTTCACATCAGAATATTGTATTTAATACCACCTATTCTTTTGCTCGTTTATTTATAGGTAGGTACTTTTGATCCGTGTTTGATACATGATTATAGATTACAAGTTCCTAGTCCAAAATAACGCAAATCATGCAAAATCTCCACAGTTATGCCAAAATCCTAAACATCTGCCACAAACAGATAAAAATCCGGGTTCCGGTCATCCACACCCGTCATGTGCCGCTTACCATTTCAAGAGAAAATATGAATAACAACGGTCATTCATGTCTCAGACAAGCACAGAGCATGAGGAAAGCAGCACAAAGATCAAGGGGTGCACGGAGCTCGAGGGAGATCAAGGCCAAAAAGATTAAAAGAGTAGTCATTTTGGACTGTTGAAAATATAAAGATATTTTGGAACCATTTTGCAATTTTGAACCTGTCAAATAGAAAAAGATAGCAACACGAGGAGGCATAAGAAAAACGACGCACTAACTCCCCAAAGTGGCGGTGGAACTGCGGTCAATAGGGAGATTAGGCGACAGAACCACGGCCGCTACGTGGCTTCTCGTGACCGTTTTTCAGGCGTAGTTTTGGAATTGTATATGGGTTCAGAATATAGCCTTAGGGTTTCACTCCTTTGCCTATAAATACTCAAGTTTTGAGCCAAACCAAGAATGTTTTTCTTTACTTAGATTTAGTGTAGTTTAGTTTGTAGTTTCTTCTTCTTCATCTATTGTCCATGAAAATTGTAGTGAGAGCTCTTTGAGTGAAAGATTAATGAAGATGAGAGTTTTTTATAACTTGTATCGTTATTTTCTTGTATTGTAATTTTAATTTCTAGTGTAATTTTTATTTGTTGTTTAAGTAGTTATTGGTTTTCTTTTATTGTTTTGTTTTTCTTCTATTCTAATCTTATTTTCAAGCCATGATACTCAATGGAGTCCCTTCTCAGGTGAGGGCCCAAGTAGTTAGCTTGTATGTTTGTAAAACCGTATTTTCCATTCTTTCTTCTCTTCTTTCTTGCATTAATTTTCTTTTAATGTGTGAATAAATAACACACTTGTTAGGGCTAAGGAAGGTAGTATGAGAGATAGAAAAATCTCATGTGCTTCTCTTCGCCAAACATATTAAAAAGAACCTAGACCAAACAAACACAATCCCCTCACTTAGATGCGCTATAAGTGACATATAGCCGCGACCTAAGTCGAAAATTCCTTTAGGCACACTACAACGTGACATATAGTTGTGAATTAATTGGAGACTTGGTTGCGTATGTTTGGCCTAGGGTTGGAAATAAGAGCATGTATCGGACGGATAAGGGGCACTAGGAATGGATTTAGTGTTGGAAAGATTGCTTAAACTCGCAAATCCCATTTCTATATCTTCCTAATTCCCGCTACTTCCGATTATTCCAACATCATTTCAAGAATGGCAAAAGACAAGCACAAGACTAATTTTAAATCTACTAACCAACCCTAACCCTAACACGTTTACTTGAACATAAAATACAAACACTTAGGATAGAATTGAATATACATATACATTCGTTAATTGACTCGTTTAAAATAAGAAAAGAAAACACACCATCTCCCAGTGGACGACTCGTACTCAACTGGCTAGCTACAAAGCGACATCGTCTTGATTGCGGTAAGTAGGACATATAGAACGCTTAGCGTAGAGCATAAAAATGCAGTAAATCAGCGTTCCCAAGGGTGGTGTTCGAGAAGAAGTACTGGCTGAGGCTCACAGTTCAGCTTATTCGGTGCATCCGGGAAGCACGAAGATGTACCAATATCTAAGGCAACACTTTTGGTGAAACGGGATGAGGCTGGAGATTGCACGGTTTGTGTCCAAGTGCTTAGTATGCCAACAAGTAAAGGCTGAACACTATAGGACAGTAGGATTGTTACAACCGCTTCCGATACCCGCATGGAAATAGGAGCACATCACCATAGATTTCATAACTGCCTGATTGATCTTTTCCGATTGTGTCAGTATTTAGAAATTTGTATGAAATCACAACCAAAAATATTTGACCGCAATTAATAACGGTGTCGGATTGTAGTGCATTAGTAAGTGTGGATCGTTCACAGGGATTGCGCGATTCGTTCGTATTTTGTTTTGATTGAATCGAAAATTTAATAGAAAAAGAAAAGCAAAAACGATTCAAGATTTTTATCGATGAGTTTCAAGAATCAACTATTCTAATCAAGAATCAAGAAAACGATAAATATCAAGAATCAAGTATCGATAGAATTCCAATCAATTTAGGTTTCAAGATTTGAAGTAAAGCTCGTAGGAATCGATTAGATCATAGATGTGAAGAAGATTTGAAATGACGATTTCTTATCCATTAACAAATTGATGCTAAATCGATGTAGATTCATCGAGGATCAAGGATCTTGTGAAGAATTAGGGTTCCTCATCCTATCCTTTGTCCTTTCGATGAATCACATTCACTAGATAGCTTCTAGGAAATCGAATGATCAATTTTTGATCTCTAGATCGTGCGAAAGGAATCAAGAACACACTCGCATCGATCTAGATCATCGATCAATCAATTTCCAAGAATTTACAATTGTTTTAAGACTTAAGAAAACGTTTAAAGATTCATCAACATCATCATTCTACAATCGTTTCGATTCCTCCATGAGCGGAGTTTTACTCAAGCATCATCACGAAGAATACATTCAAGAATTGAATATGAATCATAATGCTCAAATTGAAAATAAGCAAGTTTATAGAATTTTCACCTTTATTATATCAACAATTAGTTACAACTCTCAAGAACTACAAGAGGATGGAACTTTGATCGTCGATTCTAGCGTCGCTCGGCTCCTTGAGTCGTGGATCGGCTTGGATCTCGTGCTCCGTTGAAGTCCGGTTCCGCTTCTAAAGGATCGTTGAAGACTTGCTTGGCTTGCACTCAAAGGATCTTGAATTCTTGATCTTGGATTGGATTAGGGTTTTGGTTTTGAGGTGGTAGTTTTTGGGTTGAAGATGAAGAACAACCACAATAATTGAATTGAGCAACTAAAGATTAGCCAAAGATTGAACAACTATTTCTAGTGAGCCTTGGGGTCTTTTTATAGGTTTCCCAAACCCTAGGTCTAGGATTTTGAATTTTGAATTTCCCTCCAAAAGTTTGTTGTAGGGAGAGGCTTCTAGAAGTAGTTAGTTAGGGCTTAGCTTCTACCCTAAGCCAGGAGATTAGGGAGAAGGTTCTAGGCTCTAATGTAGTTTAGGTGAAGCTTGTTGTGGAAGCTTGGGGTTTTTAGTTTAGAACCCTAGGGCTTGCTGATCTGGCAGAAGCTTCAGAATCTTTCTGGAATTTGTAGTGGCTTGAAGAGCTTCTGGAACTGAGGTAGAGATACTGCAGCAGAGAAGTGGGGGTGATGTGGACAAGCCGCCGCGGTTCCGCGGCGCAAGGTGGCTCCGGCCGCGGAACCGTGGCCATGTGGCTGAGCTAGGGTTTGATACTTCTTCTGTTGACTTATTATGACTTCAAGTGTACATTCTGATATGTTGAATCTCTGAATGCCTTTTAGATCATTGCCAGATTTCAAATCCTTGAGTTGGCATATTTTAACAGTCTTTATTTTGTAAATTTAATCATTCTCCTTGAATTTCCTGCACAGACTTCGAAACACAAGTTGCGATATATAGGAATGATGCGATGCTATGAAATACAGTCAATTTCCCTTAAAGTTCCGGTTTTAAAGTCTAACACATGCAATCTGGTATTTTAGGGATGTTTTGCTAATATGTGTTATATGAATGCCGAACACTTCTAGATGAGTGCAAATGATAGGGAAAATGCCGGTTTAAAGATGCAGCATTTTCGACTGATCACTGCCTTACCACGGAGTCCAAGTGGCAACAACACCGTCTGGGTTATAGTCGACCGTCTTACGAAAGCAGAACACTTTATACCTTTCCTTGTGGGACAGTCGACAGAGTCGCATGTGGAGAAGTACATGCAGGAAGTAGTGCGACTTCATGGAGTTATGGTCAGCATAGTATCGGATCGAGACACCAGATTCGTTTCACACTGTTGGAAGAGCTTACAGGAGAGTCTGGGTACACGTCTCAAGTTCAGCATGGCTTACCATCCAAAGACAGATGGACAATCTGAGCGTACTATTAAGACGCTCGAGGACATGTTGAGAGCATGCATGTTGGACTTTTAGGGTTCATGGGATGATCACCTACATCTGGTGGAGTTTTCTTATAACAACAGTTTCCAAGCTAGCATCCATATAGCTCCGTTTGAAGCACTTTACGGACATAAATGTCGATCTCCTGTTTGTTGGGATGACATTGGTGAGAGAAAATCACTGGGTCCCGAACTTATAGTTCAGACGGTAAACAAGGTCTGGATGATCAGACAGCGCATTAAGATGGCTCAGGACCGACAGAAGAATTAGGCAGATGCCAGCAGGAGATCGTTAGAGTTTGAAGTCGGTGATCATGTATTCCTGAAATTTTCCCCTACCCGCGGTGTTATCAGATTTGGGAGTCGTGGAAAACTCAGTTCTCGATTCATCAAACCGTTTGAGGTACTAGAGCGAGTAGGGAAGGTGGCTTACCGACTTACCTTACCCTCATTGTTAGCTGGTATGCACAACATATTTCATGTGTCACAGTTACGGCGCTATGTTCGAAACGACAGTCATGTCCTCGATCAATCGGAGTTGACGCTGGATACCGACTTGTCTTATGTGGAGTAGCCTACTACTATTGTAATACCCATCCCCTTTTGTACCAAAATCTGTGTTAAGTTACTCTAGAATTCTATTTATCCTTATTTATAATTTTATTTATTTTATTTTATTCCTTGTAACCCTTTTATTTTCCCATTTAAAATTTTCTTTTAAAACCCCAGCCCATTTTCTATTGTTTCCTTTAAAATTCGTTTTATATTCAGCCCACATACCCAGCCCAAAGTTTCCCTTTTAATTAAATTTAATTCCCGAGATTTTCCCGGCCCTCTCTCTCAATTTTTAATCGTTTTCCCTTATATATTCTCTCAGCCCAGCTCTCCTCGGCCCATCTCCTTATTTTTTTCCATTTAAATCTATTTTCTTTTCCAGCCCGGCCCATCCCCTCACCAAGCCCGCTTCAGCCTCAAATTCGACCCGCTTCAACCGACCCGACCCGCTTCTCCTATTCACTTTCTTCCTTTAACGGCTCTCTCCGCCATTCTCGCGTGCCCGTTCCCCCTCCGTCGCCCACGCCCGCGCTTACGCCTGCGACGATTGCCACGCTCGCGAGCGTTATCCTCGACACTTGCCTCGTCTCCTTTCCTCTCTCCCTCACTCCCATTGTCTTTCCCTCAGCCCTCCTATCTTTCTTGTTCCTCCTCCTTTTTCATCCACTCCCGCACCCACTCCTTCCACCAGCGACGACAACGACGACCGATTCCCAACGCCGCGACCGCCACAGCCGCACCCTCTTCGTCGTCATCCAAACACCCCCACTCACTCACTAACCGCACCCGAGCTTCACCCCTGCACCCTCTCGACGGCGGCCCACTGCTTCTCGTCGACCCCCACCATCATCATCATCATCGTCACCATCGCCACCATCCTCTACTCTCTCTCTCTTGATCTCTCTTCCCCACTCCCCCTCGCTCAACCTCCCTGCTCCCCTCTCTCTTCCCCTGTTCTCGACCTCTCTCTCTCTCTTTCGCACACTCCCTCTGTGTTCTCTCCCTCTCTCTTTCTCACTCTCTGTTTCTCTCTCTTTCTCTCAGCTCTCTCTCACTCTCCCTCTGTGCTCACTCTCACTGTCTCTCTCTCAGCTCTCTTTCTCACCCTTTCTCATTACTCTCTCTCTCTCTGCTTACTCCCTCACACTCTCTCTCTGCCCACACTCTTCCTCTCTCTTTTCCCTCTCTCACTAACACTCTCTCTCTTTCTCAGCATACTTTCTCTCTCACTCTCTCTGTCTAACATTCCCTTTTCCGGCCACCACCACACAAGCAGCCCCACCATCAAGAGCTGCGACCACCGCAGACACCCCGACGACGCCCCGAGCCCCCACTGGCCGAGAGCAGACCCGAGCTCACCCGGAGCCGTTACCGTCGCGGTGTTAGCTCGTCGCGCGCCCGTACTGTACCTCGCTGCCGTGCGCCTCCAGGCAAGTTCTCTACTTGCTTCTTGCTATTCTATCTATGTTACAAATCAACATCATATATAAATCATGCTTTACTTTTCCGTTAGATTATTCGACACAACTGTTCGATACTTGTTCTCATAGGAAATCATTATCAAGTTAGACGGAACTGGATAAATTACATTGGCCCTTGTAGAGATGGTTAACGTGTGCAAATTTCATTCGAAAATACGACCGTTAAAGATTAAAACGACTACCCCCAAGTTTAATCGTAAAACTGTAATTGTATTGTACCTGAAAATCGTTAAATTCACCATAAATCATATACACACTAGAATGGTGCGTTCGAGGGCTCAAATCGAAGACAACTCGACGAACTTTAACCCTATACTAGTTTCCAGACATTCCTGTACTTAAACCGTGATGATAATTGGATCGGAGTGCGACTCTGGACTGCAGTCCAGAGCGACTTCAGTTGTTGCTTGCTGTTCCGTAATGGGTACCACAGGATTTTTCTTAACTCGTAGGTTGCGGAACTCCACTGATTATTATAGGTAAATCTGTTAGCTAGACAACACAATTGGTTTCATTCTGTTTCGTTACCGTTTAATATTTAATCTGTAATTTAAAAGATCGGGACGCATAACAGTCCCAGCAGAATCAGAACTGACATATTAGTGTTAAACAGTGTATATCTCCTGACGTGCAGATGCGATTGAAGATCCGTCTGTTACGTTGAAAACCTTACTGAAATCCCTAGATTTCATCCAACTGTAGCGTCGCTAAATTCTGATCCCAACTGGGATTAAAATACGTTGCGAAACGGACTTCTGATTCTGAAATCGGATTTCCAGCCGCGAGCGCTTAAAATGAATTGGTTATAATTAATGATCCTGGAACCCGATTGGCTTGAAACTAAATTCTATGGATGGAAAACTGAACATACTAATTACTACCTGTTTATCGTTTCGCTAAACTATACACGTATTTTTCATGATAAATCGTGCAAGTGATAGAATACTGTTTTTATGACATCTTGATCGTGCTTCATATACTGTTTACGTATCATATCATACTCATATCATTGCAGTGATAATTTAGTGATATCGTGCATTTACCCAGTATTAGATTTTAGTGATGATTGTGGAAAGTACGTCAGTGTTCGTGTATCCGTGATTAAGTGAAATTGATATGTACTTGTATACAATCAGTGATCCTATTATTCTATTGCATTGTCGACGTCTGTGAGACGCGTGTACGTGTGACTATAAGTGGTATGGGACACTTATGGAAGCTCTTGCACGGGTGTCACAGATAAGGCAACAGACACTGCCATTTATCTTAGGTATTAGTCGGGACGTGCTTGATGGAGGTCCTGCCTCCAGTTCTCGCGCAGACTTGTCACAGACCGATTGGTATTTAGGGTTATGGTTAGCGTTTGATGTAGACCACAGGGTGTGGGGTAGTTTGAGTGTGAGTTCAACAGAATCTCGGGAGTCCCATGCCGGCTTATATATTTAGGGAGATATATGGAGATTTACAGGGTATGTGATATACACCGTGATATACATGTTACATGTTGGGCCCGTGGTCCCTTGCCCTTGGGTTCTACCCTTGGGTGGAGGACACTCGCGAGTGGTTGACTCTCACATTTGGACTGACGATAGGCTTAGTGACCTGTACAGTGAGACTTAGAGACTGATAGGGATACTGGCATTTATATATCTTATATACTGTGTTGACATACGTGACATATCGTTCTACTGCTTTACTGTTCCGCTGCATTGATTACTGCACATTCATATTCGTGCTGTCATTGATTTACTGTTATTCATATCTATTACCACTGTTAGAACTGTCGCTTAATTTTTATATATACTGTATCGCTATTGTGTCGCTCTGACGACCTGAGTATGCATGCTCAGTGTGAGGAGAAGATTTAACCTGGACCAGAACTAGACGTGCATCACAGACTTCTTGACTTGCCTTTCCGAGTTACATTCGTTTGTTTCCCATCAAGTCAGTTTATATTATTGTTTCTTCCAGTTACCGCATTTCTCATTACCTGCGCATTATTTACTGTTTACCATGATAAACTAGAAGCCGAAGTGTGACTGCGGTGGGACATTTCTTTGACCGTAGGAGCATGGCTGACCTTGTCTACCCCTCGTATGCCGTATTTTGGGAAGCGGGGCGTGACAACTCTACTCGATCGTAAAGAGAAACTGCTGAAGAATAAGGTTATCCCGCTAGTCCGAGTATCTTAAGGTGGTCTTTCACTAAGAGAGTCTACCTGGGAACGTGAAGAGAATATCCGTTCGTGTTTTCCACATCTTTTCGAGTAACTGCTGAATCATGCTTTCTTGTTTTCGTTCTTTAATTTCGTGGACGAAAATTTTGTAACGGGGGTATGATGTGACACCCAGTCCTGCTTGTACATATCAGTATTCGAATAAATATTTTCCAAATACCCTATATAATTTGCTTAGTGTTTCTTTTCCTTTTTCCAATTAAATTGTGCTGTCTTATTTTCCTTCTTAAAACCCAACCCAATATCGTAATAATTATTCTAACTCAAATTTTTCTTAAGCCTAACCTTTTCCTATTTGTCTAACCCTGCCTAATCCCCACCTTTCTATTAACCAAACTGTCATTTTTTTAAAATTCAAATCCCTCTTAAAAACTAATTGCTCACCTTATAAGTCTTATTCAATTCTTTTGAACCAAATTAATCTTATTTATTCTCCATTCATTCTTTTTAATCACCAAATAAAATCTCATAGTTCTTTTAACCCATGCTCTCTTCCCCTTGTTCATTTCAATAGTTTCTTTTTTCTCACATTCCCAACCATTATTCCATTCATTTTTCCATTTAATTCATAATTAATTCCTCTATAATTCCTTTATAACTTCACATCTCTCTCTTCTCACTCATTCACTGCCTAATTCTCTCTCTTTCCCTCTCTTGCACCCCTCCCTTCAAACCCATGCTCCTCTCTCCCCTTCCAAGCTTCTCTCACCCAAGCACCTAGCCCTTACTATGCGACAACCATTCCACCATCGACGGGCTCATCTCTGTGAACTCGGAGCCACCAAGTATCGCCACCAAAGTCGATCCGTGCAAGTTGTAACCGATCAAAAGTAAAGATTTGAGGCCACGCCACTGCGATTCCAAGGCTCACGAGCCCGATTTCATTGCAGCGACCGTTTTCACGTCCGTGACATGCGTTGCAGCGCCCGATCGATCTATCATCTCCGTGATATCTTCAAAAAGGTAAGTGAAAATGTTCACTTGTTTTCATTTTACAGTATAGGAAATCATATTAGAGCTAGGTATACAAACAAATGCAACTATATCCACATGCTTATATATGTGTGTTTGAACATGGTATAACGAACTCTCGTGACGACGTAATCTGAGTAGAACCAAACTAGGACTTATGAAAAGTCGATATCACATGAATATATTAGAGATAATAACTTGTACGAGAAATCTATGAAAACGTGTGTTTTGTTGATACCGAATGCCTATATTAGATGTTTGATACGTATCTTGTGCGAAAACCAAATCTAGTGTGGTGAAATTTATGGTTACTAGATTCTTTTATGGATAACGGACGATACATAGAAAGTTGGGTTGAAAATACGGACCCTAACACCATGAAGTGTCACCCCCACTTAGACCCACCAAATCTGAAATTCTCCGTACACCTAATTTGTAAAAATCATAATAATTTGGATATATATTGGGTTGCAGTGTTTGTGGGCTCATATCGAAGAAGAATAGACCACCTAGAACTCTCTGTAAATTATATTTTGATACTGTTAAAATCCGATGATGAAAACTATTCGGGAATGCGGCTCTGGGCTGCAGTTCAGAGCAGTACTGCTCGTCAACACTTGAATTAAAATGTTTTTATAACTCTTTGTGAAAATGATATTATGTGGAACCTTATACGGTTGCGAACATTATTCTGTTAGATAACCATTGGTGGTAGTTTCATTCATTTTTACTGTCTTTTGCTATTTTAATCATATTTTAAATCGTCGTTACGTACTGCAGTCCCAAGCAGGAACAAAATGTATACTCTGATCTTAAACAGTGCATATCTTCCAGAACACAGTGGATATTGTCAATCCGTCTTGTGTGTTAGAAACATAATTAATAGATATAAATATTATCCAACTGTAGTATTGCCTAATTATGGTCCTAACAGGGTGAAAACTGTGTTACGAAATGGGCTTTCAGTTCAGGAACTGAATTTCCAGCAGAGAACACTTATAAAGTAATGACCGTAATTCGCAAACCTAGAACCCGATTGATTTGAAACGAATTTTGTTGAATCACTAATTAAGTTTACTTTTTACCCCTTTTGTATCATTTTGCTTAATTCTGATCTTCTGGTTTAATATGAATTTTTCTAAATTCCTAAAACGTGTAATGATTTATTGCATATGACTTGTTTAGCGGCATAATTCACATATTTACCCGACTGTGATACCTTGAGCGATAGTGAGCACCCTTATTAATTCTTAGTGTGTATTGCATTGTCAAATGTGAGTGATATCGGATTAGTTGTGTCGAGTACGCAAATGAAAAGTGAACGATTTGTGATATACAGTGAATAGAGAACAAAACGTGTTATTGGTGCGTACTTGTACACAACTAAGCCATACATACATTTATTGAAACCTGGGGAAAAAAGGGAAAATTGAAGTGGAAAGGAACTTGTATTTAGTGAGGTTAGCGATTTAGAGGATGCTCATTCGAATGGCGACTCTTATATATATTAAGTTTGGACTTAGCGGTCCGGTTGACAGGGTTATGTCCCGGGCAACAGTGGGCCATCGTATCGGGTACGCACAAGACTCTCGTTAAACACGATCACTCTTTTTCGCAAACTCGATTTCAAAATTGACTTAGAGACAAGTAGGACCACAGGTCATACATTGTATTGATTGTAGACATATCGATTACCTGCATTCACTGTCTCCACTGTTATTACTTTTATTTCATGCCTCATTATTGGAGTATGCATGCTCAGAGCTTGGAGAGGACCCAGTTCGGGATTCAGACCTACCATTCGAGCACACAGAGATCTAGAAGGTCGTATCTTCAGTACTTTTACCGTCTTCCATAAATCAACTTTGTATTCGCACTTGGTTAGTGGTTTCCTTTTCTATCGAACTATTGTAAACCGTGAACAATGAAAGTTGATGTAATAAACTAGTGATGTGTTTCCTTTATTTCTGTGCTGTGTTTACCGATTACCATGTAATACTAGAAGCCGAAGTGTGACTACGGCGGGATTGTTCCTTGACCGTAGGAGCATGGCTGGCCTAGTCGCCTTCTGTATCCCGTATTTTGGGAAGAGGGACGTGACATGTAGTATCCAAAACAATCATTTCAGAATTCATGGTATTTCTAGCAATTAATGTTTGTTTACACGATCCCCAATTAATTGCTCCACCACCAAGTACAAAAATATAACATGTGGTAGATTTTACGTTTAGAGTATCAGTTACCCAATTAGTGTCATTGTACCCTTCAATTTGATTTGGGAAATTAGAGTAAACAAGACAATAATATATTGTACCTCTTAAATACTTGAACACTCGTTCCAAAGCATTCCTATGTAGTTGATTAAGGTTACTTGTAAATCTACTAAGTCTCGAAACCACATATGAAATATCCGGTCTTGTTTGAGTAGTTATGTAGTTTAGCGACCCTATCAGTTGTGCATATCAATTTTGTAATATAAGTTCTCCTTCATATTTAATGAGATGAACATTTAGATCAAAGACAGTTGAGATAAGTTTTATATTGAAGTAATTATACTTTTTTAATAATTTCTCTATGGCATGAGATAATGAAATTGATTCATTTTCTAATCTATTAATTTTCATGCTTAGAATGTAATCAGCTTCACCTAGATCTTTCATATCAAAATTCGTAGATAAATATAACTTTACATCATTTATGACATTAATAAAAGAACCAAATATTAGAACGTCATCAACATAAAGACAAAGAACTATAAAATCATTACCAAAAGATTTGTAGTATATATATGTATCAAAATTACATAAAATCATAATTAAGAATTACTTCATCGGACTTAGTATGTCATTATTTAGTGGCTTTCTTTAATCCATATAGGGATTTAACAATTTTACAGACTTTATTTTCATTCCCCTTTTCTATGAAACCTACTGGTTGTTCCGTATAAATTTCTTCATCAAGATCACAATTTAGAAAGACGGTCTTTACATCCATTTGATGTATTAATTGCTTACGAATAGCAACTGAGGCAATTAATTTTCTCATGATTGTAATTTTTGTTGCAGGCACATAAGTATCATTGTAGTCTATGCATTTTCGTTGAGAAAAACCTTTAGCTACTGTTGGGGTCAAAATTTGCACCCCGTTGCCAAACTCAAAAATCAAAATCAAGCTCAAAATCAGAGCCAAAATTAAAATTAAAAGCCAAGTGGGCCCAAATCCGAGCCCAAGTCAAGCCCAAGCAAGAAGAGGGGGACCGGCTAAAGAAAAGAAAAGAGAAAGAAAAACTAAATGCAATTTTTGTTTTGCAAAAAGCCAATTTTTGTACAAGCAATGAGGCTAAATGTAAAAGATGTAAGCCTATAAAAGGCCCCCTTGATGATTTGATAACTGATCTTAAGCTTGATTCTCCAAAAACAAAATCTTGAGTTTTAGCTTTCTGTAATACACAAGTCTCTCTTTCTCTCTTCCTTTCTTTTTTTAAGTGTGCACGCCAGGAGGCTTCGAAAAAGGGAAAAGAGCCCTTTTTGATCTTCAAAAGTCAATTTTTTTGTGTTTTTGGACTGTTGTTTCATTGGATTTTGATCCTACTTGCACTGTGCGAGGTGCGCACCATGCTAGGTGTCCATTTGGCAAGGTGCGCATCCCGTTGGGTGCACATCTAGTCAAGAGCGCACCGGCCCAGGTGCACACCTCGCTAGGTGTGCACTTCCATAAATATGCACCTTACTAGACCTTTTAACCCATTCGGAACTGTTTGGACCCCTTCACTCTCTCGCACCTTGCCAAGTGCGCACCTTACTAGGTGAGCATCTCGGCAGGTGCGCACTTGTCATGTGCGCCCCTTGCTAGGTGCGTATTTTGGCACGTGCGCACTAGACATATATACACTCATCACCTCTCTCGTTAGAAAAAAATTTCTAACGGGACACTGTCCCATACCCTGCAAGCTCCCTTGACCTTCAGCCCTTTATCTGGATAGCGGGACCCCCGTAAAAACTCTGCGAGGCCGAGGATATGCCCGAAACACTCTCAGCCTGTTCCCAAACACAACACACACATATTGCATATTGAGTTCACATGATCTGTTTGAGTTGTTAATCGAAGGTTCTCTCGCTCCAAAAATGAGGGGTAATTAATGGCAGTTTAGTCCGCGGCTACCGAAGATTCGGATCTCCACAATCATTAAACCCCAACCTACCCCAGGAAGGGGGATCTTTAATATGCCTAACAAGCGACACACATTCCTATCTCAATAGGGTGACAAAAAATACTCTATAGATTCTGGCATACCCTGTGGGATCCTTCTCTCCTCTCATATCTAGGGTCAAGTGTTCATGCGAACTCATTTAACATATATTCCGATATTTATACTGAAATAATGCTTTTTCATACAGTAATCAACTTTTAACAACTATGGATGATATCTTCCAAGATGAATTCAGCTTTCGATGCAATCCTGATCCCGTACGTGGTCAAGACCAATTCTCGTGTAGTTCTCTCAGCAAACCTCAATCGGTAGTGGGAGAAACCGCCCACCAATTTGGTCCCGTCATCATCTACCCTGTTCACCCAATATTTAACCTAATAAAAGAGCAAAGCTCTGTTAGAATGAGACAGTGCCTCATGTGCTCTCCATGAGGGCGCCAGCGCCAGAACCAATCTTATAGGATTCAATCCTATGGTGGCGCCTTACGTGCTCCTCACGTAGGCGCCAATGTGCAAAGCACAGGAGTGCCATCTGAATAAAGGTTAAATTCTTAAATGGCGCCGCACGTGCTCCTCACGCGGGCGCCAATGTGCAAAGCACAGGAATACCTATCTTAAGAATTAAATTCTTAAGTGGCGCCCACATGCACAACATGTGAGCGTCAGCGTCCGGGTAGAATTAAAATTCTACAATACTCTCTGTTAAACAGAGCCGTTGGATCAAAGATCCAATGAGGATGATAAATCATCAAAATATAGAATCAAATTCTATTAGGAGAAAATATCTCCCATGTCTTTCTAAATATGAAAGATACTCTCGGTTGGATCAATGATCCAATTTTTGGAATATATTCCTTCAATTTTTCTAAACAAAAAAGATTGCTCTCTGTAAAACAGAGAACTCTTGGATTAAAAATCCAATGGTGATTAAAAATCACTATTTTACAGAATAAATTATGTAATGCGAGAATATTTCCCCGATTTTGTTAAAAATAAGGACAATATATTCTGTAAAATAGAAGTTCGTAGATCAAAGATCCAACGGTGGGTAAAATTTCCCAAATCAATTTTGAGACTAATTAAATCAATTGGAATATTTCAATAAGAGATTTTCTCAAAACAAATTAACAATCTGCCTCCACTATATAAAAGACCCGAGACTTCAAGTCTCAAGGAGAACACACGGAGAGAGGAAGAGAACACAGATAGAAAGAACAGAGAATTCAATTCTCAAAGAAGAAGAGCTTCTTTCTCAAAACCCTAGGTAAAGAAAAGAGATCAAAATATCTCTATTACCTATAATATCACATCTAAGAGTTTGACTCTTGTAAAAAGATTTTAGTTCTTTCTCTGGATCTGAGATCCATAAGACAAGTCTCCCACAAGTTGAGAATTTAATTCTTATCGAGAAGATCTTGTTCTTGAGAATCAAAGATTCAGGGAAGAACAAATTTAAAGAGAAAGAAATAGGAGTCCAGAATACTCCAGGAACTCAGTTCCTTCAAATTGAGAACTTAGTTCTTTAAAAATCTCAACCTAAAATCCTCAAATATAGTAATTTTAGCGAGCGTTAATGGTCAAAACACCATTGATAGAGATTTAATCTCTCTGAAAACTTCAACAGAGATTAAATCTCCATATAAAAGAAACTAGTGCCTCACGTGCTCCCATGTGGGCGCCATATAAAAAGTGCTTAGTACTTCACATACAGCCAAAATGGCTGAGTGCTCGGTACTAATTGGGCAGCGCCCAGCGCCGCACGTGCTCATCACGGAAGCGCCACAAAAATAATAAGAGTGCTTAGCACTCCATAAATAGCTTAAACGGCTAAGCGCTTAGCACTGATTAGGTAGTGCCCAGCGCCTCACGTGTTCCTCACGTGGGGGCCACAAAAATTGTTGGAGATAGTGCCCTCAGAGTCAATTATTGGATCACAGGCACGTGATTGCAATGATTGAGGGAGGACCTATCCCGGTAGGACAGTCTTACTCGAGATGATAGTATGCTATCTGGTTTACCTTTGTCATCGTGTACTGCTTTAGGTGACCTGACATGTCGCTATTGCACGTTGATAAAGCCCCTAGGATTCTTGCTTGACTGCCGGCAGTATGAGGGCGATCATATAAGTGAGAGCTGGAGTCTATTAGCACATCCTTAAAAGGTCCCTAGTCGTGGGAGTTTCGAGACAGGGCATCGATTCTCCAGAGTAGACTAGTGTATACAGTTGAGACCCCGACGAGGGGCGGTGGCCGGTCTCACAAGCCACTGGTGTCAGTTGGTTCACCTAAGATGTATACAGGTGCTCATTGGGTTATGAGTACACCGGACAGGACTCGCCGGGAACATGCTAGTTGGTCTTATACCTGACGTCAGATAGCAGTTCCCAGGTGACATGTGTACAGGTTAGTTCATCGACCTGGGGATCGTCATTTGTCTCGTGTGAGTTCCCACTGTACTTTGATTACTACCCTACCACGGCTCAAAGGAGTCGTGCAAACAGGTTTTAGTTGGGTACAGTCCCGAGCCACATGGAGGCAGTGAGCGGATCTTCGGGGGTTTCGTCTCTCCCGGTATTGGGGGTGAGGTCGCGCTGTGTCTAGGAGAGCCATTACACAAAGACCTTGGCCAAGGCAGGAGATTTACTGGTAGGTATTCCAGTAGTATCTCAGGGTGTTCTGGGCTACACTCCGACACGACTTGTACCGCTTTTGGGGGTCTGACTTTTACCAACCCCCTAGGCCCGCCATGCGATGCTCATAGACGAACGGACCGGACTGTACGGATATTGTCACTGACAGGCTCAGTTGGGTGTCGGGGTGAGCTTCCTCATCGACGTCCCTTTTAGTCAATAGCTGGTGGCCCGTCACGTATTGGCTTATACCTCTGACGTGCTAGTGGTTAAATCCACAGCCATAGTATTGACGAGTCTTTAGAGTCCACCACATTTTCAGTTACTCAAGCTTTCGGGCGAAACGCTGTAGAGGCCGTATGGAGATATGGCAGGGTCCGATCAGATACGTGCGGTATTGCACGGATCAGGATCAGACAGTTTGTACTAGTGGCCGTATGGTAATATGGCAGGGTTCGATCAGATACGTGCGGTATTGCACGGATCAGGATCGAACGGATATTACTAGCCGGCTTTGGTTTAAGCCGGTCCTAGTTTAGTACAGTGTAGAATTTGTCTCATTGCATTTGTATCCGGACGGAATACAGATGCGGGTGTGTATGCACAGTATGGGGTTTTTCCTGTAATTTATTACGGGACCAGTTTTCTGGAGTTGCCAGTTTGCATTCCGTTCCGGCCGGTTTTCATTTGTTCTTTCCCGGCCGGACTTTTCCGATGGAGGGGGTAATTTGCAGTTTTGCAAATTACTTTTGTGGAGGGGTTTTCTTGCATAATGGATTGAATATGATAGCTTTCTTTTCTTTGCACCATGACTTGCTTTGACTTGTGATTTGATGAGGGTATGGTTTGATAAAAGTGAAGCATGCTTGTATGTTTCTTTGTCCCTTGATGTGGTCACCCCTTCTTCACTCCTACACTCACCTCCCTTAAAGCTTCATATTCTTTCCTCCTCCATTTTTGAAGTTCATAAGTCTTTCCATGGTTGAGTGAGAAGAGGATGAGAGCTTCATCTTTGAGAGAGTAGCATTCTTGATCTCATTTTTACATGCTAGAAAAATGCAAGCACCATTTTTCTTCTTGATTCCTCCATCATCTTTCAAATGGCAACCAACCCCAAAGTGAGACATACAATCTACACTATATTCCTACAGCAAATCTTGGACGCGTCGATTCGCCAGCTTCGCGCCCGAGTTGCCTCGGTATTGAGGTGGGAGCCCGTAAAAGCTACAGGCGATGTGGTGCCCTTTCCGATGAGGAGGAGACGGACGGAGATCCCGCGAGGAGATCGGAGTGGAGATGAAGACCGGAGGACTTGGATCGTCGGTATACATCTCTTCCCTTTCTTATTTGTAGCGTAGACTTGTTAATGGTTACGATCCGGAGTTTAGTGCGCGGTGGTGCCGGTTTGCAAAGTCCGCAAAATTTTAAGTTTACCACCGTTTCCGCGTTTGGCCGTCGGGTTGACGGCCGGGGCGCCGCCGTGCACTTACAGTGGTATCAGAGCCTCGCCATTAACTTCGTCTAGCTTTTGTGTAATGTGTTTTACGTTTCCGATCGAACAAAATCCCGAAAACACGTATTTCATGCACATCAGTTTCTGTCGAATTTTTTTTGAGTCCAAAAATTTTTCTGGTTGTCTCAGAGTGATGTGCAGGGAATTTTAACCATGCTGAAAAAAGTTGGTACCATGATCTCACTATTCCGCCGCGCAAGCGCCGCGAAACCCCACCTCGTGCGGCGCTTCCGCCGCGGATTTTACTGTTCACCCCCCCAAATTTTTCCAGTATGTTCCTGAGTTGAAAATGTGGTTTCTGGAATATTAAAATTGGGCCAATTATTTCTGTGAGTGCTACAGTTTTCTTTGGGGCCCACTTGTTAATTTTTGATCGATCGGAATATTTTAAAAACACATTTTTCACAGTATTTACATTATATCTGCGACCGTGAATGTCACTCGATCGGTAAATCCTGTCTAACTGCTATAGCCCGGTTAGACGGATTTGCGAACGTGACTTTCACGTTGATGTTCTATGTTTATGCTGTGATGTTGCGGATCGGTCGTGGGGGATAGCCTGGATGCAATGCTAGTGCAGTTTTGTTTTATATGTACATTTGATATTGCGGGGCGAGCGTCCGACATGTGGACTGCCGTCACTGCCAGTTTGTATTATTCTTTTGGGGCACGACCTGGTTGCGGTCGATGTACCCGGTGTATGTATATTTTACTTTCTGTACTAGGATTACCCCGCGGAGGGGTGCACGGATAGCCGGGTTCTAGAGGGCAACAAGCCCGCATCTCATGGCATTGGGACGGAGGGGGCTTCACTCTAGGATCGGCGGGCTATTCGCCGCACTCGTAGGGGGTACAGGTTGACCCAGGAGGGGTGCCCAAGTTGCCGGATTCCGTGGAGTGCTGGGTGGTCCATTCACGGAGCTGAAGGGGGCTGCCTCGCTTCAGGTTTTGGCGGGTGACTTGCCGCGCCCGTAGGGGTCTAGGATTTCATTGCACAGGCTATCCACACGACCAGGGGAACGTCGGGTTTCAGTAGTGGCTCTGTGAAACCCGGGGATCCCAGATATCTGTGTTGTTCTGTGATGCTGTACATTTCTGTGATGTTGCATTTCTATTCACGCCTTGAGCGAAATACTATATATTGGTATATATATTAGTAGATGTTGTATATGCTTTTCATCCGCGCTAGTCCAGTCCACGCTCTGCCGTTAGTAAGCTAACCTAACGGGTGATGACGGGACCCAGTGGCGAATGCGGATGGCATATACGTACGTCAGTATATTTTCGTTCTTTGTGGTGTGATCAATGATGGGACTGCGTTGATTCGGATCAATGCAAGTTAAACAAACCTATTCTGATGTTGTTGGAACACTTTTCAAAAGGCTGTTATTGCAAGGACGTTTACTTTTGTTTTGCATCGTGGTATTCATTTGGAATATCCTGCTCCTCAGTCGACGAGGCAAGGGCCGAGATCCCCTCACCGGGAGTGACCCCTTGGACAAACAGTTTGCGTCAGGGCAATGACTTCACTATAGCCGATTACTTTTGCTTTGCACCGTGGTATTCAGTTGGAATATCCTGCACCCCATTCTACGGGGAAAGAGCCGAGATCCCTTCACCGGGAGTGACCTCTTTAGTAAAGGTTTTCGTCACTATATTTTCCAAAAAGCTATCCGTTCCTTCAATGAGATCAAGTTCATTACGTTAAAGGTTTTCGCCAGAAACCATTCGTAGCCCTCCGTCATTTCAGACAGGTAGCACGTAGTATTCATGCTATGTTTGTTGACCTTCGTCAAGGCATAGTGTATGGTAGCTGCTTGTTACTTTTCTGTTGCATAGATAGATGCGTTGGTTTGGGACAGTCGTATAGCCTTGTTGACCTTCGTCAAGGGCTTGTACGGGTGGATTCAAATTAACCTGGATAATGACGGGTAGAACTTGACATGTGACTTATGATTTGTTGACCTTCGCCAAGGTCATAAGAGCATGGGGCAGAAATCACATCGGGAGTTTCAAAAGTACTGAAACTTGCCAGATATGCGCATACCTTCTGGAGTGTGACACCGTGAGCGGATTCCGTCACGTTATCATGCAATGATAGTTGGATCCCGATTCCCACTGATGAGTTGGTTTACTCCTCGGGTGACCCCGACTAATTCTTCTTTCAGGTTTGGAGGAGAGTTTGAGGTACAGTGGGAGGTTTCCAGATTAGATAAATTGGTAACCATTCTGATCTAGGATAGAGTGCACGCTGAGTGTTTCTTTTCTCTCTCTCTCTGGCAGCGACCATTGACCCGACCCTAAGATTATGACTCAGTGACCAAGTTGACCGAACCTACTTAACACTGGCTTTTGGATTGTCAGAGTTGCAGACCTCATTGCCACTCCTACTTTTACCCTTTTCTCCAGGACACCCCGTATTGCTACGAACGTCCACTTCCATTGGACAAAACCATCGTATGGTTATATACGAACTCGAAGGAATTTATTCGAGGATGGTTTCCGGTTCTGGAGAAAACGGATAGGACTATTCAGTTGTCTTTTCTTTTCACCCTCTCTCAGGTTGCGAGTACTCCTTAGTTTAGGAGTAGTACACCTATCATGCAAATTGGATAGTCTTCTTCCAAACCATAGGCTGGTGCCGACCGGTAGGGAATGAAGAAAACCAGTTAGCCTAAACGGTGTACAGAAGGTATTAAGTTCAGACAAAGCAAAGGAATTAGTAAGAGGGCAAAGTAAATTGCAACAGATTTTCACGACCAAACCAGGTATTTCTTCGCCAATCCTAAATCACCTTTGTATTTCTCCAGGACACTCCGTATCACTACGAAGATCCCATTTTATTGGATAATCCATCGTATGGTTATATACGAACTCGAAAGGAACTTGTTCCAGTTCGGGGATGGATCCTGGTTCAGGAGAAATAGGAATAAAGTACATTCAGGTGTCTTTTATCTTCACCTTCTCTCGCATTGCGAGTGCTCCTAGGATTAGGACAGTACACCCTTTATGCTTTTTGGATAGTCTTCTTCCAAACCATAGGCTGGTGCCGAACGGTAGGGAAGGAAGAAAACCAATTGGCCTAAAGGGGTGTGCAGAAGGTAAAGACTAAAGACAAATGAAGGGATTTGGAGAGGTGGCAAAGAATTACACGGTTACAGTTGTGAATCTGGATAATGGAAGAGGCATTACTAGGAATACCAGGATACCCTACGAAACATTTCAATGTTTCAGTCTCACTGTGTACTGTTAAAGGAAAACTGATTTCCCGACTAGATACTTACTCCAGGGTATGTATTTACCAGGTATGATTCTCACATCTGTATGGTTTTACAGATGATGAGTGGGAGTAAGTTGTTGGGAATTTGGTGACTATCCTCATTATATCGGGATTCGTTGCAATCGGTGATATTTGAGGAAATCACCTGGGCTGTTTGCCAGTCGGCAAATATTTTGTTTTGAATATCCGCAGTTATGCACCAATTTCAAATTGATATATCTGTACGTCTATTTTCATAGAGTGAGATATACCCTTTTGAAATTGTGTCTATGACATTTACCTATATCAGTGGATGGTTAGGTAAGGAGCATTGAACAGCGGTGTAATTCTTCTTAACCATAAATACAGTTTTCAACCTACGACGCACAGTGAAAGAGTTGTTAGACTCAGCGGACTTATACAGAGTATTGTATGTTGTCCAGTGTCCATTAGGACAGAGGGGTTGGTCCTCATACTATATTCTGTTTACTTTTAACTTCTCTAGTTCTTAGACATGTGTTTCGTGGAAACACAGGGTCTAAGTTTTGAGGAGTTATAGGTATTTGAATAAAGTAGAGAACCAGGTATAGCAAGTATCGGGATTCTTCAAAGTGATCGAAGATGTAGATACTTGTGTATGGTATTCAGTTGATAGTAATGATAAAGAGAAATTGCTTCTCTTTCAGGTTACTCATAATTGGAAGCATTCCTAAGTTGAGTAACGCTGATCGGCCTCTCTCCATTTAGTTGACATGCACTGGAGACAGCTGCATGATTTGAATCTGGTTCAATTAAATCAGTGCCTCTGTTCCTATATGGGATATAGAACAGTTCGTATCTTAACGATGTTAAGGTACGGGGAGTTGTCCGGTTTATGCTTAAAACCAGACATTGGACAACTCAAGGCACGTTTCTGTAATGGCTGTTTGTGGGTTGACCCAGGCTATGACGAGGGTTAACTTTCTACCATCTGGATGAACAATAGCAGTATTGTTCAAGACTCGCCACAGTTTTATTAAAAATGGATTTTTTAAAAAACACAAGTGGGAGTATGGTAGAACTGGAAGTGATTCCAGAACCGCAAACGATTACTGAAGATTTGATAAGGAACCTAAAGATTCAATCTGATTTGACATTCCATTGGCCACTCCGCAGGGATGGTGGGTAACTTCAGGCACCCGAGAGGTACTCCGGTATCCTCAAGGACGGTGACAGGGAAGTTCTTGTTTACCCACACTTGCCATTGTTGTTGTTCCAGGCTGCGAGACCCGGCAGGAGGATGAGTATAGCGTCGTTCTGAACTAGCTTCAGAAGTGTACGTGTATATGACTCTGCCAGAGAGTTGTCGTAGTCAGTGGGAGCAGCGGAAGCATTGGTGGACATCAGGCTTATGTCTATTTATAGACTAAAGCAGATGTAGCGGAGATAGATCATCTGTTTCTGATGTGACAGTCATAGGTTTGACGTCATCAGAATAGGGGATGGATCTGTTGAGAAGGTAGTAGGAAAGGAAACTCCTATACTATGATCGGTTATACTTTGGTCGTCACACAGTGGTTTCTCCACAAAGGACTTGGACATTATATCAGACATTCTGGTTACTAGATCTACAGTTTTAGATCTAGATTTGGGTGGTTTCCTAATCTGGGTACCTTGACAGCATTCTATGAGTATTTAGAATGGACGACTCCTGGCACGGTAGTGTACCTGCAAGTAATGGAGTCGCTCTCTCTAAAGGTGTCTTTTAGACTAAAGTAGAGAGGGATGTGCATGATTGGCAGATCACTTGCTTAGGCAATTGAGTCAATCATGAGATGTCAAGTACCACACCAGATGTTGTTCTTGCACTAGATGCAATAAGTTGATATTGATCCAATCCTGGAGGAACAGTCGGAAGCAGTTTTAGAACATAAGTGCCTGTTCTAGGGATATGATAACGAAAGCCCCATTCGGGAAACAGTTATCATTCCAGGCTTCCAAGGTGACATGGACGACAAGGAGGTTGTCAGAGTTATAGTTTTCCTTCTGACGAGGGGCAGTATTTTGGATAGGTGGTCCAAGGCAATACTGAGGGTGGCATGGCGCAGGATACTGATTAAGTTCAGTTGACGATACAATCTAAGAAGTTTGGATTTGGAGTTCATTTATGAGCTAGGTCCCATCAGACATCTAGACATTCTAAGACAGGTATTGCTCATTTCGGGAGATAGTTTTCTCCGCGAACTTGAGATATAGAGAGACATAGAAAGAAACATCTAAGCGGATCCACTCACTGAGGCTATTCCTCGACCGCAATAGTTTCACAAACGGGATTTGTGAGACTGACTAGTAGAGGAGTTGGGTGTTCGGTATCACACGGGCTGTGAGTATGCGACATCGCAATAATTAGCCTTGAGTGCAAGTGGGAGATTGTTGGAGATAGTGCCCTCAGAGTCAATTATTGGATCACAGGCACGTGATTGCAATGATTGAGGGAGGACCTATCCCGGTAGGACAGTCTTACTCGAGATGATAGTATGCTATCTGGTTTACCTTTGTCATCGTGTACTGCTTTAGGTGACCTGACATGTCGCTATTGCACGTTGATAAAGCCCCTAGGATTCTTGCTTGACTGCCGGCAGTATGAGGGCGATCATATAAGTGAGAGCTGGAGTCTATTAGCACATCCTTAAAAGGTCCCTAGTCGTGGGAGTTTCGAGACAGGGCATCGATTCTCCAGAGTAGACTAGTGTATACAGTTGAGACCCCGACGAGGGGCGGTGGCCGGTCTCACAAGCCACTGGTGTCAGTTGGTTCACCTAAGATGTATACAGGTGCTCATTGGGTTATGAGTACACCGGACAGGACTCGCCGGGAACATGCTAGTTGGTCTTATACCTGACGTCAGATAGCAGTTCCCAGGTGACATGTGTACAGGTTAGTTCATCGACCTGGGGATCGTCATTTGTCTCGTGTGAGTTCCCACTGTACTTTGATTACTACCCTACCACGGCTCAAAGGAGTCGTGCAAACAGGTTTTAGTTGGGTACAGTCCCGAGCCACATGGAGGCAGTGAGCGGATCTTCGGGGGTTTCGTCTCTCCCGGTATTGGGGGTGAGGTCGCGCTGTGTCTAGGAGAGCCATTACACAAAGACCTTGGCCAAGGCAGGAGATTTACTGGTAGGTATTCCAGTAGTATCTCAGGGTGTTCTGGGCTACACTCCGACACGACTTGTACCGCTTTTGGGGGTCTGACTTTTACCAACCCCCTAGGCCCGCCATGCGATGCTCATAGACGAACGGACCGGACTGTACGGATATTGTCACTGACAGGCTCAGTTGGGTGTCGGGGTGAGCTTCCTCATCGACGTCCCTTTTAGTCAATAGCTGGTGGCCCGTCACGTATTGGCTTATACCTCTGACGTGCTAGTGGTTAAATCCACAGCCATAGTATTGACGAGTCTTTAGAGTCCACCACATTTTCAGTTACTCAAGCTTTCGGGCGAAACGCTGTAGAGGCCGTATGGAGATATGGCAGGGTCCGATCAGATACGTGCGGTATTGCACGGATCAGGATCAGACAGTTTGTACTAGTGGCCGTATGGTAATATGGCAGGGTTCGATCAGATACGTGCGGTATTGCACGGATCAGGATCGAACGGATATTACTAGCCGGCTTTGGTTTAAGCCGGTCCTAGTTTAGTACAGTGTAGAATTTGTCTCATTGCATTTGTATCCGGACGGAATACAGATGCGGGTGTGTATGCACAGTATGGGGTTTTTCCTGTAATTTATTACGGGACCAGTTTTCTGGAGTTGCCAGTTTGCATTCCGTTCCGGCCGGTTTTCATTTGTTCTTTCCCGGCCGGACTTTTCCGATGGAGGGGGTAATTTGCAGTTTTGCAAATTACTTTTGTGGAGGGGTTTTCTTGCATAATGGATTGAATATGATAGCTTTCTTTTCTTTGCACCATGACTTGCTTTGACTTGTGATTTGATGAGGGTATGGTTTGATAAAAGTGAAGCATGCTTGTATGTTTCTTTGTCCCTTGATGTGGTCACCCCTTCTTCACTCCTACACTCACCTCCCTTAAAGCTTCATATTCTTTCCTCCTCCATTTTTGAAGTTCATAAGTCTTTCCATGGTTGAGTGAGAAGAGGATGAGAGCTTCATCTTTGAGAGAGTAGCATTCTTGATCTCATTTTTACATGCTAGAAAAATGCAAGCACCATTTTTCTTCTTGATTCCTCCATCATCTTTCAAATGGCAACCAACCCCAAAGTGAGACATACAATCTACACTATATTCCTACAGCAAATCTTGGACGCGTCGATTCGCCAGCTTCGCGCCCGAGTTGCCTCGGTATTGAGGTGGGAGCCCGTAAAAGCTACAGGCGATGTGGTGCCCTTTCCGATGAGGAGGAGACGGACGGAGATCCCGCGAGGAGATCGGAGTGGAGATGAAGACCGGAGGACTTGGATCGTCGGTATACATCTCTTCCCTTTCTTATTTGTAGCGTAGACTTGTTAATGGTTACGATCCGGAGTTTAGTGCGCGGTGGTGCCGGTTTGCAAAGTCCGCAAAATTTTAAGTTTACCACCGTTTCCGCGTTTGGCCGTCGGGTTGACGGCCGGGGCGCCGCCGTGCACTTACAAAAATAATAAGAGTGCTTAGCACTCCATAAATAGCCAAAATGGCTGAGTGTTTAACAATGATTGGGAAGCGCCCAGTACCTCATGTGTTCCTCACGTGGGCGCCACAAGAAAAAAGAGAGAAAAGTGCTTAACACTCCATAAACAGCCAAAATGGCTGAGTGCTCAGCACTCATTGGGCGGCACTCATAATTAAATACTTCACATGACACCTATGTGAGTGTCAGAGCATCTAATAAGTGCTTAACACTTTTACATATAAAAAAGGGACTGAACCAACAGAGTCCAAATGAGTGCTTAGCTCTGAAAAAAAAACTGAGCATACTAAGCCCAAATTGGCTAAGTCTATAAAACATTCTTATAGCTAAGCCTAAAATGCTCCGTTGTTTGGATCTTAAATAAAAAGGATCCTTAAAATATTGCTAAGTTGATCTTAGTCTCAAATTAGACTAACATATCCTTAGTTAAAAATAAATTGAGCCCAAATGCTCGCACATTTAAGTTGATCTTAATCTCAAACTAGATTAACGATCGTTAAATAAAACCAAATATTTTTGAACCAAAGGAACATACAACCTAAGTTCCAAAAAAATCCGTCAAGCAGATGTTTGACCTAAACCAAAATCTAAAATATACGGATTTGGACTAATCCACGCTCTACGGGTGACGACACAAACTAATCTCCGTATACAATCCACGGGCAACCAAAACAAACAAAAACACACGACACGAAGTGAACTTCCAGAGAAGGAGAAAGTGGTTATTGCAATGTGGTGACGTAATTAACTGCAGGGGCTTGCGCCTGCAGGGAAGAGCGTTCCTATAATAAAAAAAACTCATAAAAGGAGGGGGAATCTGATAAAATCTGCTACAACGGTCGCGTTTGTCCAAATCACCGATATATGGTGCCATAAATCAACATGGTATTTTCGGAGAGATGGACGTATAAATCCAAATAGCATCTATCCCCAGAATTCATGCCAGATGTCCCAACGTCTTGGTTCCTGTTTTTCGGCGGTGAACAGATTCTGGCACGTCCGGTGGGACCTTTTCCTCTTTCCACTCCACACTTCGTGTGTCGTGTTTCGCGAACAAAATCGCGGTTCGCTATGGTTGCCTTTGGATTTGAGGTACTAAAATTTAGTGTCTTGCTCCTGTACAGAAAAAATCGATAACTTCCAACTGCACCTCTTGCAACAGCAACTCTCGCTCCACCCCAGCTAGAGAAGTGACCTACAGGCGCAACCCGGCCTCTATCTTTTCAATGCCGGTGGGACAAGTTACGCAAGCCATTACTGGGTTGTTCTTTGGGACCATGAATCCACCGATGAGTTTCGGTGCCTCAGCGCCGGAAGAGGAAGCTCCCAAGAGGTCGGTCTTCGATCGACTAGCGACCACAATGGCCCCTCTCAACGGGCCATCCAAATCTGGTGTCTCAGTTTTCAACAGGCTGAGCAAAAGCTCGAATGTGCTCGCAAATAGGCTCGTAATACCTGAAGGGGCTATCCTAAAACAGATAACCCTCCCAACTCTTCCTGCAGGTGAAGACGTCAAAGGTGCTTTCCCTACCAGAAATTCGGTCTTTGAAATATTGGCCGGCCCTCCTCAAACTCTGCCAAGGATGTTGGTATTCAATAGGTTGACATCAACAACAGCCACTCAGCAAAGCCGGGGGAACGAAGAAGCCGCTTCGAAAACCGAGGTGGTCCCGTTTGCAAGACACGCTCGACGCTGCTACTGGCGCCGAGTGAGAAAAGCTGGGGGAAATTCTCCCTGTGGACTTACCACTAGCTCCAATGGTGGAATTTGAAGATGTTATTCCAACCAAGAACAACTTTGATCTGCTCAGAAGGGTACGTAAGAACTCTCCAATGGTGGTGCTAAAGAAATTACCCCCACTGCAGAAGCCACAGTGCAGGCAAAGACGGAGCAGGCCCATCAACGGCTCTTCTAGCAAATTCACAGGGTCTGGCGGAAAGTCCAGGACTCTGTAATCAATAAAGATTACTCTCCTTGGCCGAAGAAATCAAAGACTCGACAAGAAAAAGACCATCCCTCAGTAATACAGCGGGGGACTTCTTCTACACATGTGCCTGTCATAACGGCTCCTTCAACTTCGACCTCTCACAAAAGGATGATGTCGGAGAAAATCCTACCGTCGGCGGCAAATTCCAAAGGTGATGGACCCAAACGTCCCATGTCTGGGGGCATGGTCATGCATACAGTCTACATGGCTTCCGGGAAAGAAGAAAACCGTGCTTTCGTAGGTCACCGAGCGCAAACTCGGTCGCTGACAAAAGCTCAAGAGTAACAACAAAAGCTTCAGGAAATGCTGATCAAAATGGAAGCACTTACCGGGCAAAAAGAAAACCTGAACACAACAGATGAACAACGCCAGGAGTAGGAGACCGACACAGAGTTCTTGTGAAGGGTGCTTGAAAGAAAGGACCGTCAACAACCCCAACTACTGCTCCTATCACAGAATGGTGAGTCACCTAATTGAGGATTGCTACGTCTTTAAGAATTAGGTCGAGGACCAGTATCAACGGGGGAAGTTCGCGCTGTCTGAGAATTGGACGGTGGACCCACCACAGAAGCACATTCCCGAAAAGGTGGATGCGCCGGGGACATCATGCTCGCTCATGGAAGAAACTCCATGGGAAGCCGTTCATTCAGCTAAAACCAAAAGAATGCTGAAAGATCTACAGGCATGTCCGGCAGTCAGGTGGAAAATCCCACTTGAGCCTGAAATCATTGAAGGGATGCTGAAACCGTGTCCTGTACCGAAAATTGTTGACAAAGGGCAAAATCCCCAAGTCGAGCCTTCAAAGTCTTCGAAGAAAAAGAAGAAGACCAAGAAGCCTGTGCATCCTGCCGAGTATGAAGACAAGCGCACAGACCTACAAAAGTATATTGATACGCTAGATGAGTACAACCAGAAGGCGCGGAAACCGGTCATGCTCGAAGAGTTTCTCAATCATATTCTTGAGAACGAAGATAGTGACAATGATGAGGAAAATGACTCATCAGAAGAAACCGAAGATTATGTAGCAAGTTGCTACACGGTCTCCCATTCGTTGTTAAATGGCGAAGAAACTCCCTCAACGTCAGAAAACAACGCATAGGAACTGGGGGCAGAATCGGCGCTAAAATCTCCAGAACTGCCAGAAGACCCGATCGATAGGCTGTTAAATGAAGCCTTTCGAAAAAGCAAAGCTGACCGAGAACGCGAAATAGCCATATACAAAAAGGCTAAGCATCAACGTCAGGATGAAAAAGCTGCGGCAAGGTGGAGTCGTAAAGTTCTCCAACCAAACCAAGGCATAGCTGCGACAAATAAGAGCCGGATTAAGGCAAAGAAGCAGTTCGCCAAAGCCATGTCAATGGGAATGAAGCTGCCACCTCTGGTAGGAAACACTCCTGGGGTCATATGCCTTGATGAAGACGATTCACATCCAAACTACTGCCTATATCATCGGAGGGTTACCCACCCTACCGAAGAATGCAGTACCTTCAAGAAGTGGTGGCAAGGATATGTTGCTCAACAAAAACACTTCAAGAGGATGAAGCACGAAGCTCGTTGACGGTAAAAGAGTGCGACAGATAGGCGTGAAAAAACGACTGGCAACTGCCATTCGGTTGGTACCAGTTCAGAAGGGGAAAATCCCAAGTTCTAACTTTCGGGAGCGATTCTGAGGACGAAATACCCCTCTGCCCTCTCTTCAAAAATTCCACCTCCGAAAAAGAAGAGGAGGAGATAAACTATAAGAATATTCAGCTGCGTAACCGCGCGCTGCTTGAAAAGAACCTCGGACCTACAAACAAAGGTTCGAGTAAAAAAAAGAAAGGGAAAGTGAAAATCTTTTAGGAAATTTCCCTCGGCGATGGAGTTGTCAAAGAGCTCGCAGCAATGGACCCGTCTAGGAAAAATAAGGTGGATTACAATGTCTTAGCACATCTGAGAAAAATACCTTCATAGTTGAGCATATTGGATGCTCTCCTCTTGTCCAAAGAAGCATGAGAGGCTCTGATCAAGGCATTGCAAGAGCCCGATCAGTTCCAAGCTTTCCTTGAAGAAGAGAAGATGAAGGACGAGTTGGCAGAGGTTTACACAGCTGACATTGCATTCAGCGATGAAGATCTCCTCCTCAGTACGTGTGAACATAACCGCCCGTTATACATCGCCGGGTACTGCCACGGCATAAAAATAGGGAAAATCCTTGTCGACAACGGATCCTCCGTCAACCTTCTCAACGTGAAAGTGCTGAAGAAGATTTGCATGAACATTCAACACTTGGCCCAGGACAAAATTACAATCTCCGGGTTTGACTCACAGTCGTCACAGACGCTTGGATCCATAATACTGACGTTACGCTTCGGGTTGCTCATCACTGACATCAAATTTCACGTAATTGATGCCAAGACTTGCTATAACGCCTTGCTCGTCAGGCCTTAGTTGCATGAGTACAACGTCATCCTTTCTACACAACATCAATGTATGGAGTATTTCAAGGGTGGCTTGGAATGCACCATCACAGGGGAACTAAATCCGTTCTCTGTAAACGAGGTTCGGAAATATGAAGACGCAAAGTACTTCCTACCAAACTTCGAAGATACAGAAAGGTGTCATAAGCTGGAGGATAAATAGAAGTCTGCCGCCACTATCCCGATCTTTGGCGGCGATTTCGAGGAAAATGAAGAAATAGTCTACTCAGGGCAACCACAGAAAGAAAACAACAGGCCTGGAACATCTACCCATATTCTGGTTTTTGGCAGCGACTCTGAGGACGAGACCAACGCAGTGTTCTCCATCTGCCCATCAGTACAAACCCTCGATGTAACATTTTAAAAATTATTTTAGGTTAATTATGTGTTAATTAGTAATACAACACGTGTTTTCCGTAAAACCTAGTTTTAATTAATTTTCCACATAAACACAATTAAACCTACTTTAATTATGTAATGGTTTATGTATGGGTGTTTTGTTAATTACTTATTTAATTGCTACTTTATTTAATTATTTTCCTTAAGTATTTATTTAAATATTATTTTAATCATGCACTTGCATAATTAATTAATGTTAATTACAAATTAGAATGGGTTAATTACATATTAGTGCACCATGACAACTTAATACTTAGTTTGTATCATATTCTTTCTTTCTAAATTGTTCTCCATGGTTCTAGATAATTCTAGGATAAAACTAGGAAATAAGATAATTAAGAAAATGAAATAATAAATGAGGAAATGGGGGAGTTTTACTTGACACCCACACACACACACACACACACCTCTCTCTCTTGGCCGAAAATTCAGCAGCCCCATTCTCAACTTCTCCATTTTCTTTTCATCTCAAAACCCTCATTTTTCCCATCAAAAATCCATAAAAAACCCACTAATTCCTAGTTAAATCTTCACCAAAATTCCTTGGCCTAAACTAGCTTGGATCTTGAAGCAAGATAGCAATTTTGGGTGGCCAAGTTAGCAAGTTAGATCTCCAAATTCTTGAGGTATAAATCTTAACCCAATGGTTACTTGTTGATTAATTGCTTTAATTTAATTTTATTTAGGTGTTAAAATAGTTTTAATTGTAAGATTTGAGTTTTAAAGAGAAGGGTTTGGGTTAAAGTTATGGTTTTTACCACTTAGCTAAGTTTGCTAAGTGTAGTTTACTATCTAGTGGCTTTACAAATTTAATCTAAGTGATTACCTTGCTAAAGTGGATTTTAATTATCCTAATTAAATGGTTATACAAGTAAATTTCATGTTTAGTGTGTAAAAATCGAGATTTAAAATTGGTGAATAATTGTGTGGCTTAATTAAGATATTAAGTGTAATTTTTGGCCACTAGGTTTGCTACGACATATAGTTTTGCACCAAAATACCATTTGTTTGCTTACTAGGTTTTTTAGGATAAATAGATTTTAATTAAGTTTGAGGTTGTGATGATCTACAACCTAGTCCCTATAACATTTAATGTGATATGAATGCGCGATTGGTACGATTGGGTTCTAGGATTGGTGGTTGCTACGCATAAAGACCCCTAGTTGTGGTTCGTGGCGATGTCGTGCGCGTTTTGTGCATCAAGTGCGTGCGTCTGGTTAGTTCGCGTTAGTTACTTCGTACCGTCTTGACTTCATATCTATTTAAATGGTTAACCTTATATATACTCATTGTGTGATTCTAGGATCGGTTGCCGAGACGTCGGATGCGGCGCGGAAAGGAAAGGCTGTGATTGGATCAGATTAGTCGAGGCGTCCCGGTGAGTAGATGTACACATCTATGGGAAAATCGTCTGGATGGCACAAGGCGCCCGATAGTTAGGATTTTTAGTAGTTCTTGCACCTATATGCGTAGTCTCAAAGCATTTCATAACATGACATTGCATCTTCTTACACATGATATTATTACTTAGGACACTTGCACCATTACCATTGGTTCATATCACGCGTGCACTATTTATGCGAACACACACACCATTGGTAATTGCTATGTCACGAATACTATAGAACTTGCTTAAATAAGTGTCTGAGCATTTGCATTATTTATAATATGTAACTTGTAGTTGTATATTCCTTTCACCAGGATGGATTCGCAGGATTGCTAGTCATATGTATATACCTCATTACATCATCATTCATGCATAGTTTTCTAGTCACACATCGTATTTCATATTATTGATACCATAGACATTCGTCATCACCGATATGTTCATATATTGTGATATTTCATGGAGATTTCCATGTTTATGAGATTTATGGATTTAGGGAAAACCGCAAGAATTAAATAAACCTATTATCATTTTAAATAAATGCAAGTTGCAATTTTCTCGTGATATGATGTATATGTCGTCCACCATGAGTTTTCCTGATTTTTGTTGGTTTTCGAGACCCGGTTCGAGGAGTAGGATAAACCGTCTCGGGTACATGGTGGACCCGGTATGGTATCCCGAGGCGAGAGTATTTTTTTAGGGATGACGATGATCCTGGCAGGGGCGGAATACCTACCGGTGATGTCTGGCGCGGCGGATATCCGGAGGATACCGACCGTAGTCGTGAGTTTTGATGGTATGGGCCGATCTGGACTGACGGAGCCCGAGATATTGAGGATATTGTGTCGATGCTTGACATCGATGTTTCTGTCAATTTCACTGACGATACTCCAGTTTTTATTATACAAAAGTTTTACTGCGATAAGGATATAGATCTCGCATGTCAGTTATATCTGGATTTCATGTCGATTATCCATTCATGTTGCATTCATACTAGTGCATCTCATCATATTGGTATATGTAGGTTGTGACGCATTCGCATGCATGTTTACGATAGCCTTATTAGATGTTACTTACTACTCACGAGTTGGCAACTCATCCCGTTGTGCTACAGTATTTTGCAGGTCTGACCCGTCAGCTCAGTAGCGGCAGGCGTACTTCCTCATTTTGCTTCATTAGCATTGACTCGCGGTTTGCTCGTAGGTGGGTTGCGAGGACATTTTTTTCACATCTTGTGTATTATTATTGTATCTAATACACTCCATCTACCTTATCTACCGTTTTCACCAGTTGTATATTGAACTTAGATGGTGAGCTTGTTAGATTTGTATGTATTCTTGTTCTGGTGTCGATGTTCACTTGAGCCGACGTGGTGTTTTCTTATTTCATGTTTTCAGATGCTTATCTCATATTATGATGATATATATTGCATGTGGTTGTGATTCCGCCATTGGCGAAGAGCTAGCTCCCGCTTGGGGATGCCTTTATTCATTACCTATGCATATTTTTGTATTGTATCCGTTTGGGGCCAGTATTTACAAAGGAAACTCTGCCGAAATTTTCGGAAAAATTTGATGCTTTGAAAATGTTTAATGCGACCTTATTTTATTAAAATTACTTTCTTTAAAAAAAGTTTTCCTTCAATCTGTTTATTTAACGGTTTAGATTTCTGGGTTTTGGCTTACTTAGATTACACTACGCCTCTAGACGTTGCGTAATTTAAGTGCCAGCCACATTCCGTATATTTGGGTCGTGACAAAATTTGTATTAGAGCCATAGGTTTTACCTTTCTGAGTGTAGGATGAACCTTGGTAGATGGAGTAGGTGACTTAAGCAGAGTGACGTAGCGTGTGTATATTCCGCGGCATACTTACGATACGGTACTCTACCTAAGCGACCTTAGGACATATTTGCTGGTATTTCCTTTCTTGATTCCATATATCCTTGATTGGATTGCGATATTCTTATCAATTTTGTTTCTTGTTCCAGTTACTATGCCGCCGAAGACTATGAGGGCTCAGAGGGTTGCCACTAGAGATGAGATTCGAGCGGGCTCTTCTGAGACGAGGACCGATCAGGCTGGTATGCCTACTCCTCAGGGACAGATTGACCCGCCTTCTCCAGGCTGTATTGCCAGGCTAGATGCCGGTATGCAGGAGTTGCGTAAGATGATGTGATCTTTAGTTGAGGCCAGTCGGGCATAGAGATCTGAGGATGCTCCTCCTACTGCATAGACTATGATTGTACCTGCTGCCCATACAGCTATTCCTGCTGCTACCAAGACTATCCCGGTATCATTACAGGAGTTTATGAGGCTGAAGCCTCCAGTCTTTACCGGCACAGATGCAGCGGAGGATCCGCATACATTCCTTGATAGGATGGCTAAGATTTGTTCTTCGCTGAGATGTTCTGATGAGAGATGTGTGGAGCTTGTGTGTTTTCGTCTAGAGGGTCTTGCTCAGACGTAGTGCGAGTCAGTTGAGAGAGGCCGAGCTTCAGGTCTACCTCCTATGACTTGGGATGAGTTCGCAGCTGTACTTCTTTCTCGTTTCCTTCCGGAAAGCGTCCGAGATTCTCGAGATCATAGCTTTGAGTCTTTGAGCAAGACTCCTGGGGTGACAGTGTCTGAGTATGACATCCAGTTTACTCAGTTGTCCTGATATGCTCCTTACCTAGTAGACACTGAAGAGAAACGTATAAAGAGGTTCGTGTAGGGACTAGACACGAAATTATTTCTTTCTATTGGCGCCCAGCATTTTGACACTTATGCAGCCGCAATGGATGCAGCCTTACTTTTGGAGGAGCGTATTTCGGAGACTTCAGTCATTTAGGGACTGAAACGGATTCGTACCGATGTATTATCCCTGAGGCAGATGGGTAGACACCACGACAGGCCCCCTCCAGGCTGTAGTGATGGTGGAGGCTCGAGACCAGGACAGTTATATAGCACTTACCCATAGGGACATCGGCCGTTATGGGGATGCTTTCGATGTGGGAGCTTGCATCATCGTGTCAGAGACTGCACTGTGAGGCGCCAGGGCGCGACGAGAGTGCCACATGTGACTTTACCACCTTCACCCCCTCCTCAGAGAGCTTTACTTCCTACCCCTGATGATACTCCACGCCAGGCAGATGCTCCTAGAGGCCGTGGGCGTGGCGGTCCTGTTCAGAGAGGATGAGGCGGTAGAGGCAGAGGCAGAGGACAGTCGGCTACTAATTGGGGACAGGCCCGAGTGTTCGCTTTGACTCCTCAGGATGCACAGGCATCCAATACCATTGTGACATGTATTCTACCAGTATGTTCTTTCGACGCGCAGGTATTATTCGACCCAGGTTCCATACATTCTTATGTATCTACACACTTTGTACCGATGTTGGGTCGAGAGTCGTCTTCGTTAGATCAGCTGCTTATTGTTATTACTCCAGTAGGTGAGTCTTTTATCACTCGATATGTGTTTCGATCATGTTCTGTCCGTATCGGGGAGATGGATTCTTTGATTGATTTGATTCGCCTCAATATGTTAGATTTCGACGTTCTTCTGGGCATGGACTGGCTAGCCACTTGTTATGCATCCGTGGACTGCTGTGAGAAGGCAGTCAGATTTAGCTTTCCGGGTAAGCCGGTTCTTGTTATTCAGGGAGATCGTAGCGCCACCCTTCCCAGCTTGATTTCTTCTCTTCATGCTAGTCAGCTCTTGAGGAAAAGATTTCAGGGATTCTTAGCATATGTTTGTGATACTAGAGCTGCAGAGGTTTCGTTGGACCGGGTCCCGATTGTGAGGGAATTTCCCGATGTCTTTCCTGACGAGCTGTCTGGCCTACCGTCAGAGCGTGATATTGAGTTCTGCATTGACTTGATCTCCGGCATGGGGCCTAATTCTATAATGCCTTATCGGATGGCCCCGGCGGAGGTTAGGGAGTTGAAGGATCAGTTGTAGGATTTGCTGGATAAAGGGCTTATTCGACCGAGTGTGTCACCTTGGGGTGCTCTGGTCCTGTTCGTCAAGAAGAAGGACGGCAGTATGCGTTTATGCATCGATTATCGTCAGCTGCATCGGGTTACAGTGCGGAAAAGATATCCACTACCCCGCATTGACGATTTGTTTGATCAACTCCAGGGTGCGGGGCATTTCTCGAAGATTGACTTGCGGTCGGGTTATTATCAGTTGCGAGTTCAGAAGGATGATTTTCCGAAAACCACTTTTCATACGCGTTACGGGCATTACGAATTCTTGGTGATGTCGTTGGGCTCACCAATGCCTCAGCAGCGTTCATGGACTTGATGAACCGCATATTCCGGTTGTATCTTGATCAGTTCATCATCGTATTCATTGATGACATCTTAGTATACTCCCGGAGCCGAGAGGAGCATGAGCAGTATTTGAGGATCACATTACAAACTTTGAGAGAGCATCAGCTATTCGCAAAATTCTCCAAGTGAGCCTTCTGGCTAGATAGTGTTGATTTCTTAGTCACGTGGTTACGAGAGATGGCATATGTGTGGACCCGAAGAAAATCGAGGCCGTTCAGCACTGGCCCAGACCTGTATCAGTAACAGAGGTCTAACGTCATACCGTCCGTAAAGGTTCTTTGGCGTGATCCGACAACGAAGAGATCACGTGGGAAGCCGAGGATGAGTTGATGAAGAAATATCCCCATCTCTTCGAAGGTACGCGTAGTTAGATTTTAAATTCGGGGACCGAATTTTTTTTAGGGGGGAAGATTGTAACGTTTTAAAAATTCGTTTAGGTTAATTATGTGTTAATTAGTATTACAACACATGTTTTCCGTAAAACCTAGTTATAATTATTTTTCCACATAAACATAATTAAACCTACTTTAATTTTGTAATTGTTTATGTATGGGTGTTTTGTTAGTTACTTATTTAATTGCTACTTTATTTAATTATTTTCCTTAAGTATTTATTTTAAATATTATTTTAATCATGCACTTGCACATTTAATTAGTGTTAATTACAAATTAGAATGGGTTAATTACACATTAGTGCACCATGACAACTTAATACCCAGTTTGTAACATATTCTTTCTTTCTAAATTGTTCTCCATGGTTCTAGATAATTCTAGGATAAAACTAGGAAATAGGATAATTAAGAAAATGAAATAATAAATGAGGAAATGGGGGAGTTTGACTTGACACCCACACACACACAAACTTACTCACCTCTCTCTCTCTCTCTTGGCCGAAAATTCAGCAGCCCCATTCTCCATTTCTCCATTTTCTTTTCATCTCAAAACCCTCATTTTTCACATCAAAAATCCACAAACACCCCCACTAATTCCTAGTTAAATATTCACCAAAATTCCTTGGCCTATATTATCTTGGATCTTGATGAAATATAGCATTTTTGTGTGGCCAAGTTAGCAAGTTAGATCTCCAAATTCTTGAGGTATAACCTTAATCCAATGGTTACTTATTGATTAATTGCTTTAATTTAATTTTATTTAGGTGTTAAAATAGTTTTAATTATAATATTTGAGTTTTAAAGAGAAGGGTTTGGATTAAAGTTAGGGTTTTTACCACTTAACTAAGTTAGCTAAGTATAGTTTACTATCTAGTGTCTTTACAAATTTAATCTAGATGATTACCTTACTAAAGTGGCTTTTGATTATCCTAATTAAGTGGTTATGAAAGTAAATTTCATGTTTAGTATGTAAAAAGAGAGATTTAAAATTGGTGAATAATTATGTGTCTTAATTAAGATATTAAGTGTAATTTTTGGCCACTAGGTTTGCTACAACATATAGTTTTGTACCAAAATACCCATTGTTTGCTTACTAGGTTTTTAGGATAAATATATTTTAATTAAGTTTGAGATTGTGATGATCTACAACCTAGTCCCTATAACATTTAATGTGATATGAATGCGCGATTGGTACGATTGGGTTCTAGGATTGGTGGTTGCTACGCATAGCGACCCTTAGTTGTGGTTCGTGGTGATGTCGTGCGCGTTTTGTGTACCAAGTGCGCGCGTCTGGTTAGTTCGCGTTAGTTACTTCGTACCGTCTTTGACTTCATGTCTATTTAAATGGTTAACCTTATATATACTCATTGTGCGATTCTAGGATCGGTTGCGGAGACGTCAGACGCGGCGCGGAAAGGAAAGGCTGTGATTAGATCAGATTAGCCGTGGTGTCCCGGTGAGTAGATATACACATCTATGGGGAAATCGTCTGGATAGCACAAGGTGCCCGATAGTTAGGATTTTTAGTAGTTCTTGCACCTATATGCGTAGTCTCAAAGCATTTCATAGCATGCCATTGCATCTTCTTACACATGATGTTATTACTTAGGACACTTGCACCATTACCATTGATTCATGCTGCAGATGCACTATTTATGCGAACACACACGCCATTGGTAATTGCTATGTCATGAACACTATAGAACTTGCTTAAATCAGTATCTGACTATTTGCATTTTTTATGATATGTAACTTGTAGTTGTATATTCCTTTCATCAGGATGGATATGTAGGATTGCTAGTCATATGTATATATCTCATTGCATCATCATTCATGCATAGTTTTCTAGTCACACATTGTATTTCATATTATTGATACCATAGACATTCATCATCGCCGATATGTTCATATATTGTGATATTTAATGGAGATTTCCGTGTTTATGAGATTTATGGATTTTGGGGAAAACCGCAAGAATTTAATAAACCTATTATCATTTTAAAAAATTGCAAGTTGCGGTTTTCTCGTGATATGATGTATATGTCGTCCACCATGAGTTTTCCTGATTTCTGTTGGTTTTTGAGACCCGATTCGAGGAGTAGGATGAACCGTCTCGGGTATATGGTGGACCCGGTATGGTACCCCGGGGCGAGAGTGTTTTTGTGGGGATAACGATGAACCTGGCAGGGGCGGACTACCTACCGATGATGTCTGGCGCGGCGGATATCCGGAGGATATCGACCGTAGTCGTGGGTTTTGATGGTATGGGCCGATCTGGACTGACGGAGCCCGAGATATTGAGGATATTGTGTCGATACTTGACACCGACGTTTTTATCGATTTCACTGATGGTACTCCAGTTTTTATTATACAAAAGTTTTACTGAGATAAGGATACAGATCTCTCATGTCAGTTATATCTGGATTTTATGTTGATTATCCATTCATGTTGCATTCGTACTAGAGCATCGCATCATATTGGTATATGTAAGTTGTGACGCATTCGCGTGCATGCTTACGATAGCCTTATTAGATGTTACTTACTACTCATGAGTTGGCAACTCACCCCCGTTGTGCCACAGTATCTTACAGGTCTGACTCGTCAGTACAGTAGCGGCAGGCGTACTTTCCTATTTTGCTTCATTAGCATTGACTCGCGGTTTGCTCGTAGGTGGGTTGCGAGGACATTTTGTTCCCACCTTGTGTATTATTATTGTATCTAGTACACTCCATCTACCTTATCTACCATTTTTCACCAGTTGTATATTGGACTTAGATGGTGAGCTTGTGAGATTTGTATGTATTCTAGTTCTGGTGTCGATGCTCACTTGAGCCGACGTGGTGTTTTCTTATTTCTTGTTTTCATATGCTTATCTCATATTACGATGATATATATTACATGTGTTTATGATTCCGCTATTTGCGAAGAGTTATCTCCCGCTTAGGGATGTCTTTATTCATTACTTATGCATATTTTTGTATTGTATCCGTTTAGGGCCAGTATTTACAAAGGAAACTCTACCGAAATTTTGGGGAAAATTTGATGCTTTTAAAATGTTTAATACGATCTTATTTTGTTAAAATCACTTTCTTAAAAACATGATTTCCTTCACCCTATTTATTTAACGGTTTAGATTTCTGGGCTTTGGCTTACTTAGATTACGCTACGCCTCTAGACGTTGCGTAATTTAAATGCCAGTCATGTTCCGTACATTCCGGTCGTGACACTCGACGAAGCAGATCAGAGTCTGCAAATCATAATGGCTCCGCCTCGACATTACAAAGAACTTGATGCATTTGATACATACAACGTACAAGAACTACAGACTTTCTACGTCCCTCCCAAGCGAAGAGGTGAAAAGGCGATCCTCTTCTACCAATCTACGGAGACCAAAGTAGAAAAAGAAGTCTGGCATGGTGCCGATTTTGCACTTGACAGGCTTCAACCCATCCGTCTGCTAAGATACTATGCGGTGGGATTGAAAAGATTGTTAAGATGCCAAGGTGTACCCCTCGAACAAACTGTTCGACAAGCCCAATTCTACAAAAAGATTTGGGATATTCCCTGGACTCAGCGAAAGATGCCCAACGGGAAGATGGAGACAACCGGGTTCGGATATGTTCGGTCCAAGAAACAGGAGTAGTTCCACAGCTACCGTGTCATAAACAGCTATCGCGAAGGGCAAAATACTCTTCTGAATGGCCGGGGCGTTGAAACAGGGCGTGAGCTCGCTCTAAGAACGTTAAGTCCGTCGTTCGAAGAACAAATAGACAAGCTTGTTAAAGGAGCCGAGACGATCACGACCGTGAAATGGCCATTTATGAAAAGGTCAGGACGCAGCGTCTCAATTAGCAATCCATAGAGAAGGAAGACTATAATGCTCTTCATTCCCGGCCCGCTGTATGTCCTCGCGAATGGGGAAAATCCTGAAATAAAGGCAAAAATAGGGCAAAGAACGCAAACAACATTCGAAAACAATGAAGTGGATCCAAGAGGCCGTGCAATCGAGAAATGTCAATTGGAACACGTCCTTTATAAAGAAGATGGGTCAGGAATACTCTTTCCCCTAAGACAAGATAAGAAAAATATTCAGCCTTGTCATGAAGCATCAAATGATGACGCTCCCAGAGTCTCGGCATCCTGAACAAATAAATGAGGTCCATCATCCAGATTATTGCTCCTATCACCGAGTAATAGGTCATCTACTTGAAGACTGCTCACTTTCAAAGATTGGATAAAAAACCAGTATCAGCAAAGCAGGTTCGCTTTATCCGACAGCTGGAGGGTAACCCCGCCACAAAAGCATGAGCCAAAGAGGATCTATACCATGAAGATAGGACCAGCTCAACCATGAAAAGGGAAGTGGACTCGTACCTACCATATGATAACACTCTCAAAAGAGAGAGGGCACGAGATTATGGATGACCTCCACACATGCTTTGCAAAAAAGACGTGGATGAGGTGATCTCAGAGTTACCACCAGCGCCAAAAGAACTGGAAGATGCGATACACACTACGACAGACAACCTGAGGAAAATTGACTTAGGGACGGAAAAAGATCCGAGGCCAACGTTCGTCAGTGAGCTACTATCTAAAAAACAGGTAGCTACGTTAAAGGAAGCTCATGCAGTATAAAGACTGCTTCGCATGGAACTATTCAGAGATGCCAGGTCTAGATCCAAAAGTGGCGGTACACAAACTGGCCATATCGCTGGACATAAAGCCAGTCAAACTGGCGCCAAGAAGAATTCGGCTCGAACTTGATATGAGTATCAACGCTGAAGTCAAAAAACTAATTGACTCTGGCTTCATCCAAGAAGTTCGATATCCTGACTGGATCGCTAATATCATTCTGGTAATGAAGAAGAATGGGACGGTGCGCATCTGCGTGGACTTTCGAGGCCTCAACAAAGTTTCCCCGAAGGATGACTTCCCAGTACTTATTACTGAGCTGATGATCGATAACACGTCTACCCATGAGGTCTTCTCCTTCATGGATGGATCTTCAGGATACAATCAAATAAAAATGCATCCTGAAGAACAAAAACATATCGCCTTCCGGACCCCGCTGGGCATATTCTGCTATAAGGTGATACCTTTCGATGTAAAGAATGCTGGCGCTACCTACCAAAGGGCCATGACAAAGATCTTCGTTGACCTCATCCATAAGATTGTCGAATGCTACATTGACAACCTTGTGGTAAATAGTAGATCTCACGAGGAGCATTAAGAACATCTAAAAATAGTGTTCCGACGTCTTCAGAAGTATAATCTGAAGATGAATCCTCTAAAATGTGCGTTTGGAGTCTCCTCAGGAAAAATCCTAAGATTTATCATTTGGTACCGGGGTATCGAAATTGATCATTCAAAGATCAAGGCGATTATGAAAATGCCCACGCCAAGAACTCTCAAACAATTGCGATCTCTTCAAGGAAAGCTCGCATATATCCGGCAGTTCATAGCCAAGCTCTCCGGAAAATGTCTTCCCTACAGTCATTTGATGAAGAAGGGGACCCCGTTCGTTTGGAATCAAAAGTGCAAAAATGCACTGGATGAAATCAAGCAATACCTGCAAAATCTGTCGGTATTGACTGCTCCGGTTAAGGAAAAAACCCTTATCCTATATACGACAGCCCTTGAAGGTTCTCTAGGTGCGCTATGGGTACAAGAGAACGATCAAGGAAAGGAGATAGCTCTGTACTATTTGAGTTGAGTTCTCTTAGGGGCAGAAAACAACTGCTCCCCCATCGAAAAGCATTGCCTGGAACTGATCTTCATGATAACGAAGCTCAGACATTATGCCTCGGCATATGAGGTACATCTCATATCAAAGGTAGATCCTCTCAAATATCTGATGTCAAGGGCCATATTAATAGAAAGGCTTGCCAAATAGGCCCTCCTCCTGATGGAGATCTCGATAATGTATCGACCCCTCAAAGCAGTGGAAGGCCGGGCTATTGCTGACTTTCTCACGGAGCATTTGATACCAGCCGACCCCCCTTAAATTGCGAGTTGCCGGATGAACATGCGTTCGACACATTGGAAGAAGAGAAGGAAGAAAATGATTCCTAATGGGAACTTTACTTCAATGGAGAATCTTCCATGAAAACGCGAAAGCAAAACGCCCCAATAATCAAAGTCGGGGTGGGCCTTATCTTCGTGACACCGCAATGAGGGATATTGCGTTATGCCCTTTCCTTAATGGAGCCAAGGACTAACAACAAAGCTGAATATGAAACTTTGATAGCAGGTCTCGAGATCTCTATAGACATGGGAATCAAAGACCTCCTCATATATGGAGACTCCCAGCTGATCGTTAGCAAAGTAAATGGAGACTATCAGATGTGCAAGCTAGAACTGATAAAATATGGCGAAAGAGTGCAGCAACTGCTGACACAAATCCCTTCCTACATCCTGGAGAGTATACCGCGTGCAGAAAACAGCAAGGCGGACGCGTTGGCGAAATTGGCTAAGGAACTGGCTGATGACGACCTCGATGACGTAAAGATCATTGTGCAAAGCCGCAGGGTTCTCATGCTAACAGATATATCTTCGGAAGATCTGATAGAGTCTGTTTACCGCTGAAAACGGAGATGGACCGGGATGGATCGTCTTGCCTGAATTTAGGGGCAGATGCTATTTGGATTTATTTTTCCACCTCTCCAAAGATACCAAGTTGATTTATGGCACCATATATCGGAGGTTTAGATGGATGCGGCCGTTGTAGCGGACTTCGTTAGATTTCCCCTAGTTTAATGAGGGGTTTTCGATTGTGGGGACGCTCTTCCCTACAGGCGCAAGCCCCTGCAGTTAATTACGTTACCGCATTGCGATAACCACTTTCTCATGCCTCGGCAGTTCACTTCGTGTCGTGTGTATGTTTTGTTTTATTTTTGGTTGCCCGTGGATTGTAAATGGAGAATAATTTATGTCGTCGCCTAGAAGGTGCGGATTAGTCCAAATCCATATATTTTTTGATTTGGGCTTGGTTTAATTTAAGGACAGTTAATCTAGTTTGAGTTAAGATCAACTTAAATATATATGAGCATTTGGGGCTCAATTTGTTTTTGACTAAGGATATGTTAGTCCAATTTGAGACTAAGGTCAACTTAGCAAGATTTTGAAGATCATTTTTATTTCAGATTCAATAACAGAGCATTTGGGCTCGGCTGCAGGAAAGACTTCAGAGGCCTAGCCAATTTGGAGCTTGGTCTACTTAGTCTTTTATTTTATTTTATTTTGAAAGTGTTAGGAACTTATTTGGGCTCTGTTTGTTCAACCCCCTTTTCCTTTCATGCCGAAGTACTAAGTACTTATTTGACCTCTGATGCTCAAATATATGACATGTGAAGTAATCAGTCATGGACGCCGCCCAATGAGCGCTGAGCACTCAGCCCTTTTGGCTATTTACGGAGTGCTGTGCACTTTTGTTCAGCGCCCACGTGATGAGTGTTGGGGTCAAAAATACACCCCAGTTGACCAAGTCAAACCCAAGGTCAACTCCAAGCCAAGTGGGCCCGAGCCCAAGCCCAAGTCAAGACCAAGCATGGAAGGGGCCGGCTCCATGCCAAAAAGGAGGCAATAAATTAGTCTAAATGTAATTTTTAGAAATAAATATATATAAAGTGGGCAGAAAGCCAAAATTTTGTAAACCCCGTTGCTTATGTGCAAAAAAGAAATATGCACATAAAGTATGGGGTTGCACAAGTGCCATTTGGCAAAGCCCAAGAAGCTATATGTAAAATGTGTAGCCTATAAAGGCAGCATGATGAAAAATCAATAGGAACTTTTTCTCTCTAAAAAAAACTAGGTTTGTACCTCCTCCTCCTTCCTCAAGGTTCTACCCCTTCTTCTTTTCTTTTGAATTAAATCAAGAGTTTAACCCTTCCTTTTTAAAAAATAAATAATTTTTCACCATAAAACCCTTGAAGGGGAGCTCGGATCTGCCATCAAATCCCTAAAAGGGAAGGTTTTAAGTCTCACCTCCCCTTTTTCCCCTAAGATCCAGCAAACAGAGAGGAAGAAGAATGACACCCATCTCCAAAAATCTAATTCCAGGAAGATCCGAGGCTCAAAAGAAAATCCAAAGATTTCTAGGAGTTTAACTCCATTCAAGATCTGTTGGAGTTTAACTCCATAAATAAACCCACTTTTTAGGAGTTTAACTCCAAATCTATACATAATCCCTGTTAGGAGTTCAACTCCAAAGCCTCCTTGGGAGTTCAACTCCTAATTCAGGGGCTAAGCCCCTTTTCCCGCTGGTGTTTCCAGCAGTTGCGTGCCGTGAACATGCCCCGAGGGCGCCCAGCGGTCGCATGCAGGGCACGTGACCCACGGGCGCTAAGCGCCCACGCGTGCCTCACGCGACCCGCGGGATCTCAGCGCCCAGCGGTCGCGTACTGCATACGTGACCCATTGGCGACCAGCGGTCACGTGCTGCGCACATGACCCGCGGGCGCCCCCACGCGCCTGGCATGTAACCCACGGGTGCCCATCGCCTACACGCCTGGCACATGACCCGCGGGCGCCCAGTGCCCATGCGCCTGGTACATGACCCGCGGGCGCCGAGCGCCCACGCGCCTGGCACATGACCGGCGGGTGCCGAGCGCCCACGCGCCTGGCACGTGACCCGCGGGCGCCTAGCGCCCACGCGCCAGGCACGTGACCAGCGGGCGCCTAGCGCCCACGCGCCAGGCACGTGACCCGCGGGCGCCTAGTGCCCACATGCCAGGCACGCGTCTTTATGACGCTCCTCACCCCTCATTTTCCATGCACTCCACACCAGAAGCGCGTCCCCGGTTAGGAAAATTTTTCTAACGGGGCGCTGCCCCACACCCCGTAAGGGGGATGCTAGCCCCCTTAACCCCCAGCCCGCTATCCGAATAGCGGGACCCTCGTAAACTCTGCGAGGCCCCCGATATATCCAAAACCCCTTTCAAAACACAACACACGCGCACTGCACACTGAGTTCGCATGACTAGTTGACTCGTCAATCAGAGGTTCCTTCGCTCCAAAAGTGAGGGGTAATTAACGGCAGCTTATTCCTCGGCTGCCGGAGATTCAGATCCCCACAATTAATAAATCCCGGTCTACTTTAGGCAGTGGGAATCTGTATATGACTGACAAGCGACGCGTATTCCCATCTCAATGGGGTGACGAAAAGCACCCTACAGATTCTGGCACGCTCGGTGGGCCCTTTCTCTCCTCCCATATCTCGGGTCAATTGTTCATGCGAACTCATTTAACATATATATCAACGTTTGTACTGAAGTGATGTTCCTTTCGTGCAGCAATCAACTTTCAACGATGATGTCTCCCAAGATGAATTTAGCTTCCGACGCGACCCCGATCTCGTACGTAGTCAAGATCAATGCGCGTGTGGTTCTCCCTGCCAGTCTCAGCCGGTAATGGGAGGAGCCACCCCGTCAATTTTGTTCGGTCATCATCTACCCTGCTAGAAGCACTCTTCTGGCGGCGGCCAAACCAACCTCGAAGGGCAAGAGGCCGAACGTCGTAGTCGCCAGAGCATAATGCAAAACCATATTCGAACGGCTCTCCACTGTTCCAACTAGGTGCAAGGTCGTCAACACCACACAAAGAAGCTCCAGAAAGCTCAGATGGTGCCCTTGACAATTGTGCGAGAAGGCATCTTCTCTGGGCTCTCGGTCAATCGGTTTACGGTGTCTTCCTGAAGAGCCGAAGTCTACCAAGTGCTTAAGACAGAAAAGTTAAGGAAGAAGAGGCTTAGGTATCGAGCCAACAAGAGGGCCAGGACTTCGGCCATGTGGAATCTTGTGAGGTTCTAAGAGCAGGGTTACTCCATGACGATGGCTGAGTCGGCCATAAAAGTCAGCAATTCCTTCGAACTTCTTAAGTGGGTTCAGAAAAATACTATGACCGCCAGAATCAAGAAGACAGCGGTCCGAACAATGCTACAAAGGGACGTGTCCCAGCCCCAAAAGAGAAAGCATGACACCATCTCTTCAAGAGTCTATCAGGCACTCTGCGCCGCGCAAAAATAGCAGGGCAAATCCAGAAAGGAAGCGCCAGCTCCACTTATGAATCCGCTCAGGCCATCCATCTCCAATCATTGTCCGCTACCAAAACAGAAGGGCCAAGACGGTGGTCCACAAAATCAGCTATCAATAATGAAATGATGGCCGGATATGCTATCCATACGGTCTATATGGAGGGTGCTTGGCCCAGCGATAACCTATGCAGCAAGAGCAAGGATGGGGATACCACATCCCAAGCCCAATCTGTCTTGAATGTGGTTGCCGCTTCCCAAGATCAGCCTCCTCCATTAGATATGGAAAACCTTCTTGATGAAGCCGATAGGCAGAAATACCCCTCAGTCCATGTAGAGTTAAGCTCATACAGCGAGGAAGAGCCAACTTTTCGCCCCAGGACCACAGAGCAAGAGCTGCTTCAAGAGCTTCGAACACAGCTCAGGAGAAAAGATAAATAAATGGCCAAGTTTTACTCCAAAATCGACGACCTGAAGAATTTTGTGATGCAGCTTACGGCTCAAATTGCTTGGGCGCCTCCCAATCCAGCACAAGTCTCTACTCATGAGTAGGGTGATGAAAACCCAAAGCAATCGATGCCTATTCCATTTGGGTTCAAGATTGGGTGAGCTGCACGAAAGCCGGCCACATTCCGCTTCTGGGGACGCCTTGGCCCTAGACAACACCATCCCGCTAACATAAGATCGGATAATGGATTTAGTCACCAGCAAGGTTAAAACATTGGTGGCCGAAACCGAAGCTCAGAAAAGAAATTGGCAGTAGCGGGCGACCATATCCCGCACAGTACGATCTGATTGAGTTCCCCAGCGGCTACGTCATTCCTAAGTTCGGAAGATTTGATGGGACGGGAAATGCAAATCAGCACGTCGCCCACTTTAAAGCGTCGTCCATAAATACATGGGGCAATGATGCTCTCCTTCTTCGTCAGTTTGTCAATAGCCTGACCGGTGTTTCTTTCGACTGCTACACAAGCATACCAGATGGGTCCACAATTACTTTTGCCCAAATGGAGTCTCTGTTTCGGCAAAGATTCATGTGTGTCAATGACAAAATCTCCATCGCTGACCTCGTGAGAACCAAGCCGGGGAAAAATGAAAGTAACACGGACTTTATTGCCTGATGGCGCAACCTCACTGTCAAGTACGAACCGCCGCTAGAGCATGACCAGTCCGTCAGCCTTCTCATTGAAAACCTCAGCAAGTGGATGGTCCCATTCTTATGTACAGCAGGCCTCAAGACATTTCAGGAGCTGACGAAGAAAGTCCAAATGCTGGCACGCTCAAAGCAAGAGTCTACCCCAGACTCTCAGAGAGACAAGACTTAGAAAAGCAAGCGGGACGACAACCGTAAAAGCAGGAATTCCAGCAATACCAATGTCTTCAATGCGTCCGATAATGAAGACAAGCAAAAGGAAGGCGAATCTAAAACCAACCGATCTCGAAAGCCAGTGATGGGAGGAGAAGGGCCTTCCTTAGAGGAGAAAAAGAACAAGGTTTACTCTTTTAAAAGGGACAAGGTTTGCAAGATATTCAAAGATGCCTTGAACAACGACCTACAATTGCCGGAGTCAAAAAGACCGCATGAAGCAAAAATGACCGACAATCCCCTGTATTTCCCATACCATAGAGTAGTGAGCCACGCGATCGGGGCTTGCTATATTTTCAAAGACTGGGTCAAGAAGCAGTACAAGACTGGAGAGATCAAGCTGTCCAAGAGTGTGTTGGTAAACAACCAAGTTGCAACCACCAACTTCATACAGACACAAGCTGAAGCCTTCTGGAGCAGACAGCTGAACCCGCTGCCCTGAGAAATGAAACTAAATCACCGCAGCCTCCGTGGAGTACGCACATATCTAATAAGACGAAGAAGATGATAAAGCTACTTCGGAAAGAGCCTAGAACAAAATGGGAAAGGAAAAAGAAGCCCACCATTCTAGCTGCCAATTTGGCTCAATCAGGCTCAAAATCTAAAAATCTCACGAAGAAGAAAAGTACAGCTCGATGCGAAAAAGAGTCTGCAGGGAGATCGACCATTCAAAAATATATCGATTCTCTCGAAGACTATGAACAAAAGGAAAGAACTCTAATTCAATTCAAAGAGTTCTTTCCTATAGAAGCGGCTGAGATTCTGAAGGAGTTAGAAGAAGACTCCAATGAAGAGATCTCTATAGTGACCTGCTACGCCTTCCATCTTGGTAGCGACTCTAAGGACGAGCTCTGTTTTCCCGAAGAGGACGAGGAGCTCGCCACAAATGCCAACCAAATCCAGCTCAGAAGCGGCAGGGCTGTACCACCAAATCAGGGAAACGCCCCAAAAGGGAAGGAAAAACAGGTGGCTAATGAGGAAGATGGCAGAGAACCGGTGTAACAACTCCATTTTTAATGTACAAAGAATTGATTTAAATTCAATGTATACTAAGAGTATTTATTGTGGCTTATATCTCTATAAGTATTTATTTCACTCCATAATTACAAGAAGGAGCTTGTAGCTTATTGGTAATACCTTGCACTGTTGAACCAAGCCACCAGAGTTCAAATCCCATGCCCCACATTATTTTTGTATTTATTTTGTTTTAAATTCTTTTGGAAGTCAACAGTCAAAACGTCATAACTCTCAAAATTTGTACTGAACATAAAAAAATAAAAATACCATAAATTCCCCCAGGAGATTCCCCGGCCCCCGACACCTTGACTCGGCCCGACTCGGCCGAGTCGGTCGGCGAACTGGCCGACTCGGTCCGGCACCGCCGGCCGGACTCGGCCGGACGGCCGAGTCGTCAACACGGAAAAGTTCCGTGTTGACCTGGTCTTCTCACCTGCACACTTTAAATATTGGGATCGGTTACCTAATGCCCAATAAATCCCTTTTACTCCAAAAATTTAATGATTTTAATGATTTTTTTATATTTTTTTATATTTTTTTTAATTAAAACCCTAACCCTAGCCTAACCCTATATAAACCTCCCATACCCTCTACCCTCTCATCACTTTTTCTAAGTCCACTCTCTCAAAATTCTAAGAGAACTTGGTACGTTAGAAAACGAGCGAAAGACGAAGCGCAGGCGAAATTCCGGTGATCGTGCTAGGAGCTCTCAACGACGCTTCGACGCACCAGCAAACCCTCTACTTCCCTCTCACTCTCTAGCGTTGTCCAAACCCGTAAGTCCCCCTTTTCTACCTTTCTTTTCTTCCATTAAAATACGACTTTTCAAACCCGACGGAAATCGGAACAAACCGATTTCCGATTCGGTTTTCTATCAAATCTCACTTATCACCAATTCCATAATGCTTAAACATCTTTATGTTGACTATTAATCAGTTAACAACTAATTTGAACAAGTTTTCTCATATGAAATGATAACGTTTCCATTTATCGTATTTCTTGCACTTAAATACCACAATATTTAGTTTTCACATTTAACCCCTTAACATTGCTACACCTTAAAGTAGATCACGAGATAATGACCTACCTCCACACAAACGCAAATACAACCCTAAATGATATCATCAAAACCTAGAATACGAAATTACAAGATTTTACATTTAAATACCATTTTATTAATAAAACCTTTTCTAAAAGTTTTAGGTTTGATAAACTTTCAAAACAAATATCTTTTAATACGAAAATACGATATGTCGTGGACATCGATCGTTTATCTAAACTTGACATTGTGGTGTCTAGGCTAGACAAGTGAGAAAAGGTAACTTTAAAAGGCCCGTCTCACGATTCGTGAGCGGATCCCTCCTTTTCTCATTTGTACTTACCTGGCCACAATTGGCGGTGAAGAGGCGATTTGAGGCTTCTAACGACTTATCGTTTAGACCATTTAGGAATAGTCTGGTTGAAATATAAAACCTTAGAATCTAAAATACGGAAAATCGACTTTTGCAAATAAATACCTTTTACTTTATAAAACCGTTTTCTAAAGGATAGTATTTATAAAATCTTTACAAAGCGCCACTACAACCCACATTTGGGGAACCCGTTAGGGATAGTACGGTTTATCGTGCACCCTCGGCTTAGTAGTGCGAGATTCAGACCTGCGAAAGGAGCATTCGGTCTCGAAAGGTTTAAAATACGATATCTTGAGAAAATGATATTTTTAGAATATAAAATAATTATTGAAATTATTTTTGTATAAATATATGGATATTATCATTAAAAGATCTATTTTTTTATAATATAAATATCCCACTTTTTCTAAAAAAAAATTCACAAGACTAAATTTTACATTAAAATACCATGAATTTCAAATAAATCAATATTACAGATAATTACCTTTATTTATGTAATTAGGATATTTTCACTAGAAATATCACAAAATAAAATTACACTCATTATAACTATAAGGACGAATAATAAATACTTGAGGTGTTTCTTGAAAACTATACAAAAGTAATTTTACATAAAACCCCCTCAAGTTTTATAAATTACAATAATGACCCTAACAAATATAGAACTTCGATTTACATTTCTTTTGGTCTTACTCGGGTTTGAGTCTGATTATTTCTGACTTGAATATGATTCAAGTCAATCTACATTCTTTAATATTCCAACTCAATATGAACACATGAATCCCAGAATCCAGTTAACAATCTATACAAATTGACTGAATCAAACCATGGATATACATCCATTATTCCGTTATTCCATTACCTGATTATGCAGTTACACTCGGTTTACTGATATCATGGTTTTGGTCAGTCATCCAACTTATACAATACAATACAGCAATACAATCAAAACAATACGGGGTTTAAGGGGTAGATTGGTGCGGAAGGTGTTAGAAGTGGCACGAGGCGGTAAGATTAAGACACCTAACCTATATTCCGTTGCTGTTGTACCGTGGCTTAACGGTTCCTTATACATTCCGTTTGCCCTGGTCTCTAGCATACTGAGACCCCTCTCGTATACACTGGCATCCTTCCGTATCAAGCTACAAACAACAGCGTGAACACAATATTCTATAACATTATACTTTAGAAGATACCTCTTATTCTGTCTTTTCTTATTCTTCCTTATCTTTGGGACTTACCGAGCGACCTGTTCACTGACGACATTCTATTTCCTTCTTCTTTGAATGTTGTCAGGTGTTTTGGACCCAGCAGAGATCGAGCCCACCGGTGAAGACTTGGATCAGTTTCACGAAGACCCCGAGCTCTAGACATTGTACCTTGTTCTTTTCAGTATTTTCATTTCCTGTTATGCCATTGTTTAGGCATCGCTTTTTATTCCAGATGTATTTACTTTTCATGCATTGTACAAAAGAATGTTATTAATAAAGTTGTTGTTATTTCTATATCTCTTGTCTCTCGTGATTTACTTTTATATTGCTTAGATACGCTTAGCGTATGTACTTCTAAGTATATACGTAGCGGACCTCGTCGCGTCCCCTTCGCCGTACACTGGGAAGCGGGGCGTGACAGGTTTTGTTGGTGGCCCATCCAGGTCAGAGCTGTATAGAATTATACTATGCAGTTCTGTTCTGCGTGAACAACCTAAGCAATATAACACAAGAACCAGCAACTAAAACATTCTTTACAATTCATGTTTCTTGAATCTTACAAATTTCTATTCCTTGAATCTTATCATTTCATGTATTTGAATCTGTCCTAACCCAAATTTTTCTTCAAGGTTATGGATTGCCCGAACAACACCAGCACCAATGTCAACAACACACCTCCAGCATTACCTCTCACACTAGCTGTTCCTGCGCCAACTACCGAGCAAACAGTGCTACTTGAGGCGATCCGCAGCCTTCTCGAGGGACAGCAACAACTTCTGAACCGTCACGAGACCGACGCACCTGGGGTAATGCAATTCAGGGCTTTGCACCCAAAGCAGTTCTCTGGAAAAGGAAGCCCTCTTGAAGCGGAAGAATGGGCACAAAGCATAGAAGACGATCTGGCAGCAGCTCAAGTGCCAGACATCACTTGGGTCCGTGTGGCAAAACTATAGCTCACAGACAATGCTCGCAACTGGTGGAAGGCGGAAGAAAGCTGTCTGGTACAGCCGATTGAATGGAAGACCTTTCGCGAGAAGTTCGACGCGAAATACTTCCCTGTGACTGTCAGGTTTGCAATGGAGCAGCAATTTATTCATCTACAACAGGGTTCAATGTGGGACAAATCAGTAGATGAGTATGATGCTGAATTCACTATGTTAAGCTGGTAAGATAGGTCATAATAGTTCAATTTCACATACTACACAGCTAACACAATCTTTAAACAGATTCGCGGCACACTTGATACCGACGGACGAGATCAGAGCCCGTCGCTTTCAACAAGGACTGGACACGGAGATTCAGGCTGCCCTAGCCACGGGAAAATTTCTGACTCATGAGGATGCTCTGGAAGCTGCCCGCAGTTATGAGGCAGTGATAAAAGCAAGGGGCAGACCTCAGTCTGCAGGAGTCAAACGCCCTGCCAACCAGATGGCAGGTGGAGCCTCGTCCAGGCCACTTTTCGTGCCAAGGCGACCCGGAGTACCAAACCATTGTCCCAGCCCAGCCTTTTGCACCTACTGCAAGAGAACTGTACATATGATGAAGGACTGCCGTCAAGCCAACCGTATTTGCTTAGTCTGCAGCTCAGCTACTCATGATATTGGGTCTTGTCCCCAAAGACAAAAGCCAGTTGCTTCACCCAGGCCAGCAATTACCTATCCGCAGCGACCAACTCTTCAGGCACCTATTCCAAGACCTGCACTACCTGCACCACCCAGAGGACCACAAGCTGCACCACCTCCTCGTCAGTTCCATCAAGCTCAAAGGAACGTTCCGAGGAATGCTCCTCAGGCCAGGAGGAATGTACCAAGGCGCCAGGCTTTCACGATGTCCGTGGAAGAATTTGAGGCCACTGGCCAAGTCATCACTGGTAAACTTTTCTTTTCAAACTTTGCTTTTCTATCCTGCTACTTAGCTACATATTTTTCTATACCTAAAACATAACCCACATACCTTAGGTACAATCTTAGTATCCTCAATCCCTGCACTTGTACTGTTTGATACTGGAGCATCACACTGCTTTATGTCACAACGGTTTATACGAACCCATGCGATTCCAGTCTCACCGCTTGTATCTAGCTGGAATGTCAGTTCAGGAAATGGAGTTCTAAAGGAAACTATGGGATACAGCTTGTGTCCAGTCGTCGTCTGCAGCAGAGAATTTTATGCTGACTTCAAAGTGCTGGACATACCGAACTTCGATGTGGTTCTAGGAATGGATTGGTTTGGAACTTTTTATGCTACCATAGAATGTCGTCAAAGGAGGGTAGTATTCGAGATTCCAGACCATCCGGTCTTCTATTTCAAAAGCGGAGACCGTACATTGGACCCATGTACCTACAAATCGAAGCCAAAAGAAGCAGTAGTTACAGCAGCTCAAGTAGAGGAAGAATTAAGGCCAGATGTGGTTCGAGAGTTCGATGATGTATTTCCTGACGATATATCAGGTTTGCCTCCCGATCGAGCTCTTGAATTCAGTATTGATTTAGTACCAGGAGCACAACCGGTGATCAAAGCACCCTATCGTTTAAGTCCGGATGGTTTGAAGGAAGTCCGAACACAGTTGGACGAATTATTGGCAAAAGGATGGATTCTTCCCAGCACTTCAAGTTGGGGATCACCTGTACTACTTGTGAAGAAGAAGGAAGGTTCATACAGAATGTGCATCGATTACAGAGCCTTGAACGAAGTCACTATAAAGAACAAGTATCCACTTCCGCGCATCGATGATTTATTCGATCAGCTATGTGGATCTTGTGTTTTCTCTAAATTAGATCTTCGTTCAGGTTATCATCAAGTGAAGGTCAAGAAAGCTGATATTCACAAAACAACTTTCAGAACTTGCTATAGACATTACGAATTTCTAGTGATGCCATTTGGAGTGACCAACGCACCCGCAATATTCATGAACCTAATGAATCAAGTTTTCCGGGAGTACTTAGACAGGTTTGTTATCATCTTCATCGACGACATCCTGGTGCATTCTAAAAGTCGGAAAGAACATGCAGAGCACCTACGAATTGTCCTAGAAACTCTTCGACAACATCAGCTTTATGCCAAGTACAGCAAGTGTGAGTTTTGGTTGAAGCAAGTTGGTTTTCTTGGACATATCGTATCAGGAGAAGGAATCTCTGTGGATCCAGCGAAAGTTTCAGCAGTTAGCGAATAGCCTACACCAAAGTCAGTGAAGGATATTTGAAGTTTCTTGGGTTTAGCCGGATATTACAGAATGTTTATTGAAGGCTTTCCAAAGATACCAACGCCCCTGACCAAGCTCACACGTAAAGATGAAGAATTTGTGTGGTCAGAAGCATGCGAACAAGCTTTCGTAGAACTCAAGACAAGGTTGACATCAGCACCTATTCTCGTCATACCGGATCAATCTGGAGGATTCGAAGTGCATTGCGATGCATCCGGTAAGGGATTAGGATGTGTTCTACATCAGCATGGTAAGCTTGTGGCTTATGCTTCAAGACAGCTGAAGATTCATGAGCGCAATTATCCGACACATAATTTGGAGTTGGCAGCCGTCATCTTTGCTCTCAAGATTTGGCGTCATTATCTACTTGGTGAACGAGTGAACATCTACACAGATCATAAGAGCCTAAAGTACGTGTTTACTCAGAAGGAGTTGAATATGCGGCAGAGAAGATGGTTAGAACTCATGGCGGACTTTGACATCAACTTGCAATATCACCCAGAGAAGGTGAATGTAGTACCTGATGCTCTTAGTCGCCAACCATTAGCAATGAATCTCACCGCTCAGTGGAAGCTTCAACAAGACTTGAATCAGATGGAGATTGAAGTAGTTATGCCAGGTAATGCTTCAAGTTTGATGAATTTACAAGTTCAATCAACCATTGTCAATAAGATCAAACCAGCTCAAGGCAGCGATGCTAAGTTGCAAAAGATTAGAGAACAAGTGGAGAATGGACTCAGAACAGACTTCATCATCCATGATGACGGATCTTTGAGATACGGCAGCAGATTGTGTGTACCAAAAGGTCCTGTTCGGGAAGAGTTAATGAAAGAAGCTCACAGCTCTCCCTACTCAGTACACCCTGGATGTACCAAAATGTACAAAGATCTACGTCAGAATTATTGGTGGCATGGAATGAAGCGTGAAGTAGCCAGAAGCGTCGCAAAATGCTTGGTGTGTCAGCAAGTAAAGGCTGAACATCACAGAACTGCTGGATTACTTCAACTATTACCAATCCCAGAATGGAAGTGGCAACACATCACGATGGACTTTGTGGCTGCTCTTCTTCACAGCACAAAGGGTAACGATGCCATATGGGTCATTATGGATCGACTCACCAAGTCAGCTCACTTCATCCCATTTCGAGTTGGCCAATCAACTGAGACACTAGCAAAGAAGTACATGGAGGTAATAATCTAATTAAGATTTAAATTCTTCATAATGTACTATCTCTGATACCCATGAACTCATACAGGAAATTGTGAGACTTCATGGAGTACCGGTCTGCATTGTCTTCGATCGTGACACCAGGTTCCGATCGCAATTTTGGCAGAGTCTGCAACCAAGCTTGGGAACAAGTCTGAACTTCAGCACGGCTTATCATCCACAAACAGATCGTCAGTCGGAACGAACTATTCAGATCTTAGAGGATATGCTCAGAGCGTGTATGCTAGACTTCAAAGGATCGTGGGAAGATCACCTACATCTTGTGGAGTTTTCGTACAACAACAGCTACCAAGAAAGCATAGGAATGGCACCTTTTGCAGCATTGTATGGAAGGAAGTGTCGTTCTCCATTAAGTTGGGACGGCATCGGAGATAGGGAACTTCTTGGAACGGAGATGATAGTAGCGACTGTTGATGTGGTCCGTACTATCAAGGAAAGGATGCGCATAGCCCAAGATCGACAGAAGCACTGGGCTGATGCAAAGAGACGACACTTGGAGTTCCAGCCAGGAGATCACGTATTCTTGAAGATATCTCCGAACCGCGGAGTGATCCGATTTGGAAGACGGGGTAAATTGAGTCCGAGATATATTGGACCGTTCGACATACTCGAACGAGTCGGTGAAGTGGCATACCGTTTAGCGCTTCCACCTTCATTGGAAGGAGTGCATAATGTGTTCCACATATCCCAACTCAGAAGGTATGTGAGTGACCCCAGCCATGTTCTCGATCATTCCGAGCTCACGATACAGCCCGATTTATCTTGTGAGCAACAGCCCGTAGAGATCCTGGACAGGAAAGTGAAGACACTTCGGAACAAGGAAGTTAACTTGGTTCGAGTGATGTGGAGGAAAGACACTCCAGGAGAGTCCACTTGGGAAAGGGAGGATGAAATGCGTACTAGATATCCACACGTCATTGTAAACTAGTCCTCAAATAAAAGTTGTAAATTTCGAGGACGAAATTTTTGTAAGGAGGGTAGACTGTAACAACTCCATTTTTAATGTACAAAGAATTGATTTAAATTCAATGTATACTAGGAGTATTTATTGTGGCTGATATCTCTTTAAGTATTTATTTCACTCCATAATTACAAGAAAGAGCTTGTAGCTCATTGGTAATACCTTGCACTGCTGAACCAAGCCACCAGAGTTCAAATCCCATGCCCCACATTATTTTTGTATTTATTTTGTTTTAAATTCATTTGGAAGTCAACAGTCAAAACGTCATAACTTTCAAAATTTGTACTGAACATAAAAAAATAAAAATACCATAAATTCCCCCAGGAGATTCCCCGGCCCCCGACCTTGACTCGACCCGACTCGGTCCGGCGCCGCCGGCCGGACTCGGCCAGACGGCCGAGTCGTCAACACAGAAAAGTTCCGTGTTGACCTGGTCTTCTCACCTGCACACTTTAAATATTGGGATCGGTTACCTAATGCCCAATAAATCCCTTTTACTCCAAAAATTTAATGATTTTTTAAATATATTTTTATATATTTTTTTAATTAAAACCCTAACCCTAGCCTAACCCTATATAAACCCCCCATACCCTCTACCCTCTCATCACTTTTTCTAAGTCCACTCTCTCAAAATTCCAAGAGAACTTGGTACGTTAGAGAACGAGCGAAAGGAGAAGCGCTGACGAAATCGACGACGACATTCCGGTGATCGTGCTAGGATCTCTCAACGACGATTCGACGCGCCGGCAAACCCTCTACTTCCCTCTCACTCTCTAGCGTTGTCCAAACCCGTAAGTCCCCCTTTTCTACCTTTCTTTTCTTCCATTAAAATACGACTTTTCAAACCCGACGGAAATCGGAACAAACCGATTTTCGATTCGGTTTTCTATCAAATCTCACTTATCACCAATTCCATAATGCTTAAACATCTTTATGTTGACTATTAATCACTTAACAACTAATTTGAACAAGTTTTCTCACATGAAATGATAACATTTCCATTTATCGTATTTCTTGCACTTAAATACCACAATATTTAGTTTTCACATTTAACCCCTTAACATTGCTATACCTTAAAGTATATCACGAGGTAATGACCTACCTCCACACACATGCAAATACAACCCTAAATGATATCATCAAAACCTATAATACGGAATTACAAGATTTTACATTTAAATACCATTTTATTAATAAAACCTTTTCTAAAAGTTTTAGGTTTGATAGACTTTCAAAACAGATATCTTTTAATAGGAAAATACGATATGTCGTGGACATCGATCGTTTATCTAAACCTGACTTTGTGGTGTCTAGGCTAGACAAGTGAGAAAAGGTAACTTTAAAAGGCCCGTCTCACGATTCGTGAGCGGATCCCTCCTTTTCTCATTTGTACTTACCTGGCCACAATTGGCGGTGAAGAGGCGATTTGAGGCTTCTAATGACTTATCGTTTAGACCATTTTGGAATAGTCTAGTTGAAATATAAAACCTTAGAATCTAAAATACGGAAAATCGACTTTAGCAAATAAATACCTTTTACTTTATAAAACCGTTTTCTAAAGGATAGTATTTATAAAATCTTTGCAAGCCACTACAACCCACATTTGGGGAACCCATTAGGGATAGTACGGTTTATCGTGCACCCTCGGCTTAGTAGTGCGAGATTCAGATCTCTGCAAGGAGCATTCGGTCTCGAAAGGTTTAAAATACGATATCTTGAGAAAATGATATTTTTAGAATATAAAATAATTATTGAAATTATTTTTGTATAAATATATGGATATTATCATTAAAAGATCTATTTTGTTATAATATAAATATCCCACTTTTTCTTAAAAAAAATCACAAGAGTAAATTTTACATTAAAATACCATGAATTTCAAATAAATCAATATTACAGATAATTACCTTTATTTATATAATTAGGATATTTTCACTAGAAATATCACAAAATAAAATTACACTCATTATAACTATAAAGACGAATAATAAATACTTGAGGTGTATCTTGAAAACTATACAAAAGTATTTTTACATAAAACCCCCTCAAGTTTTATAAATTACAATAATGACCCTAACAAATATAGAACTTCGATTTACATTTCTTTTGGTCTGACTCGGGTTTGAGTCTGATTATTTCTGACTTGAATATGATTCAAGTCAATCTACATTCTTTAATATTCCAACTCAATATGAACACATGAATCCCAGAATCTAGTTAACAATCTGTACAAATTGACTGAATCAAACCATGGATATACATCCATTATTCCGTTATTCCATTACCTGATTATGCAGTTACACTCGGTTTACTGATATCATGATTTTGGTCAGTCATCCAACTTATACAATACAATACAACAATACAATCAAAACACTACGGGGTTTAAGGGGTAGATTGGTGCGGAAGGTGTTAGAAGTGGTACGAGACGGTAAGATTAAGATACCTAACCTATATTCGATTGCTGTTGTACCGTGGCTTAACGGTTCCTTGTACATTTCGTTTGCCCTGGTCTCTACCATACTGAGACCCCTCTCGTATAAACTGGCATCCTTCCGTATCAAGCTACAAACAACAGCGTGAACACAATATTCTACAACATTATACTTTAGAAGATACCTCTTATTCTGTCTTTTCTTATTCTTCCTTATCTTTGGGACTTACCGAGCGACCTGTTCGCTGACGACATTCTATTTCCTTCTTCTTTGAATGTCGTCAGGTGTTTTGGACCCAGCAGAGATCGAGCCCACCGGTGAAGACTTGGATCAGTTTCACGAAGACCCCGAGATCTAGACATTGTACCTTGTTCTATTCAGTATTTTCATTTCCTGTTATGCCATTGTTTAGGCATCGCTTTTTATTCCAGATGTATTTACTTTTCATGCATTGTACAAAAGAATGTTATTAATAAAGTTGTTGTTATTTCTATATCTCTTGTCTCTTGTGATTTACTTTTATATTGCTTAGATACGCTTAGCGTATGTACTTCTAAGTATATACGTAGCGGACCTCGTCGCGTCCCCTTCGCCGTACACTGGGAAGAGGGGCGTGACAACCGGCTAATGAAAACTTAAGTCCTTTCTCAGTGGACTACAACATCTTGGCTCATCTCCGGAAGGTTCCGTCTCTCCTTAGCATCTACGATGCCTTAGTCCTACCTAAGGAGCTTAGAGATGTTCTCATCCATGCTCTACAAAACCCCGAACGGTATCAGGCTCGCTTTGCGGAAATTAATATGAAAGAAGCCCAGTCTGCTCTGCATGCCGCCGTAGTCACGCTATGAACGAAGACTTACTACTGGGAACGGCTGAGCATAATCGTCCACTTTACGTGACTGGGTAGAGTGGCGGAGATCGGATAAATCGCATATTGATTGATCCGGGATCCTCAGTGAACATCATGAACTTGCGAACTCTGAAGAGTTTGTCAATTGACGTCCGACACCTTTCAAGGAAAATGATTTTCATTCAAGACTTCAATCAAAATTGCCAGCAAGTTCTGGGGTCTATAGCTCTGCCAATCAAATTTGGGGACCTACAAACCGAAGCCAAAATATACGTGATTGACGCCGACACGTCTTATAAAATTCTTTTGGGGCGGCCGTGGCTCTACAATTACGACATTATTCCGTCAACTCTCCATCAATGCATGAAGTATACTAAAAATGGCGAAGAAAGACGCATTGACGGAGAAATCCTGCCGTTCGATGTGCATGAGGTCCGATATGAAGATTCTCAATACTTTGTGAACCCCCAAAATGCTAAGCCACAACGGACCAAGGATAGAACGACCCCAAAACTCAAAAGTAAATCTGAGCCGGCTGTCACTTTCAAAAGCAAAACTCCCCATGTGCGTCCACGTTTAGGTAGCGACACTGATGAATCTGACGCTAGAAGTTTTTCCTTTTATAAAACTCGCCCTCATTTCGGTAGCGATACGGATGAATCTGATATTGAATGCTTATCCGGTAGCAAAATTCTCCCACGTTTAGGTAGCGACACTGAAGAATCAGAAGAAGAGAACCTGCCTCGCAACAGTTATGCAGATTGGGCCCCTACGCAACAAACAAAGCTATGAGAGACCTTCGAAGTTGTAGAAGGGTCCTTGGCCGTCACAAGAGTGCCGGAGCAGATGTGCAAAGAGCTCGATGTATTGTCAGTCTCCACCATAGACTAGCTGAATACTTTCTACGTTCCCGGGAGAAAGAGTGGGCAGAAGGGCATCCAGTTTTATAGGTCAAATCCTGTCGTGCATCCGGACGATTTGTCTATCACGTGCCTTCTGATCACCACTGAAAACTGCATTTTAATACCGCTCATTCGTTATCTCTTTTGTTATATATCGGTGTTATTAATCAGTGTCTGCTCTGTAATTACAGTTTACAGGTATTCGTGATAAAACACCGGAAACACATTCAAAATCACGGATATATCGTCTGTGAGACGACACTGCAAGCAGACCAGAAAACCGACCGATATCCCAAGAGCTTTTGTAAAATAAATGTGTGCACACACTTTTTGGTCCAACACAATGCATGCTGCACACAACTCTTGGGCAAAGACCATGTGGGGGCAGCCATGGCATGATAGGTTATGCAAGTAGGCATGTGTTGGTGTGATGTGCATTAATGGGCATTGAATGCATAAAGATATGATGTGATTTGAAGCGTCTCATTTCCCTCCAATTCTCTGCATACAAACCAGGTGAAATAAGACCAAGCAAACAGCATCAGAGGCTTATTGGAGCGCACACAAACCCACACACCCAATACGAGCCCCTCTCCTCGGATTTGACCCGGTGACCATCCTCTAAAAACGGGCGACGTCGGCCCCACCTGCCCCAATTGCCCCCAGTTTCTTACAGCCCCTTCCCTGATGCCACGTCAGCTCATTTTTATTGTTTATTTATTTTTCTTTTGAGCCTATAAATACAGATCAGTGGACAAGGGAGAGAGGCTACCATGTATATACCACTTCTCATTTTTCATAGTTGTTTTGCTTTTGGTTTAGCTTGAGGGGAGTGAACATCAGTTGGTTTCTTCTTCTTCTTCCCTTTTGAAGCTCTCTTTGGAGAGCTTCATCAAGGAGGTTGAACAAGTTGCCAAACATTGTATCTTGTTCTCAAGTGTTTATAATATATTGTTGCTTTCTTTTATTTACTTGCTCTCTTTTCTTACTTTCTTTTCATTACCATGCTTAACTAATTCTTTATTTTGGTTGTGGTGTGTGTGAGGAAGTGAGATGAAAGGTTTTGCCTCCTCCACCTCTTGTTTATGTTTCATGTGCTTAAATTCCATTTTGTGTTAAGGTTGCTAAGCTAGGATATGGTATGTTGTGATAAAGAGCTTGACAAACTCTTTGTTTCATATACTATATACCTTCACAAACCCTTAGCAAACTCAACACCAATATCTTTTGTTCTCACTAACCTCTTTGTGTTTTCATTGTTGCGGCATGCTTGCAAAACCTCGTGTTTAGTGTTGATACCCCAAGCGCGGACATACAAACGGTAAGTGACCAAAACGGACTCGTTTCGTGCTTTGCGGCGAATGTCGGACTTTGACGGTTTGTGCTCTGCAACCCCGTTGACAAGTCGTGCTTCATGCCGGAATCAAGGTAAAGCCGGGCAACTCCTAACTAAGGGAGTGTAGAGGTAAACGTCGCAATTCAAGCTTCCGAACCAAACCACAACCATTCTTTCCTTACACTTGTTTTCTTTCTTTTCTTGCTTTCATTCTTTTTTTTTTATTTGTGACAACCATCCAATTCATTAATTTGTTAACCTTAAACAACGATACCTAATACTCAATTCCCTGCGGATCGACCCGTACTTGCCGGCTCGCTACAACGCGCCGTGCACTTGCGGTTTATAAATAGTAAAACGAGAACGATCTCGTGCGCGCATTCCATTTCTTAAAACCATATCTCAATTTTAAAACGTACGCGTCTGCGCGCGCGGGAGGATTCCCAACAAGTTTTTGGCGCCGTTGCCGGGGAGTTATAGTTATTAGATATTGTTATGTCTGGTTCTACTAACTAAACTAACTTCTAATTCATATTTTTTCAAAAACTAACAAAATACGATTTTTTTAGGACTTCTTTCAATTGTTCTCTGCTGCTTATACCTGCTATCACTCTGTGCTGAAATTAAAAAATCCAGTAAGACCATTAGAACACTAATATAAGATAGAGATCCCACTACAAATTGCACCCCCTTTCATTGGATTTTGGCCAGCGACCTTACCCCTAGATCCTGCGAGATCGGTCCCTCTTTGAGGGTTTTGGTTTTTTCTTTTTCAGTGTTCTCTAGTTCTGTGTTGGTACTCTTTTGGTCTTATTTGATTTTTCTAATTTCGAGTGTGCAGGAATTGGGGCATTCGTATCCCTTTTAACACTAAATATCGTATTTTCCGACATTTTAGGTATTTCGCGGAATTACGACCAGCGATCGTGCGGAGCGAGATTCAATTGCAATTTCAAGACGTTGGGGAAGATTAGTGCCAAAGATCCGGGTAGTTTGACCCGCGCAAGCGAACATTCAACGACTCGGATCACATTCAAAGGGTTTTTCTAAAACCAAATCCATTTGGTACGTATTTCCTAACACCTTCGCTCGAATCCGACGCACTCCAATAATTCTATCTTTTGCAGGATTCTTCGCATAATTTTGCCGCCAATTGAACAAGAGAACTAACCGTATTTTTTGCAGCGCTTAACAAAAATTGAAAAAGAATTGCTTTAATTGATTGATTTTCTTGAATTCTTTTATTTGATTGCGCATTGCATATTAATATGGATTTTAAGGGCAAAATGACCAAACAAGATACGGTAAAGGATTTCATCACCTTTTCTCCGTAGCCCACAAATCACAAAATTGCATTCTTGCATACCCTCAGTAAATTAAAATCAATTAGACTTTGACTTTAAGGACTTCACGCTCATTAGGAGAAGTTAACTGTGTTTAGAACTTTGCTTAACGGTATATTGTTCACGGGGTGTCTAGGCAAGCGTTCAAGAGAAATGGTTATTTAATTAAGGAACTTCGCGAAAGCGTTGTAAAACCTCCCATCCTCTCTTGCACTTACCTGGCTTCGTGATCTGTATATCTTGAGCCTATTTCTCGACACAACTTTACTTCATCAATCAGGTTCTTGAGCAGGTCTAGTTGACTTAGAATACCGTAGACTGCTAGGGGTGTGATATTCTTTGTCTTTGTGATTTTTGTGAATTCTTGTTAAAATGGGTGACACACAATTCAATTCAATTTTTCACGATTCCTATTCTTTTGTTTATACTCAATCCCAAATTATTTGTACAAATTGTCAAAATTCTTCCCACATTCATGATGATTGTCCTTTTCTAGGGGGTGACCAACCATTCCAAATTCTTGATAACGGTCACACACCTAACACTCCTGAACCCAGTACCACTTCAAACATTGACCAATTGATTGCAAATTTAGAGAAAGAGGTCGACAGAATGACTTCTTTAGCATCACCACCATCACAACCATTCCAACCCGAAACCATTGAACCATCTGTAGGGTATGATAGTGAGATGGATGCTAGGTTGACCGCTCTAGAAAAAGGTATTGAAGTAATGACTGCGGTCGAGAATCAAACAGCTTCTACGTTAGCCCCATTCATACAGCAGTCTGTGCAATTATTTCTTGCTCAGGCCCAATCTTTGGCTAACATAGAGGAACAAGTGAAACATTTAGCTGAGAGGATCGTAGGGAGTGAGCACAGTCAATCAGAACCCGATAATGTTAATGTCTGCCATCTAGGGAGTCACCCAAGTGAGGTAAATGATCAATCAAACTTTGATGATGATATGATTGAATTGACTGAGTGCTATCAGGACACACAAGAAAACCCTCTAAGTCAGTCCACCACTAACCTTTAAGTATCCACTGAACCTCTTGTCACTTTAGAGATTGATTTAACTGAAATAATACTTGATGAGGAAATTCTTGAACCGACCGATTTCTGCTTTCCAATTTTAGAGGAGGAACCTTGTGAATATGTCGGGTATGGTTGGGATAGATTAGAACAGATCAATGATCGGGAACCCACAATTTTTGTATCACCTGTTGATATTGTTTCGGAAGAAACGTTATGGTGGGAACCTACTTTTTTAGATGATATGAACCTACCCAGTTATGAATGTGAAAAGGAAAAAATCTTTTTGGGAGTGAGTGTAAATAATGAGTGTAAGATAGTGAAAAATAATAGGGAGGAAGACAGCATTGAAACTTATTCTTTCATGTTGAGTTTTGAGGAAATTTTTGCTGATGAGATTGAAATATTAGGTGGGTTGGAGTCAGAACCATTTCAGGATTATCCTTTGAACCTTCCTTTTGCCGTACTTTTTGCGGATGAACTCTAGTTTTTAAACGAACTTGACTTCGGAACCCCACATACGCTTATTGAACATACAATTCATTCAGAAAACAACTCATTGACTTCCTCAAAATTTTATCTTCACCTTCAGTGTCTTCTGACCCCTATTTTTTCACGCCCATGCCCTTCACTAACAACTAACTTATACATATCCTTTTTCTTTTTCTTCTTTTTATACACATTCTTTCACCAGCCCCTACATTATATAGACAAAATCTTTTTGTGGCTGGTATTAATTTCTGCACTAACCCAGTCTTTTAACATGTAAATGTTGTAATTAATCTTAGGTTTTTTCCTTTTTTCTTGAATAAAATTCTCACTTTGGTGTCTAAGTCTAGCTACTGGACGCGGGGCAACGATGAGGACATCGTAAAACTCAGGTTTGGGGGTGAGCACTGCATCATGTGTATATTCTGCATTGCATATATATATAAAAAACCATAAAAATTGAAAAATTTACAAAAATATAAAAACTTTTTCGTCAAGTTAGCTAATAGGGTAACTTAGATTTTATTCCGAAAGTTTAGTTGATACATTAGAGGTAACTAAATCCTAGGCTTAGGAATTGAAAACCCCTAAAAATAATCCTCATTCTATTTAACCTTGGTAAATATACGTCCTTACAGTTTTTTTTGAGAAATAGGTAATCTTGAGTTCAGTTCTTTAGTAAAGTCAAGATGAAGGGAAAGTATTGAAGTTTTACTGAAAGATAAGTCTGAAAAATAGTTTCTGTTCTTGAGCCCAAATTTAGAAAGTATATACCCTACAAATTGCACATGCACGCACCTTGAAACTTGGGATAGTAGAGGATACCTAGAAATACTCTTGCCTGAAAGCATAGTATGAAAGAAAAATCGGTATTTAAAGTTAAACACCAAAAAAGAGCATCAATAAAAAATATATCCGGTCTTGAAAAGAAAAAGAAAAAATAATAATAATAATAATAATAATAAAGTCAAGACCTGGAGACTGCTATTTGCGCTTTAATGCTCATACATTCAGTAATCGGCTGTTGGTGCCTCAAGAAGCATTAATGGTCGCATGAAAGGTGTATGAGCAACACCGTCCATCCATTAATGAAAAGAAGTAATAATAGGTATTAAGGTAAGGGTACTATAGCTTGAATTGAATTCTTAAGCGGATGGGTGCAAATTTACACACACGTAGGGGTATACAATCGATATTTGGAGGAAAGATAAAAACGAAGAATAAGACTTATGTTTCTGTAAAGTTGATAAAAATTCCTGACTTGAGACCGCACTTTTAGAAGGAAAACTTATGAGTTACTGACATCTTTCTAAGCTGTAAATATGTATAGGATCTAGGGATAAATAGATAGGAGGCGTGAAACATAAGGGTTGAATATTTCTTACTTAGGATGATAGAATTTCTGACTTAGATACTAAACTGTAGGAGTAGAATCGACGTTAACTTATGAAACTAACTTGAATGGATTTTGTGGGTGTAATCTGCTGAAAACCCTCAGGAGACAACACTCCTCCTACAAGGGACACCTAGAGGTTTAACGGCTTGTTGCACGTGCTCAGTGCAATCGCGGTCCCTGCGAAAGTGAGGCTAGGATTTTTTGTATTGCTCGGGACGAGCAATAGATAAGTTTGGGGGTATTTGATCACCACTGAAAACTGCATTTTAATACCGCTAATTCGTTATCTCTTTTGTTATATATCGGTGCTATTAATCAGTGTCCGCTCTGTAATTACAGTTTACAGGTATTCGTGATAAAACACCGGAAACACATTCAAAATCACGGATATATCGTCTGTGAGCCGACACTGCAAGCAGACCAGAAAACCGACCGATATCCCAAGAGCTTTTGTAAAATAAATGCGTGCACATACTTTTTGGTCCAACACAATGCATGTTGCACACAACTCTTGGGTAAAGACCATGTGGGGGCAGCCATGGCATGATAGGTTATGCAAGTGGGCATGTGTTGGTGTGATGTGCAATAATGGGCATTGAATTCATAAAGATATGATGTGATTTGAAGCATCTCATTTCCCTCCAATTCTCTGCATACAAACCAGGTGAAATAAGACCAAGCAAACAGCATCAGAGGCTTATTGGAGTGCACACAAAACCACACACCCAATACGAGCCCCTCTCCTCGGATTTGACCCGGTGACCATCCCCTAAAAACGGGCGACGCCGGCCCCACCTGCCCCAATTGCCGCCAGTTTCTCACAGCCCCTTCCCTGATGCCATGTCAGCTCATTTTTTTTGTTTATTTATTTTTCTTTTGAGCCTATAAATACAGATCAGTGGGCAAGGGAGAGAGGCTACCATGTATATACCACTTCTCATTTTTCATAGTTGTTTTGCTTTTGGTTTAGCTTGAGGGGAGTGAACATCAGTTGGTTTCTTCTTCTTCTTCCCTTTTGAAGCTCTCTTTGGAGACTTCATCAAGGAGGTTGAACAAGTTACCAAACATTGTATCTTGTTCTCAAGTGTTTATAATATATTGTTGCTTTCTTTTATTTACTTACTCTCATTTCTTGCTTTCTTTTCATTACCATGCTTAACTAATTCTTTATTTTGGTTGTGGTGTGTGTGAGGAAGTGAGATGAAAGGTTTTGCCTCCTCCACCTCTTGTTTATATTTCATGTGCTTAAATTCCATTTTGTGTTAAGGTTGCTAAGCTAGGATATGGTATGTTGTGATAAAGAGCTTGACAAGCTCTTTGTTTCATATACTATATACCTTCACAAACCCTTAGCAAACTCAACACCAATATCTTTTGCTCTCACTAACCTCTTTGTGTTTTCATTGTTGCGGTATGCTTGCAAAACCTCGTGTTTAGTGTTGATACCCCAAGCGCGGACATACAAATGGTAAGTGACCAAAACGGACTCGTTTCGTGCTTTGCGGCGAATGTCGGACATTGATGGTTTGTGCTCCGCAACCCCGTTGACAAGTCGTGCTTCATGCCGGAATCAAGGTAAAGCCGGACAACTCATAACCAAGGGAGTGTAGAGGTAAACGTCGCGATTCAAGCTTCCGATCCAAACCACAACCATTCTTTCCTTACACTTGTTTTCTTGCTTTTCTTACTTTCATTCTTTTTTTTTATTTGTGACAACCATCTAATTCATTAATTTGTTAACCTTAAACAACGATACCTAATACTCAATTCCCTGCGGATCGACCCGTGCTTGCCGGCTCGCTACAACGCGCCGTGCACTTGCGGTTTATAAATAGTAAAACGAGAATGATCTCGTGCGCGCATTCCATTTCTTAAAACCATATCTCATATTTCACAACGTACGCGTTTGCGCGCGCGGGAGGATTCCCAACACCTTCCCTATGAAAGAGGCATAAGAGCCGTCCTAAACCCTAGATATTATGCGCCCGAGATGCGGGAATATTTTAAAATGTGCGGATGACGATTATATCAAACGGACTCCGAAGCGATGTTTTATGAGGGGCTGTGGCACCCGCCTCAGGTCCGAGCACTCATCAATGGATGAATCCCAGTTAGACGGGGCATAGGTTTCATTCAACCTGACATCAAGGCATGTTACATGATTCATATTGGTGAAGAAAGCGAAGATTCAAATGATGAAGATGAGCTAGTCGAGCCAGAAAAGGCCCCTCAAGAGTTCGAAGATGGTGGATAAGCAACTTTCGACGAGGTAACCGAGGTTGATTTGGGAACGCCCGATAACCCAAGGCCGACCTACATCATCTCACTGTTGTCAGGGGAAATGAAAGAGCAGATAATCGCCCTGCTGCATGAGTTTGTCGACTGTTTCGAATGGACGTACAAAGAAATGCCTGGCCTATCCCCTGAAGTGGCCGTGCATAAGATGGTTATATCTCCTGATGCCAAGTCTGTCAAACAAGCTCCTCAACGAATGAGAAGGGAGCTGGAAGAAAAGGTCATCGAGGAAACTAAGAAACTTATCGATGCTGGCTTCATCACGGAAGAGAAGTACGCAGACTGGATCACATGCATTGTACCAGTAAATAAGAAAAATGGGCATATCCGGGTTTGTGTCGATTTCTGGGACCTTAACAAGGAATGCCCTAAAAATGATTTCCCACTTCCGGTCATGGAAATGATGGTCGATGACACCTCAAATTACGAGCTGTTCACCTTCATGGACGGTTCGTCTGAGTACAATCAGATAAAAATGTCGCCTGGGGATGAGAAGCATACAGCATTTCGAACCTCGATCGGCATATACTGTTACAAAGTGATGCCGTTCGGATTGAAGAACGCAGGTGCTACATATCAAAGAGCAATGACCAATATTTTTGATGACCTAATCCATAAAGTCGTTAAATGCTATATTGATAATCTGTTCGTCAAGACTAAAGCCAAGGCCGATCATATCTAAGATCTTAGGACCGTTCTCACTAGGCTGAGGGAATACGATTTGAAGATGAATCCTCTAAAGTGCGCTTTTGGCGTGTCATCGGGAAAATTCCTTGGCTTTATAGTCCGACATCGGGGGATCGAAGTTGACCCATCCAAGATAAAGGCCATCAAGGAGATGCCCCCTCCAAAGAGTCTGACGCAGCTAAGATCTTTCAAGGCAAGCTTGCTTATATATGAAGGTTTATCTCAAATATGTCGGGGAGATGTAGGCTCTTCTCAAAGCTCATGAAGAAAGGAGCTCCTTTTGTCTGGGATGCCGAATGTCAAGAAGCGTTCAAAAGCATCAAACAGTACCTGCTGCACCCTCCAATGCTTGTTACCCCTATTCTAAAAAAACCATTGATTCTCTATACTACCGCGCTAGATGAGTCACTCGGTGCGCTCCTTGCCCAGAAAAACGAGGAGGGAAAAGAAAATGCCCTCTACTACCTCAATTGAACTCTAGTCGGGGCGGAACACAACTATTCCCCGATTGAAAAGCAATGCCTGGTTATGATATTTGCTGTGAAGAAGCTGAGGCACTATCTGCTCGCTTATCGGGTTATGCTGATCTCCAAGGTTGACCCGCTCAAACACTTGATGATCAAAGCAAGCCTAGCCGGTAGAATGGCGAGATGGGCTGTCATGTTGCTTGAATTTGACATAATCGATACTCCCAGAAAGCAGTAAAAGGGAAAGCTCTCGCTGACTTCCTTGCTTCTCATCCCATACCAGAAGGGTCACCGTTCAATTGTGAGTTACCCTATGAACAAGTGCTGCACCTCGAGGATGATGAGCCTTGTTGGGAGCTTTACATCGATAGAGCCTCATCAATGAGGAGCTCCGCCAAAACAAGCATCCCGCAGATAAAAGCAGGGATAGGATTGGTGTTCATCAAGCCATCAATGGGAACCCTACGACATTCTTTTGCTCTCACCGAGCCTCGCACAAACAACGAGGCTGAGTACGAAGCTTTGATAGCGGCTTTAGAGCTCGCCATAGAAATGGAAATCCTTCGGTTACGGGTTTACGGTGACTCTCAGCTTGTCGTCAACCAGGTAAGCGGCGACTATAAGATATACAAACCCGAGTTAGCTTGATATAGAAGTCAAGTGGTGGAACTCATGAAACGGTTCACTCACATTGAACTAATGAGAGTCCATAGGGCATTGAACGGAAAATCCGACATACTCGCTCGCTTAGCTAAAGAGCTAGCTGATCCTGACATGGACGAAATTCTAATCACAGTCAGAAGCTGGAAAATTCTGCCTCCGGTATTTTTGCGTGAAGAAGAAAGCATAGAACAAGAGAACAATTCTGCCGTAGAGGCTTCGATCATTCAACACGAGCCCGATTGGAGAGAACCCTTCATAGAGTATCTTCGATACGACAAGCTACCTGAAGAAAAATCTATGAGGATTTAGCTAAAGAAGAGAGATCTCCGATACGTGTTTGTAAATAATACGCTATACCGCAGATCATATGACCAACTCTGGCTCAGGTGCCTGTCATCGGCCGAAGCCCAAAAAGTCATGAAAGAAGTTCACTCAGGCGTCTGCGGGGCTCACCAGTCTGGCCTTAAAATGCGGCTTCAGATCAAATGGCTTGGATATTATTGGCCCACCATGATAAGGGATTGCGTAGAGCATGCAAAGAAATGCCATCTCTGTCAAATTCATTGTGATTTCATTCAAAAGCATCCCAACCCATTGCATCCTACGGTGGCGTTGTGGCCCTTCGAAGTTTGGGGCACCGACATTGTTGACCTGATTGATCCTCCGTCATCCAAAGGCCACCGGTTCATATTGGCCGCAACTGACTACTTCTCCAGATGGGCTGAAGTTGTCCCATTAAAAGAAGTCAACATAGAAGATATTCTGACATTCTGCCGGCATAATATTCTATACCGCTTCGGTACACCAAGAAAAATCATTTATGACAACGGGTCTTCTTTCAAGAGATTCAAAGTCTCAAGGTTCTCTACCCAACACAAGATAGACTGGAGATATTCCTACATCTATAATCCAAGGGCCAATGAGCTAGTCGAAGCCTTCAATAAAACTCTGTGCAAGCTCCTGAGGAAAAATGCTTCAGCCAACAAGAGAGACTGTAATCTCAAACTTCACGAGGCGTTGTGGGCATATCGTAACACGCACCGTACTCCAACTCAGTCCACTCCATACTCATTACTCTTCGGAGTGGGGGCAATCCTCCCCTTCGAAGTTGAAATTCCAAGCTTAAGAATGGCCGTTCAGCACAAGTTGACGGCGGAGGAAAATGTGCTCCTCCGGCTCGAAGAGCTCGACGCCCTCGAAGAAAAGAGGCTCGCGGTACAGCAAAATCTGGAGCTATACCGATCCCAAATGTCACGGGCCTATGACAAGATGACCCGTCTCTGTGCTTTTAAGAAAAGAGAATTGGTGTTGGTCCTCAAAAGACCGATCATCCCCAATCGACATGCCAAGGGAAAATTCGAGCCAAACTGGGAAGGACCATACGGCATCGAGAAGGTGTTTGAAGGAAGGTCCTACCAGCTGATAAATGTCGAGGGAGAAAGGCCCATGCCACCCATCAATGGCCGATATCTCAAGAAATACTATGCGTAAAGGCTCGAAGTCGTAGACGAATTAAGCACACCGGCCCTACGGTCTGGATCATACATCCTGTAAAATCGTATACAATCCACGGGCGTAAATGGCCCATATCTCTCCTAAAGTCCTACCGGCGAGACTATATTTAAAGTCCCACCGGCCTTAAAAAAACGGTATGTCCACAAGAAAAACGGGCACGGATGAAAACTTGAAAGGGCTCCGTGAGTAAAAACAGCAGGACTACCGGCGAGTTTGTGAAAACCCGAAAGGGCGCAAACTCGTGAAAAGAGATGAAATACACTCGCAAAGTCCTCTCGACCTTGTGAGGAGAAAATCCCCGCGTGAGATCCTTACAACTCACAAAGGAGCAACACACTTAGGAATCCCTACGATTGTTGGGGAGAAATACACCTGCGAGATCCCCTCGACACGTAGGGTGAAAATGCTTTTATGAGAACCTTACGGCTCATAAAATTGAAAAGCCTTAGGTGATAGGGATCTAAACCTGTCTCCCGAGCCATTTCTCCCCAACGGGCAACGGCAAATGATGAGTCGCTCCTGGCATTACGCTTCAGTGTTAGCGGTGCTGATGCCGACCCAAAATCCAAATCTTAAGTTTTCCCAATGGAAAATGATGAGTCACTCCTGGCATTTCTTCAGTGTTAGCGGTGCTGATGCCGACCCAAAAGCTAAATCCCAAGTCCTCCAGGGGCAAATGATGAGTTGCTCCTGGCATTATTCCAGTGCAGCAATGTTGATGCCAACCCAAAAACCAAATCCCAAGTCCTCCTGGGGAAAATGATGAGTTGCTCCTAGCATTATTCCAGTGCAGCAATGTTGAAACCAAACAAAATCTAAATTCCAAGTTCTTCTCAAAAGTCAAGCCAAATAAGGCATAAATCAAACAGATCAAATTAATGTCCCACCCGGTAGCGCTTCCAAGCTCAAAAGTCCCGCTGGACGGTTAGGGAACTCCTAAAATAAATCAAATCAAAAAATCAACCCTGACACCGTAGAAAACGGAGCAAGTCAACTTCAATCCCGATACCGCAGAAGGTGGAGAAAGTCAAATCAAATCGCGACACCGCAAGAAGCGGAGCAAGCACCGACCGTCCAGGTCGCTAAAAGGGCAGCACCGACCGTCCAAGTTGCAAAAAGGGCAACACCAACCATCCAAGTCGCTAAAAGGGCAGCACTGACCGTCCAAGTCGCAAAAAAGGCAGCACCGACCATTCAATTCGCAAAAAGGGCAGCACCGACCGTCCAAGTCGCGAAAAGGGCAGAACTGACCGTCCACGTCGCTAAGATGGCAGAACCGACCGTCCACATCGCAAAAATGGCATCACCGACCGTCCAAGTCGCAAAAATGGCAGAACCGACCGTCCACGTCGCTAAAATGGCAGAACCAACCGTCCACGCCTCTAAAATGGCAGAACCGACCATCCACGTCGCAAAAAGGGCAGCACCGACCGTCCACGTCGCAAAAAGGGAAGCATCGACCTCCACGTCGTCAAAATGGGAACCAAATCAAGTCAACCTCCACGCGAAAGAAGATCCATCAATTTCATGCACACAACCTAAATAAGTGGTGTGCATTTATTGATGGGGGCACTTTGTTAGGGTCAAAAATTACACCCCAGTTAACCAAGTCAAAACCAAGGTCGACTCCAAGTCAAGTGGGCCCGAGCCCAAGCCCAAGTCAAGATGGGGCCGGCTCCATTCTAAAAAGGAGGCAATAAATTAGTCTAAATGTAATTTTTAGAAATAAATATATGTAAAGTGGGCTGAAAGCCAAAATTTTGTAAACCTCATGGCTTATGTGCAAAAAATAAATAAGTACATAAGGCATGGGATGGCACAAGTGCCATTTGACAAGCCCAAGGGGCTATATGTGTAGGGTTCCAATCAACGGCAGCAAGGTTTCGGGAGGCATCATCCATGCCATTTTTAAAAAATTTCCGTTTCAAGGAACTCTAAACAAGAATCGATAACTAGAAAATAATGCGGAAACGAATGTAAACCATTTTACATCTAAGTGAAAAGGAAATACAACCTTTGTAGTTCGGTCCTTCACTTTATAAGCTCCTTGTAGTGGTCCCTTCGCTGCGATCATGGTACTCCTGGACTCTTGGACGGCTTCATGAGAAAAAGACAACGGTCTTGCTTGAAGTCTTCGAGGCCGAAGATGATCTACGTCGAGGGATTACTAACTCAAGCTACCACTTCACCAAAGTGAAGCAAACACCCTATACTAAAGTGCTAATCTAGTAGAGGATGGTGAAATAGGAAGTGGGTTCACTTTAGAATTTATTTTCTCGCAATATTTCCTCACTTGGATCAAACCCTAGAAACCATTTTCTTTGGAGGAAGAAGATGAAGAAAGAAGAAGAGAATGAAAATAATCCAAAGTGAGTTGATCTAACCATAGGTGAGTGGGTATCATATACTAACTCATGTAGAGACACAACCATGGCTAATTATAGTGGTTAGGTTAATAAATATCCTAAGTAAAACAAAACTAGTGGACTTGGTCAATGCACCCACAAGCTTTTCAAAGCATCATGCACTTTGAACAAAAATCCACTAATTTTGGATTACTTAAATATTAAACACCCACCACCATAATTAGAATGTTGTATGTCTCATACACCCATGCAAAGTGTATCAACAATCATGACACACACAAATAAATAATGCACATCAATATATATCACATATATATTACATGTACACACATGTGAGAAAAGAATGCTTAAGTGAGATAATGTTAGTTAATATAAATTAGTATATCACATATACAATTATACACTAAATTATCAAATCAACACTTGATTTAATAATCCGGCTATATCACATATAACCGACTAACACTAAATGTACCAACTTATTGAATCAACACTTGATTCGATAACCCGGCTATATCACATATAACCGACCGATACAAAAGTCGCGAGAATAGAATACGGTATCACATACACGCATTATTCTCGGTCCCGCACATATCATATATACGCTCCTATTTTGTTTTGCCTGAGCCAGTAAAACCTCTATGTAGGACTCTAAAGACTCATCAATACGCCGGCAGTAGGTGATGATCACATCAAGCACCCACAAGCCGTTAGCGGTACTAGCTGGACGTAACGGCTACTTGGGTATTGAGCGATCAGAAGATCAGCAAGCAAGCCCGCTCCGACTCCTGCAAAAGCCTGACAGTGACACTACTGTGCAGTCCGGTCTCCTCGTCTGATATGTCGCATATCAAGTCTACGGGTGGTAAACGTCAGACCCCAATAACCGATATGTCATGCCGATATGAGGCTCATAACGGGTCGAGAAACTACTGGTAACACTTACCAGTAAATCTCTAAACCAGCCCTGGCCAGGGACTTCCCTGTTATGGCTAATATAGCACAGCACAACCTCAACCCCCAATACCGGGAGAGACGAAACCCCTCCTATCGCTCATTGCCTCCATGTGACTCGGGACTGTACCCAAAAACCACCGTTTTGCATGCCCTCTTGGACGTGGTAAGGTGGAAATCAAAGCACAGTGGGAATCACACAAGACTTTATGACGATCTCGGGTCTACAGACTAACCTGTACCAGTATCACCAGAGAACTGCCATCTGACGTGAGGTATAATACCATCTGGGAGTTCTTGGCGAGTCCGTCCAGTGTACCCAGTCTCCACTGAGCACTCGTATATCATCTCTGATATCAAACACCAAGATATGGGATCATCCATCGCCCGTCTATATGGGTCGAGAAGGTATACGCTAGTCTACTTTGGTATATCGATGCCCCGTCTCGATACACCCACGACTAGGGACCTTAAAGGATGTACTTATGGACTACCATAGCCCCACTAGTATGATCTGCATCATAGTCTTGGTAGTTAAATACACATCCTAAGGGCTTTACCAACATGTAACAGAGAGACAATCAGTATACACGTTAAGGTAAAGAGTAATCAGATAGAATACTATCATGTCGAGCAAGAAAGTCCTCCCTATATATGTCCAAGCATCCACTACAATATACATATCATGTATAGTAATGGCCTCTAGGGCATACATATAACTAACAATCTCCCATTTGCACTAGGGCCATCTTATAGCAGTGGTTGTAGTATCACATACTCAACCATCCCATAAAAGTCTCTCTCTTGGAAAAGGCCTTTGTGAGTGGATCCGCCGTGTTGTCCTCTGAGTCTACTCTCCTAACCTCGATCCCCTGGAGATCAACCATCTCCATGATCAGGTGATACTGCCCTAGAATATGTCTGGATCATTGATGGGACGGGCGTTCCTAGGCTTAATCCACAACTCCATTATCACACAATGGTAGGAACGAAGTTCATCTCATGAACTAATATACACCTAGACTGCTTCTTTGGTTGCATCTTTGGTAGCGATGTATCCAGCCTTTATTGTCTAGTATGCCACGGTCTTTAGCTTGGAACTCTTCCAACATACCGTCCCTCTACTGAGGGTAAAGACAATGCCTGTGACTGACGTTTAGTCAACCTTATCATCTTGGAAGCTATCCAGTGATTCTCCCCAGGATCGATTGATACCATCTCATTACACCTAGTGAGAATCCTAACATCCATTTAGATCTATCACATAGATCCAAAATCCCTGGATCTAGGAGGTATCACCTTGATCCTATATGGAGAATCAATGTGATAAGAGGAGATTGACCGAGTGTAGCATAGGAAACTCCTTTCCTATCAAGAGTATGTCATCCATATACAATACGAGGATCACCACCATACTCCCTACTACCTTTTTGTATATACAAGGTTCATCTACCATTTTGATGAATTCAAACTCTTTGACTACCACATCAAAACATATGTTCCAACTCCACGATGCCTGCTTTAACTTGTAAAGCAACTTGCATACGTTTCCGCTGCTCCAACTATCTACGGAGCCCTCTGGCTGTGTACTTATAGATGCTTTCTTCTAAATCACTATTTAGAACAGCAGTCATGACACCCAACTGCCAGATATCGTAGTCATAGTATGTAGCATAGGCTAGTAGGATCCGGATGGACTTAAGCATAGGCCCCAGAAAAGGTTTCATTATTATCCAAACTTGGTTAATGACGAGAACCTTTTACAACAAGTCTTAGCTTTGAAACTCTCAACCTTTCCATGTGCACCAAGTAATCTTCTCAAGATATACTTGCTTGTGATGGGGATTTAACCTTTCAGATAAAGCAACCAAAGTCCATACTTCATTAGTATACATAGATTCCATATCAGATCGTATAGCATCCAGCCATTCTTACAAAGTCCCCACTCTTGATGGCCTGCTCGAAACTAGTTAGGTCATCATCTCATGATGTGATCCTAGCTCCCACTGTCATAGAGAAACCAAAGTAACTCTCAGGTGGGTGAGGAACCCTACCAGATCGGCGGAGAGGCTGAGGTTCGTTGGGAGCTATTGAATCCTCCGGTTCTACCAAATCATCAGCTGTAGTTTGTATAGCTGGAACTCCTTCCATTTCTACCTCATGATCACTAATTTATTTCCAAAATAAAATCCTTTTCTAAAAAAAAGGTGGCATGCCGAGAAATAAAACTCCTTTTGTTCCTCGGAGTAGTAGAAGATATTCCCTTGCAAATGCTTGGGATATCCAACAAACTTCTACAGAACTGATCTTGCCTCGAGCTTGTCCGGATTTTGCTTTTAGATATAGGCCGGACAACCCCAAATCTTAACTTGCTTAAGAGATTGGCTCTTCCCATACCATATCGCATATAGAGTGGTAGGCACCTGATTTGGTTGGAACCCAATTCAATAGGTATGCAGCTTCACAAGTGCATAACCCCAAAAGGAAATAGGCAACTCAGTAGTACTCATCATAGAGCACACCATATCACATAGGGTGCAATTGCTCCGCCCCGATGTACCGACGTGCTGTGGTGTATACGGAGGAGTAATCCTGAGAAAGAATCTCATTCTCCTTTAGAATAGCCCAGGAACTCTGTGCTCAAGTATTCTCCTCCCTGATCTCATCAAAGGACATAATAATTATACCCGTTTTGGTTCTCTACTTCTAACTTATATTCTTTGAATATCTCAAAAAGTTCAGACTTGTGTTTCAACAGGAACATATGTCCGAATCTTGAGAGATCATCAGTGAATGTAATAAAGTACAAAGAACCGGTCCTGGCATGTGTAGACAGGGGACCTACATACATAATCATGTATCAATCCCAAAAGATCACCAACTCTTTCTCTGTTTCCAATAAACGGAGCTATGGTCATTTTATATTTGTGACATGACTGGCAAGTTTCACAAGATGTAAATTCAAACTGATTTAAATATGCATCTAAATGTAACTTAGCTAGTCGGGTCGCATTGATATGACCTAGTCTACAATGCCTCAAGAAGGATTCGTTCATTTCTGAACTCTTCCGCTTGTGTGTGTTTTATACATTAAGAACTGTGCTTTGATTTAGAACATATATGCTTTTAGATAACATGCCTGAACCGATCAACTCTTGATATAGGAAATGTTCAAAACATTATCCAACAATACAAAATTATATCCTTCTTTACTAAATAAAGAGACTGATATGATGTTGTATATCAGGTTCGGTATCTAATAACATTCGTTCAGAATCAATGTATCTGGTAATACAGGGTGATAACTGCCAACATCTTGGCAGCAACAATTGCACCATTTCCAACTCTTGAAATTTTATCACCCGTTCTCAGTTCTCTACCTTTCTGTAGCCCATATAACAGATTACATATGTGGGATCCTGATCCGGTATCTCATACCCAGGACGTAAAGGATACTGAGAAACGGTTCTTGGTAATGAACACACCCGAAGAAGATGCATCATCATGCACCTTCTTTGTTTGGGCGGTACGGGAATCCTGGTAATTCCCTATTTCCTGCTCGGTCTTATAACAATTATAAGTTGGAGCTGTAAGTCTACGTTACCCACCCCGGTACTTACGGGGAGGTGGAATAGGTAAAAAATAAATTTTTATCACAAGGTAACATAGACTATCTTGAGGAACTTTGCCAAACCATTTCTGACAAACAACTAGTGGTTCTATCTACTGTGCTTAGGAGATTATACCTCACGAAAATGGTCCTTCGGTTCTTCCCTCCACTGTCCTCCTCGTCCATGCAAGCTCCGAGGATCGGTTTGGATCTTGGTCACCTCCGCGGCCTCCTAGAGTCAAAGACGATCCACCCAAGAGTCTAAAGTCCGAGCTCCACCTCAAGCCGAGGTAACTAGGGCAACAAGTTTGCTATGCTTGATGTCCTAGGTGATGTAGAGGAAGAAAATGGATTTGTTTGTCTATTTTATTTCTAATTTTCTCAACACATAAGAGTTATAGAAAAATCTAGAGAGGAGGAAGAAAAAGAACCATGGGAGCTTTCTTTTGGATGAGAGAGAAAGCCAAAGAGATACTGATCCATGAGAAAAATAATACCATTCTTTTGTCATGATAAAGTGTGATGGTTACCATTGATTTGACCATTATCATGTCAAATTAAATCCAAGCCATAAGAAGAGTCTAGAGCTCACAAGAAATATCCAAGTCAACAATGGTCAACTAGGTCAAATGGTCAACATGGTCAAATGGTCAAAGCAATTAGACATAACACAATTATCATTAAAAAGATTAGTAAATATTTTCCTCACCTCAATGGTTTTGACCGAATCAATGGTCAAAATCCTAATGAGACAACTCCTTCTTCGCTCCTCACAACCGTGCATACACACCCGCATCCGCATTCAGTAGAATGCGAATGCACAGAAGACAAAAATAATCCATCTATACAATACTAGGATCCGGCTTAAACCAAAGCCAACTAGTATTGTCTGCCCGAACATCATACGCGCACAAGTGCACGTAAGTGATCGCAGCCCTGCCGTAAAACCATACGGCCTCTACACCTTTTGCCCAGTGTAGGGAAACTCTATGTGTGGGACTCTAAAAACTCGACACTATACTGGTAGTGGGTTTAACCACAGACCGCAAGCGGCACTAGCTGTACGTAACGGTCCCCAGGTAGATGTCGATAAGAAGGCCGATGAGGTAAACCCATCCGAACTCCTACTGAGCCTGAATGTGACAATCTCCGTACAGTCCGGTCTGTTCGTCTAAGAGTATCGCATGTCGGGCCTAGGGGGGCGATAAATGTCAGACCCCTAATAGCGGTACAAGTCATGTCGAAGTGTAGCCCAGAACACCCTGAGAAACTACTGGAAACACTACCAGTAAATCTCGCTTGCCCTGGCCAGGGATTTTGTGTAATGGCTCTCCTAGACACAGCGCAATATCAACCCCCAATACCGGGAGAGACGAATCCTATCTAACCGCTACTACCTCCAAGTGCTTCGGGACTGCACCCAACCACTACCTGTTTGCACGACTCCTTTGAGCCGTGGTAGGGTAGAAATCAAAGTACAGTGGGAACACACTCGAGGCGAAATAGCAGCGTCAAGTCGACGGACTAAGCTGTACTCCTGTCATCTAGGAACTGTTATCTGACGATAGGTATAGTACCAACCAACAGTTCCCGACAAGTCATGTCCAGTGTACTCGTAACCTAACGAGCACCCGCATACTATCTCCAGTACGACGTACTAATGGCTGTGGGATAGACCATCTTCCCTGCTGGGATGAGAACCGTATACGCTAGTCTACTCTGGAGTATCGATGCCCCGTATCGATAATCCTATGACTAGGGACCTGTATAAGGATGTGCTTGTAGATTACCCAGCCCCCGCTAGTGTGACTGCCATCACAACGCTGGTAATCAAGCAAAGATACTAAGGGCTCCACTTATATGTATAAGCTATATGCTAAAAGAAACACATGCACATATTGAAGTAGAAACAAACCAAGTAGCATACTACCATTTTGAGCATGATTGTCTATGCAACTGTGAATATCCCAAGCTTCCATTAAGTAATATACAAACTAGTATGATACAATAATGGCCTCTAGGGCATATACACTAACAATATCCCACTTGCACTAGGGCCATGTACTGGCGTATCGAAGACCTATCATCTCGATTAGCCGCTCGAACTGAGTCTGGGGTATGGCCTTCGTGAGTGGATCTGCAATGTTATTCTCCGAATCTACTCTCCTCACCTCAATCTCCCGGCGATCTACGATCTCCCTGATCAAGTGGTACCGCCTCAAAATGTGTCTGGACTACTGATGGGACCTGGGTTCCTTCGCTAAAGCTATAGCGCCGTTGTTGTCACAATACAGCGGTATTGGATCAACAATGGTTGGAACCACCTGAAGTTCTGTGAGGAACTTCTTCATCCAGACAGCTTCTTTTGCGGCATCGCAAGCAGCTATGTATTACGCTTCCATCATCGAGTCAGCAACGGTTTCCTGCTTGGAGCTCTTCCAACAGACCGCTCCTCCATTGAGGGTAAAGACATAACCCGACATGGATTTGGAGTCATCCTTGTCACTCTGGAAGCTGGAGTCAGCAAAGGCCTCGATCTGGAGGTCTTTTCCGCCATACACCGAGAACATCTCCTTAGTCCTTCTCAAGTACTTTAGAATGTTCTTTACTGCTATCCAGTGTTTCTCCCCTGGGTCAGACTGATACCTGCTTACAACGCTCAGTGCGTATGCTACATCTGGTCTGGTACACAATATCGCATATATTATAGAGCCTACCGCAGATGTGTAGGGTATAGATGACATGCGAGCCCTTTCTAAATCAGTCTTTGGAGACATCTCTTTAGATAGGGTGATTACGTGACAAGCCGGTAGGTTACCGCACTTTGAATCTTCCATACTGAATCGTTTCAGTATGGTGTCGATGTACCTAGACTGCGAAAGTCCCAACATCCTCTTAGATCTATCACGATAGATCTGGATCCCCAGAATGTAGTTGGCATCGCCCAGGTCCTTCATGGAGAACCTTTGTGAAAAGAATCCTTTGATTGACTGTAGCATAGGAATGTCATTTCCTATTAAGAGAATGCCATCCACGTACAAGACGAGGAATACCACAGTTCTCCCTACAATCTTACTGTAAATGCATGGTTCATCTGGATTTTTGATAAAGTCAAATTCTTTGACAGTATCATCAAAGAATATGTTCCAACTCCGCGATGCCTGCTTTAGTCCATAAATGGACTTAAGCAACTTGCACACTTTACCGCTGCTTCTACTCTATCCAGCTGATTTATATAAACGCACTCTTCTAAATTTCCATTTAGAAAAGCCGTCTTTACGTCCATCTGCCAGATCTCATAATCGTGGAAGGCAGCAATGGTAAGAAGGATCCGAATGGATTTGAGCATAGCCACTGGAGAAAAGGTTTCGTCATAGTCCAATCCAGGTCTTTGACGAAAACCCTTCGCAACAAGTCTAGCTTTATAGGTTTCAACCCGCCCATCTACACCAATCTTCTTTTTGAAGATCCATTTGCAGCCTACGGGTTTTACCCCTTCTGGAGCAATGTCCAAAGTCTAAACTTTGTTGGTGTACATGGACTCCATCTCGGTCCGCATTGCATCCAGCCATCTTACTGAGTCACCGCTCTGAATGGCTTGCTGGAAGCTAGTAGGCTCATCATTTTCAATGATGCAATCCTCTCGATCCTCGTCTATGAGAAAACCGTAGTATCTCTCGGGCGGATGAGACTGCCTACTACTCCTGCGGAGTGGCGCTGGGATGTCCGGTTCTCCTGAAACTTCTTGTTCCACCAAGCTTTCAGTAATAGCTTGTGGTTCTGGAATTTCTTCCAGTTCTATTGCGCTCCCACTTATCTGATTTCCTAAAAATTCAGTTTCCAAGAAGTGGGGATGTTGAGAAACAAAAACCTTTTGTTCCTCTACGGAATAGAAAAGATACCCCCAAGAGTTCTTGGGGTATCCCACAAACTTACACAGTACTGAGCGTGCCTCGAGCTTGTCCGCATGCTGCCTTTTTACAAACGCTGGACATCCCCATGTCTTAAGATACTTAAGACATGGTTTCTTCCCACTCCACATCTGATATGGTGTGGTAGGCACAGTCTTGGTTGGAACCTTGTTCAAAAGATATGCAGCTGTTTCTAGTCCATAACCCCAGAAGGATTGTTGTAACTCAGCCTTACTCATCATGGAACGAACCATATCCAATAGAGTTCGATTCCGCCCTTCCGATACACCGTTGTGTTGCGGTGTGTATGGAGGAGTAAGCTGAGAGAGAATTTTATTCTCTTTTAAGTAGCCCAGGAACTCGGCGCTCAAGTATTCACCACCTCGATCAGATCTTAGTGTCTTGATACTTTTGCCTGTTTGTTTTTCCACTTCATTCTTGTATTGCCGGAATTTCTGAAAGGCCTCGGATTTATGCTTCATGAGGAAGACATGTCCATACCTAGAGAAATCATCTGTAAAAGTAATAAAGTATGAATGACCACTTCGTGCATGTGTAGACATTGGACCACACACGTCACTGTGTATGAGTCCCAAGAGCTCGCTCGCTCTTACTCTGTGTCCAGTGAACGGAGTCTTTGTCATCTTTCCCATGAGACAAGATTCACAAGTAGCATAAGACTGATACTCGAACGGATTCAAATATCCCTCTTTATGTAACTTCGTTAACCGTGTCTCATTGATGTGACCCAGTCTACAAAGCCATAAGAAAGCCTGATTTGTTTTCGGAGACTTTCTTTTAAGTGTGTTCTGGACACTGAAAACATGAGCTTAATTCAATACGTATATTCTGTTTTCTAATGTACCTGACCCAATCAGAACTTGATTTAGGTGGATGTGGACCACATCGCTTACAAAAGTAAAATCATATCCTTCCTTAGAAAGTAAGGATACAGATATGATATTACAAGCTAGACTAGGTACATATAAACAGTTACGTAGAATCAATATCTACCCACTTGTCAATCCTAGGTGATATTCCCCTACGAATTCAGCGTTCACGCTCATTCCGTTCGCAACTCTGAGAGTCATATCACTTACCCTGATAACTCTACTATTTCTCAAAGCCTATAATGAATTACAGATATGAGATCCTGATCCGGTATCTAGTATTCAGGAAGTAGAGTTAATTGACATACAGTTTTCTATTACAAACACACCCGAAGCCGAAGCCACAACATGCTTCGAATCCTGGCTACTGGCTTTGCTAGCCCTGCAATCCCTCTGCCAATGTCCTTTCCCGTAACAATAGGAACGTCCCTCCTTCACCACATCTAGTCCCGAAACTTTTGCCCTTCCCTTTCCTTCTACTTCCCTGGTTTTCTTCAGGGTGCAAGTAGAGGGCAGAGACTGTAGAATCAAGTCTGTATTTGGCCTATTCTTCAACGTGGTCTTCAGGTCCGTGAGCTCATCAAAATAGCTAGTCTCTGTAAGGACGTTGTCCCCTACAGATAACCCGACAGCCAACCTCGCTTGAAGCAATTCATTCGAGATCTTATCTCTTGCGATACGAGATTGCTCTCCATATAAATCTTTGTTATGGAGGAAGACAGAAACTAAGTCCATCTTCTCGTGCTGCCTCTGGTATGTACCATCAACTGAGGCCAACACGAGGCACTTGGCATTCACACAGTCTTTTTCCGATGTCTTACGGATATCAGTATCCGTGACGATGGAAACTGGTCTTGAGACGGCAGAGGTTGGATTAGTGAAGAGGTGTCCCAGTTTGTCATTGGTAATGGACATCTGGACAGACCTTTGCCAGTCATTATAGTCAGATTCAGTCATTTTATTATCTAGATGTAACATATGTCTGGTCACTAGGTCGCTGCAATTAAGAGAGAGAGAGAGAGAGAAGAAAACACTTAGCATGATGCTCTTGCAAGTTTAGATTGGTTTTTAGTTTATCTAAATAGGATGGCTCCCACTGTTTCTCGAATCCTTCCTCAAACCATAAAAGAAGAATTAGTCAGGACTGATCTCACCGTACAATACTTGCTTAACCGTTTAGCCAGGCTAGTGTCGGTATTTCGAGGGAGGTTTTACGACGCTTTCACGAAGTTCCTTAATTAAATAACCTCTTTTCCCTGGAGGCGCTGCCCCGCTAACACTATTCTAGACACCTACTTGGTTTATAGCATTGATCGTTAAGTGAAGAGTTTCCCGAGGAGTAGCGGATACTCACAGTAGGATCGGGATCCAAATATCATTGTGAGATAATGCTGAAGGAATCCTACCAACATTATCAAAATCCAAATGGTATGCAGCACTAGCAAGTTTCAGTTTCTTTAGAAACTCCCGATGTGGATTTTTGCCCCATGCTCTTATGACCTTGACGAAGGTCAATAAATCATAAGTCACATGTCAAGTTCTACCCATCATTGTCCAGGTTAATTTGAACCCACCCGTATATACCCTTGATGAAGGTCAACAAGGTAATATGACTGTCCCAAACCAACGCATCTATCTATGCTACATATGAACACTCAACAGCTACCAATCACTATGCCTTGACGAAGGTCAACAAACATAGCTTGAATACTATTGAATATTCATATGAAATGACGGAGGGCTACGAATGGTTTTGACTAAACCGTGAACATAGTGAACTTGATATAATCAAAGGAACCTGATATCTTTTAAAAGGAGTGGTTTAAGCTCCGCGTTTTTAAAAATTTTCTGTTTTAGAAAAAACTGAGTGGTTTTGAAATTGTTCCAACGATTCAGTTTTGGTTTGTTTTCTTTGCATTAATATAATGCGTCCCATCAATTAATCCTACCATTGCAGAAAACAACGAAAATATAACGTACGCTTATGCCATCCGCATTCGCCACGGGCCCCGTCATCACCCGTTAGGTTACTTAACTAACGACAGAGCGGGGGCTGGACTAGCACGGATGCAAAACATAAGCAACGTCTACTAGATATCATATATAGATATATACATTCGTTAGATGCAATGATAGCCATTCCATATCACAGATGAACACATTGGATATACTAGGAATCCGCGCTTCGTTTGAGCCTGCAACGAAAAACGGATTACACGGTCGTGATAAATAGCCAAACCCCATCCTAGACCCCTACGGTGCGGCAAACTACCCGCCAAATACCCGAAATGAAGCAACCTCCCTCAACAACGTGAGTAGGCCACTCGGCACTTCAAAGTACCCGGTAGTTTGTACACCTCACCTTGGGTCTATCTTAGGAGCAAAAACAGTAAAAGAAATAATATACAATGGTGGCTACAACCTCAACCCGGATGTGCGACCCAAAAATAATATTACATCAATTTACAATTTACATCAAATGAAAGATAAATAAACACTCATCTCACATCCCCGGCTATTCATCCACGACAATCCAACAAGTTCATATACACAATCCAACATCACAGATATGTACAACCCTCACTAATCGACGTATAGCGATTAGTAAACGTTCAGTACATATATCACATCACAGAAGATCCGATTAGCTAAAATACTTAGAATTTCGATCGATAACTTGATTTGAAACTACCCCAAGCACAACACAGTACTCAACAAAATCTAGGCAGAAACAAAGTATCAGAAAAATCACAAAATACAAATCTGGACAGACTGCAGGAAAAACGAGTTGACTCGGCGTTGACTCGGCCGCGGATCCACGGCGAAACGCTTGGTTTCGCCGCGCTTCCGCGGCAGTCTGACCGATTCACGAGCTCGTTTTTCTTGTGTGTCCTTCAAAAAGCATGCACGTATTTTTAAGGTCCCTGAAATAATTTTTGGACCAGTTTTAAAATCGACAGAAAACGTGCAGTTTTGACGTGTTTTTGCGATTTCTCCGGCGATCGAATTTCTAACACTTTGTTAACATATTAGTAATGGTTTAGCTAGGATCTGATACCACTGTAAGTCTACCTTACCCACCCCGGTACTTACGGGGAGGCGGAATAGGTAAAAAACAAATTTTTATCACAAGGTAACATCGACAATCTTGAGGATCTTTGCCAAACCATTTCTAACAAACAACTAGAGGTTCTATCTACTGTGCTTAGGAGATTATACCTCACGAAAACGGTCCTTCGGTTCTTCCCTCCGCTGTCCTCCTCGTCCATGGAAGCTCCGAGGATCGGTTCGGATCTTGGTCACCTCCGCGGCCTCCTAGAGTCGAAGACGATCCACCCGAGAGTCTATAGTCCGAGCTCCACCTCAAGCCGAGGTAACTAGGGCAACAAGTTTGCTATGCTTGATGTCCTAAGTGATGTAGAGGAAGAAGATGGATTTGTTTGTCTATTTTATTTCTATTTTTCTCAACACATGAGAGCTATAGAAAAATCTAGAGAGGAGGAAGAAGAAGAACCATGGGAGCTTTCTTTTGGATGAGAGAGAAAGCCAAAGAGATAATGATCCATGAGAAAAATAATTACCATTCTTTTGTCATGATAAAGTGTGGTGGTTACCATTGATTTGACCATTATCATGTCAAATCAAATCCAAGTCATAAGAAGAGTCTAGAGCTCACAAGAAATATCCAAGTCAACAATGGTCAACTAGGTCAACATGGTCAACATGGTCAAATGGTCAAAGCAATTAGACATAACACAATTATCATTAAAAAGATCAATAAATAGTTTCCTCACCTCATAATGGTTTTGACTGAATCAATGGTCAAAACCCTAATGAGGCAACTCCTTCTTCGCTCCTCACAACCGTGCATACACACCTGCATCCGCATTCCGTAGAATGCGAATGCATAGAAGACAAAAATAATCCATCTATACAATACTAGGATCTGGCTTAAACTATAGCCCACTAGTATTGTCTGCCCGAACATCATACGCGCACAAGCGCACGTAAGTGATCGCAGCTCTGCCGTAAAACCATACGGCCTCTACACCTTTTTCCCAGTTCAGGAAAACTCTCTGTGTAGGAATCTAAAGACTCGACACTACGCTGGCAGTGGGTTTAACCATAGACCGCAAGCGGCACTAGCTGTACGTAACGGTCCCCATGTAGATGTCGATAATAAGGCCGATGAGGTAAACCCATCCGAACTCCTACTGAGCCTGAATGTGACAATCTCCGTACAGTCCGGTCTGTTCGTCTAAGAATATCGCATGTCGGGCCTAGGGGGCGGTAAACGTCAGACCCCTAATAGCGGTACAAGTCGTGTCGGAGTATAGCCCAGAACACCCTGAGAAACTACTGGAAACACTACCAGTAAATCTCGCTTGCCCTGGTCAGGGACTTTGTGTAATGGCTCTCCTAGACACAACGCGATATCAACCCCCAATACCGGGAGAAACGAATCCTATCTAACCGCTACTGACTCTAAGTGCTTCGGGACTGCACCCAACCACTACCTGTTTGCACGACTCCTTTGAGCCGTGGTAGGGTAGAAATCAAAGTACAGCGGGAACACACTCGAGGCGAAGTAGCAGCGTCAAGTCGACGGACTAAGCTGTACTTCTATCACCTGGGAACTGTTATCTGACGATAGGTATAGTACCAACCAACAGTTCCCGACGAGTCATGTCCAGTGTACTCGTAACCTAACGAGCACTCGCATACTATCTCCAGTACGACGTACTAATGGCTGTGGGACAGACCATCTCCCCTACTGGGATGAGAAGCGTATACGCTAGTCTACTCCGGAGTATCGATGCCCCGTCTCGATAATCCTACGACTAGGGACCTGTATAAGGATGTGCTTGTAGATTACCCAGCCCCCACTAGTGTGACTGCCATCACAACGCTGGAAATCAAGCAAAGATCCTAAGGGCTCCACTAATATGTATAAGCTATATGCTAAAAGAAACACATGAACATATTGAAGTAGAAACAAACCAAGTAGCATACTACCATTTTGAGCAAGATTGTCTATACAACTGTGAAAATCCCAAGCTTCCATTAAGTAATATACAAACTAGTATGATACTGTAATGGCCTCTAGGGCATATACACTAACAGGAGCGGGACCAACGATCCCCAGCTCAGTATAACAAGCGGGTTCGGTCAATACATCCATATTATTATCTTGATTAAGGTGTGACATGGTCGCTACCTGGAGAGAGAGAGAGAAGAAAAAACTCAGCGTGCGCTCTTGCAAGATTAGATTGGTTATTATTTTATCTAATCAGAATGGCTCCCACTGTTTTTATCAAATCTTCCTTCAAACCCTAAAAGGAAAGACTAGTCGGGATTAATTACACCCTACAATTTCGCCAATATTTTAGCTAGGCTAGTGCCGGTACTTTGAAGGAGATTCCCCGTTCTTTCGCACGGACCTAATTAAAATAAACCTCGTTTTCCCAGGGGCGTAACCCCATTGACACCTTTCTAGACACCTACTTGATCGGCTAATTGTAAAGTGTAAAACTCTCCGAGGAGTAAAAATTACTCCCAGTGGGTATCGGGGTCCAACTATCTCATAGAAGGTATGCAATCTCATTGCAAATTTCAACCCTAGAAATTCCCGATAAATTTGCCTCTAACCTCCTATGACCTTGACAAAGGCCAACATACCATAAGATGCTAGTCAAGTTCAACCCGTCATTTCTTAATTAAATTAAACCCATCCGCACGACCCTTGACAAAGGCCAACAAGGTCGCACGACTACCCTAACCCAATCTGCATCATATGCATAAGCAGATAAGCACTAGTCAGCTACCGCACACTACGCCTTGACAAAGGCCAACAAACGCAGCACGAATACTAACTACTACTTATCTGAAATGACGGAGGGCTACGACAGGTTTTTCTGAAAACCTATTGCGTAATGAACTTGATATCGTTGTAGAATCAAATGATTTTTTAAATGGAGTGTTTTTTAGGCTTTTGCTAGTTTCGCTAAAGAGGTCACTCCCGGTGAAGGGATCTCGGCTCTTTCCTCGTCGAATGAGGTGCAGGATATTCACAATATCACTATGCAAAGCAAGAACTAGGAAAAACAATCCAAAGACAAAACCGAGGGTTGTAGCATCTGCCAGTTATTGCTAAAGGGGTCACTCCCGGTGAAGGGATCTCGACCCTTTTCTTATCGAATAAGGTGCAGGATGTTCTGCAAGGAACACCGCTATACAAAGCAAGAACTGTAGCTACCTGTTTTTGAAAATTCGATTCCACAACATCTTTAGGTTTATTTTCTTTCATTAATCTCATTAATGAAGTCCCATCATTTAAGTTACCTAAGCATCACAGATAAATACGACGTACGCTTATGCCATCTGCATTCGCCTCGATGTCCCGTCATGCACCGTTAGGTTAGGTAACTAACGGCAGAGCGGGGCAGGGCTAACGCGAGTGTAAAACATAAGTAATGTCTATATAATATATCATATATACTATATACTGTATCTATCTTAACATATCAAATGATCACATCACAGATATCGCAGCAGAAGAAACATATGAAATATTGGATATACTAGGAGGTCCGTGTTTTATTTTGAGCCTATATAAAACACGGATTCCACGGTCGCGATGAATAGGCAAACCCACATCCCTAGACCCCTACGAGAGCGGCAAGCAACCCTACCAATTCTAGAGTTAGGAGACCCGGTCTCGACTCCTCGAGATGGTCTCCCACTGGACCCTAGAACCCAGTTACTTGTGCTCCCTTCCTTGGGTCTATCCTAATACGGAAAAGTAAATAATATACAACAATGGTGATATCATCCTCAACCCGGAAGTGCCCCAATAAAAGAATATTGCATACATAGAATTTTACATGAATGAAAATAAAAACTCTCATCTCACATAAAACCCCCGGCTATTCAAAAACACGACGATCCAATATAACATATACAGCAACACATAACATCACATGTCATCAACGTAAGTAAATATGCGTATCCCAATTGTCGTTGACATATAGCAACGAAACCGGCGACACACCACATATTACACTTACGGTCGCAGAAAAGAAAGTGAAAAACTACAACAGTTGGAATCAGCAACCACCTTAGACATCACATGCCCAACCAAATGAATTCCTTAGACATCACATGCCTAACAATTATAAACCCCGCATTTTAGTCTCGATCTCGAAAACACTTTTCAATATCAAGTCGGACAATTCAACAAGATTTCCGACATCCTGATCGAATGATCGTCGGTAAATTTAGTAGACGGCCACAACCCCGATGTCGTCGACGAAGTGCACTAAGGCGGAACACCGCTACCGCGAATACCCGAATGGATGCTTTTGGCGACGGGGTTCTCCTAGAGTCACTTGGTCGGGGCTATGGGGTGTGGCTATCTATTAAGTTTACCCGGAGAGTATCCGCGTACACTACGTGATTGCGACGGACTTTTGATCACATCAAAATCCCGTGGCAACTGATCAAATGAGACTAAACTGCTAGATTTATAACATTCAAATTAGTTATCTTATAACTACTTGTGGATTCCAAATATTGTATCCTATCACATAATATCCGGACGACGTTAAACTTTTCGATCGATTCATCAAAGTCCTGTAATTTCCCAACAGCTCAACACTTGAGCACAATTTTAATAATACCCAGAAGATGACACAGTACCTATGAACCAGCCGTAGAAGGGCCAAACCAACGCCTCACATGTGACAACGCTAAACTACCACAAACCCTAGGGTTCAAGTGGCAGTTTTGACGGCCACATAATTGAGTTAAGGTTTACGTTCTTCTAGAGGGTCCAAAGAATCACTTGCATATTTTTCGAATACGTTAAACTTGGAAAAATGGGATTTTGACATTCGATTGAACTTTTAAATTTCATCTAGACCATATGTGAATAACCCGAAACAATGTTAAAACTACGAATACGAAACACTCCGAGTTGCCTTTGCATTAAGTTAATCATCACATGAAAAAGTAGCAAAAATAAACAATACATGAAAAACCAAAACCCAGAGCAAAGACCAAGGAAAAAATTTGGGACCAATCCAACATTGCCAGGCCGGCCTCCTCGGAATTTGTAGCCACGTACAAGGCCAAAATCCGAGCACATGGTCCCAATTTTCTTCCATGTTCTTAGGTTTGCTCATAGATGATTCTGCACTTGTTTGCAAAATTTTTGGAGCTCGTTTGAAAATCGACAGAAACATGGTTTTAGGGTTTCAATTTCGGAGTTCGTTTCGTATTCGTAATCTAACAATATCCATATAATTTTCTAGCTAGGCTCTGATACCACTGTAGGGTTCCTATCGACGGCAGCAAGGTTTCGGGAGGTATCGTCCATGCCATTTTTTAAAAAAATTGCCGTTTCAAGGAACTCTAAACAAGAATCGATAACTAGAAAATAATACGGAAATGAATGTAAACCATTTTACATCTAAGTGAAAAGGAAATACAACCTATGTAGTTCGGTCCTTCACTTCATAAGCTCCTTGTAGTAGTCCTTTCGCCGCGATCATGGTACTCCCGGACTCTTGGACGGCTCCATGAGAAGAAGACAACGGTCTTGCTTGAAGTCTTCGAGGCCGAAGATGATCTACGTCGAGGGATTACTAACTCAAGCTACCACTTCACCAAAGTGAAGCAAACACCCTATACTAAAGTGCTAATCTAATAGAGGATGGTGAAATAGGAAGTGGGCTCACTTTAGAATTTCTTTTCTCACAATATTTCCTCACTTGGATCAAACCCTAAAAACCATTTCCTTTTGCAGGAAGAAGATGAAGAAGGAAGAAGAGAATTAAATTAATCCAAAGTGAGTTGATCTAACCATGGGTGTGTGGGTATCATATACTAACTCATGTAGAGACACAACCATGGCTAATTATAGTGGTTAGGCTAATAGTTATCCTAAGTAAAACAAAACTAGTGGACTTGGTCAATGCACTCGCAAGCTTCTCAAAGCTTCATACTTTCAACAAAAATCCACTAATTATGGATTACTTTAAATATTAAACACCCACCACCATAATTAGAATGTTGTATGTCTCATACACCCATACAAAGTGTATCAACAACCATGACACAAACAAATAAATAATGCACATCAATATATATCACATATATATTACATGTACACACATGTGAGAAAAGAATGCTGAGCTAATGTTAGTTAATGTAAATCAGTATATCACATATACAATTATACACTAAATTATCAAATCAACACTTGATTTAATAATTCAGCTATATCACATATAACCGACTAACACTAAATGTACCAACTTATCGAATCAACACTTGATTCGATAACCCGGCTATATCACATATAACCGACCGATACAAAAGTTGAGAGAATAGAATACGGTATCACGTACATGCATTATTCTCGGTCCCGCACATATCACATATGCGCTCCTATTTTGTTTTGCCTGAGCCGGTAAAACCTCTATGTAGGACTCTAAAGACTTGTCAATACGCCGGCAGTAGGTGATGATCACATCAAGCACCCACAAACCGTCAGCGGTACTAGCTGGACGTGACGGCTACCCGGGTATTGAGCGATCAGAAGATCAGCAAGCAAGCCCGCTCCAACTCCTGCAAAAGCCTGACAGTGACACTACCGTACAGTCCGGTCTTCTCGTCTGATATGTTGCATATCAAGTCTAGGGGTGGTAAACGTCAGACCCCAATAACCGATAAGTCATGCCGATATGAGGCTCATAACGGGTCGAGAAACTACTGGTAATACTTACCAGTAAATCTCTAAACCAGCCCTGGCCAGGGACTTCCCCGTTATGGCCAATCGAACACAGCGCAACATCAACCCCCGATACCGAGAGAGACGAAACCCCTGCTATCGCTCATTGCCTCCATGTGACTCGGGACTGTATCCAAAAACCACCGTTTTGCACGCCCTCTTGGACGTGGTAAGGTGGAAATCAAAGCACAGTGGGAATCACATAAGACTCTATGACGATCTCGGGTCTACAGACTAACCTGTACCAGTGTCACCAGAGAACTGCCATCTGACGTGAGGTATAATACCATCTGGGAGTTCTCGGGGAGTTCGTCTAGTGTACCCAGTCTCCACTGAGCACCCGTATATCATCTCTGATGTCAAAAACCAATGGATATGGGATCATCCATCGCCGTCTATATGGGTCAAGAAGGTATACGCTAGTCTACTCTGGTATATCGATGCCCCGTCTCGATACACCCACGACTAGGGACCTTAAAGGATGTACTTATGGACTAACATGGCCCCACTAGTATGATCTGCATCATAGTCCTGGTATTCAAGTACACATCCTAAGGGCTTTACCAACATGTAATAGAGAGACAATCAGTATACACGTTAAGGTAAAGAGTAACCAGATAGAATACTATCATGTTGAGCAAGAAAGTCCTCCCTATATATGTCCAAGAATCTACTATAATATACATATCATGTATAGTAATGGCCTCTGGGGCATACATATAACTAACAATATGTAAAATGTGTAGCCTATAAAGGCAACATGATGAAAAATCAATAAGAACTTTTTCTCTTTCTAAAAAAACTAGGGTTTGTACCTCCTCCTCATTCCTCAAGGTTATAACTCTTCTTCTTTTCTTTTGAATTAAATCAAGAGTTTAACCCTTCCTTTTTCAAAAATAAATAGTTTTTCACCATAAAACCCTTGAAGGGGAGCTCGGATCTGCCATCAAATCGCTAAAATGGGAGATTTTAAGTCTCACCTCCCCTTTTTCCCCCAAGATCCAGCCAACAGAGAGGAAGAAGAAGGATACCAATCTCCAAAAATTCCATTCCAGGAGGATCCGAGGCTCAAAAGAAGATTTAAAGATTTCTAGGAGTTTAACTCCATTCAAGATCTGTTGGAGTTTAACTCCATAAATCAACCCCCTTTTTAGGAGTTTAAATCTAAATCTATACATAATCCCTGTTAGGAGTTAAACTCCAAAGCCCCCTTGGGAGTTCAACTCCCTGGGCTAAGCCCATTTTCCCACTGGTGTTTCCAGCGGTCACGTGCCGCGCGCGTAACCCGTGGGCGCCCAGTGGTCACATGCAAGGCAGTGACCCACGGACGCTAAGCGGTCATGTGCGCCTCACGCGACCCACGGGCGCTCAGCGCCCAGCGGTCAAGTGCTGCGCACGTGACCCGCGGGCGCCAGGCACCCACGCGCCAGGCACGTGACCCGTGGGTACCAAGCGTCCACACGCCTGGCACGTGACCCGTGGGCGCCTAGCGCCCACGTGCCATGCATGCATCTTTAAAACGCTCCTCACCTCTCATTTTCCGTGCACTCCACACCGGAAACACATCCCCCATTAGGGAAAATTTTCTAACGGGGAGCTGCCCCGCACCTCGCAAGGAGGCTGCTAACCCCCTTGAACCCAGCCCGCTATCCAGGTAGTGGGACCCTTGTAACTCTGCGAGGCCCCTGATATATCCAAAAACCCCTTTCAAAACACAACACACGCAACCTGCACACTGAGTTCGCATGACTAGTTGACCCGTCAATCGGAGGTTCCTTCGCTCCAAAGGTGAGGGGTAATTAACGGCAGCTTAGTCCACGGCTGCTGGAGATTTAGATCTCCACAATTAATAAACCATGGTCTACCTTAGGCAGAGGGAATCTGTATACGCCTGACAAGCTACGCGTATTCCATCTTAATAGGGTGACGAAAAACACCTACAATGAGCACATGCGAAGCTAGCTTTCTGTTTTAGGCACCCGTGTGTCTTTCGCGTGAAGCGTTGGACGCTGTTAAAAGGGACGTCCACGTGGGAAGCATGTGAGGCGGTAGTCTTTTTCCATTTATCAATTTTAGAGATTAAATCTCTGTTATTATTTTCAGAGAGGTTAAACCTCCATCAATGTTGCTTTGATCATTAACGCTCGCTAAAATCACTATATTTGAGGAATTTAGGTTGAGTTTTTAAAGAACTAAGTTCTCGATTTAAAGGAACTAAGTTCCTGGAGTATTATAGACTCCATGTTCTTCATGTCCAACCTTTTTTTTCCCTGAATGTTTGATTCTCAAGAACAAAATCTTCCCGATAAGAATTAAATTCTCAACTTGTGGGAGACTTGTCTTGTGGATCTCATATCCAGAAAAAGAACTAAGTTCTTTGATAAGGGTTAAACCCTTAGATATGTTAGGTAAAGGAGATGTTTTTTATCTCTTCTTTTTTCTTTACCTAAGGTTTTTTTAGGAGGTGGAAAGTCTTCTTCATTCTCGAGAATTGAATTCTCTATTGTTTTTAAGATTTTTGTGGTCTCTGTATGTCTCTCCCTCTCTGCGCGTCCTTCTATCTCTCTCTTTCTTGAGACTTGAAGTCTCAGGTCCTTTATATAGATAAGGCAAATTGTTGATTAGTTTTGAGAAAATCTCTCATTGAGAGATTCCAATTGATTTAATTGGTCTCAAAATCAATCTGGGGAATTTTATCCACCATTGGATCTTTGATCCAAGAACTTCTGTTTTTACAGCATATGGTTTTTGGTTTTTAACGAGATTGGGGAAATATTTTCCCAATACAGAGTTTATTCTGTAAGATGGTGATTTTTTAATCACCATTGGATTCTTAATCCAAGGGTTCTCTATTTTACAGAGAGCAATCTTTCTTGTTTAGAAAGATTGAGTCAATAAATATTCCAAAAACAGAATTTTATTCTACCATTGGACCTTTGATCCAATCGAGAGTATCTTCCTTATTTAGAAAGATTTGGGCAATGTTTTCTCCCAACAGAATTTAATTATGTATTTTGATGATTTATCAAAGATCCGACGGCTCTGTTTAACAGAGAGTAGAATTTAATTCTACTTGGGCGCCGGCGCTCATATGTTGTATACGTGGGCGCCATTTAAGACTTTAAATTCCAAAGACGGATATTCCTATGCTTTGCACATTGGAGCCCGCGTGAGGAGCACGTGCGGCACCATTTAAGAGTTTAACTCTTATTTAATAGATTCTTTAGTGCTTTGCGCATTAGCGCCCGCGTGAGGAGCGCGTGCGGCGCCACCGTAGGGTTTAATCCTGATGTTGGTGCCCTCGTGGAGTGAACGTGAAGCGCTGCCTCATTTAATTCAAACAGAGCTTTGTTCTTTTGTTAGGTTAAATATTAGGGAAACAAATGCCCTCCACCATTATTAGTTATATGTATGCCCTAGAGGCCATTATTGTACATATGATGTATATTATAGTGGATGCTTGGACATACATAGGGAGGACTTTCTTGCTGGATATAATAGTATGATATCTGGTTACTCTTTATCTTAACATGTACACTGATTGTCTCTCTGTTACATGTTGATAAAGCCCTTAGGATGTTTACTTGACTACCTGGATTGTGATGCGGATCATACTAGTGGGACAAAGGTAGTCAGTGAATACATCCTTTAATGTCCTTAGTCGTAGGTGTATCGAGACGGGGCATCGATTTACCAGAGTAGACTAGCATATACCTTCTCGATCCATGTAGATGGGCGATGGATGATCCCATATCCATTGGTGTCTGACATCAGAGATGATATACGGGTGCTCAGTGGAGACTGGGTACACTGGACGGACTCGTCGAGAACTCCTAGATAGTATTATACATATGGCAGATCTCTGGTGACACTGGTACAGGTTAGTCTGTCGACCCGAGATCGTCATAGAGTCTTTGTGTGATTCCCACTGTGCTTTGATTTCCACCTTACCACGTTCAAAAGAACATGAAAAACGGTGGTTTTTGGGTACATTCTCGAGTTACATTGAGGCAATGAGCGATAGGAGGGGATTTCGTCTCTCCCGGTATTGAGGGTTGATGTTGCGCTGTGCTCGATCGGCTATAACAGGAAAGTCCCTGGCCAGGGCTATTTCTGAGATTTACTAGTAAGTGTTATCAGTAGTTTCTTAACCTGTTATGAGCCTTACATCGGCATGACTTATCAAGCTATTGGGATCTGGAATTTACCACCCCCAGACGAGATATACGACATATCAGACAAAGAGACCGGACTGTACGGTAGTGTTACCGTTTGGATTCGCAGGAGTATGAGCAGGCTTGCTTGTTGATCTTCTGATCGCTCAATACCCGGGTGGCCATTATGTTTAGCAGACTTTTTGCGTCTTGTGGGAGTTTTATATGATCATCACCTACTGCCGGCGTATTGACGAGTCTTTAGAGTCCTACATAGAGGTTTCCTGGTTCTTGCGAAACGAAGTAGGAGCACATATGTGATATGTGAGGGACCGAGATTAATGAGCGTATGTGATACCGCATTCTATTCTCGCGATATGTGATATCGGTCGGTTATATATGATATAGCCGGGTTATCGGATCAAGTGTTGATTCGATAGATTGTTACATTTGATATTAGTCGGTTGTATGTGATATAACCGGATTATTAAATCAAGTATCGATTTAATAATTTAATGTATAATTATATATTTAATATATTAACATACATTAACTAATATTAGCTCACTTAAGATTTCTTTTCTCACTTGTGTGCATTTAGTATATATGTGATATATATTAATATACATTATTTTGTGTCATGCTTGATGCCACATGTGACATAGGTGTATGAGACTCACACCAAGCTTATGATAATGTATGGTTTTATTTATTTAAAGTTAATCAAAATTAGTAGGAAATTAGTCACATGCTTGGAAGCTTGGAGAATCTTGTAGCATCTTTGACTTAGTCCATTAGTTTTGTTTTATTTGTAGATATTTATTAACCTAACCATTATTGTAACCCATGGTTCATTCTCTACATGGGTTAGTGTATGACACTAACTCACCCATGGTTGCTATTCTCACCTCATGGGTTCATTCTCTACATGGGTTAGTGTATGACACTAACTCATCCATGGTTGCTATTCTCACCTCATGAGTTCATTCTCTCATCTTCATCACTTTATCTTCTTCTTCATTGAGAAAGCTTGCTAGCTTTTCGCAAGGTGAGAAAATATTGTGAGAAAAACAAATCTAAAGTGAGCTCATTTCCTACTTCATCATCCTCTACTATTAGCCATTTAGTTTAGGGTGTTTGCTTCACTAATCTACCATTAGTTAAGAGGTAGCATGAGCTTGAGTATCCTCGACGTAGATCATCTTCGGCCTCAAAGACTTCGAGCAAGCTTGTTCATTTCTCTGGGAGAACCCTTTCGAGAGTTTGGGTGTTCATGACTTGCAGCGAAGGGACTACTATATGGAGCATTAGAAGTGAAGAAACGGACTGCAAAGGTTGTATTCCGCATTCACTTAGTTGTAAAGTTTTTTACATATCGTTTCGTTGGAGTTTCTAGTTAAGATTCTAGGTTAGGGTTCTTTAGAACGGCAAATTTTTGAAATTGGTATGGACGATACCTCCCGAAACCTTGCTGCCGATCTAAGGAACCCTACAATCATTGCTCTCACGTGGCTTACGCGTGGGTGCAACGGTGTCACCTTTTCTACTGTTTGATCTCCTGGGGAGTTGAACCGTCCTTTCATGTCTTATAAATAGGGCCTTTGGGCCTTGCGATGACTGCCATTTCATTATATTCCTTCTTCATTCTTGTTAATTCTCTTTTCGGAGCTTAGATCTCTATCCAAAGAAACTTCTCTCAGAGTTAAACTCTATCAAAAATTTGGTAAGAATCATGACCATGATTAACACTTAAAGAAACCCTTAAAAGAATCTCTTCTTATTTTGGGTTTTTAACCCATTAAAGCTTTGCTCTTCTCTTGGAACGATCTCTTAGAGATCTAAAAATTTTGTTTTGGTAGACCATGGGTCTCAGAGATCTTAGGGTTTTACCCTATTACTGACTTTGATCCTTGAAGGTTATTTGGAATTTAATTCCATTTCCTGAGCGGATTTCTGGGATTTTATCCCATTATAAGAGGAATTTAATTCCATGTTGTTCTACAGAGCCTAGCTATGAGAAAATTTCTTTTTTAAGAAGTTCTTTTTGGAATTTTTATTCCTTTTCTTATTTTCCTTTTAGGGTTCATTTTTGCATATTTGAAATCTATTGTAGAACACATTTTCAAGGGAGTTTAACTCCATACATCAATGAGATTTCTCATTAAATGAGAATTCGTTTGGATTCTTACAATGAGTGCCTTTCTCATCATTGATGGGGGCGTTACCTTGATTTTGTGAGGTCCATTATAATGATTTTGGTATTTTGATTACTAACTCTTTACTGGTTTTTCTTTTCAGATACTATAGCTTATCATCTGTATGATCTTGAAGAGATCATCTCATATGAGGACATTCGCGTTCAAGGCCGCTTTCAGGGACAGGAGTTTATTGACGCTCAATGCGCTGAGATGATGCGTCGCTTCGACGATTGCAACGGTAGATTGCTCCCCCGCCGTTCTGCCCTTTTGAAGATTATTGTGGGATCGATTTGGGAACCAATTCCTAGGCTTGATGAGGCTATGCCACTCGAGGTGCTTGATGATGCTGAAGACAAGGTGCATTCAGTATATTTGATGAGCCTGATCTCAAAGAAGCGAAGAAATGATCTTGTCGATGTTTTGCATCGCGTCTTCCAACAGAAGGCTATAATATCCGCCTACCAGAGGACGGACGACATTAGTGGGGATCCCGAAGCTTGCATTCGTGAGAAAATGCATAATAAAATGGCCAAAGAGGCCGGCTTCCAAGTTTCTGAATCCGTGTCCGGAATTCAGTGTTATGCCGTTGTAAACACTTTTTTTTATCATCGCCAATGTATAAATTTCTTCGAGAATGACAAAATTCCCTTTTCTCTTTATACCAATGCTCATATGTGTCTTACATGAAGTGTTGGTATACATATATAGAAACTGTTGCTGGTGCTCATGTGTTATGCGCGTGAGGAGCTGCTGAGGATTTTAATCCAGAACTAGTGTCGGTGCTCACACGCTATGCACGTGAGGCGCCGCTCTAATCCCAGAAAGAATCAATGCGGGTACTCACGTGTCATGCACGTGAGGCACTGTTGATGGTGTCGTTTCACCTCCTTACTCTGATTCCCATGAGTCAACCCTTTCTTTTCCCATGCCCTTTTTTCAGGCCTTGGAAATAGCTCCACAATGCACAACATTTTCTGTGCCTAGACTTGAATGCTTCCCTTTATAATCTGAAACTCTGCTTCTCTCTTCTTTCATAAAGAGAGAACCTCCTTTTAACAAACCAAGAGTTATGGCTTGCAACCGTCCGCATGCTCATCGGAAACCATGGGAGGTACCTATCGAGAGAATTGTCCCTCATTTTGCTGCGCGTTTAGAGGATCCCATTCTCACTAATGACTAGTGTGACATGATGATGTACGAGCTTCTGGCTCGTAGGGGCACTCCTCTTCCTGCCGGCTCCATTTGGCTTTGGAAGATCTTCTCGTCTGTACTTGCTGAAATCCCTCCTCATCCAGCGGAGACGACTCTGGCGATGCTCGACGTGGCGGAGGACAAGATCGAGTGCTTTCATGAGGCTTGTTTGATTACCCAGCCTCTGAGGGATTGTTCGGTTCGTCTGCTAAGCCAGATACGGGCTCAGTAGACCATCATGTCTGCCTTTGCTGATGAGCACGGTGCTAATCGATAGGGAGCGACTTCTCGCGAAGATCGCCGTTTCGATATGGTGGAGAAGGCAGAGAAAGAATTAGAGAATCTTGTATATCGTTTTATTAATCCTTGTATCTCTGATCCCATATTCGGCGATCTTTTCTCTGTGGAATAAATAATAATAATAAAAATAATGTCGACCACTGAACGATTCATCTCCGGCGCATATTCATATGGGCATCCTGCCTCTGTATATTCATTTTGTATTTTAATCTTTAGAAGTTTCTGATGCATGCATCTAGACATAGGTGAACATTGAACTGAAGTAATGTATAGCATCTGGCCGGTTTCAAGCTGGCATACACGACTTTTATTAGAATTTTGATCCGAGAAGATAGCGAGCAGATACAAGCGTCTTCTCAACTCTCAATCCTTAAGAAATGTATTTCTGAACCCCGAGGCCTATGAGTTGCGCCTTTCTTTTTCTTGATGTCTTGATTTAGCGCCCATTAGTCTACTTACTTGTTTCGGAGTCTGTAGTTTATTCACTCGTCTCGGAGTCTCTAGTTTATTCACTCGTTTCGGAGTCTCTAGTTTATTCACTCATTTCGGAGTTTGTAGTTTATTCACTCGTTTCGGAGTTTCTAGTTTATGTACTCATTTCGGAGTTTGTAGTTTTTTCACTCGTTTCGGAGTTTTTAGTTTATATACTCATTTCGGAGTTTATTTGGTTTGCCTCCCTTGGGTTTACAGGCAAACTTATCATAACTTTGTATGTAGATAACCCCCATTCTTTACGATGGAGGTTCGTTAGGTTTGTAGCACTAGGGTTTTAGTCCGTGGTAACATCGTGTTGGCTGATATATTCCTCGATATACAGTCCTTAAGCTGTTATTCGAGTAACCCCATGACTGTCGTATCTCTGATCCCTTCAGGGGCTAGATAAGACGTCTTTAAGTAATCTCCTTAGGCTATATTATCGTCGGAAGACCAAGCGTTAGGAATTTGCCATAACGTTTTTTACTTAAGGTTAGGCTCAGTTTGGAGCCCCGATGAGTCATAACCACTCCGCACTGGTGTGGGATGATCTTCGATAGTCTTTTAGGCTTTATATGAGTTGCCTTCAAGACCCGAAGCTGGGAATATGCCATCGCTTCATTTTTTTTGACGATGCCGTGTCATTTCTTTACTGAAATAGGGTAGACATCTGTAGGACCCCTATGCTGTATGTATCGCAGTTGAAGTCGGAGCTCGTAATATGCCATTGCTCCATTTTTGTTTCGACCCTTGGGTCTTTTGTTGACGTTGTGTCTATATCCTGCTAGAGTGAGAAGGAACGCCGAGATAGTCTCTAGGTTGTATATGAACCGTCAAGACTTGGAGCTAGGATTTTGCCATGACTCCATTTCTATTTGACCCTTGGGTCTTTGTTGCCGTCGTGTCTACACCCTGCCAGTATGAGGAGAACGTCGGGGTGATCTCTAGGCTTTAGATGTTTCCATTAAGATCTGAAGCTAGGATTTTTCCATCACTTCACATTTATTTGATTGTTGCGTCCGCATCCTGCTAAAATGAGGAGCATGTCGAGCTGGAGCTAGGATTTTTTTTGCCATCACTCCACTTTTGTTTGTTGACGTTGCGTCTGCACCGAGAAGGAATGTCGAGTTGATCTCTAAGCTGTATATGAACCGCCGAGATCTGGCTCTTCCTTTGACGGAGCCTGGTGAGAAAATATGGTTCACTTTCTTTCATCTGTGCCCATAAATCGTATACAAGAGCCAATATGGATCTCCTTGCAGGGCGGAGGAAATTATATATATATATTTTTTTGTTTCCATGATACTCTATCTTTTCAGCTTTTCATATCGCGAAAGTCACGATTGTCCAATCATTTCAGCTTTTTGTCCGCGGTGACCAATCATTTCGGCTATTCATTATATTTTTTACTCACTGCTTTTTATTGCGAGTTGCCCAAACATTTAGGCTGTTTTTATTTGCATATTTTTTGCTCGCTGATTTTTATTGCGAGTTGCCCCATCATTTTGGCTATTTCATATGCATTTTTTTTGCTACTCACTGCTGTTTTTATTGCGAGCTTGGAATCTGATACCAACCTTGGCATCAGCATCACTACGACTGGAATATTGGCAGGAGAAAATTATCATTTGCCTTGAAAGGAATTGGAGTTTGACACCTGTTTAGGCATCAGCATCGCTACGACTGGAATGTTGCTAGGAGCGAATCATCATTCGCTTTTGTCGATTTAAACAAAGATGGCTTAGTAAACGGGGATAGGCTCCTGTCGACTAAGACTTTTTGACTTTATGAGCCGTAAGGGTCTCATAAGGTTATTTCTCCCTACGGGTCATGAGGATCTCGTAGGTGTATTTTCTCCTTAGGAATCATAGCGATTCCTAAGTGTGTGTTCTTTTATAAGTCGTAAGGATCTTATAAGAGTATTTTCTCCTTATAAGTCGAGAGGACTTACAAGTGTCGTTCACCACATGGGGACATTTCTCGCCATTGGAGGAACTTGGTGGGGAATATTTATTCATGCCCGTAGATTGTATATAAGGGTCAATATTGGACCGCCTGTAGGGTAACTTGGGGGATATAATGGCTTAAAAACATGTTTAGGTCCCTGTAGCTTAAGGATTTTGAATCCTACAAGCCGTGAGGGTTTCATAAAGGGAATTCTCGTTACGAGTCGTGAGGATCCCGTAAGTGTATATTTTTTATTTTTTTAAACGAGATTGCGCCCTTCCAAGTTTTCACAAGCTCGCCGGTAGTCCTGCTGTTTTTACTCACGGCGTCTTTTCGGGTTTTCATCCATGCCCATTTTGCTTATAGACCTACCGTTTTTTTAACGAGATTGCACCCTTCTGGGTTTTCACAAGCTCGCCAGTAGTCCTGCTGTTTTTACCCACGGCACCCTTTCGGGTTTTCATCCGTGCTCATTTCGCTTGTGGACATACCCTTTTTCTTACTACGAATGATGGAACTCCTGAAAGTAGTCTCACCGTAGGTGACCCATCTGTTTGCCAGTAGGACTTAGGGATGGTTTCATCGCTAGAGTAGCAGTGGGACTTGAGTTGCAACCCTCGCTATTGAGACTTCGATTGTAATCTAGATCTCAAGGGAGTGTATCGCCGTATTTTGTGGCGATGCGCATGTTTAAGGACGTTTTGGTCCTATATGGCTCTGTTTGAGGCGAAATCTTAGTTTAGGGACTTCTCGGTCCGTTGTTGCCATATTTGAGGCGAAGTTCTAGTTTAGGGACATCTCGGTCCTTTGTTAGTCTAGGGACTTTTCGGTCTACTATCACCGTTTTTTAGGCGAGATTTTAGTTTAAGGACATCTCGGTCTGTTGTTAGTTTAGGGACTTCTCGATCCGCTATCGCCGTTTTTGAGGCAAGGTTTTAGTTTAAGGACATCTCGGTCCGCTGTTAGTTTAGGGACTTCTCGGTCCGTTGTCGCCGTTTTTGAGGCGAAGTTTTAGTTTAAGAACATCTCGGTCCATTGTTAGTTTAGGGACTTCTCGGCCCGTTGTCGACGTTTTTGAGGTGAAGTTTTAGTGTAAGGACATCTCGGTCCGTTGTTAGTTTAGGGACTTCTCGGTCCGTTGTCGCTGTTTTTGAGGCGAAGTTTTAGTTTAAGGACATCTTGGTCCGTTGTTAGTTTAGGGACTTCTCGGTCTGTTGTCATCATTTTTAGGCAAATTTCTAGTTTAAGGACATATCAGTCCGCCATCGCCATGTTTGAAGCGACGGGGTTTCTTCGTATACTACTCTCAGAGTTTTTGACTTAGAAAGATAGCGAGCAGAAATAAGCGTCATCATCTATCATTGACCCAAGTCGTGACTCGTTAGGCGTGGTATTTTTTAAGGAATCGACAGTTTATCGGCCGGAAGGGTCTTTCGCCATGCATATCCATGAGCAGTTAGGCTCCACCTTGATAGAATTTGTTTATGATGTACATGCCTTCATAGTTTGTCTCGAATTTCCCTCGTTTTGCATGATTGGGGATCATTGGTCTTTTGACGACTAGCATGAGTTCTCCTTGGCGGAATGTTCTCGGCCTGGTCAGTCTTTCATATGACCGTGTCATCCTTGCCTTATAAGCCTCCAGGTTTTGCTGTGCTTTAAGGCAAGTTTCGTCAAGGGCATCGAGCTCCTCAAGCCGAAGATGAGCATTTTCTCCATCTGTCAGCTCGTATCGAACCGCTACTCGTAGAAAAGGGAGTTCTATTTCCGGGGGAAGCACTGCTTCCGTGCCGAATACCAACGCATATGGTGTTGTATTCGTAGCCGTTTTGAACATTGTTCGGTACACCCATAGAGCTTCATGCAACCTTTCATGCCAGTCTCTTTTGTTTCTGGATACCATTTTCTTTATAATCTTCGTCAAGGTCTTGTTGAAAGCTTCAGCTAGACCGTTGGCACGAGAATTATAGACTGAAGAGTATCTCCAATCTATTTTATTATGTTGTGCGAAGTGGCTAATTTTATGGCTCCTATAGGCCGGCCTATTATCCGAGATAATTTATCGCGGAGTGCCGAACCGGTAGATGACATGGGTTCTGAAGAAATGGAGGATATTCTCTGTCTTCACCTCGCTTACTGGTTCTGCTTCTGCCCACTTGGAAAAATAATCAGTTGTTGCCAGTATGAACCGATGTCCTTTGGACGATGCTGGTTCAATGGGGCCTATTATATCGGTTCCCCACATTTCAAACGGCCAGCTAGCTACTGTTGGGTGTAGCGGATTTGGATGCTGGTGGATGAAGTCCCCGTGAATTTGGCACGAGTGATACTGTTTCGCATATTCGAGGCAGTCCTGAATCATCGTGGGCTAATCATAACCCATTCTTTTGATCTTCAGCTTCATTTTTGGCTCAGCTTGGTGAGAATCGCAGAGTCCGTCGTGAGTTTTTTGGACGACTTTCTTTGCTTCCTCCGGCCCCAAGCATCTTAGCCATGGACAGTCGAACGATCTCTTATATAGAGTATCATTGACGAAGGCGAAAGACAAAGCTCGTTTTATGAGCACATATCTAGATGATGCATTTTTGGGCGTTCGTTGGGATTTGAAGTAGTCTATGAAGACTTCCCTCCAATCCTTGACCTTTTCTTCGTCCTCTATTTGAAGGGCTACTTGTTCGGTTGTTTCTTTTCCTTCGGATGGCTCTGTTAAGTCTCTGAAGATATTTCTGTTGGCGTGAGGATTCTGCGGCTTTGCACGATGATCTTTACATCATCGAGGTCTTCGTCAGCTAATTCCTTAGCCAATTTGGCCAACGCATCCGCCTTACTTTTTTCCGCATACGGTATACTCTCCAGAATGTAGGAAGGGATTTACGTCAGCAGTTGCAGCACTCTTTTGCCATACTTTATCAGCTCTAGCTTGCACGTCTGATAGTCGCCATTTACTTGGCTAACGATCAGCAGGGAGTCTCCATATATGAGGATGTCTTTGATTCCCATGTTGATAGAGATCTCAAGACCTGCTATCAAAGCTTCATATTCAGCTTCGTTATTAGTCCTGGGCTCCTTTAAGAAAAGGGCATAACGCAATATCCCTCCTTGTAGGGTCACGAAGATAAGGCCCACCCCGGTTTTGATTATGGGGGTATTCTACTTTTACTGCTTTATGGAAGATGCTCCATCGAAGTAGAGTTCCCATTGGGAATCATTTTCTTCTTTCTCTCCTTCGATTGTGTCGAACGCATGTTCATCTGGTAACTAACAATTTAAGGGGGAGTCGGCTGGTATCGGATGCTCCGCGAGAAAGTAAGCAATGGCCCGGCCTTTTACTGCTTTATGGGGGCGATACGTTATCGAGAACTCCATCAAGAGGAAGGCCCATTTGGCAAGCCTTCCTGTCAGTATGGTCCTTGACATCATATATTTGAGAGGATCCACTTTTGATATGAGATGGACCTCAAGCGCCAAGGCGTAATGTCTGAGCTTCATTATCGTGAAGATTAGTGTCAGGCAATGCTTTTCGATGGGGGAGTAGTTGTTTTCTGCCTTCAGGAGAACTCGACTCAAATAGTACAAAGCTCTCACTTTTCCCTGATCATTCTCTTATGTCCATAATGCGCCTAGAGAACCCTCAAGGGCTGTTGTATAGAGGATAAGGGGTTTTCCCTTAACCGGAACAGTCAATACCGGCGGATTTTGCAGGTATTGCTTGATTTTGTCTAGTGCATTTTAGCACTTTTGATCCTAGACGGACGGGGTCCCCTTCTTCATCAAATGACTGTAGGAACGACATTTTCCGGAGAGATTGGCTATGAACCACCGGATATATGCGAGCTTTCCTTGAAGAGATCGCAACTGTTTGAGGGTCCTTGGCGTGGGCATTTCCGTAATCTCCTTGATCTTTGAGGGATCGATTTCGATACCCCGGTGCTGTATGATGAATCCTAGGAATTTACTTAAGGAGACTCCAAACGCGCATTTCAGAGGATTCATCTTCAGATTGTACTTCCGAAGACGTTGGAACATTATGTTTAGATATTCCCATTGTTCCTCGTAAGACTTGCTTTTCACCACCAGTTCGTCGATGTAGCATTCGACAATCTCGTGGATGAGGTCATCGAAGATCTTCGTCATGGCTCTCTGGTAGGTAGCGCAACCGTTCTTTAAACCGAAAGGCATCACCTTGTAGCAGAATATGCCCAGCGGAGTCTGGAAGGCAGTATGTTTTTGGTCTTCAGGATGCATTTTTATTTGGTTGTATCCTGAAAATCCTTCCATGAAGGAGAAGACCTCATGGGTAGACGTATTATCGATCATCAGCTCGATAACAGTTACTGGAAAGTCATCCTTCGGGCAAGCTTTGTTGAGGTCTCGAAAGTCCACGCAGATGCGTACCGTCCCATTTTTCTTCATCACCGAACGATGTTAGCGATCCAGTCGGGATATTGAAATTCTTGGATGAAGCCGAAGTCGATTAGTTTCTTGACCTCAGCATTTATACTCATCTCAAGTTTGAGCTGCATTCTTCTTGGTGCCTGTTTGACTGGCTTTATGTCCGGTGATATAGCTAGTTTATGTACTGCTACCTTTGGATATAGACCTGGCATTTTGGAATAGTTCCATTCGAAGCAGTCTTTATACTTCATGAGCACGCCTTTTAATGTGGCTACCTGTTTTTTAGATAGCAGCTCTCTGACGAACGTTGGCCTTGGATCGTTTTCTGTCCCTAAGTTAATTTTCCTTAGGTAATCCACCGTAGTGTGTATCCCATCTTCCAGCTCTTTTGGTGCTAGTGGAAACTCTGAGATCACCTCATCCTCGTCTTCATTTGCGAAGCACTTGAAGGGATCATCTATAGTCTCGTGCCCTCCCTCCTTTGAAAGTGTTATCATATGGCAGGTACGGGTTCGCTTCCTTCCTTGATGTTGAGCCAATTCTATCCTCGCGGTATAGGTTCTATTTGGTTCATGCTTTTGCGATAGGTTATCCTCCAGTTTTCGGATAAAGTGAACTTGCTTTGTTGATATTGGTCTTTGACCCAGTCTTTGAAGGTGAAGCAGTCTTCAAGGGGATGATCTGTGGCTCGGTGATAGGAGCAATAATCCAGGTGATGGACCTCGTTTATTTGTTCGGGGTGTCGAGACTCCGGGAGCGTCATCATTTGGTACTTCATGACAAGGTTGAATATTTTTCATATCTTATCTTGAGGGGAAGAGTATTCCCGGCCCATCTTCTTTATAAAGGACGGGTTGCAACCAAGTAATTCTTGATAGCGCGGCTTCTTAGATCTGTCTTGTTGTTTGCGAACGTTGTTTGAGCTATTTGTCTTGTTTTTGCCTTTATTTCGGGATTTTTCCTTTTTGCGAGGACATACAGCGAGCTGGGAATAAAGGGCATTGTAGGTTTCTTTCTCCACAGGCTGCTGATTGAGGCGCTGCGTCCTGGCTTTTTCATAGATAGCCATTTCGCGGCTATGGTTGTCTTGACTCCTTTGACAAGCCTCCTCTATTAGCTTGTCTATTTGTTCTTCGAGTGACGGACTTAACATTCTTAGAGCGGGATTTCACTCTGTTTCAACGTCATGTCCATTCGAAAAAGCATTTTCCATTTCTCTAGAGCTGTTTATAACGCGGCAGCTGTGGAACTGCTCCCGTTTCCTTGATTGAACGTATCCGAGCCCGGTTGTCTCCATCTTCCCATTAGGCATTTATCGCTAGGTCCTTGGGATATCCCAAATCTTTTTGTAGAATTGGACTTGCTAAATAGTTTGTTCGAGGGGTACACCTTGGCATCTTAACAACCTTTTCAATTCCTCCGACTAGTATATTGGCAGACGAATTTATTGAAGCATGTCGAGTGTTAAATCGGCACCGTGCTAGACTTCTTTCTCTACTATGGTCTTCATAGATTGGTAAAAGAGGATCGCCTTTTCACCTCTTTGCCTGGGAGGCATGTAGAAAGTCTGTAGTTCCTGTACGCTATATGTATCTAGTGCATCAAGTTCCTTGTAATGCCGAGGAGGAACCATTGTGATTTGCAGGCTCTGATATGCTTCGTCGAGGGTTTTCATTGGCGGACGGATGGAGAACACTGCGTTGGCCTCATCCTCAGAGTCACTGCCAAAGACCAAAATGGGAGTAGATGGTTTGGGCTTGTTGTATTGGGGTTGCCCCGAGTAGACTATTTCTTCATCTCTCTAGGACTCACTCCCAAAGATCGGGATAGTGGCGACGGACTTCTGTTTATCTTTCGGCTTATGGCATCTTTCCGTATCTTCGAAGTCTGGTAGGAAGTACTTTGCAACTTCATATTTCCGGACTTCGTTTACCGAGAACAGGTTTAGCTCCCCTGTAACGGTGTATTCCAAACCGTCTTTGAAATACTTCATACAATGATGTTGTGTAGAAGGGATGACATTGTACTCATGCAATCGGGGCCTGTTGAGCAAAGCATTTTAGCAAGTCTTGGCGTCAATGACGTGAAAATTGTTGTCAGTGACGAGCAACCTAAAGCGTAACGTCAGTATTACGGACCCAAGCGTCCATGACGATTGTGAGTCAAACCCAGAGATAGTAATTTTTTCTCGGGGCAAGTGCTGAACGTTCATGCAAATCTCCTTCAGCTCTTTCATGTTGAGAAGGTTGACGGAGTATCCGTTGTTGACAAAGATATTCCCAATCGTGATGTCGTGGTAGTACCCAGTAATGTATAATGGGCGATTATGCTCACACGTCCCGAAGAGGAGATATTCATCGCTGAATGTAATGTCAGTTGTGTGAACCTCTTCCAGCTCGTCCTTCATCTTCTCTTCTGCGAGGAAAGCTTGGAACTAATCGGGCTCTTGTAATGCCTTGATCAGAGAATCTCGTACCACTTTGGACAGGAGGAGAGCATCCAATATGCTTAGTTGTGAGGGCATTTTCCTTAGATGTGCTAAGACGTTGTAATCCACCTTGTTTTTCCTAGGCGGGTCCCTGCCTGCAAGCTCTTTGACAACTCCACCGTCAAAGGAAATTTCCCCATGGATTTTTTCTTTCCCTTTGTCTTTTTTTCTCAAACTCTTGTTTGTAGGTCCGAGATTCTTTTTAGGCAGCGAGCGGCTCCGCAGCTGAATATTCTCCCGGTTCTTTTCCTCCTCTTTTTTTTCGGAGGTGGAGTCTTTGAAGAGAAGGCTGAGGGGTATTTCGTCCTCAGAATCGCTCCCGAAGGTAGGAACTTGAGGTTTTTCCTTTTCTGAACTGGTATCAACCATATGGCAGTTGCCGGTCGTTTTTTCATGCGCGTTTGTCGCACTCTTTTGCTGTTGATGAGCTTCGCGCTTCATCCTCTTGAAGTGTTTTTGGTGGGCAACATATCCTAGCCACCACTTCTTGAAGGTAATGCATTCTTCGGTGGGGTGGGTGACCCTCCAATGATATAGTCAGTAATTTGGATGTGAATCCTCTCCGTCGAGGCATATGACCCCGAGAGTGTTTCTTACGAGTGGCGGCAGCTTCATTCCCATTGACAGGGCTTTGGCGAACCGCTTCTCTGCCTTGATCCTGCTCTTATTTGTGGCAGGTGTTCTTTGGTTTGGTTGGAGTACTTTACGACTCATCCTTGCTGAAGCTTCTTCATCCTGACGCTGACGCTTAGCCTTTTCGTATATGGCTGTTTTGCGTTCTTGGTCATCTTTGCTTTTTCGAAAGGCTTTGTTTAACAGCCTATCGATCGAGTCTTCTGGTAGTTCCGGAGATTTTAGCGCCGATCCTTCCCCCAGTTCTTCTGTGCTGTTTTCTGATGCCGAGGGAGCTTCTTCACCATTTAACGACTTATGGGAGACCATGTGGCAACTTGCAACATAATCTTCGGTTTCTTCTGATGGGTCATTTCCTCATCGTTGTCACTATTTTCGTTCTCAAGAATATGCTTGAGGAACTCTTCAAGGGTGACCGGTGTCCACGCCTTCTAGTTGTACTCTTCCAACGCGTTGATGTACTTTTATAGGTTTGTGCGCTTGTCGTCATACTCGGCAGGCTGCACAGGCTTCTTGGTCTTCTTCTTTTTCTTTGAAGACTTTGAATGCTTGACTTGGGGATTTTGCCCTTTGTCAACAACTTTCGGTATGGGTCACGGTTTTAGCATCTCTTCGATAATTTCAGGTTCAAGTGGGCTTTTCCACATGACTGCCGGACATGCCTGTAGATCCTTCAGCATTCTTTTGGTTTTTGCTGAAAGAAAGACTTCCCATAGAGTTTCTTCTACGAGCGAGCATGATGCCCCCGACACATCCACTTTTTTTGGAGTGTGCTTCTATGGTGGGTTCACCCTCCAGTTCTAAGATAGCGCGAACTTCCTTTGTTGATACTGGTCCTCGACCTAGTTTTGAAGACGTAGCAATCCTTAATCGGGTGGCTCACCATTCTGTGATAGGAGCAGTAGTTGGGTTGTTGACGTCTCCAGGTTGTGGTAGACAGCATGGGTGTGGCAATGTGATGAGTTTGTTACGCATTGCAAACTCAAATAGTCTCCTCGTCTTATCGCGGGGAAAAGAGTAAGCGCGTCCTAGCCTTTCTTCCAGGGATAAGCGTAGGCGTGCATTGTTTTGGCGAATAGCCCGTTTTGGGTCACTCGGTTGTTGTTGAGTACTGGAAACGAAGGCCGCTTTCCCTTTACCCTTGGCATTTCGAGGGTCCTTACTTGAGGAGGAAGGCCCGTGGCCCATCTGGTCCATTTGGGCCAGTTTATCGATCAAAGCCTGGAAGGTCGTCGGCTTGAAGAACATCATGAACTGGGACACAGTCATTTGCAGATCTAGGGTCCCAATGAACATGCCCACGGCGGGGGATTCTTAGATGCGTTGTTCGCACTTTGACCATAGGTTCCGCCACCGGATCACAAATTGGACCCATGTTTCTCCCAGCTTTACTCTGGCATTGATTAATACCGTGATCGGGGTGCGCTCTCTTGCGCTGGCGAATCGCTGTGTGAACATCAGTTTCATCTCTGTGAATGACTTTATGGAGTCATTTGGGAGCTCCGAGTACCATTCAAAGGACGTCTCCGACAGGCTGCCAACGAATTGGCAAAGCAACAGTTTGTCATCGCCTCCAGTGTTGCCGCACAGAGCTCTAAACTGCATGACGTGCTGATGTGGGTTTCCTGTCCCCTTGTACACATGGAACTTGGGGATCGTATATCCCGGCGGGTACTTGATTTGGTCATACCAGCCTGGATACGGTCGCCCAGTTCTGACAGTTTGGTCTGCCGCTTCATTTGCTTAATGAGCTCGTATTTATTGAGCGATTTAATCATCAAGAGAAGCCTTGGAGATCGTTTCCTCCTTATCTATTGATAAATCCGGAAGAGGGTTTGATGTTTCCCCTCTGTCATCCTCGATGATTATCGGCGGATCCACGGTTGGGGGTTCTGGCTGGATCATCATTCCAACCATATCTTGAAACAAGAGAGCCATCTTCTTTATGTTAGCGGCTTGTTCGGCGGCCTCTTTGTCTTTTCTTTAAAGCACCCTTCGCAGGAACTCCGTATTGGCCTCCTTCTCTTGGCGTTGTTCAGCTGTTGAATCCGGACTTTCTTTCTGCCCAGTGAGTGCTATCATTTTGGCCAGCATCTCCTAGAGCTTTGGTTGTTGATCCTGAGCTTTTGTAAGCGACCGAGTTTGCGGCCGGTGACTTATGGAAGAATGGCTTTCCTCTTTCCCGGAAGCCATGTAGACCGTATGTACGATCATGCCCCCAGACTTGGGGCGTTTGTGTCCATCACCTTTGGAATTTGCTGCCGACGGTGGGATTTTCTCCAGCCTCCTTCTTTTGTGGGAGGTCGAAGTTGAAGGAGCCGTTGTAACAGGCACCCGTGTGGAAGAAGTCCCTCGCTGTATGGTGGAGGGACGGTTTTCCTTTTGCTGAGCCTTCAATTTCTTCAGCCGACGAGAGTAATCTTTGCTGATCAGAGAGTCCTGGACTTTCCACCAGACCCTGTGAATTTGGGAGGAAAGCCGTTGATGGGGCTGCTCCGTCTTTGCCTGCACTGTGGATTTCTGCAGGCGAGGGCGATTTCTTTAGCACTGTCGTTGGAGAGTTCTTGCATACTTTCCTGAGCAGATCAAAACTGTTCTCGGTTGGAACAGTAGTGTCAATTTCCACCATTAAAGCTGGTGGGGTAAGTCCAGAGGGAGTTGCCCCTAGATTTTCTCACTCGGCGCCAGTGGCGACATCGAGCGTGTCTTGCTGACAGGGCCGCCTCAGTTTCGGAAACGGCTTCTTCATGCCCCCGGCTTTGCTAAGGGGCTGTTGTTGGTATCAGCCTATTGAAGACTGACGTCCTTAGCAGAGCTTGAGGAGGAACATCCAATCTTTCAAAGACTCGCTTTCTGATAGGGGAAGCACCTTTGACGATTTTACCTACTGGAGGTGTTGGGAGGGCTATCTGTTTTGGGGCAGCCCCTTCAGATATCATGAGCCTCTTTACGGGCCCGTTTGAGCTTTGGCTCAGCCTGTTGAAGACTGAGACGCCAGATTTGGATGGCCCATTGAAAGGGGCCATTGTGGTTGCAAGTCGATCGATGACCGACTTCTTAAGAGCTTCTTTCTGCAGCGCTGAGGCACCAACACCCACTGGTGGGAACATAGTCTTGAAGAATGGTCCAGTAGTGGCTTGCGCAACCTGCCCCACCGGCATTGAGAAAATAGAGGCCGCGTTGGGCCCGTAAGTCACTCCTCCAGTTGGGGCGGAGCGGGAGTTGCTATTGCAAGTTGTGCAGTTGGAAGCCATCGATTTTTCTTTTTCTTCTGCACAGGAGCAAGACACTAATTCTTAGTACCTCGAATCCAAGGGCAATCATAGCGAACCGCGATTTTGTTCGCGAAACACGACACACGAAGTGTGGAGTGGAAAGAGGAAAAGGTCCCACCGGGCATGCCAGAATCTGTTTACCTCCGAAAACGGAAACTAACTGGGATGGATCTTCTTGCCTGAATTTGGGGGCAGATGCTATTTGGATTTATCCATCCACCTCTCCGAAGATACCAAGTTGATTTATGGCACCATATATCGGAGGTTTGGACAGATGCGGCCATTGTAGTAGACTTCCTCCTCATTTTATGAGGGTTTTTTTATTGTGGGGACGCTCTTTCCTGTAGGCGCAAGCCCCTATAGTTAATTACGTTACTGCATTGCGATAACCACTTTCTCCTGCTCCGGTAGTTCACTTCGTGTCGTGTGTATGTTTTGTTTTGGTTTTGATTGCCCGTAGATTGTATACGGAGACTAATTTATGTCGTCGCCCGTAGGGCGCGGATTAGTCCAAATCTGTATATTTTTAGATTTGGGCTTGTTTTTATTTAAGGACCATTAATCTAGTTTGAGATTAAGATCAACTTAAATATATATGAGCATTTATGGCTCAATTTGTTTTTGTCTAAGGATACGTTAGTCTAATTTGAGACTAAGGTCAACATAGCAAGATTTTGAGGATCATTTTTATTTCAAATCCAATAACAGAGCATTTGAGCTCGGCTGGAGGAAAGACTTCAGAGGCCTAGCCAATTTAGGGGCTTGGTCTGCTTAGTCTTTTATTTTAAAATTGCTAGGCACTTATTTGGGCTCTGTTTGTTCAGCCCCATTTCCTTTCATGCCAAAGTGCTAAGCACTTATTTGACATCTGACGCTCACATATATGACATGTGAAGTATTCAGTCATGGGCACCGCACAATGAGCGCTGAGCGCTGAGCACTCAGCCTTTTTGCCTGTTTGCGGAGTGCTATGCACTTTTGTTCAGCGCCCACGTGATGAGCACGTGCGGCGCCGGCCTTCTGTTTTAAGCGCCTGCGTGTCTTTCACGTGAGGCGCTGGGCGCTATTAAAAGGGACGCCCACGTGGGAAGCACGTGAGGCGCTAGTCTTTTTCCTTTTATCAATTTTAGAGATTAAATCTCTGTTGATATTTTCAGAGAGGTTAAACCTCTATCAATGGTGCTTTGGCCATTAACGCTCCCTAAAATCATAATATTTGAGGATTTTAGGTTGAGTTTTAAAGAACTAAGTTCTCAATTTAAAGGAACTAAGTTCCTAGAGTATTATGGACTCCATGTTCTTCATGTCCAACCTTGTTCTTCCCTGAATATTTATTCTCAAGAGCAAAATCTTCCTGATGAGAATTAAATTCTCAAATTGTGGGAGACTTGTCTTGTGGATCTCAGATCAAGAGAAAGAACTAAGTTCTGTGAGAAGGGTTAAACCCTTAGATATGTTAGGTAAAGAAGATGTTTTTGATCTCTTCTTTTTTCTTTACCTAGGGTATTTTTAGGAGGAGGAAAGTCTTTTTCTTTCTCGAGAATTGAATTCTCTGTTGTTTTTGAAGCTTTCTGTGGTCTCTGTATGTCTCTCCCTCTCTGTGCGTCCTTCTATCTTTCTCTTTTTTGAGACATGAAGTCTTAGGTCCTTTATATATGTAAGACAAATTGTTGATTAGTTTTGAGAAAATCTCTTATTGAGATATTCCAATTGATTTAATTGGTCTCAAAATCAATCTGGGAAATTTTACCCACAATTGGATTTTTGATCCAAGAACTTCTATTTTTACAGAATATGATTTTTGGTTTTTAACGTGATTGGGGAAATATTTTCCCAATACAGAGTTTATCCTGTATGATGGTGATTTTTTAATCACCATTGAATTTTTAATCCAAGGGTTCTCTGATTTATAGAAAGCTATCTTTCTTATTTAGAAAGATTGAGAGAATATATATTCCAAAAATAGAATTTTATTCTACCATTGGACCTTTGATCCAATCGAGAGTATCTTCCTTATTTTAGAAAGATTTAGGCAATGTTTTCTCCCAACAGAATTTAATTTTGTATTTTGATGATTTATCATCCCCGTTGGATCTTTGATCTGACGGCTCTGTTTAACTGAGAGTAGAATCTAATTATACTTGAGCGCCAGTGCTCACGTGTTGTATACGTGGGCGCCATTTAAGACTTTAATTCTAAAGATGGGTATTCCTATGCTTTGCACATTGGCGCCCACGTGAGCAGCACGTGCGGCGCCATTTAAGAGTTTAACTCTTATTTAATAGATTATTTGGTGCTTTGCACATTAGCGCCCACGTGAGGAGCACGTGCGGCGCCACCATAGGATTTAATCCTAGCATTGGTGCCCTCGTGGAAAGCATATAAGGCGCTGCCTCATTTAATTCAAACAGAGCTTTGCTCTTTTATTAGGTTAAATATTGGGGAAACAAAGTCATCCGAAAGAAAAGAAACGATCGAATAAGCAGCCCTTCAAATAGAGGACGAAGAAAAGGTCATGGACTGGAGGGAAGTCTTCATAGACTACTTTAAGTCCCGACAAACACCCGAAAATGCGTCATTTAGACATTAGCTCATGAAATGAGCTTTGTATTTCGCCTTCGTCAATGATACTCTATATAATAGATCGTTCAACTGTTTATGGCTAAGATGCCTGTGGCCAGAGGAAGCAAAAAAAGTCGTTCAAGAAATTTACGACGGACTCTACGGTTCTCACCAAGCTGGACGACGATAAAGATGAAGATCAAAAGGATGAGTTACTATTGGCCCACAATGATTCAGGACTACCTCGAATATGCGAAGCAGTGTCACTCATGCAAAATCCATGGGGACTTCATCCACCAATATCCAAATCCGCTACACCCAACAGTGGCTAGCTAGCCGTTCGAAATGTGGGGAACCGATATAGTTGGCCCCATTGAACCGGCATCGTCCAAAAGATATCAGTTCATACTGGCAACGACCGACTACTTCTCCAAGTGAGTATATGCAGTACCACTAAGGGAGGTGAAGACTGTCATGCCCCGCTTCCCAGTGTACGGAAGCGGGGACGTGGCGGGCTCGCAATGTATTTACTAAGAAATAAATACGTTAAGCATAATTAAGCAATATATGTATAAAATGCATAAGAATTGACAAGAGATATAAAATGAACAACAACTTTTATTAACATTCATCTTTACAATACAACTGCTTTGAAAAGGAAAGTACAAAGATAATAAGCAATGCCTAAACAGTGGCATACAAACTGAAAAGTAAGTAAAAGAAGCTAGAAGTCCTGCTGGAAAGTGAGCTGGTCCACGTCCTCCTGGCTAGGCTCTATCTCGATAGAGTCCTGTCCTTCTGACGAACATCCCAAAAGAAAGAAAAGGATATAGCAAGTAATGAGAACTAAACTGGTAAGATGTACGGGTATAAGATTGCTATTCTAACGTAGTTGTTTGTAGCTTGGTACAGAAGGTATTTGTGTATACGAGAGAAGTCCATCTTGCCCCATGGACTATGGTAACATGTAGTACAAGGCTCCGTCAAAACCCACAAGACAACGGAACGAGAATTCATGTAGGTGTTGTTAGTGATATATGCCCTAGAAGCCATTATTGTATAATACTAGTTTGTATATTATATTTTGGAAACTTGGGATATACACAGATTTTATGACAGTCTTGCTCAAAATGGTAGGATGCTACTTGGTTTGTTTCTATCTTAATATGTGTATATGTTTATTTTAACGTATCGCTAATACATATTGGTAGAGCCCTTAGGATCTTTAGTTGACTACCAACGTTGTGATGGCAGTCACACTAATGGAGGCTGGGTAGTCTATAAGCATATCCTTATACAGGTCCCTAGTCGTAGGATTATCAAGACAGGGCATCGATACTCCAGAGTAGACTAGTGTATATGCTTCTCATCCCAGCAGGGGAGATGGTCTGTCCCACAGCTAGTAGTACGTCGTACTGGAGATAGTATGCAGGTGTTCATTGGGTTATGAGTTACACTGGACGGACTCGTGGGGAACTGCTGGTTGGTACTATACCTATCGTCAGGTAGCAGTTCCCAGGCGACATGAGTACAGCATGGTCCGTTGACTTGACACTACTATTTCGCCTTGAGTGTGTTCCCACTATTTTACATTACTATCCTACCACGGCTCTAATGAGTCATGCAAACAGGTAGTAGTTGGGTGCAGTCCCGAAACACTTGGTGGCAGTAGCGGTTAGATAAGATTCGTCTCTTCCGGTATTGGGGGTTGATGTCGTACTGTGTTCGGAAAGCCATTACATAAAGTCCCTGGCCAGGGCAAGCGAGATTTACCGGTAGGTACGCCAATAGTTTCTCAGGGTGTATTTGGACTCTACTCCGGCATGACTTATTGTGCTATTAGGTGTCTGACGGCAACCTCCCCCTACGCCTGATATGCGATACTCTTGAACGAATAGACCGGACTGTACGGAGATTGTCACAGATAGGCTCAGTAGAAGTTCAGATGAGTTTGCTCATCGGCTTTCTTATCGACAGATACCTGGGTAGCCGTTATGTGCAGCTGGTACCGCTGACGTGCTTGTGGTTAAACCCACTACCAACGTACTATCGAGTCTTTAGTGTCCCACACAGAGGGTTTCCCTTCTTCGGGCGAAACGATATAGAGGCCGTATCGTTTTACAACAGGGTTCGAACATATACGTGTACATGTGCACGTATCATATTCGAACAGATAATACTAGTGGACTTTAGTTTAAGCCGGATACTAGTATTAGATTATCGGATTATTTTCGTCTCATTGTATTCGTATTTTTTTTCAGAATATGGATACGGGTATGAATATACGGTGAGGGGTATTCTTGTAATTTGTTCAAGAATGCTTCTAGAAGAAGCCACCTCATTACTTGTATTACCATTTTATGTTAAATGGTTAATGAGGTGAAGGTATGAGGTGTTATGTAATTATGAATGAAGCATGGCTACTTGGTGACTCTTGATGGCTATTGAGGCAAGGTGGCACTTAGATATTATGTGAGAGGCAAGGTGGCACTTAGATATCATGTGAGAGGCAAGGTGGCACTTGGAGATTTTAGTGAGATGTTTTGGCATCATATCCATCACAATTAGCCATATTCATTTTCATATTATCAAAAACACTCTCTCTCCTCAAGCTCCCTCTTCTTCTTCCTCAAACCCTAATTGTCTTATGTGTTGAGAAAACTAGAGTTAGTGAGACTTATTAATCCTTAATCACTCTCTACATCCTCTAGGTCATTTAGATTAGCACTCTAGGCAACCTAGTTACCTCATCTTAAAGGTAGAAGCTTAATGTAGGCACTCTCGGGTGGATCTTCTTTGACCTCAAAAGGCCGATGAGGAGGCGCAATCCATACACACTCCAAGGAGCTCACGAAGAGAAAGAGGAGTACAAGAAGAAGAAGGACTAGTTACTTAAGGTATAACTTTCTAATATAGTAGTTAAATCTCTTACATGTTTAGTTAGTTAGGGTTTAGTATCGATCCTGGAGTTCAAGTTGATGTTACAAAGCATATAAAAATCGTTTTTGCAAACTCCGCCTCCCCGCAAACCCGCGGGGTGCGTGGCATCGACTTACAGGTGTCTTTTAGTGATCATCTCGTGCCGCGCTATACATTCCGTACCAATCTACCCCGTTAACCCCGTAATATATTGTATAGATTATATGGCTTGCCGAGACCATGGATACAAGTTGTTCAAGTAATCAGGTTCAGGATGTAAGCTTGTAATAATGTCAAGTTATAGCCATGGTTCGGTCAAGTCAAGTCTTGTATTCAAGTTTGATATTCGGGTTCATGTTAAAGTATACATGTTATAGTTTGGATTCATATTTGAATTGGATTCTGATTTGAGTTTGGATTCAAGCTTGATTTAGACTCAGACTTAGACTTGAGTCAGACACTTATAACTGATTTATATCCTGAATTATGTTCGGGAGTTATCGGTAACTGCTGCACATGGATGGCAGGATTTGTGTCTTTTTCCAAGACGATTACTATTGATAATACCGTTAAGTTTTCTATCTTAAATAGGTAAGCACTGATTTTCTCCGGCTCCCGGGGGCTTAAGAGAATTGATCCCGCTTAAACCTATATTTACTAAAGTCCTTAAATATAGTTTTATATAACTCGAGGGAGTTTTATGAAAAATATTTTTAATATATAGTTTCAAAATAACCTCGTGAAATTATTTATATTATTTAGGGTTTCCATGGATGTGAATTTTAGGGATTTGAGGTATTTTAGTGATAATAGCTTAGCTTGCAAACTTCATGGTATTTTATTGTAAAGCTTGACTTTTGGTTAGTATCTTGATGTTATTTTGATGAAACTTGTAATTCTTTCATTTGAAAAAATATAAGGTTATTATATTATGAAAATATATGGAGTTTGTAATATTTATATAATTTTTAAAAATTAATTTTTTTAATTAACTAGAAAAATTACGTTTTTGTTAAAACCATATTAAAAAACTTTTGAGGACGAATGCTCCGTGAGGAGGTCTGCATCTCGCTCTACTAGCCCAAGGATGTGCGATAATCCGCACCATCCAATAGCGGGTCCCCTAAAAGGGTTGTAGAGGCTTATTTGCAAAGGAATTTAAATACAATTTAAAGAAATCTGGTTTTATAGTAAATGAGATTTTCTTGTAATATGGTATTCGTAACAAAAATTCCAACAAAGATGTATCGTGCTATGGAACCATGTGTGTATGTGAGAGGTAGGTCGTTACCTCGTGAAGTTTTCTAAAGGTATGTTTAAGCAAAACATATAAAGATGATATATACAAATTTCATGGTATTTTGCATGATATTCTTGATTAAAAGTTGGTTATAAGCATTAGTTTTATGATTACAAATATGGTGTAGGAATATGAATGAAGAATATATAAGAAAAAGTGGAATTATATAGTTTTAGAAGAAGATGTCGTATTAACTCCACTTCCAACATATGTTTTGAAAAGAGACTTGCATAGAAGAAGGAGAAGGATTGGAAGGGACTTACCGCTTGGTTAGGTTAAGAGAAGGTAGAAGGAGAGAGGGTTGTCGTCATGGTGTCGCGGAATCGCCGGAATTTTTTTCGATCCTCGCCGGAACTTGACCGCTTGCCAACTCCACTTGCACTTCATTTGTACTTAGAAAATTTTGAGAATTTTGGCTATAACTTTCAGAATGATAAAGGGATGGGGCATGGGGTGGTATTTATAGTGTGGAATTAGGGTTTTGGAATTAAAAAGATAAATTAAAATACATTAAAATGAGGATAAATAGGGAATTGAAGGGTCTCTGTTTGATTATAAAGCAATCAAACAGTGCAAGAGAGTTAGGGGTAGGGGAAGGGTTTTGTGTGCAAAGCACGGGCCTCATTGGCCACGGGAGGACCGTCGGTGCCGGCCCAAACAAGGTTTTCGCCTGTCGATCTTGGGAGATGGGTCTCTATATTCTTGCCACGTGTTCCTTTCTGTATTAATACTCTTTTGCACATATTTATTTCTTCAGACTTTTCATTTTCATGTGCATTGCATGTGTAAACTTTCGGGCTTCCAAAAGTTTAAAAGAAAAATCAGAAAAAAAATATAATGTGTCTGATAGGGTTCGAACATAGGGGCTATGTCACAGCAGTGCAAGGGCTTTACCAGTGAGCTACAAGTGGCTTTACCAGTGAGCTACAAGTGGCTTCTTGCTGTTCTTAAACAAAATTAACTTATAACTTGTACTCAGACTGTGAAACTCTATTCTGTATTTTAACAAAAGAATTTCCGTACTAAGATTTCAGAGTCGTTACATTCTAGTCTCCTTATAAAAATTTCGTTCTCGAAATTTATACAAGGAAGTTGTAACAGATTCAAGAAAACTTAGATTACAGCGGTGTGAAAAAACTACTGACATTGTACCGGAAGTGTATGAAAATGTTTAGGTAGATGAAAGACTAACATGATGCAAGAATTTGAAAGGCTGAAAAAGCTGGGAGGGGATTTTACCAAGGTTACCTTGACCCATAGCTTCGGCTTCCACGGCCGACAAGGTGAAAGCCCGACGTCTCGGCATATTTCTCTGTGCATGCTGATACATCGAGGGCTGACGAGGTAAATGTGGTCCACGTGGAGGTGGTGTAGGAAGAACTAACCGAATAAGTGGAGCTTGAATAGCTGGTCTAACTGCGGGGATTGGGCCAGCTCGGTTGTGTGGGAAAGTTCCTATAGTGTATGAAGATGATCCACATATCAGACAAAGACCATTCGCTCGACGACAATTTTTGACTTGGTGTCCGATCCTCTTATAATAGATGCAGAAGTTCGGTTCAATCTCGGAAAATGATCCTTCTGGCCGCATAGCCGGCGCTGGGAGAGCTGTCCTAGGAGAGGCTCCTCCAGTAATCTGATGGGCGGAACATTTCAGACCGACCAACTGTAGCATTCCCTTCTTCTTAATGACAGCTTCATAGCGACGAGCTGACTTCAAAACTGCTTCATGTGTTAGGTATTCTCCCGTTGCTAGGGCAGCCTGGATCTCTGGGTCTAATCCTTGCTGGAAGTGCCTGGCTCTGATTTCTGCAGTAGGAATTAGATGGGCGACGAATCTGCTGAGTATGGTGAATTCAGCATCGTACTCATCCACTAACTTATCCTACATAGATCCTTACAGCAGGTGAATGAATTTTTGTTCCATCTCGAAGTGTGCGGTTTCCGGAAAGTACTTCGCATCAAAGAGATCACGAAAATTCTTCCTCTCGATTGGCTGTTCAAGACAGCTCTCCTCGGCCTTCCACTAGATTCTGGAATTGTCAATAAGCTGGAGTTTTGCAATTCTGACCCAAGCTACTTCTGGAACTTGAGCTGCGGCTAGGTCGTCTTCAATGCTCTGTGCCTATTCCTTGGCCTCAAGTGGTTTCTCCTTCCCTGAGAAGTTCTTCGAGTGTAACGCTCAAAATTGTTTCACTCCCGATGCTTCTGCTTCAGAGCGGATGAAACTCTGTTGAAGGAGAGCAGTATACTCCTGCAAAATCGTGCTTTGAGCCTGCTGACCTTCAGGTAGGCTTTTGATAGCCTCCAGAAGTATCGTCTGTTCTATGAGTCGAGCTGCTACAGTAAGTGATGGTGGTAGAACGGTAAGGATAGGTGGCAGTGGTGTACTTCCATCGTTGGTGCTAGGGTTGCTGGGAGATTCCATCATCTTAAATAGAGAAGAGAGATTATGTTAGATTCAACGGAAATTAAATTGCAAGAAATGTAAAGTTGTTGAATCTCATATTTCTTTTTATATATTGCTTGACTTCATGCAGAATGGACCTGCATGGGCCGCTAACAAAACCTGTCACACCCCGCTTCCCAGGAGACGGAAACGGTGACATGACGAGGCCCGCGACGTATTTATTTCGAGAAGGTCATTTCTCGGAATAAATAGGCTAAGTGTAAAATAAGCAATATAAAATGACAAGAAAATTAACATGAGATTAAAACTTCAACAACTTTATTTACATTCAACTTGATTCATTTACAATACATGATATCAACTGAAGGAAAATACAAGAATGGAAATGCATAAACATGTGGCATACATAAACTGAGAAGAAAATAACTGGTATAGGCCTGGGTCGCGATCTGATCGTGCTCCTTCTCTGAGATGTCTACCTCCTCAGTCTCTACAGTATCTGACGAACATTCCAAGAAAACAAAGGTGGGTAGAATGCCCGTCAGCAAACTTTCGCTCGATAAGTCCCCAAGATATGAAGTGAAATATAAAGTATAATGATAAAGGAAGTATATATCATGAACAATTGATTATGAGGTATGGTGTCTCAGCATGTCATTTTATGTAAACACGACAATTTTATTTAGCATGCAGTTCTATTGTAATATATGTGAATAAGTATGGTAAGTAGGTAAACATAACAGTATAGTATGAGCATGGCAAACAGTTATAACATGGCCGTGTAGTGTAGGTATGGTGAACATGCAGTGAATGTAAGTGTCTTTAACGTAAGTTCAAGAATGAATGTCAACCAATTTCAAGAGTGTTCTCGAACCCAAGAGGCCGTAATCCAGGGGTAAGGAACTATGGGCCCGAATCAAGTGTTAGTAATGGGACTTCAACCTAGTGTTGAAATATTCCAAACTCAACAGGCTGTAATCCAGGAGCAAGGAAATACGGGCCCTCATGATAGCTTGCTTATGTTAGTAGACATAGATTCATGATATAGTGAGACTCCTGAGATTTCGTTGGATTCACGCATGAACTATCCCAGCACCCCGTATATGCTAAGTTATAGCTAAAATTACCAGCCTTGCTCGAATTCATGAATACATCAAATTGCAAGATTGAGTTCATGTATATATCAAGTATTCATTTCAAGTATTCATGTATTCATGTCAAGTTGTATTCATGGTTCGAGTCAAGTCATAGTGTTCAAATATTCATGTTTCGCTTTAGTCAAGTTCAAGTGTTCTGATTCATGATCAATAGTCAAATATACCAGTTTGAGTTCAATATTGATTTCGTGTATTCAAGTTCATGATCAAGTATTCGTGTTTGGTTTTAGATTCAGGTTTTGAGTTTGGATTCAAGCTTGATTTAGACTCAGACTTGAGTCAGACACTTATAGCTAATTTAGATCCTGAATTATGTTCGTGAGTTATCGGTAACCACTGCACATGGACGGCAGGATTTGTGAATTTTCCCAAGACAATTACCATTGATAACACCGTTAAGTTTTCTACCTTAAATAGGCAAGCACTCACTTTCTCCAGCTCCCTGGGGCTCAAGAGAATTGATCCCGCTTAAACCTATATTTACTAAAGTCCTTAAATATAGTTTTATATAACTCGAGGGGGTTTTATGAAAAATATTTTTAATATGTAGTTTCAAAATAATCTTGAGAAATTATTTATATTATTTAGGGTTTCCATGGATGTGAATTTTAGGGATTTGGGGTATTTTAGTGATAATAGCTTAGCTTGGAAAGTTCATGGTATTTTATTGTAAAACTTGACTTTTGGTTGGTATCTTGATGTTATTTTGATGAAACTTGTAATTCTTTCATTTGAAAAAATATAAGGTTATTATATTTTGAAAATATATGGATTTTGTAATATTTATATAATTATTAAAAAATAAAAAATTTAATTAAGTAGAAAAATTAAGTTTTTCTTAAAAACCGTATTAAAAACCTTTCGAGACTGAATGCTCCGTGAGGAGGTCTGCATCTCGCTCTACTAGCCCAAGATGTGCGATAATCCGTACCATCTAATAGCGGGTCCCCTAAAAAGGGCTGTAGAGGCTTATTTGCAAAGGAATTTAAATACAATTTAAAGAAATATGGTTTTATAGTAAATGGGATTTTCTTGTAATATAGTATTCGTAACAAAAATTCCAACAAATTTGTATCGTGCTATAAACCATGCGTGTATGTGAGAGGTAGGTCGTTAGCTCGTGAAAGGTATGTTTAAGCAAAACATATACAGATGTTATATACAAACTTTATGGTATTTTAATGTAAATGTTAAGCTAAAGCTATTTTGCATGATATTCTTGATTAAAAGTTGGATATAAGCATTGGTTTTATGATTACAAATATGGTGTAGGAATATGAATGAAGAATATTTAAGAAAAAGTGGAATTATAGAGTTTTAGAAGAAGATGTCGTATTAACTCCAGTTCCGACATATGTTTTGAAAAGAGACTTTCATAGGAGAAGGAGAAGGATTGGAAGGGGCTTACCGCTTGGTTAGGTTAAAAGAAGGTATAAGGAGAGAGGGTTGTCGTCGTGGTGTCGCGGAATCGCCGGAATTTGTTTCGATCCTCGCCGGAACTTGACCGCTTGCTAACTCCACTTGCACTTCACTTGTACTTAGAAAATTTTGAGAATTTTGGCTATAATTTTCAGAATGATGAAGGGATAGGGCATGGGGTGTTATTTATAGTGTGGAATTAGGGTTTTAGAATTAAAAAGATGAATTAAAATGCATTAAAATGAGCATAAATGGGGAATTGAAGGGTCATTATTTGATTGCAGAGCAATCAAACAGTGCAGGGGAGTTAGGGGCACGGGAAGGATATTGTGTGCAAAGCATGGGCCTAATTGGCCACGGGGGGATCGTCGGTGCCGGCCCAAACAAGGTTTCCGCCGATCGATCTTGGGAGATGGGTCTATGGATTATTGCCACGTGTTCCTCTTTTTATTAATACTCTTTTGCACATGTTTATTTCTTCAGACTTTTTATTTTTATGTGCATTGAACGTGTAAACTTTTGGGCTTCCAAATTTTTTTTTAAAAAATATAATGTGTCTGATGGGGTTCGAACATAGGGGCTACACCATAGCAGAGCAAGGGCTTTACCAGTGAGCTACAAGTGGCTTTTTACTGTTCTTAAACAAAATTAACTTATAACTTGTACTTAGGTTGTGAAACTTTATTCTGTATTTTAACAGAAGAATTTCCGTACTAAGATTTCAGAGTCATTACAAAGACGGAGAACATCCTCCATTTCTTCAAAACCCATGTCATTTACCGGTTCGGCACTCTGCGACGAATAATCTCGTATAATGGGCCAGCTTATAGAAGTCATAAAATCAGCCGCTTTGCTCAACAATATAAAATAGATTGGAGATACTCTTCAGTCTATAACCCTAGGGCCAACGGTCTAGCTGAAGTTTTCAATAAGACCTTGATAAAGATTATAAAGAAAACAGTGTCCGGAAATAAAAGAGACTGGCACGAAAGGCTGCATAAAACTCTCTGGGCGTACCGAACAACGTTCAAAACAGCCACGGATACAACACTATACGCGTTGGTATTCGGCACGGAAGCAGTGCTTCCCCTAGAAATAGAACTCCCTTCTCTACGAGTAGCAGTTCGATACAAGCTGACAGATGAAGAAAATGCTCATCTTCGGCTTGAGGAGCTCGATGCTCTCGACGAAACTCGCCTTATAGCACAGCAAAACCTGGAGGCTTATAAGGCAAGGATGCTACAGTCATACGAAAGACTGACCAGGCTGTGAGAACGTTCCGCCAAGGCAAACTCGTGCTAGTCGTCAAAAGACCAATGATCCCCAATCGTGCAAAACCGGGGAAGTTCGAGCCGAACTATGAAGGCTCATACATCATAGACAAAGTTTACCAAGATGAAGCCTACCTGCTCATGGATATGCATGGCGAAAGACCCTTCCAGCCAATAAACGGACGATTCCTTAAAAAAAATACTACGCTTGACGAGTCACAACTTAGGTCTATGATAGATGACGACGCTCGTGTCCGCTCACTATCTTCCCGAGCCAGAACTCTAAGAATAGTATACAAAAAAGCTCCGTCACCCCAAAAATGACGACAAAGGACCGAGAAGTCCTTAAACTAATTATCCGCTTTAAATATGGCAACAACAGACCGAAAATTCCCTAAACTAACACTGGACTGAGATGTCCTTAAACTAGAACCTCGCCTCAAATATGGCAACATTGGACTGAAAAGTCTCTAAACTAAAATTTTGCCTCAAACACGGCGATAATGGACCGAGATGTCCCTAAATTAAATTTCATCTCAAACATGGCGATAATGGACCGGAATGTCCCTAAACTAGCACATCGCTCCCAAATACGGTGATATGCTCCCTTGAGATCTATATTGCAATTGAAGTCCTAACGGCGAAGGTTGCAACTCAAGTCTCACTAGCTACACAGCTATTCCAACGATGAATCCACCCCCAAATCCCATCGGCAAATAGATGGGTCACCTACTACGAAGCTACTTTCGAGAGTTTCTCCATTCTAAAAAAAATGGGGTATGTCCACAAGCGAAATGGGCACATGTGAAAACCCGAAAGTGCGCCGTGAGTAAAAAACAGCAGAACTACTGGCGAGCTTGTGAAAACCCGGAAGGGTGCAATCTCGTGTAAAAAAAGGTATGTCCACTAGCAAAATGGGCACGGATGAAAACCCGAAAGGGCACCATGAGTAAAAACAGCAGGACTACCGGTGAGCTTGTGAAAACCCGGAAGGGCGCAGTCTCGTAAAAAGAAAAGTACACTTACGAGATCCTCACGACTCGTAAGGAGAATTCCTCCCATACGAGACCCTCACGGCTTATAGCATTCAAAAGCTTTGAGCTACAGGGATCCGAACCTGTCTTTAAGACGTCATATCCTCCAAGTTGACCTACAGGCGATCCAATATTGACCCTTGTATACAATCCACATGCATGAATAAATATTCCCTCACCAAGTTCCACCAATGGCGAGGAATGCCCCCATATGGTGAACGACACTTGTAAGTCCTCCCGACTTATAAAGAGAAAACACTCTTAGAAGATCCTTAAGACTTACAAGAGAAAATATCACTTAGGAATTCCTACGATTCCTAAGGAGAAAATACACTTACGAGATCCTCTCGACTCGTAGGGAGAAATACTTTTATGAGACCCTTACGGCTCATAAAGTCAAAAGCCTTAGCCGACAGGATCTTAACCCTATTTGCTAAGCCATCTTTGTTCAAATCGACAAAGGCAAATAATGATTCGTTCCTAGCAATATCCCAGTTGTAGCGATGCCGATGCCAAGGTTGGTATCCGATTCCAAACTCGCAATAAAAACAGCAGCGAGTAGCAAAAAAATGCATATGAAATAGCCGAAATGATGGGGCAACTCGAAATAAAAATCAGCGAGCAAAAAATATGCATATAAAAATAGCCGAAATGTTTGGGCAACTGGCAATAAAAAGCAGTGAGTAAAAATATAAAAATAACCGAAATGATTGGGCATCACTGATAAATAGCCGAAATGATTGGGCAATCGCAACTTTCGCTATATAAAAAGCTGAAATGATAGAGTATCACGGAAAAATAAAAAATATATAATAAAAAATGAAAATGAAACTTTTCTGCACTGCAGGTGAGTCCACACTGACCCCTGTATACAATCCATGGGAACAAATGAAAAGGAAACTATATTTTCCCACTAGGCTCCGTCAAAGGGAGAGCCAGATCTTGACGGCAAGATCAACAGCCAAGAGATCAGCTCGGCGTACTTCTCATACCAACATGATGCAGACGCAACGTCAACAAAGGCCCAAGGGTGAAAGCAAAAGTGGAGTAATGGCAAAATCCTAACTCCAAGTCTTGACGGTACATATTCAACCTAGAGATTATCCCGGCGTTTCCCCTCATTTCAGCAGGATGCGAACGCGGTTATCAAATGAAATTAGAGCAATGGTATATTCCTAGCTTTGGACTTCAACTACAATACACGCAGTGTAAAGGTCCTACAGATGTCTACCCTACTTCAGCAAAGAATCGGCGCGACATCGTCAAAGAAAGAAAATGAAGTGACGGTATATTCCAAGCTTCGGGTCTTGACAGCAACTCATATAAAGCCTAAAAGACTATCAGAGATCATCCCACACCAGAGCAGAGTGGTTATGACTCATCGGGGCTCCATTCCTAGCTTAACCTCAAGTAAAATACGTCATGAAAAATTCCTAACGTTTGCTCTTCCGACGGTAATATGACCTAAGGAAATTACTTGAAGACGTCTAGTCCAGCCTCCGAAGGGATTAGAGATACGACAGTCACAGGGCTACTTGAACAACGGCTTAAAGACTACATATCGAGGAATACATCAGCCAACACGATGGTACCACGGACTAAAACCCTAGTACCACAAACCTAACGGACCTCTGTCGTAAATAATGAGGGTTATCTGCATATAACGTTAGGACAAGTTTGCCTGTAAATCCAAGGGAGGTAAACTAAAAGCACTCTGAAACGAGTAAATAAACTAGAGACTCCGAAATGAGTGAATAAACTACAAACTCCGAAATGAGTACATAAACTAGATACTCCGAAATGAGTGAATAAACTATAAACTCCAAAATGAGTACATAAACTAGAAACTCTGAAATGAGTGAATAAACTACAAACTCCTAAATGAGTACATAAACTAGAAACTCTGAAACGAGTGAATAAACTACAAACGCTAAAATGAGAAAATAAAATAGAGACTCCGAGACGAGTGAATAAACTAATTGGCGCTAAATTGAGGCATCAAGAAACAGAAAGGCACAACCCATAGACCTCGGAGCTCGGAATTACGTTTCTTAAGAATCCCTGAGTTAATCATGGATGACGACGTTTGTGTTAGGAATATGTATGCCTTAGAGGCCATTATTGTATGATATAGTGGATGCTTGGACATATATATAGAGGACTTTCTTGCTCGACATGATAGTATGCTATCTGGTTGCTCTTTATCTTAACATGTACACTTGTATTATACTGTCTCTAGATACATGTTGATAAAGCCCTTAAGATGTTTGCTTGACTACCAAGACTATGATACGGATCATACTACTGGGACTTGTGTAGTCCATAAGCACAACCTTTAATTGTTCCTAGTCGAGAGAGTATCGAGACTGGGCATTGATATTCCAGAGTAGACAAGTGTGTACGTTTCTTGACCCTGTATGGGGCGATGGTTAATCCCATAACCATTGGTGTTTGACATCAAAGATTGTACACAGATTCTCATTAGAGAATGGGTACACCGAACATGACTCACCGAGAACTCCTAGTTGGTACTATACCTATCGTCCGATAGCAGTTTTTTGGTGACACTGGTTCAGGTTAGTATGTAGACCCGAGATCGTCATTGAGTCTTGTGTGGTTCCTACTGTGCTTTGATTTCCTTCCTACTACGGCTCAAAGGAGTCGTGCAAACATGTGGATTTTGGGTATAGTCCCGAGTCACATGGAGGCAGTGAGCGATAAGAGGGGTTTCGACTCTCCCGGTATTAGGAGTTGATGTTGCGCTATGCTCGATTGGCTATAACAGTAAGTCCATGGCCAGTGCTGATGAGATTTACTGGTAAGAGTTATCAGTAGTTTCTCGAACCGTTATGAGCCATACATCGGCATGACTTATCAAGTTACTGGGGTCTGACGATTGCACCCCTAGACTCGATATGCGACATATCAGACGAAGAGACCGAACTGTATAGTAAGTGTTACTTATAGGCTTCATGGGAGTTTGGACAAGCTTGCTTGTTAATCTTCTATTCGCTCAATACCTAGGTAGCCGTTACGTCCAGCTAGTACCGCTGATGGCTTGTGGGTAACTGATGTGATTATTATCTACTGCCGGCATATTGACGAGCGTTTAGACTCCCACACAGAAATTTTTTAGTTCAACAGAAACGAAGTAGGGCACATATGCTGATATGTGCGGGGGCCCCGATTAAGTACGAGTATTTGATACCGTATTCTGATCTGGCGGTTATTTGATATCGGTTAGATTATATGTGATATAACCGGATTATTGAATCAAGTGTTGATTTGATAAAGTGATATACAGATAAATGATATTAGTCGGTTATATGTGATATAACCGGATTATTAAATCAAGTGTTGATTTAATAATTTGATATATATATATTTATATTTGATATAATTATATGTTAACTAATATTATTGCTCATTAATTATTTTCTTTATATATATATATGTGTGTGTGTGTGTGTGTGTGTGTATGTATATTTGATATATGTATATGTATATGTATGTATGTATGTATGTATGTATGTATATATATATGAAGCATGGTTGATTTTTTATTTTATGAAAATAGAAAATGAGGTGGAAAAATGGGGAGACTTTTGAGGGATGGGCAAAGCATGGCTTTAATCATTAGTTTATTACTCTTGATTCATTATTCAAGCATGGTTGAAATTTATTATTGCAATTTATTCCATGCTTGAATAAGTGAGGTCAAGTGTGTAGCTGTTCTACACTCATTTTCCTTTTTCACCCACTTGTGTTAGTTCATGCCTTAGCCATTTTTGAGCTCTCTCCATTTTTCCATCGTCTTCTTCCTCTTCTACAAAACTCTAACTCTCATATGTGATGTGAATCATAGGGTTTTGAGATAAATCCTAGTGAGCTTAGAACCCCTACTTCATCATCCTACACTTGATTAGCATTTATGTGTAGTATGTTTCCTTCACTAAAGTAAGTTTAGTGAAGAGGTAGCTTAGATTAACGGAGCTTCGGGTGGATCATTTTCGGCACGAAGGTCATATAGGATGCTCGATCCAACATCAAGTGGAGCCTAGTGGAGTCCACGTGGACTACTACCCGGAGCTTTAGAAGAGAAGGACACGGTCTACAAAAGTTGTATCATTCTTCCCCTAGTGTAAAGCTTTTTATATATCATGCATAACCCTAATATTCTAGTTTGATCCTTAGTTAGTCTAGCTTAGCACCTAGAAATTTTTAAAATTGCATGCTTGATGCCCGTTTAAACCTCATGGTAGTGCTAGGGTAGACTTTCATGGTATCAGAGCCAAGCCAGAAGTTTAGGAGAAGTCTTTACGACGTTAAAGTGGTCGATCGGTTTTCGAAGCCCGTATTTTATCAAATTTCTGTCGATTTTTCAAAAGTTGGAATTTTTCAGATTAAAAATATGCAGAAAATCGTGCAAGAAATTTAGTGGAGCCCCAAGAAATTTGAGATGCCAATTCCACCAAAGAGCCGCGGAACCGCGGCCTAAACCCATGTTTGGCCGCGGTTCTGCCGCACTTTTGTGGAATTCTGGCATCAATTTCCTTTTGCTGCTCCATTATCATATTTGGCACTTTCTGGGTGTTTTTAATGAGACTCAAGTTGTTGAGGTCTCTGGGATTTTTGGGTGTTTGAAAAATCGATCGAAATGTTTAACGTCGTATAGATTATGATGATATGTGATACAATATTTAGAATCCACAATAATTAGTTTTGTGAAAACTAGTTAGTGTTTTATAATCTAGCGTTTTAGTCTATGTTCATCGATTGCCATGGAGTTTCGATTCAGATCAAAACTCTGTCGCAATCGCGTATAGTACGCGAACGAAAGTCGGGAATCTTGTTGAATTATTCGACTGCTTATTGAAAAGAGTTTTCGATTTGAGACTAGAATGCAGGGTTTATTGTTAGGCATGAAATTCGGAATATGAGATATTCCGGGTTTATGATGTATAAGGATTTTGCGGATTCTAAATATTGTAGTTTTTCATTTCTTTTCTGCGACCGTAAGTGTAATATGTGGTGTATCCCCGATCTCGTTGCTATATGTCAACGGAATTTGGGATACGCATATTTACTTACGTTGATGACATGTAATGTTATGTGTTTCTATGATATGTTATATTGGATCGTCGTGATTGAATAGCCGGGGGTTTTTGCGTGAGATAAGTGTTTTTCAATTTTTTTTCATGTAAAAATTATATGTAATATTCTTTTATTGGGACACTTCCGGGTTGAGGATGATGTCACCATTGATGTATATTATTTACTTTTCCGCATTAGGATAGACCCAAGGTGGGGAGCATAAGTAACCGGGTCCTAGAGTCTAATAGGAGACCATCTCAATGAGTCGAGACCAGGTCTCCTAACTCTAGAATTGGCAGGGTTTCTTATCGCTCTCGTAGGGGTCTAGGGATGTGGGTTTGGCTATTCATCACGACCGTGGAATCCGTGTTTTTTTATTATTGGCTTAATTTAAAACACAAACCTCCTAGTATATCCAGTATTTCATATGTTAGTTTCTGCCGCTTGGTTCTGTGATGTGATCATATAACTGCGTGAGACGAATGCTATATATATATATGATATATATAATAAACGTTGTATATGTTTTGCACCCGCTCTAGTCCAGCCCCCGCTCTGCCGTTAGTTAAGTAACCGAACGGTGCATGACGGGGCCCCATGGCGAATGTGGATGGTATAATCATACGTTCTATTTTCGTTTCTTTTCTGTGATGTTTGAGGAAACATAAATGATGGGACTTCATTAATTTGATTAATGGAAAGAAAAGAAACCTAAAGATATTGTAGAATCAAAATTTATAAAAACGTAGCTCTAGTTCTTACTTTGCATAGTGGTATTCCTTGATGAATATCCAGCACCTCATTCGATGAGGAAAGAGCCGAGATCCCTTCACCGGGAGTGACCACTTTAGCGAAACTAGCAAATTCTACAACACACTCGGGTTTTTTTTGATAGCTTCTCTAGTTCTTGCTTTGCATGGTGGTATTCCTTAATGAATATCCAGCACCTCATTCGATGAGGAAAGAGTCGAGATCCCTTCACCGGGAGTGACGTTTTTAGCAAAACTAGCAAAAGCTACAAAAAAACAACCCTTTTCAAATCACTAGATTCTACAACGATATCAAGTTCATTACATTAAAGGTTTTCATCAAAACTAGTCATAGCCCTCTGTCATTTCAGATAAGTGCTATTTAGTATTCGTGATGCGTTTGTTGACCTTCGTCAAGACGTAGTGTACGGTAGCTGATTAGTGCTTATCTGCCGCATATGATGCGATTGGATTGGGATAGTCGTACGACCTTGTTAGCCTGCGTCAAGGGTCGTGTGGGTGGGTTTAATTCAATCACGAAATTAACGTGTTGAACATGACTAGCGGCCTATGGTTTGTTGGTCTGCGTCAAGGTCATAGGACGCTAGGGGTAAAAACAGATATTGGGAATTTCAAGTGTTGAAATTTGCAATGAGATTGCATACCTTCTATGAGATAGTTGGATCCCGATACCCACTGCGAGTAAAAGTTACTCCTGGGAGAGTTTTCCACTTTACAATTAGCTGATCCAGTAGGTGTCTAAGAAAGGTGTTAACGGGGTTATGCCTCTGTAAAATGAGATTATTTAAGTAGTTCCATACGAAAACATGGGGAGACTCCCTCGGAGTACCAATACCTGCCTAGCTGACCAATTGGCGAACTTGTAGGGTGTAATTAATCTCGGATAATCTTACCTTTTATGGTTTGAATGAAGATTTGATAAAAACGGTAGGAGCCATCCTGATTAGATAAGATAACAACCTATATAATCTTGCAAAGAGCGCACGCTAATGCGTTTTCTTCTCTCTTTCTCCAGGTAGCGACTAATGACACGCCTTAATCAAGATAATAATATGGATGTATTGACCGAACCCGCTTATTATACTGAGCTGGGGAATGTTGGTTCTGCTTTTTCTTATGATTGTCATAAGTCTGAGCATGGAATAGGGGAATATCAGGATTCTTACGCAACCCGATCGAAGAAAAAGTATGTTGATGTATCGTCTTCGGGTGTGTTCATAACCGAGAACTGTTTTTCAGTTTGCTTTACGTCCTGGGTATTGGATACCGGATCAGGATCCCACGTATGTAATTTATTACATGGGCTAAAAAGAGGTAGAGAGCTGGGAAAATGTGATATGTCTCTAAAAGTAGGGAATGGAGCAATTTTTGCAGCCAAAGAAGTTGGCGAATATCACCTAGTTTTACCAAATGGTAATACGTTGATTCTGAACGACTGTTATTACATACCGAATATGATGTGCAATATTATATCAGTTTCTTTGTTGCATAAAGAAGGATATAACTTTGCATTAGAGGATAATGTTATGAACATTTTCCTAAATCAAGTGTTGACTGGGTTTGGTACGCTATGTAATGGTATATATGTTCTGAATTAAACCACAGTTCTAAGCATACAGAACACACACAAGAGAAAAAGTTCAGAAATGAACGAAGCCTTCTTGTGGTATTGTAGACTAGGTCATATCAATGCGACAATACTAGCTAAGTTGCATAAAGATGGATATTTGAATCCATTCGAATTTACATCTTATGAAACTTACCAGTCATGTCTCCAAGGTAAAATGACCAAAACTCCGTTTACTAGACACGGAGAAAGAGCTACTGAACTCTTGGGACTGATACATAGTGATGTATACGGTCCTATGTCTACACATGCCAGGAATGGTTCCTCATTCTTTATTACATTCACCGATGATCTCTCGAGATTCGGACATGTGTTCCTGATGAAATAGAAATCTGAAGCTTTTAAGAAATTCAAGGAATATAAGTATGAAGTTGAGAACTAGATGGGTAAAAGTATTAAAATCCTATGATCCGATCGAGGAGGAGAATACTTGAGTACGGAATTCTGTGGCTATTTAAAAGAGAATGGGATTCCCTCTTAGCTTACTCCTCCGTATACACCACAACACGACGGTAGTATCGGAGCGAAGGAATCGCACCATATTAGATATTGCGCGCTCTATGATGAGTGTTGTTAAGTTACCTATTTCCTTTTGGGGTCATGCACTTGAGACAACTGCAGACCTATTGAATATGGTTCCCACCAAATCTGTGCCTATCACTCCATATGAGATATGGAAAGGAAAGAGACCATGCCTTAATTATGTTAAGATATGGGGTTGTTCGGCTTATGTGAAAACACAAAATCCGGACAAGCTCGAGGCAAGGTCAATTCTGTGCAAGTTTGTAGGATATCCCAAATATTAGTGAGGGTATATCTTCTACCACACCGAGGAATAAAAGGTGTTTGTTTCTCAACATGCCACCTTTTTAGAAAAGGAATTTCTTATGAAAGAAATTAGTGGTCATGAGGTAGAGCTGGAAGAAGTTCTAGCTACACAAACTATAACTGATAATTTGGTAGAACAGAAGGATTTAATAGTCCCCGACGAAGCTCAGTCACTCCATTGATCTAGTAGGGTTCCTCATCCACCTGAGAGATACTACGGTTTTCTCATAGACAGTGGGAGCGAGGATTGCATCATGGAAGATGATGACCCAACTAGTTTCGAGCAGGTCATCACAAGTGGAGACTTTGTGAAATGGCTGGATGCTATGCGATCTGAGATGGAATTCATGCACACTAACAAAGTATGGATTTTAGAAGTTGCTCCTGAAGGGGTAAAACCAATCGGGAGCAAGTAGATCTTTAAGAAGAAAATTGGTGTAGATGGAAAGGTTGAGACCTTCAAAGCTAGACTTGTAACAAAAGGTTTTCGTCAACGACCAGGTATCGACTATGATGAAACCTTTTCTCCTGTCACTATGCTTAAGTCCATCAGGATCGTACTTGCCATTGCTGCATACCATGACTACGAAATATGGCAGATGGACGTCATGACCGCTTTTCTAAATAGTGATTTAAAAGAGAGCGTATACATGACACAGCTAGAGGGCTTCGTAGACAGTGGGAGCAGCGGAAAGGTGTGCAAGCTGCTTAAATCCCTATATGGATTAAATTAGGCATTGCGGAGCTGGAACATCTGTTTTAATGAAGCTATCAAAGAGTTTGACTTCATCAAAATTGTAGATATAAGAATGTAGTAGAGAATAAGGTTGTCTTCCTCGTATTGTACGTGGATGATATACTCTTGGTAGGAAACGATGTTCCTATGCTACACTCGGTCAAGCTCTTCTTATCACAAAAGTTCTCCATAAAAGATCTAGGTGATGCCTCCTACATCCTGGGGATAAAGATCTATAGAGATAGATCTAGACGGATGTTAGGATTGTCCCAATCCAGGTACATAGATACCATACTAAAGAGGTTTAGTATGGAAGATTCTAAGCGTGGTAATTTACCCACTTGCTCAGGAATCACTCTCTCCAAAAAGATGTCTCTTAAGGCTGATTTGTAGAGGGCTCGCATGCGAGAGATGCCCTATGCTTCGACAGTCGGGTCTATCATGTATGCGATGTTATGTGCCAGACAAGATGTAGCTTAATCACTAGGTGTAGTGAGTAGGTATCAATCAGATCGTGTGGAGAAACACTGGACAGCTATGAAGAACATTCTTAAGTACTTGAGAAGGACTAAAGAAATGTTCTTGGTGTATGGTAACAGTGAACTCCAGGTGGAGTCCTTTTCCGATTCGAGCTTCTAGAGTGATAAGGACGACAGTAAGTCGGTCTCGGGTTTTGTCTTCACCCTCAATGGAGGGGCGGTATGTTGGAAGAGTTCCAAGTAAGATACCATAGCAGACTCGATGATGGAGGCTGAATACATCGCTGCCAACGATGCTGCCAAAGAGGTTGTCTAAATGAAGAAGTTCATAGCTGAACTTGGTGTGGTTCTAACCATTGAGCATCCAATACCTATGTATTGTGATAACAATGGAGCAGTGGCTTTGGCCAAGGAACCCCGGTCCCATCAGAGATCCAGACATATTCTTAAGCGGTATCACCTAATCCAGGAGATAGTAGATCGACGGAGATCGAGGTCAGAAGAGTTGACATGAAGGACAATGTAGCGGATCCACTCACGAAGGCCCTCCCCCAGATACAGTTTGAGAGACTTTTTGGGATGTTGGGTATGAGATACTACAACAACTAGCCTTAATGCAAGTAGGAGATTGTTAGGAATATGTATGCCCTAATGGCCATTATTGTATGATATAGTGGATGCTTGGACATATATAGAGAGAGGACTTTCTTGCTCGACATGATAGTATGCTATCTGGTTGCTCTTTATCTTAACATGTACGCTTGTATTATTATATTGTCTCTCAGATACATGTTGATAAAGCCCTTAGGATGTTTGCTTGACTACCAAGACTATGATGCAGATCATACTACTGGGACTTGTGTAGTCCACAAGCACATCCTTAAATTGTTCCTAGTCGAGGGAGTAACAAGATAGGGCATTAATATTCCAGAGTAGAATAGTGTGTATGTTTCTTGACCCTGTATGGGGCGATGGTTGATCCTATAACCATTGGTGTTTGACATCAAAGATTGTACAAAGGTGCTCATTAGAGAATGGGTACACCGAACAGGACTTGCCGAGAACTCCTAGTTGGTACAATACATATTGTCAGATAGCAGTTCTCTGGTGACACTGGTACAGGTTAGTCTGTAGACCTGAGATCGTCATAGAGTCTTGTGTGATTCCCACTGTGCTTTGATTTCCTCCCTACCAGGACACAAAGGAGTCATGCAAACAGGTGGATTTTGGGTACAGTCCCGAGTCACATGGAGGCAGTAAGTGATAGGAGGGGTTTCATCTCTCCCAGTATTGGGAGTTGATGTTGCGCTATGCTCGATTGGCTATAACAGTAAGTCCCTGGTTAGGGCTGATGAGATTTACCGATAAGAGTTATCAGTAGTTTCTCGAACCGTTATGAGCCATACATCGGCATGACTTATTAAGTTATTGGGGTCTGACGATTCCACCCCTAAACTCAATATGCGACATTTCAGATGAAGAGACCGGACTGTATGGTAAATGTTACTTATAGGCTTCATGGGAGTTTGGACAAGCTTGTTTGTTGATCTTCTATTCGCTCAATACCTGGATAGCCGTTACGTATAGCTAGTACCACTGACGGCTTGTGGGTAACTGATGTGATCATTACCTACTGCTGACGTATTGACGAGTCTTTAGAGTCCCACACAGAAGTTTCCTAGTTCAAGCGAAACGAAGTAGGGCACATATGCTGATATGTGCGGGGGGCGTTTAAATACGAGTATATGATACCGTATTCTAATTTGGCGGTTATTTGATATCGGTTAGGTTATATGTGATATAACCAGATTATTGAATCAAGTGTTGATTTGATAATGTGATATACAGATAAATGATATTAGTCGGTTATATGTGCTATAACAGGATTATTAAATCAAGTGTTGATTTAATAATTTGATATATATATTTATATTTGATATAATTATATGTTAACTAATATTATTGCTCACTAATTATTTTCTTTATATATATATATATATATTTGATATATGTATGTGTGTGTGTGTATTATATGAAGCATGGTTGATTTTCTATTTTATGAAAATTGAAAATGAAGTGGAAAATGGGGAGACTTTTGAGGGATGGGCAAAGCATGGCTTTTATCATTAGTTTATTACTCTTGATTCACTATTCAAGCATGGTTGCAATTTATTATTGCAATTTATTCCATGCTTGAAAAGTAAGGTCAATTGTGTAGCTATTCTACTCTTTTTCCTTCTTCACTCACTTGTGTTAGTTCATGCCTTAGCCATTTTTGAGCTCTCTCCATTTTTCCATCTTCTTCTTCCTCTTCTACAAAACCCTAACCGTCACATATGATGTGAATCATAAGGTTTTGAGATAAATCCTAGTGAGCTTAGAACCCCTACTTCACCCTCCTACACTTGATTAACACTTAGGTGTAGTGTGCTTCCTTCAATAAAGTAATTTTAATGAAGAGGTAGCTTGGATTAGCGGAGCTTCGGGTAGATCATCTTCGGCACAAAGGTCGCGTAGAAAGCTCAATCCAACATCAAGTGGAGCCTAGTAGAGTTACGTGGACTACTACCCGGAGCTTTAGAAGAGAAGGACACGGTCTACAAAGGTTGTAGCATTCTTCCCTTAGAGTAAAGATTTTTATATAACGTGTTTAACCCTAATATTCTAGTTTGATCCTTAGTTAGTCTAGCTTATCACCTAGAATTTTTTAAAATTGCATGCTTGATGCCCGTTTAAACCTCATGGTGGTGCTAGTATAGACTTTCAGCTTATGTCCATCCATTTTCAAAATTCTAAATGACATGCCAGCCCGAAACCTGCCATATATTATACTTCACTCACGGGTATACCACCGTGAGCAAGGTGGCAGGGCGATGAATTTGTTCACATCAGTCCAGTACTCTCTTATGTCTAAATGCATACATAAGAAACTTCTAAGGTTAAAATACAAAGTATACGTGCAGAGGCAAGATGCCCACATGGATAAGTGCTGGGGGTGAAACGTTCAGCGGTCAACAAATTTTTTATTTATTTATTCCACTGAAAAAAGATCACCAAATATGGGATCAGAGATACAGGGATTAGTAAAACAATAAACAAAATTCTCTAACTCCCTCTTCGCCTTCTCTATCATGTCGAAGCGGCGATCTTCGCGAGAGGTCGCTCCTCATCGGTCAACGCCGTGCCCATCAACCAAGGTGGACATGACGGCCCGCTGAGCCCACATCTGACTTAGTAACTGAATAGAATGGTTCTTCAGAGGCTGGGAAATCAAATATGCCTCATAAAAGCACTCGATCTTGTCCTTCGCTACGTCGAGAATCGCCGGAGTCATCTCCGCTGGATGAAGGGGGTGTCAACAAGCACGGACAGGAAGATCATCCAGAGCCAAATGGAGCCGATAGGAAGAGGAGAGCCCCTACGAGGTAGAAGCTCGTTGTCACGACCCGAAAAGTACGGAACGTGACTGGCACTTAAATTACGAAATGTCTCAAGGCGTACATAACCTAAGTAAGCCAAAACCCAGAAATAAAAACCCATTTAACAATATATTGAAGGAAAACCAAATAAGTCACATCAAAATCTTTTAAAAACAACTTCACTTTTTTTTCCCAAAATTTTCGACAGAGTCTCCTTTGTAAAAACTGGCCCCAAACGGGTACAAAACAAGAATATAAATAAAATCATGAATAAGGTATCCCCAAGCGGGAGCTAGCTCTTCGCCAAAAGTGGTCTCAATATCACACGCAATAAAAATCATTACTGTGCAAAAATAAGCCTGTAAAAACCCAAGTAATAAGCATCACGTCGGCTCAAGTGAGCGTGACCCAGAGAAACAACATAAATGTCCACAAATCTCACAATCTCGTCTCTAGGTCATAGTATATCAATACAAGTAGCAGGTACAGTAGATGGAGTATGCTAGATACAATAAATATACAAGGTGGAAACAAAATAATCTCACAACCCACTTACGAGCAAAAGTCTCAAATCCAAGCAAAAGGATGAAGTGCGTCCGCCGCTACAGTGCTGACGGAACGGACCTGCAAAATGGCTATGGCACAATGGGGGTGAGTTACCAACTCGTGAGTAATAAGCAACATCAATAAAGGCTATCGTAAGCACGCACGCAAAGTGTCATAACTCAACAATACTGATATGACATGATATACTAGCAGATATATATGCAACATGAGTCATTTTTATAATACTAATCACGCATGATGTACTAGCAGGTATGTGTGTAACATGAATCAATTTTACACTATTAATCTGGCATGATGTACTAGCAAGTATGTGTGTAACATGAATCAATTTAACCCGTGATCTGAATATGTTGAGATGAGAAAATCATCATTTTCATCTTAGAAAAACTCTTTTAAAATATCAACATAATACCAATGGAATCAACAGAAATCTGTGTCCAGTATCGGCACCTCAAATGATTATCTCAAAGCCTTAAAGTATCGGTATCACAGTATCTCGGGCCCCAACCGTCTGGCTGGCCCATCTCAAGGTATCAAAATCACAATATATCACGACCACGGTCGGTATCCTCTGGATATCCGCCGCGCCAACAATCACCGGTAGGTAGTCTTCCCTTGCAAGGCTCATCATCTACAATTCGAGCTTCTTGCCCTGGGTACCTTACCGGGCCCACCATGTACCCGAGACGGTTGATCCTACTCCTCAAATCGGGTCTCGAAAACTAACAGAAAACCCATGGTGGGCGACACATATATCAATTACGAGAAAACCGCAACTTGCAACATTTAAAAATGATATCTAGTTTATTAAATCCTTGCGGTTTTCTCCCAAAAACTCATAAACCTCAATTACAAAAATCCTCAGAAAATCACCATAAGTACGCATCAGCTAGAATGAACCTATGGTATCGATAATACGAACTGCAATATGTATCTAGAAAACTGTGCATGAATAGTGATGCAATGTTTCTAGATTCTCAATTTAGCAAGTTAATTAGCACTTATGCCGCATACTCATGATAATGGTGCAATGGTTCAACATTCTCAATTTAGCAAGTTAAATAGTACTTGTGCCGCATAACTCATGATAATGATGCAATATGATTCTAGATTCGCAATTTAACAAGTTAATTAATACTTGTACGGCATACTCATTTTAGTGATTCAATGGTTCTACATGATGAACTAAACAAGTCATATAGTACTCATGTCGTATGTCTCATATTAATGGTTCAATGGTTCTATATAATGAACTAACACATATAGGGATATAAGGATCATGCAATGCAGCAAAATGAATAACGAGGAACTACACGCAAAGCCTGTACTGCTAGAAGTTTTAAAACTATCGGGCGCCTCGCGCCAAACATACGATTTCCCCCATAGATGTGTACATCTACTCACCGGTGATCTGGTGCTAGGTGTACTCGACCACCTGCTTTCCTTTCTTCGCAGCGTTCGAAGTCCCTGTCTGCGAATCTAGAATTTACACAAAGCAACACACATAAGGCACAATCCTGCAAAAACGCAATATCAAGATTATACGAGAAACTAGCGTTGTAAGCTAAACGCGTGTGTATACATAACGTGTGTGCATACGTCAAAAACCACCGCGACACGCTGCGACACACAACACACCAACTCAACTCATATCGTACGTGCCACGCAAGTCCCGCTACGCTAATTATAGGTAAAAGGTCCCAGATTTCATCTGAAGAAAAAACAAGAAAAACAAACAATACCAAACCTCTTACAATACCTTCAGACAACTACCTGCAAAAATTCAACATGATCCCACAAAATTGGGTCGGCCACCATAGGTATGATATCGGCCAAATTCAGGTGGAAAAGGTTCAGGTTTCTACACTATATTCCTAACACAAAACATAGCCTAATGTATATATTTGCTTACAAAAAAATATTATCCCAGATACAGCAGATTCTAGTATCCTAAAGTTTAGTTTTAAAAACGTTTTAAAACACTTAATTTGCAACAATAGGGTACATTTATGAAATTAGGTGAAATTACAAGAATTAAGTGATACCAACAGCAAATATTAGAGCTAATCTAACCTTAAAAACCCTGACTTACCCTGTTCTCCAACTAAACCATCAAATTAACATCAAAGCCCACAAAAAACTAAAACGAACTAAACTATCCCAGATTTTTACCTGGAAACAAACAAAGAAAATAAATAATACCAAACATAGACAAACACCCACAGACACCACTCAGCAAAGCACCAACACCGAAATCCTCAGGAGGGCCGGCGACGCCGGAATTCAAGGGGTGGTCGCCGGATTTTTGGTAGGGGAACGGGCTCGAAATTCAATACAACACTCCGGCTACCCTGTACACTAATCTGTATGTGTTTGCTAAACTAGAAAATGATGATAGATATAGCTGGTCACTCATATCCTATAACTTGTTTCAAAACCGTATTAAAAATTTAAATTTGGGACTTTAAGGTGTTTTAGCGAAGTCTAGTGATACTAGTTGGTTTACACAGCACAAATAAAACCTAATTAAGTTAATTAAGCCATAACAATCCCATTTTACCCAAAACTCCACACAAAACACAAAGTTATCCCATTTCACTACTTAAACAAAAATTTTAAGCTAAACAACTATAGGTTTTAGCTAAAGGAAGTTGAGGTGAGTTTTATACCTCAAAGTGGGTTAGTGGTGGCTCAAACTTGATGACTTTGCCACAAGGACCAGCAAGGAAGAGTTTGCAAGGGATTTTGTGAAGAAAAATGTATTTTTGAAGAAGGTTTGAACTTGGATGCAAAAGAGAGGAGAAGAAGAGAAGAAGAAGGAGAAGAAGAGAAGGGGGTGTGCTGCTGCTGCTGCTGCTGTTGTTGCTGTTGTGCTGCTGCTGGTGCTGGTGCTGCTGTTGCTACAGCTGCTGCTGCTGCTGTGGGGTGTGTGTGCAGGGAATAAAAATGAGAGGGAGAGAGAGATGTGATGAGTGTGGGAAAAAATAAGCTGTTTGAAAAAAGAAATGAGTGATGAGAGTCAACCCCTATCCCCCTCTCTCTCATCATTACCAAGCATGCTTCACTCAACATGCCCCATCTCTCTCCAATTCACAAGTCAACCCCAAAACACTAATTATATTTAAATTTTAAAAAAAAATAACGCGCTTAATTAATTTCACATTATCTTAATGAAATGTTTTAGTTTACCATGGCTACCAAAACATGGCTTAACCCTAAACTTAGCCCTAATCTACATGCACATGTGTGTGCAGTCCAAATTGAAATCTAGTAAAATATTCATTAAATCTTATAAAATATTTGAAAACCGATTTGGTAAACTTTTTACTAAAACCCCACATTAAAGCATAATGACCCCTAATCGCATTCTAGGGTGTTACAATCTTCCCCTCTTAAAGAAAATGCGTCCCCGAATTTAAAATATAGCAACGCGTACCTTCAAAGAGATGAGAGAATTTCTTCCACATCTCACCCTCGGCCTCCCAAGTGATCTCATCACCATTCTGGCGTGCCAAAGAACCTTCACTGATGGCAAGACCTTTGATCGAAGTTTCTTCACCTGACGATCCAATATCACTACTGGCTGCTCGGTGAACGAAAGATCGCGCTCAAGCTGAACGGTATGATGCTGTATCATGTGAGAAGGGTCATGAAGATATCCGCGAAGCATTGACACATGGAATACGGGGTGAACATCTAGAAAGCTGTGCGGAAGAGCCAAACGATACGCAACTGCGCTGACACGCTCGAGGATCTAGAAGGGACCCAAAAATCTGGGACTAAGCTTTCTTTTCACCCAAATCTCATCACTCCCTTCATCGGAGAGACCCTCAGAAAAACATGATCGCCAATTGCGAACTCTAGTCTGCGACGGCGTCTGTCTGCATACGATTTCTGCCTGCTCTGAGCCGCTCTCATCCGATCTCAAATCAAATGTACTTTCTCGGTTGTCTCCTGCACGATCTGCGGCCCTAAAATACTGCTCTCGCTGAGCTCAGTCCAACAGACGGGCAATCTACATCTCCTCCCATACAAGGCCTCGAAAGGTGCCATCTGAATAGTATCCTGGAAGCTATTGTTGTAGGAGAACTCCACTAAGGGTAAATGATGATCCCAGCTACCACCGAAGTCTAATACGCACGCTCGGAGCATGTCCTCGAGAGTCTGAATAGTCCGCTCTGACTGGCCGTCGGTCTACGGATGAAATGCTATGCTGAAACTCAAACGGGTGCCCAACGCCTCCTGAAGTCTCTGCCATAGTCGTCTGATAAACTGGGTGCCTCGGTCTGACACGAGACAAGTCAGGATGCCATGCAACCGTACGATCTCGTCGATGTAAATCTGGGCATACTGAGCAAAACCGAAGGTGGTCTTCACTGGCAGGAAGTGAGCTGCTTTCGTCAATCGATCCACGATCACCCAAATGGAGTCATACCCTCGACTGGTCCTGGGTAGACCCATAATGAAGTCCATAGAAATCTGCTCCCATTTCCACTCCGGAATGGGCAAAGGCTGCAACTCTCCCACGGGCCTCTGGTGCTCGGCCTTGACTTGTTGACAAGTCAGGCATCTCGACACAAAGTCTGTAACGTCCCTCTTCATTCCGTCCCACCAATAAACATCTCTCAGATCACGGTACATCTTGGTGGAACTGGGATGAACACTGTATTTTGATCTATGCGCCTCCTCAAGAATCTCACGCCGCAGTCCCTCAGAATCTGGTACGTACAATCGAGTCCCAAATCGCAGTACTCCCTGATCATCGATCACGAACTCGAAAACTCTGCCCTGCCTTACCTGCTCCATGATCTCTAAAAGACGGTCATCACTGGACTGTGCCTCGCGAATACGGTCAAGCAACTGCGGACGTGCACGAATATGCGCAAGCTGTCCCCCTGTCGGAGTGAACTCGAACTGCACTCGGTTGTCGCATAGAATCTGCCAATCTGCTGACGACTGCCTCTGCACGGCGCTCAAACAAGATAAACTACCTCCGGGCCTCCGACTCAAAGCATCTGCCACCACGTTCGCCTTGCCCGGATGATAAAGGATTTCGCAATCATTGTTTTTCACCAGCTCCATCCAACGACGCTATTTCAGATTTTGGTCTCGCTGCTGAAATATGTACTTCAAGCTCTTGTGGTCCGTGAATATCTGGCACGACTCTCCGTATAGGTAATGTCTCAAGATCTTGATTGCAAACACCATTGCAGCCATCTCTAAATCGTGCGTAAGATAGTTCTGTTCATGTGTCTTCAGCTGCCGAGAAGCATACGCGATAACTCTGTCGTGCTGCATCAACACGCAACATAGCCCCACTCGAGAAGCGTCACAATAAACCATGAATCCGCCCAATCCCGAAGGCAATGACAACACTGGTGTAGTAGTCAGACGAGTCTTCAACTGCTGGAATCTATGCTCGCACGCCTCGGTCCAATCAAAAGGAACTCCCTTCCGGGTCAACCCGGTCAACGGTGCAGCGATACGGGAGAAGTCCTGAACAAATCGTCGGTAGTAGCCAGCCAGGCCTAGGAAGCTGCAGATCTCTATAACTGATGCTGGTCTGGGCCAATGCTGAACGATCTCGATCTTCTTCGGGTTCACACATATGCCATCTCTTGTAATCACGTGACCTAAGAAATCAACGCTGTCAAGCCAAAATGCGCACTTGGAAAATTTCGCGAACAGCTGGTGCTCCCTCAAAGTCTGCAATGTGATCCGCAGGTGCTGCTCGTGCTCCTCTCGGCTCCGGGAATACACCAAAATGTTGTCAATAAACACAATGATGAACAGATCTAGATACGGCCTGAAAATGCGGTTCATCAAATCCATAAACATGGCTGGTGCATTGGTGAGTCCAAACGACATCACCAAAAACTCATAGTGCCCGTAACGTGTGCGAAAAGCCATCCTCGGAATATCCTCCTGCCACACCCGCAACTGATGGTAACCTGATCGCAAGTCAATCCTCGAAAATTATCCCGCACCCTAAAGCTGGTCGAACAAATCATCGATACGTGGTAAGGGATATCTGTTCCGTACGGTAACCCTGTTCAGCTGGCGGTAATCAATACACAAGCGCAAACTGCCGTCCTTCTTCTTGACGAACAGGACAGGAGCACCCCACGGAGATACACTAGGTCGAATAAGCCCTTTATCTAACAAATCCTGCAACCGATCCTTCAGCTCTCTAAGCTCCGCCGGGGCCATCCGTTAAAGCGGTATGGAAATAGGCCCCGAGCCGAGAATCAAGTCAATGCAGAAAGCAATATCACGCTCAGGCGGTAACCCAGGCAGCTCGTCAGGGAAAACATCAGGGAACTCACTAACAATCGGGACTTGGTCCAACGGAAGCTCTGCAGCTCGAGTATCACAAACATATGCTAAGAATCCCTGACATCCCTTCCTTAAGAGCTGACCGGCACGAAGAGACGAAATCAAGCTGGGAAGGGTGACGCTGCGGTCTCCCTGAATCACAAGGACTGGCTCCCCCGGAAAGCTAAATCTGACTGCCTTCTCACGGCAGTCCACAAATGCATAACAAGTGGCTAGCCAGTCCATACCCAGAAGCACATCAAAGTCCAACATATCGAAGAGAATCAAATCAACCAATGAATCCCTCTCCCCGATACGAACGGAACACAATCGAAACACAAAACGAGCGACAAACGACTCGCCTACCAGAGTAATAACAACAAGCGGCTGATCTAACGACGATGACTCACGGCCCAACATCGGTGCAAAGTGTGTAGATACATATGAATGTGTGGAACCTGGGTCGAATAATACTCGCGTGTCGAAAGAACATACTGGCAAGATACCTGTCACAACGGCATTGGATGCCTGTGCATCCTGCGGAGTCAAAGCGAATACTCGGGCCTGTCCCCCACCAATAGCTGGCTGTCCTCTGCCTCGGCCTCCGCCTCCTCGTCCTCTCTGAATAGGACCGCCGAATCCATGGCCTCTGGGGCGTATAACTGGCATGGAGCATCACCGGGGTAGGAAGTAGAGCTCTCTGAGGAGGTGGTGAAGGTGGTAAAGTCATGTGTGGAACTGTCGCCGCTCCCTAACGTCTTACCATACAGTCTCTGATACGATGGTACGGACTCCCACACCAAAAACATCCTGGCGATGCCTGCTGGCCTTACGGATAAGAACCAAATAGCTGACCCCGTTTGACTCCTCTGCCGCCATCATCTCTCGGAAAGAATCTGTCACGATGCCTCTGAGCTGGCATATCGGTACGAATCCTCTTCGTCCCAGAAATGACCGAAGTCCCTGAAATGCGCGCCTCCATCCGTAAGGTCGTGTCCATAAAAGCTGCATAAGTGTCGAAGTGCTGGGCGCCGATGGCAAGGAATAACTGTGTGTCGATTCCCTGCATAAACCACTTTACCCTCTTCTCTTCAGTATCAACCAAGTACGGAGCATATCTGGACAACTGCGTAAACTAGATATCATACTCAGACACTGTCATCCCTGGAGTCTTGCGCAAAGCCTCAAAACTACGAGCTCGAGCATCACGAACGCTCTCTGGTAGGAAACGGGCTACAAATACTGCTGTGAACACGTCCCAAGTCATAGGAGGTAGACCTGTAGCTCGACCTCTCTCGACCGACTCACACCACGTCTGCGCAAGGCCCTTTAGACGGAAACTCGTAAGCTCTACCCATCTATCTTCGGAACATCTGAGCGAACGGCAAATCCTAGCTAATTTGTCAAGGAATGTCTGCGGATCCTCCGCTGCATCTGTGCCGGTGAAGACTGGGGGTCTCAGCCTTATGAAATCCTGTAGTGATATTAGAATAGCCACGGTAGTAGTAAGAGCGACTGTCTGGCAGCAGGTACAATCGTAGTCTGTGCTGTGGTAGGTACGTCCTCCGATCTCGGTGCATGACTGGCCTCGACTAAGGATCCCACCACCTGTCGTAACTCCTGCATACCTCCTACTATCTATCGTAACTCCTGCATACCAGACTCTAGCCTATCCATGCGGCCTGGGAAAGGCAGATCAGTCTGTCCCTGAGGGGTAGGTATGCCGTCCTGATCGGTCCTCGTCTCGGATGAGCCCGCTCGGATCTCATCTCGGGCGGCAGCCCTCTGCGCTCTCGTAGCCTTCAGCGGCATAGTGGCTGGAACAGGAAACATGATATAAGAACAGTGCAATAGAATCATAGGATACACGGAATTGAAGAAGGAATTTCAAGCAAGTATATACTAAAGTCACCTAGGCGGAGTACCGTATCGCAAGTACGCTGCAAACATACACACGCTATGTTACCATGCTTAAGTCACTTACTCCATCTACCAAGGGTCATCTTATACTCAGAAAGGTAAATCCTATCGCTCTAATACCAACTTTGTCACGACCCGAAAAGTACGGAACGTGACTGGCACTTAAATTACGAGATGTCTCAAGGAGTACGTAATCTAAGTAAGCCAAAGCCCAGAAATCAAAACCCATTTAAGCAATAGAGTGAAGGAAAACCAAATAAGTCACATCAAAATCTTTTTAAAACAACTTCACTTTTTTTTTCCAAAATTTCCGGCAGAGTCTCCTTTGTAAAAACTGGCCCCAAACGGGTACAAAACAAGAATATACATATAATCATGAATAAGGCATCCCCAAACGGTCTCAATATTACACGCAATAAAAATCATTACTGTGCAAAAATAAGCATGTAAAAACCCAAGTAATAAGCATCACGTCGGCTCAAGTGAGCTCGACCCATAGAAACAACATAAATGTCCACAAATCTCACTGTCTCGTCTCTAGGTCATAGTACATCAATACAAGTAGCAGGTACAGTAGATGGAGTATGCTAGATACAATAAATATACAAGGTGGAAACAAAATAATCTCACAACCCACCTACGAGCAAAAGTCTCAAATCCAAGCAAAAGGAGCAAAAGGATAAAGTGCGTCCGCCGCTACAGTGCTGACGGATCGGACCTGCAAAAAGGCTGTGGCACAACAGGGGTGAGTTGCCAACTCGTGAGTAATAAATAACATCTATAAAGGCTATCGTAAGCATGCACGCAAAGTGTCATAACTCAACAATACTGATATGGCATGATATACAAGCAGATATGTATCCAACATGAATCAATTTTACAATACTAATCTGGTATGATGTACTAGCAGGTATGTGTGTAACATGAATCAATTTTACACTACTAATCTGGCATGATGTACTAGCAAGTATATGTGTAACATGAATCAATTTAACCCATGATCTGAATATGTTGAGATGAGAAAATCATCATTTTCATCTTAGAAAAACTCTTTTGAAATATCAACATAACACCAATGGAATCAACAGAAATCCGTGTCCAGCATCGGTACCTCAAATGATTATCTCAAAGCCTCAAAGTATCGGTATCGCAGTATCTCGGGCCCCAGTCGTCCGGCTGGCCCATCTCAAGGTATCAAAATCACAATATCTCGCGACCACGGTCGGTATCCTCTGGATATCCGCCGCACCAACAATCACCGGTAGGTAGTCTGCCCCTGCTAGGCTCATCGTCTACAACTCGAGCTTCTTGCTCCGGGGTAACCTTACCGGGCCCACCATGTACCCGAGACGGTTCTTCCTACTCCTCGAATCGGGTCTCGAAAACTAACAGAAAACCCATGGTGGACGACACATATATCAATTACGAGAAAACCGCAACTTGCAACATTTAAAAATGATATCTAGTTTATTAAATCCTTGCGGTTTTCTCCCAAAAACTCATAAATCTCAAGTACAGAAATCCTCAGAAAATCACCATAAGTACGCATGTCAGCTAGAATGAACCTATGGTATCGATAATACGAACTGCAATATGTACCTAGAAAACTGTGCATGAATAGTGATGTAATGCTTCTAGATTCTCAATTTAGCAATTTAATTAGCACTTATGCCGCATACTCATGATAATGGTGCAATGGTTCAACATTCTCAATTTAGTAAGTTAAATAGTACTTGTACCGCATAACTCATGATAATGATGCAATATGATTCTAGATTCTCAATTTAACAAGTTAATTAATACTTGTGCCGCATACTCATTTTAGTGATTCAATAGTTCTACATGATGAACTAAACAAGTCATATAGTACTTGTATCGCATGTCTCATATTACTCTTGACTCACTATTCAAGCATGGTTGCAATTTATTCCATGCTTGAAAAGTGAGGTCAATTGTGTAGCTATTCTACTCTTTTTCCTTCTTCACTCACTTGTGTTAGTTCATGCCTTAGCTTTTTTGGAGCTCTCTCCATTTTTCCATCTTCTTCTTCCTCTTCTACAAAACCCTAACCGTCACATATGATGTGAATCATAAGGTTTTGAGATAAATCCTAGTGAGCTTAGAACCCCTACTTCACCCTCCTACACTTGATTAGCACTTAGGTGTAGTGTGCTTCCTTCAATAAAGTAATTTTAGTGAAGAGGTAGCTTGGATTAGCGGAGCTTCGGGTAGATCATCTTCGGCACAAAGGTCGTGTAGAAAGCTCGATCCAACATCAAGTGGAGCCTAGTGGAGTTACGTGGACTACTACCCGGAGCTTTAGAAGAGAAGGACACGGTCTACAAAGGTTGTAGCATTCTTCCCTTAGAGTAAAGCTTTTTATATATCGTGTTTAACCCTAATATTCTAGTTTGATCCTTAGTTAGTCTAGCTTATCACCTAGAAATTTTTAAAATTGCATACTTGATGCCCGTTTAAACCTCATGGTGGTGCTACGGTAGACTTTCAGCTTATGTCCATCCGTTTTCAAAATTCTAAATGACATGCCAGCCCGAAACCTGCCATATATTATACTTCACTCACGGGTATACCACCGTGTGCAAGGTGGCAGGGAGATGAATTTGTTCACATCAGTCCAGTACTCTCTTATGTCTAAATGCATACATCAGAAACTTCTAAGGTTAAAATACAAAGTATACGTGCAAAGACAAGATGCCCACATGCATAAGTGCTGGGGGTGAAACGTTCAGCGGTCAAAAAAAATTTTATTTATTTATTCCACTGAAAAAAGATCACCAAATATGGGATCAGAGATACAGGGATTAGTAAAACAATAAACAAAATTCTCTAACTCCCTCTTCGCTTTCTCTATCATGTCGAAGCGGCGATCTTCACGAGAGGTCGCTCCTCATCGGTCAACACCGTGCCCATCAGCGAAGGCGGACATGACGGCCCGCTGAGCCCACATCTGACTTAGTAATTGAATAGAATGGTTCTTCAGAGGATGGGAAATCAAATATGCCTCATAAAAGCACTCGATCTTGTCCTCCGCAACGTCGAGAATCGCCGGAGTCATCTCCGCTGGATGAAGGGGGTGTCAACAAGCACGGACAGGAAGATCATCCAGAGCCAAATGGAGCCGATAGGAAGAGGAGAGCCCCTACTAAGTAGAAGCTCGTTATCACACCCGAAAAGTACGGAACGTGACTGTCACTTAAATTACGAAATGTCTCAAGGCGTACATAATCTAAGTAAGCTAAAGCCCAGAAATCAAAACCCATTTAACAATAAATTGAAGGAAAACCAAATAAGTCACATCAAAATATTTTTAAAACAACTTCACTTTTTTTTCCAAAATTTTCGAAAGAGTCTCCTTTGTAAAAACTGGCCCCAAACGGGTACAAAACAAGAATATACATATAATCAAGAATAAGGCATCCCCAAGCGGGAGCTAGCTCTTCGCCAAAAGTGGTCTCAATATCACACGCAATAAAAATCATTACTGTGCAAAACTAAGCATGTAAAAACCCAAGTAATAAGCATCACGTCGGCTCAAGTGAGCTCGACCCAGAGAAACAACATAAATGTCCACAAATCTCACTATCTCATCTCTAGGTCATAGTACATCAATACAAGTAGCAGGTACAGTAGATGGAGTATGCTAGATACAATAAATATACAAGGTGGAAACAAAATAATCTCACAACCCACTTACGGGCAAAAGTCTCAAATCCAAGCAAAAGGATGAAGTGCGTCCGCCGCTACAGTGCTGACGGAACGGACCTGCAAAAGGCTGTTGCACAACGGGGGTGAGTTGCCAACTCGTGAGTAATAAGTAACATCAATAAAGACTATCGTAAGCACGCACGCAAAGTGTCATAACTCAACAATACTGATATGGCATGATATACTAGCAGATATGTATGCAACATGAATCATTTTTATAATACTAATCTCGCATGATGTACTAGCAGGTATGTGTGTAACATGAATCAATTTTACACTACTAATCTGGCATGATGTACTAGCAAGTATGTGTGTAACATGAATCAATTTAACCCGTGATCTGAATATGTTGAGATGAGAAAATCATCATTGTCATCTTAGAAAAACTCTTTTGAAATATCAACATAATACCAATGGAATCAACAGAAATCCGTGTCCAGTATCGGCACCTCAAATGATTATCTCAAAGCCTCAAAGTATCGGTATCACAGTATCTCGGGCCCCAACCGTCCGGCTGGCCCATCTCAAGGTACCAAAATCACAATATCTCGCGACCACGGTCGGTATCCTCTGGATATCCGCCGCGCCAACAATCACCGGTAGTTAGTCTTCCCTTGCCAAGCTAATCATCTACAATTCGAGCTTCTTGCCCGGGGTACCCTACCGGGCCCACCATGTACCCGAGAATGTCCATCCTACTCCTCAAATCGGGTCTTGAAAACTAACGGAAAACCCATGGTGGGCGACACATATATCAATTACGAGAAAACCGCAACTTGCAACATTTAAAAATGATATCTTGTTTATTAAATCCTTGCGGTTTTCTCCTAAAAACTCATAAACCTCAAGTACAGAAATCCTCAGAAAATCACCATAAGTACGCATCGGCTAGAATGAACCTATGGTATCGATAATACGAACTGCAATATGTATCTAGAAAACTGTGCATGAATAGTGATGCAATGCTTCTAGATTCTCAATTTAGCAAGTTAATTAGCACTTATGCCACATACTCATGATAATGGTGCAATGGTTTAACATTCTCAATTTAGCAAGTTAAATAGTACTTGTGCCGCATAACTCATGATAATGATGCAATATGATTCTAGATTCGCAATTTAACAAGTTAATTAATACTTGTACCGCATACTCATTTTAGTGATTCAATGGTTCTACATGATGAACTAAACAAGTCATATAGTACTCGTGTCGCATGTCTCATATTAATGGTTCAATGGTTCTATATAATGAACTAACACATATAGGGATATAAGGATCATGCAATGCAGCAAAATGAATAACGAGGAACTACACGCAAAGCCTGTACTGCTAGAAGTTTTAAAACTATCGGGCGCCTCGCGCCATCCATACGATTTCCCCCGTAGATGTGTACATCTACTCACCGGTGATCTGGTGCTAGGTGTACCCGACCACCTGCTTTTCTTTCTTCGCGGCGTCCGAAGTCCCCACCTGCGAACCTAGAATTTACACAAAGCAACACACATAAGGCACAATCCTGCAAAAACGCGATATCAAGTTTATACGAGAAACTAGCGTCGCAAGCTAAACGCGTGTGTATACGTAATATGTGTGCATACGTCAAAAACCACAGCGATACGTTGTGACACACAGCACACCAACTCAACTCGTATCGTACGTGTCACGCAAGTCCTGCTACGCTAATTATAGGTAAAAGGTCCCAGATTTCATCTGGAGAAAAACAAGAAAAACAAACAATACCAAAGCTCTTACAATACCTTCAGACAACTACCTGCAAAAATTCAACATGATCCCACAAAATTGGGCCGGCCACCATAGGTATGATATCGGCCAAATTCAGGTGGAAAAGGCTCAGGTTTCTACACTATATTCCTAACACAAAACATAGCCTAATGTATATATTTGCTTACAAAAAAATATTATCCCAGATACAGCAGATTCTAGTATCCTAAAGTTTAGTTTTAAAAACGTTTTAAAACACTTAATTTGCAACAATAGGGTACATTTGTGAAATTACAAGAATCAAGTGATACCAACAGAACATATTAGAGCTAATCTAACCTTAAAACCCCTGACTTACCCTGTTCTCCAACTAAACCATCAAATTAACATCAAAGCCCACAAAACACTAAAACGAACTAAACTATCCCAGCTTTTTACCTGGAAACAAACAAAGAAAATAAATAATACCAAACACAAACAAACACCCACAGACACCAGTCAGCAAAGCACCAACACCCAAATCCTCAGGGGGGCCGGCGACGCCGGAATTCAAGGGGTGGTCGCCGGATTTTTGGTAGGGGAACGGGCTCGAAATTCAACACAACACTCCAGCTACCCTGTACACTAATCTGTATGTGTTTGCTAAACTAGAAAATGATCACAGATATAGCAGGTCACTCGTATCCTATAACTTGTTTCAAAACTGTATTAAAAATTCAAATTTGGGACTTTAAGGAGTTTTAGCGAAGTGTAGTGATACTAGTTGGTTTACACAGCACAAATAACACCTAATTAAGTTAATTAAGCCATAACAATCCCATTTTATCCAAAAATCCACACAAAACACAAAGTTAGCCCATTTCACTAGTTAAACAAAATTTTAAGCTAAACAACTATAAGTTTTAGATAAAGAAAGTTGAGGTGAGTTTTATACCTCAAAGTGGGTTAGTGGTGGCTCAAACTTGATGACTTTGCCACAAGGACCAACAAGGAAGAGTTTGCAAGATATTTTTTGAAGAAAAATGTATTTTTGAAGAACGTTTGAGCTTGGATGCATGTAACATTTTAAAATTAAATAAATAAATTATTAGATAAATAAAATCCTTTAGGTGAATTTTCTGATAATCGGTAAAATAAACGGTATTTTCCGTAAAACTCAAATACAATTATTTTTCAATATAGATTTAAATACGCCTATTTTAACTATGTAATTTCTAGTATTTGGTATTTTTTTGGTCACTTATAAATTATTAGTTACTAAAATATTTTCCGTAGTTAATTAATTTTCAATATTAACATAAGGTTTTAGTTATACATTTAATTAGTGATAAATACAAATTGGAATGGGTTAATTTTACAAACGGTGAACCATGAAAATTTAAAACAAGTGTGTATCATGCAAAATTCTTTCTCAAAATCTCTTCATGGTTCTAGAGATTTCTAGGAAAATGTTTAAATTGAAAAATTTAAATAATAAAGGGTTTAAGTGAAAAGATGCATTATTAATGAACTTTCTACACAATACCACACATTTTTCACTCTCTCCACTCCCCTCCCTCTTCATGGCCAAGCCTTATCAAGGGCAGCCCCAAAATCTTTGCTCTCTCATTCCCACTTCATCTCAACACAAAAATCCATTCAAAAATCACACAAAATCCTAATAATTCCTAAATTAAATCATGAACCATTATCCTTTGATCAATCTTGCTTGAATCCTTGGAGCAAAGAGATCATTTTGGAGACAAGTTTTTATGTTTGGATCTCAAGTTGGAGGTATAATCCTAAACCATGTTCAAATTGTTGCTAAATTACTTTAGTGTAACTTAATTAGAAGTTTAATTATGGTTTTAATTTTATGATTCAAAATTCAAGAAAGGGTTTTAAATCAAATTAGGGTTTTTATCATTAGGTTATGGTTTTAATGAGGAGATTAACATGTTAATGGAATGCAAAACCTAATCTAGTTACTAGTTGCTAATTGTTAGTTTAAAATTATGCTAATTTTGCAAACTAGATTTTTGGAAATTGATTAAATAATTGAGATTAAAATCTAATTAGGGTTTCATGATATTATTTACATTATAAATTGTAGTTTAATACTTTAGATCATGCAAAACCAAGCTTAGTTGTTGATTTGTGAATTTTTGCTTTAAAAGTGTTAAAATTGGATATTTTTGCAAACTAGAGTTTTGGATTTAATACAAATTGATGAGATTAAATTATAGAAATGGTTTATATGACCTACTTATGATATTTAGTGAATATTATGGCCATTAGTTTTATTAAAACATCAAGTTTCGAATTAAAACGGTAATTAAGTGCTTTCTAGGTTTTTGCGAAATAAAACGATTTGATTACTTGAAAGCTTTTGGATGATTTAAACCCTATTTTATATTATAATTAGTGAGTTTTGGAACTACGATTTACACGTTTATGTTTTATCTCGATCAATCGACGTTTGTACGCCGATGTCGAGGGTTATTTGGTTCTTTTGCATGAGCGGGTCATAGGTTTTAACCTAAGCACGTTTCATGCGCCGTTTTGGTTTTGTCCGCGATTTCGGTTTACGATATTATATATGTTTGCGTATAGATACCTCTCACGTGGACTTCGGACGATGAAGAAGAGGATGGCGGTATCGACTTCGTCAGACAAGGACCAGGTGAGTAGATATATATCTACGGGAGAAGTCGGGTGGATGGCGTATAGCACCCCCGCAATCGTAGAATAAGGATATTATGTACTATTATTAGAAAGTTGGACGTGACCTTAGATTCTTGGCGAGTAGGATACTATTGAATACTTTAAGTTGGATTAGACTGATTTAGAAAGACTTAACCAGAGGATGATTGCCTTGGAGGGAATTCGTAGATTTCATGTAGACACACACACACACGCACACACATAAACTTGACTTGGTGTATATGTGTGTGTATATATATATAGGAATGTGTGTGTGTGTGTGTGTGTGTGTGTGTGTGTATACAACATATACATGTGATATGAGGGTATTATATGATACTTAAGGATGAGTCGATATGATAGGGCATGATACCGTGAGATATTGGGTATATGACCGAAATATGATATGAAATGTGTTACGATATTAGCGGATCGTTGGGTAATGAGAAAATATATAAACGATGATATGTTTACATGACATTGAAATGAACGAGATTCTAGAATAAAACCCAGATCGTAATATGTGACTTAATCACGATATGATATATGACAGGATATTTTAGTGGATCATTTGACGATATATACTTACACAGACGATGAAATTGGAATGTATGCAATTATAGTACAATACCCTTGATCATAATATTGTTGGATGATGATATTATACGAACGATGATGTATATATATATGATAGTTGACCCGTACCCCGATTTTGGGATATTGTACGATGGATTTTACCGTACGAGACATAGATGTGATGATTGATCCGCACTCTTGACTCGAGGAAGTCGTACTACGCACGTGACGCTATTGAGGCCGGATCGCCGACTACTAGAGATATCGACTCAGACTTTAGGAGGATTCTTCTTACCTTTCGACTAGTGTCTTTAGTTAGTTCCTTGGTTGGTTAGGTAGATCTTAGTTTAGGCTCGAGTCATACTTATTTTCAAAACTAACGAATCGTGCGCATTTTTTAAAGACAGCCTGAAGGATACTACGGATTTTTCAAAGGACATATCTTTTCTATAAAACCGTTTAGCCCTACTTTTCTAAAAACCACGATTCGGTTATTTCAAACAACAAACTATATGACTCGTAGTTAAATATGTATATTCTAAATGAGCGTTTAATACACATTCACCGTTATATTCATGTGCATTGCATGTTCATACATATGTTTCTTTAGCTAATATGAAACTATTCCTGTTAGGACACCAACACCATTACCGATGATGCGCATGTTCCGTATACACTTATTTGCCGGCTCACACACATCATCATCGGTAATTGCCATGTCACGTACACTTTAGAACATATTATCTCATTGATATAATCAGTTAAATGATGGTTCCAATATAATATTAGTGTTATTGCCCTCCTTCACTAGTGAGATATTGCATTCTTTACTTAGACACTTCATGCATTCATAGATTCATTTGGTTATGCTATATGGTGGCTTTATGCCGGTATTCATGCTTATTGACTCTTGATTCTTGGATTTCTGATTTTCATAAGATTTCTGGATTTTAGGGAAAACCGTAATAATTTTATAAAACTTTTTATCATTATTTAAAAATAGAAATTTACGGTTTTCTCATGATGCGATGTGTGTGCTGTCCACCATTAGTTTTCTCAGTTCTTGAGCGGTATCATATACCCGATTCGAGGAGGGGGATGCACCATCTGCGGGTACATGGTAGGCCCGGTATGGTACCTCGGGGCAAAAAGATCGCAGATGATGGCGTTGAGCCCGGCAGGGGAGCATTACTTACCGATTATTTGTGACGCAGCGGATATCCGGAGGATACCGACCGTAGTCGTGTGATTTGATGATATAGGCCGATCCGGACTGCCGGAGCCCGAGATATTGAGATATGAGATACAGAGATATGAGATTTGAGATACAGAGATATGAGATTGAGATACAGAGATATGAGGTATTGAGACTTTGAGATTTACATGTTTCGTGTCGATGCTTGACATGGATTTCCATGGTTTCATTGATGATACTTCAGTTATTTCGGAACATTTTATCATGATAAAAGTAAAGATTTCTTATACAAATATATCTAGATTTCATGGTTGATTATTTTACATTCATGATGCATGCATACTCATTCAAATGACATGTTACTACTTGAGGCACTGACACGAGCACTGAGTATTGCACTTAAGCATAGATTATTACCCTGTCACTACTAGATGACTAGTGTTATATATGTATATTCTTATGACCTAGAAGATCGTCGTGCATGCGATTTCTACTCGCAGATGTCTTCTACTCACGAGTTGGCAACTCACCCTCGTTGCGCCAAATTTTCTTTCAGGTTCAGATGTACAGGTTTCCTTGGCGGTTTGCTGGCACACCATTTCATTCAGGGTGATTGCTTGGTAGGTTGGTTCACTTGTATCGTGATCGCCGTTGTACTACTATTTATTTCAGTTGTATCTAGTAAGCTCCATCAACCGACATGTATTATTGGTAGATTTAGAAGACCAGTTGTTTTTATTTTGACCTTAGAGTCGCGCTTGTATTATTATGGTTTTCTGGTGGATTTTGGTTTTCTTCTGAGTTTTGTTCCTCGCCATTCGATGTTGTATATTATTTTGCTTGTGGTTATGACCGCCAATTGGCGAAGAGCTAGCTCTCACTTGGGGATGCCTTTATTGGAGCTTTTGGTATATGTATTCTTGTTTGTACCCGTTTGGGGCTAGTTTTAACAAAGGAGACTCTGCCGAAATTTTTGGGAAAATTTGATGTTGTTTTAAACCATGTTTTCCTTCACTTATTCTTTTAAATGGTTTAGATTTCTGGGCTTTGGCTTGCTTAGATTGCGTTACGCCTCTAGACGTTTCGTAATTTAAGTGCCGGTCACATTCCGTACCTTCGGGTCGTGACAAAGTTGGTATCAGAGTGTTAGGTTTTACCTTCTATGTATAGGATGACCCTTGGTTGATGGAGTAGGTGACTAAAGTAGAGTGACGTACCATGGGTATGTTCCGCGGCATACTTAAGATATGCTACTCCGCTTAAGGAGCCTTAGGATGTACATTTCTTTGCACCGTATTCTATTCGTTACTTTGATATATCTTCGTCGATATCGGATGGTGGTTCTGTTACCACGGTTGCACGGACAGAGAGAGCAGCGGCTAGAGTTGGGGTCAGCACGAGCGTTTGATATCTGCACCAAATGATCGGGCCATTGCTAGAGACCGGTTAGAATGTGTTGGCCGTTAGTTTATCGTCTATTCTTGAGGATCGAGGCACTGTTTAGCGTGCGGATAAAAGGTATTCACTTGTGGTCTAGGCGAAGTTAAAAGGTTCGAGCGAATGTCAGAAACCCATTTTCCCAAGTTTAAGGTATTCGGAAGAACATGCAGGTAATTATATGGACCCTCTAGAAGAATGAAACCCTAACTCGACATAATGATCATGAGAATGCCTTTGAACCTTAGGGTTTGCGGCAGTTCCGTGGTGCCATTAGTAAGGCTTGGGTTTGCCCTTCTACGACTGGTCCACAGGTGCTGAGGCATGTACTGGATATTTTTAAACTGTACTTAATTGTTGAGCTCTCGGGGAATTATGGGACTTTGATGAATCGATCGAAAAGTTTAACGTAGTCCGGATATCATATGATAAGATAATTAGTTGGGAGACACTAGATATGAGTATAGCTATTTGTAGCGCCGTTCATACAGCTATGAAGAGACGAGTTCGAATCAGTAGATACTAAAGGAAAGAGGAGCACATTGACGTCGGTGTTACGAATTGTGATTTGGTGATTTGAATTTCATATTTACGTTGTTTGGATTTTGGTATTTTGAGAATTCCGTTTTATAATTGATATTTCTTACGTGCACATTCATTGCACTCGATTAGTGTTCCATGTATCAGTTGTTTTGATGTTCGTTTTGTGCATACCCATTGCACTTGATTTGATTCTTATATACATTATGAGATGTTTGATTTTGATTTCATACACCCGGATTTAATTGATTTGATTTCATGTATATGGGTTGCACATGAGTTTGGACTTCTGCTTTCAGTATAGTTTTCATGCACTTTTCGTACTTTTATTTGGTTTTGTGCACACTGATGCATGTGGTTGTAAGTTTATCTATCGCGGTATACTTGATTTTGATTCGGTGTATGTCGTATACTGCTGATTTTGATTTTGATATTCGATTTATGTTTTCATGCACCATGTGCACTCGATTGAGATTCTTGCGCACACTTGGCGCACTTGATGCGATTTTGTGTACACCAGATGCACTAAATCAGGGTTTTGTACCGATTAAATGCACCTGATATTGTTGTCCTGCACGCCCGTTGCACTTGACAGATGTTTTTGGTGCACACTCGTTGCACTCATTTTTGTTTCTGTGCATATTCGTGGCATCTGTATTTGGTTTCAATTTTCGTACGCACCGGACTCACGTGGTACTTTGTATACTGTATTTGAGATTGGTTTCATTTGAGCAGTACGTTTTTATGATATTTACTATTTGGCTTAGTAACCGAGCAGGACTGTTCTGAGAACAGTACCAAAGGTGTTTTTGTATGCATTGATAGTTACTGAAGGGATTTCCAAAATAGAGCTATAGTCTCAATATTTTCTTATATGTCTGAGATGACACGAAATATTTTCAATGGAAACCCTTCTAAATTATTTTCAAAAGGCGGGACGTGTATGTTAAATAAAAGATATATATGTATAGCTATTTTACCTTAAAACGAACGTCCGCTACTTGTGCTGTGATATGCGCATCGTATACTATTTAAAAATGGGGGTTTTGCATGCTTCTCTATTCAGATATTTGGACGATTTTACTACGATGCGTACTATATACAAGTTATAGTTTTGATGTATATGATGTTGTTCTTTGTATTGGACTTTGACATCGTATTTTCACCATAACTCCGATGATTGCGTTTTGCTTGACGGAGCTTTGATTTTGAGTTATGTACTTTTTTTTCATGCACATGCATTTCGCTAAAATGTGTTTTAAATATTGATGATTTCGGAGCCCCGACACTTTGAGTGTTTTGCTAAATGTCTTAGTATTTATGGGAGTTTTGATTTAAATTCGGGGACCGAATTTCTTTAAGGGGGGAAGATTGTAACATTTTAAAATTAAATAAATAAATGATTAGATAAATAAAATCCTTTAGGTGAATTTTCTGATAATCGGTAAAATAAACCGTATTTTCCGTAAAACTCAACTACAATTATTTTTCAATATAGATTTAAATACGCCTATTTTAACTATATAATTGCTAGTATTAGGTATTTTTTTGGTCACTTATAAATTATTAGTTACTAAAATATTTTTCGTAGTTAATTAATTTTCAATATTAACATAAGCTCTTAATTATACATTGAATTAGTGATAAATACAAATTGGAATGGGTTAATTTTGCAAAAAGTGAACCATGAAAATTTAAAACAAGTGTGTGTCATGCAAAATTCTTTCTCAAAATCTCTTCATGGTTCTAGAGATTTCTAGGAAAAGGTTTAAATTGAAAAATTTAAATAATAAAGGGTTTAAGTGAAAAGATGCATTATTAATGAACTTTCTACACAATACCACACATTGTTCACTCTCTCCACTCCCCTCCCTCTTCATGGCCAAGCCTTATCAAGGGCAGCCCCAAAATCTTTGCTCTCTCATTCCCACTTCATCTCAACACAAAAATCCATTCAAAAATCACACAAAATCCTAATAATTCCTAAATTAAATCATGACCCATTGTCCTTTGATCAATCTTGCTTGAATCCTTGGAGAAAACAGATCATTTTGGAGACAAGTTTGCATGTTTGGATCTCAAGTTGGAGGTATAATCCTAAACCATGTTCAAATTGTTGCTAAATTACTTCAGTGTAGCTTAATTAGAAGTTTAATTATGGTTTTAATTTTATGATTCAAAATTCAAGAAAGGGTTTTAAATCAAATTAGGGTTTTTATCATTAGGTTATGGTTTTAATGAGGAGATTAACATGTTAATGGAATGCAAAACCTAATCTAGTTAATAGTTGCTAATTGTTAGTTTAAAATTATGCTAATTATGCTAATTTTGCAAACTAGATTTTTGGAAATTGATTAAATAATTGAGATTAAAATCTAATTAGGGTTTCATGACATTATTAACATTATAAATTGTAGTTTAATACTTTAGATCATGAAAAACCAAGCTTAGTTGTTGATTTGTGAATTTTTGCTTTAAAAGTGTTAAAATTGGATATTTTTGCAAACTAGAGTTTTGGATTTAATACAAATTGATGAGATTAAATTATAGAAATGGTTTATATGACCTAGTTATGATATTTAGTGAATATTATGGCCATTGGTTTTGTTAAAACATCAAGTTTCAAATTAAAAAGGTAATTAAGTGCTTTCTAGGTTTTTGCGAAATAAAACGATTTGATTTCTTTTAAGGTTTTGGATGATTTAAACCCTATTTTATATTATAATTAGTGAGTTTTGAAAATACAATTTGCACGTTTCTGTTTTATCTCGATCAATCGACGATATATACTTACACAGACGATGATATTAGAATGTATGCAATTATAGTACAGTACCCTTGATCATAATATTGTTGGATGATGATATTATACGAACGATGATGTATATATATATGATAGTTGACCCGTACCCCGATTTTGGGATGCTGTACGATGGATTTTACCGTACGAGACATAGATGTGATGATTGATCCGCACTCTTGACTCGAGGAAGTCGTACTACGCACGTGACGCTATTGAGGCCGGATCGCTGACTACTAGAGATATCGACTCAGACTTTAGGAGGATTCTTCTTACCTTTCGACTAGTGTCTTTAGTTAGTTCCTTGGTTGGTTAGGTAGATCTTAGTTTAGGCTCGAGTCATACTTATTTTCAAAACTAACGAATCGTGCGCATTTTTTAAAGACAGCCTGAAGGATACTACGGATTTTTCAAAGGACATATCTTTTCTATAAAACCGTTTAGCCCTACTTTTCTAAAAACCACGATTCGGTTATTTCAAACAACAAACTATATGACTCGTAGTTAAATATGTATATTCTAAATGAGCGTTTAATACACATTCACCGTTATATTCATGTGCATTGCATGTTCATACATATGTTTCTTTAGCTAATATGAAACTATGCCTGTTAGGACACCAGCACCATTACCGATGATGCGCATGTCCCGTATACACTTATTTGCCGGCTCACACACATCAACATCGGTAATTGCCATGTCACGTACACTTTAGAACATATTGTTCCCCTCCGAACGGACACGCGGGACGTCGGGCCGTCTCGCCTGAAATTCGGGGCAGATGCTAATTGGTGCTATCCGTCCACCTCTCCGAAGATGCCAATTTGATCCATGGCACCATGTATCGGAGGTCTAGACGGATGCGTCCGATGTAGCAGACTTCGTCAGATTCCCCCTCGTTTGAGGGGTTTTTGATTGTGGGGACGCTCTTCCCTGCAGGCGCAAGCCCCTGCAGTTTACACTACCGCTTTGCGGTAACAACTTTCTCCTTCTCCAGATGGTCACTTCGTGTCGTGTGTTCTTGTTTTATGTTTCATTGCCCGTGGATCTTTTACGGAGACTGAGTTATGTCGTCGCCCGTAGGGCATGGACTAGTCCAAATCCGCATTATCTTAAATTTGGGTTTGGGGGTTTGGTTTGAGGATACGTCAGCCATGCTTGAGGCTGAGATCAACTCAAACGTTTGTTAAGGATACGTTAGTCTCACTTTGTGACTAAGATCAACTCAACGGGATCGTTTAGATCCGACAAAGGAGTGTTTGAACTCCGTTGTTCCAGTTTAGGGACGTGGCGGTCCCTCGTCTATGTGGCCGTCGGGACCCGTCACCTCTCTGACGACGTTGAGGGATTTCAACGACGGATGTCAGAGGAGTTCAGAGATGTACCCTCGAGCCAGAATTAATTAGGGAGGATTCGTAGTCCAGTCTGCTTGAAGGTTTAAGGACGCGTTAGCCATCTTTGAGGCTAAGGTCAACTTAAACGGGACCGTTTAGATCCGACAAAAAAGCATATAGGGGCTCTATTGTTCTAGTTTAAGGACATCGCGGTCCATGGGTAGTTTAAGGACATTGCGGTCCATGGGTAGTTTTTAAGGACATTGCGGTCCGTGGGTAGTTTAAGGACATTGCGGTCCGTGGGTAGTTTAAGGACATTGCGGTCCATGGGTAGTTTAAGGACATTGCGGTCCATGGGTAGTTTAAAGACATCTCGGTCGAGGTTAAGGACGTCATAGTCCATGGTTTTAAGGACTCCACAGTCCGATATGTGCTCTGGATGCTTCACACGGGTTCACTGCCGTGCTAGGCGAGGACCAGGCTCCGCTCTGGATGCTTCACACGGGTTCACTGCCGTGCTCCGCGAGGACCAGGATCCGCTCTGGACGTTTTCCACGGGGTCAAAGAGTGACGTTATCCGTGTTCCACGTAACCAGGAATTTTGCATTATGCGTGGGTTTAAGGACCCCATAGTCCATATCATGAGTGGTCTTCGGGACCCGTCACCTCTTTGAAGACATTGAGGGATTACAATGCCAAGTATCAAAGGAGTGAAGAGATGTACCCTAGAACCGCGGTGGATTAAATAGTCCCTGGCCCAATTTGGGTCAAGACTGATCAATTATGTTATGAGCCTATCGGCCCAGTTAATCACAAATTGAGGACTTATGGCCAGCTTGGGCTAAGTCCAATCAGGAGAGGCTTTGCCTCTATCCTTTTAGCCAATTGGGCCTAAGCCTGGTGTTAAACACTTCAGAGCAATCAGCGTTGAATACTGGGAATGACATCTCGGTTGACAAGTTAGTGTTCAACATTGAGAGATAATTGGTGTTAAACACCAGCAATAAGGCTTTTTTAATCAGCATTGAAGGCTAAGGCCCGACAGTGTTTTAACACTGGGCTCGAGAGTTTTAATTTTTAGTGTTAAACACTCAGGCAGGAAGGGTCACGTGGCAGCATGTGAGAGCGCCTTCCCTTCATTTGTTCTGCTTAAACTATCGCGTCTTTCAGAGCATCACGTGCCATCACGTGATGGGCGTTCAAATGCCTTTGTGTTAAGGCTTCTGCTGATGGTCACGTGGGTCACGTGGGGTGCTGCCTCAAAGGGGTTTTCTGTAGGGGTTTTGGGGGGTCACGTGGTAGCACGTGACCCTGCCTCTATGTGGTTTTTAGAGGATCTGTTACTCTTTTTTTTTTTCAGGAATTAAATTCCTCGAACCTTAAATCTTAGAGGAATTAAATTCCTATTTCCTTTTGAAGACTTGTATTCTGGAATAGAGTTTAACTCTAGATTTTCTGTGGGAATTAAATTCCTCGTTTATGCGAAGAACTGAACAAAAGCTTTTAAGGAATTAAACTCCCCTTTTCGGGAATTATGATTAAAGGAATTAAATTCCCGCTGTTTCAACAGAACTATGTTCTCAATTAGGATTCAACCCTGTTTCTTCTGTTTTGAAGGAATTAAATTCCCGTGATACAGGGTCAAGCCCTACTTTTATCTTAAAGGAATTAAATTCCTGTAATTCTGAGAATTAAATTCTCATGCTTGCGTTCCCTCTCTATGTTTTGGACCTGCATGGCACGATCTCAACCCATTGAGAATTAAATTCTCAACCTAAAGGGGAGATGTGCACTTTGCAGATCCTCTGCCAGAGAGAGAAGAAATATATTCTTCTGTTTTACATGTTGAGAATTAAATTCTCTTTGTTTTCAAAAAGCCTTCCCTTTCTTACCTAGGGTTTTTTGCAGAAGATCCAAGTCTTTTCCAAGTATCAAAGCTTTTCTCCTTTTTTCTTTCTCTGCGCATGTATGTCTTTTTTTGTGTCTCTTGGCTCCTATTTATAGGAGAAGCAGCTGAATCAGTTAGTTTTGTGACGAATCTTCATTGAGAGATTTGATTTGCATCCATCATTCGTTTCGGGCCTTTGGATTATTAGGTGAATTTTATTCACCGTTGGATTTCAAATCCAGAGATTCTCCCTTGTTATTTTGGTTAGATTTAAGGGGGAAGTCTTTCCAAACCCGAGATTTTTCCATAAATAAATGACCTCTGAATCTTTAATTTGATTGGATGCATATAGTTGCGTTCCTTTGGGAAGATTTGCATTTCTCTCAGAATTTAATTCTGTTGACAAAAAGGGCTTTGAAAGCCGGTCACGTGTGACCACGTGACCCATGGTCACGTGTGAGCACGTGACCCCCTTTAGAATGAGCCTTTTCCTTTCTTTTGCGCTGTCTTCTGCTCTTTGCTTAAACGTCACGTGCTACCACGTGACTCCTGGTCACGTGTGAGCACGTGACCCCTGTCTGGCACTTCTTTCCTTGGTTCAATTGGAGAGCGAGTTTGCTATTTTGACCGTCACGTGCCGACACGTGACCCTTGTCACGTGGGAGCACGTGACCTCTTCTGAAACTCTTTTTCTTGACTTTGTTCAGCGAATCATTGTGTCCCCTTTTCTGTACTTTATAGGTCACGTGTCAACACGTGACTGCTGGTCACGTGTAAGCACGTGGCCCCCTTTTCGAAGCTCTTCAAAGAAGCTTTCCTGATTTTAAATCAGGAAACAAATGCCCCCACAGCGTTGTTCTCACATGTCAGCACGTGAGTGCAACGCTGTCATCTCTTGCGACCGTTGGATTCATTTAGGGATTTGGGAGATGAAGTGTTTTCACTGTTTTCTATAAATACCGCTGTCTCTCCATAGGAGCCTTCACTTTGCTCATCTTCTTCCTCTGAGAATTTCCTCTTTGAGAATTTAATTCTCGTTTCCAGAGCTTAGTTCTCTGTTTTCAAAATTTTCCAGAGTTTAACTCTGTCAACGGATCCCTTTTCCTCAGGTAATAATGTTGAACGGCCAGAGCGCCTTCGTCCTTAAAAGAACTCTTTGGATTTTAAATCCGCGTTAAGGGTTTCACAAAGAACCCATTTTTCTTCAAGTTTTTTCATAAGAACAGGAAACAACCTGACTTTCGAACTGTAGATCTCTTAGGGTTTAGGTGATCTTTGGGGGGACGATGACAGCGTTTCAACTCCCTGGACTTTAATTCCATCAAAATTATTCCTGGGAATTTAATTCCCTTTTTCCTAACAAGGAATTTAATTCCTATGAAGAACTCAGTTTCTTCACCCAGAGACTCCTTGGGGTCTCTTGGCCCGAGGCTGTTCTTCTGTAATTAATGAAATGGCGGTTTTTGTAATGATTTTCGTGACTTTTATTTCAGGTATCATGGACGCCCATCTGTATCGTCTTGACGAAATCATTTCATACGGGAATATTCGTGCACTGGGCCGCAGTCAGAACCAGGAATTCACTGATGCTCAGTGTGCCGAGATCATGGGCCGCTTCGACGAGTACAATCACAGGCTACTCCCCCGTCGCTCTTCTCTTCTGAGGCTGATCGTGCTGGCGATCCGGGAGGCACTTCCTCTCTTTTGTGCCGGCATACCGCTCGGGGACTTGGACATTGCCGAGGATAAGGTGCATTCGGTGTACCTTATGGGCTTGATCTCAAAGAGAAGGCGGGATGATCTCATTGATCTCCTTCATCAGATTTTTCAGCAATCAGCTATACTGGGCACCTACCGGAGGGAAGAGGACATCCGCGGGGACCCCGATGCCTGTGACCGTGAGAGAAAGCATACTCGGGAGGTTCGAAATGCTTGGAAGATCTTGAATAAAGTCAATTCCGAGTTTCTCAACCCGTGCCCCGTGTCTGAAGCCTTACCATTGTAAAAGTTTTTCTTTTATTTTGTATCGCCTTCTTGAAGTCTGGATGATAAGCTTTGTTATGTCTCTGTGTGTTTGCATGCTTTTTCTCTGAAATCTCATTATTCTGTTACTATTGTCGTTTGTGCTTTAATATGCAGGGTATCACTCCATATTCTTTCCTTTAAATGCACATTAGATTTGGGTCTCACGTGTTCTACACGTGAGATCTTCTGATGGGATCGTTGACAAAATTTTCCATGCCGCATTTTTAGCGCGCATTATCAGATGAATAAAAGGAGCCTTGGAAATAGTTATTTCTCCTTGATTTTCGATGCCTTTCCTTTTTTGGGCCCTGGAAACATCTTTCGCATGCAAGATTTTCCGCGCATAGCACTTAATGCACTTCTTTATATTCTTGAGGCCATAGCCTATTTTCTCTTCACAGAGAAATTCATTCCCATATCGACGTGATTTAATTTGAGGAGTATCTGAGTGCTATGGCCTGCAACCGCCCACACGCTCGTCGGCAGCCATGGGAAGTGCCTATCGAGGAGATGATCCCCCGCTTTGCCGCTCGGTTGGTGGATCCCCTCCTTACCGACAACGAATGCGACTCAGCCATGCATGAACTCTCGATCCGTAGGGGGTCTCCTCTCCCGATGGGTTCTCTCTGGCTCCGGATGATTCTCGCGGCTGTACTTGCCGACATCCCTCCTCACCCAGCAGAGATGACCCTGGCGATGCTTGATGCGGCGGAAGAGAAGCTCGAGGGCTTTCATGAAGCTTGCCTGATTACTCAGGCTTTGAAGGATTGCTCAATTCATATGCTGGGCCAAATCAAGGCCCGGCGAGCCATTATGTCTGCTTTCGCGGACGAACACGGCGCTAATCGGTGGGGAGCGACTCCTCGTGAGAACCGTCGCTTCGATGTGCTGGAGAGAGCAGAGAGAGAGATGGAGAATTTTGTCCTTTGCTTCGTTAACCCCTGTGCCGTTGATCCCACGTTTGGTGACCTTTTTCGTTAGCGTAGAGCATTTTTAAATTAGTCTCTCCCTTTTTACGCTTTATGCAGAACTTTGATGTAGGCTTGGTACCAGTATGTATGTTTCTGCTTGCATAAATAAACTTTGGATTCTTCTCATGAGAACTTTCTTTAATTGCAAATGCTATCATCACTTTCCTGCACATCAGACCCCTTTTTTGGGCATTATGAATGTTCATGCAATTGCAAACGCTATTATTATTTTTTGAATACTCATATGATTGCGAACGCATGCTTGAAATATGTCGGAAATCTTTCTTGTTGCCTTTCGCGTCAGGTGATATGAGTGCGTTTTTAGATCGACTATTCCCGTCGGCTGAAAGCCCATTTATACGGTCTTGTAAATGTCGTGTTTGCAAGGCCGCGGTCACGAAAGCGAGCTTACGTGGTCACGTAGCGAACATATCGTTATGCGAGACAAAGGCTCGGCCGTAAATTTTCGGAGAGGGAGCTAGCTTCCAAGTCGCTGAGCGAGCTTCGCGCTACCCTTGTCACCAAGGTCAACAAAGCGTATGAACTCTGGCGGGTGTTTCAGGAGTCCATCAAGGAGGTGGTGGCTTTTGATAAAGCTGCTACGTTTCCTCGGGAGGGTTGAGGCTCACAAGGCCACTGAAAAAGAGCTTGAAGCTCGGCTCGCTTCATATCAGACCCAACAAGCTCAGGCGGAGGCTCGCCTTCTGGAGATCTTGCGTCATGAAGCCGTGGCTCAGCAACAGAACGATGAGCTGGTGAAATTATTGCACCGCCCGCCGGCTTAAGGACTTGTATCTTTTTTCCTTCTTGTACATACTCGTGGATGAGAGTATCTCTTTTTTTTTTGTTTTGAATTGTACTTTGTATCCATTTTGGTTTATGAATAAGAGATACAATTTTCCTCTTGATGATGTGTCCCCTTTTCATTGAATGCATTCTGCGGATATTCTATCTTAATCTTCTTGCAGGACAGCAATGGCTCAGGACTCAGGGTTAAGATCTGCCTCCTGAGACTTCTGCGTTTTACGAGTCCCGAGGGTCTCATAAAGAGTTTTCCTCCCATCCGTGAGGACTTGTAAGTGCCGGATGCGGTTACTCTTGTCCGTGTTTTACGGAGTCAGGGGTTTCTCCAGATATTGTAGTTTAAAGACGTCGCGGTCAAGGTTAAGGACCTCATAGTCCGTGGATTTAAGGACTCCACAGTCCGATGTTAGTTTTAAGACATCGCGGTCAAGGTTAAGGACCTCATAGTCCGTGGATTTAGGGACTCCACAGTCCGACATTTTTGGTTGCAGGGACCCGTCACCTCTTTGAAGACGTTGAGGAATTACAACGCCGGGCATCAAAGGAGTGAAGAGATGTACCCTTAAACCGAGGCAAAAATCTGTAAGGAATGGGGGTGGTTGATCGTTAGTTTTAAGACATCGCGGTCGAGGTTAAGGACGTCATAGTCCGTGGATTTTAAGGACTCCACAGTCCGGTGTTTGCTCTGGATGCTTCACACGGGTTCATTGCCGTGCTTGGCGAGGACCAGGCTCCGCTCTGGACGTTTTCCGCGGGGTCAAAGAGTGACGTTATCCACGTTCCACGTAGCCAGGAATTTTGCACTAGATGCTTCACACGGGTTCACTGCCGTGCTCGGCGAGGACTAGGCTCCGCTCTGGATGCTTCACACGGGTTCACTGCCGTGCTCTGCGAGGACCAGGATCCGCTCTGGACGTTTTCCACGGGGTCAAAGAGTGACATTATCCGCTTTCCACGTAACCAGGAAGTTTGCACTAGATGCTTCACACGGGTTCACTGCCGCGTTAGGCGAGGACTAGGCTCCGCTCTGGATGCTTCGCACGGGTTCACTGCCGTGTTCTGCGAGGACCAGGATCCGCTCTGGACGTTTTCTACGGGGTCAAAGAGTGACATTATCCGCTTTCCACGTAACCAGGAAGTTTGCACTAGATGCTTCACACGGGTTCACTGCCGCGTTAGGCGAGGACTAGGCTCCGCTCTGGATGCTTCATACGGGTTCACTGCCGTGCTCTGCGAGGACCAGGATCCGCTCTGGACGTTTTCCACGGGGTCAAAGAGTGACATTATCCGCTTTCCACGTAACCAGGAAGTTTGCACTAGATGCTTCACACGGGTTCACTGCCGCGTTAGGCGAGGACTAGGCTCCGCTCTGGATGCTTCGCACGGGTTCACTGCCGTGTTCTGCGAGGACCAGGATCCACTCTCGACGTTTTCCACGGGGTCAAAGAGTGACATTATCCGCTTTCCACGTAACCAGGAAGTTTGCACTAGATGCTTCACACGGGTTCACTGCCGCGTTAGGCGAGGACTAGGCTCCGCTCTGGATGCTTCACACGGGTTCACTGCCGTGCTCTGCGAGGACCAGGATCCGCTCTGGACGTTTTCCACGGGGTCAAAGAGTGACATTATCCGCTTTCCACGTAACCAGGAAGTTTGCACTAGATGCTTCACACGGGTTCACTGCCGCGTTCGGCGAGGACTAGGCTCCGCTCTGGATGCTTCGCACGGGTTCACTGCCGTGTTCTGCGAGGACCAGGATCCACTCTGGACGTTTTCCACGGGGTCAAAGAGTGACATTATCCGCTTTCCACGTAACCAGGAAGTTTGCACTAGATGCTTCACACGGGTTCACTGCCGCGTTAGGCGAGGACTAGGCTCCGCTCTGGATGCTTCACACGGGTTCACTGCCGTGCTCTGCGAGGACCAGGATCCGCTCTGGACGTTTTCCACGGGGTCAAAGAGTGACATTATCCGCTTTCCACGTAACCAGGAAGTTAGCTGATTGTATCCGCATTTCACGGGATGGAGGTTTGACTCTTGGTGATATGTATCGCCGAGCCATGGAACTTGGGGTTGCCGCTGTTCCGTTTCGCTTGATGTTGTGTCTGCTGTGTCGAGACGAACGTCGAGGTGGTGGCTCGCTAGCTTTTTCGCGGCAAGCTCGGATTTTTTTTTTTTTTGGGATACCGGTTTCGGCATCAGCACCGCTACAACTGGAATGTTGCCAGGAGCGAATCATCATTTGCCTCCGTCGACGTTTAAGCAAAGGTGGCTTAGTAAACAGGGTTAAGGGTCCTGCCGACCAAGGCTTTTGACTTCATGAGCCGTAAGGGTCTCACAAAGGTGTTTCTCCCTACAAGTCGTGAGGATCTTGCAGGTGTGTTTTCTCCTTAAGGACCGTGAGGATTCTTAAGTGCATGTTCTCTTGTAAGTCGTAAGGATCTTACAAAGAGGATTTTCTCCTTATAGGTCGAGAGGACTTACAAGGGTGGTTCACCATATGGATGTATCCCCAGTCACGGGTGGGACTTTGTTAGGGAAATGTTTATTCGCGCCCGTGGATTGTATACAAGGGTCAGTCCGAGCCGCTTGTAGGGTAGTATCGGAGGTTGTGGAGGATTCGCTTAAGAACGGGTTTAGGTTTCTGTAACTTAAGACTTTCAAGTCTTATGAGCCGTGAGGGTCTCATAAGAAAATTCTCCTTACAAGTCGTGAGGATCTCGTAAGTGTATTTTCTCCTTAGGAATCGTGAGGATCCCTAAGTGTGTTGCTCCTTTGTGAGTCGTAAGGATCTCACGCAGGTGGTTTCTCCTTACAAGGTCGAGAGGACCCTATAAGTGTCTTTTAACGAGGTTGCGCCTTTTCAGGTTTTCACAAACACTCGCCGGTAGTCCTGCTGTTTTTACTCACGGAGCCCTTTCGGGTTTTCATCCGTGCCCATTTTGCTTTATGGACATACCGTTCTTTTTTTTTTCTTTTTCTTTTTTATTTTTTCTTCCCCCTTTTTTTTTGTCAACCTGAGGATGCCGCGGTAGTAGTTTAGGGACGTTTCGGTCCATTGTTAGTTTACAGACGTTTCGGTCTGTCGCTAGTTTAAGGACGTTTCGGTCCGTCGTTAGTTTAAAGACGTTTCGGTCTGTTGATAGTTTAAGGACGTTTCGGTCCGTTGATAGTTTAAGGACGTTTCGGTCCGTTGTTAGTTTAAAGACGTTTCGGTCCGTCGTTATGGGAAGGCCAGCTACTGCTTGGTCTGAGCCTAGGAGGGTAGCGAGCGGACATAGTAGTCGTCATTCACCGTTGACCCCGACTGTGGCTCACTAGGCATAGTATTTCTTCAAGAAGCGGCCGTTTATTGGCCTGAAAGGCCTTTCACCGTGCATGTCCACGAGTAGATAGGCTCCACCCTGGTAAACCTGGTCTATGATGTACGGGCCTTCATAGTTTGGCTCGAATTTTCCCCGCTTGGCACGATTGGGGATCATAGGTCTTTTGACTACCAGCACGAGTTCGCCTTGGCGGAATGCCCTTGGCCTGGTCAATCTTTCGTACGAGCGCGTCATCTTTGCTTTGTAGGCTTCTAGATGTTGTTGCGCTATAAGTCGGGTTTCGTCGAGGGCATCAAGCTCCTCAAGTCGAAGGTGAGCATTTTCTTCGTCGGTCAGTTCGTGGTGGACTGCCACTCGTAGAGAGGGTAACTCTATCTCGAGGGGGAGTACTGCTTCCGTCCCAAATACCAATGCGTATGGCGTTGTGTTTGTGGCCGTCTTGAATGTAGTTCGATAAGCCCAAAGGGCTTCTTGCAGCCTCTCGTGCCAGTCTCTCTTATTCCGGGAAACGGTCTTTTTTATGATCTTTGTCAAGGTCTTATTGAAGGCCTCGGCCAGACCGTTGGCTCGTGGGTTGTAAACTGAAGAATACCTCCAGTCTATATTGTGCTGCTGTGCGAAGCGGCTAATCTTATGGCTTCTGTAGGCTGGCCCGTTATCGGAGATAATCCGCCGTGGGGTTCCAAACCGATAGATGACGTGCGTTTTGAAGAAGTGGAGGATATTCTCCGTCTTTACTTCCCTCAGTGGTACTGCTTCTGCCCATTTGGAGAAGTAATCAGTTGTCGCCAGGATGAAACGATGTCCCCGAGATGATGCCGGCTCGATGGGTCCAATTATGTCAGTTCCCCACATTTCGAAGGGCCAGCTGGCCACCGTGGGGTGTAGTGGATTTGGGTGTTGGTGGATGAAGTCTCCATGAATCTGGCACGAGTGGCATTGCCTCGCGTATTCGAGGCAGTCCTGGATCATCGTGGGCCAGTAATAACCCATCCGTTTGATTTTTAACTTCATCTTTGGGCCTGCTTGATGGGAGCCGCAAAGCCCGTCGTGGACTTCCTGAACGACTTTTTCTGCTTCGTCAGGTCCCAAGCATCTCAGCCATAGAGAATCAAGCGATCTCTTGTATAGAGTATCGTTGACGAAAGCGAAAGATAGAGCTCGTTTCATGAGCTGATGTCTCGAGGACGCTTCTTTGGGTATGCGGCGGGACTTAAAGTAGTCTATGAAGACTTCCCTCCAGTCCTCGGCCTTCTCTTGGTCTTTTATTTGTAGGGTTGTCTGCTCAGTTGCTCCCTCTTTATATAGTTCCGGAGGTATTTCTGCGGGGGTGAGCACTCGACGGCTTTGTACCACGATTCTGGCATCATCGAGGTTCTCGTCGGCCAGTTCTTTAGCAAGCTTAGCCAATGCGTCTGCTTTGCTGTTTTCTGCGCGTGGTATGTTCTCCAAAGTGTAGGAGGGAATTCGGGACAATAGTTGTTGCACCCTTTCGCCGTACTTCACCAGCTCCGGTTTGCACGTTTGGTAGTCGCCATTTACTTGACTAACGACCAGCTGAGAATCCCCGTATATGAGGAGGTCTTCGATTCCCATGTCAATGGCAAGCTCGAGGCCTGCTATTAGGGCTTCGTATTCAGCTTCATTGTTTGTCCTCGGCTCTGTTAGGGAGAAGGCGAAGCGCATTATCCCTCCTTGTGGAGTCGCAAAGATGAGGCCTATCCCTGACTTGATCATTGGGATACCTTGCTTTTGTTTCTTTATAGAGGACGCTCCATCGAAATAGAGTTCCCATCGGGTGTTTCCACCGCTAATCGCATCAAATGCATACTCGTCCGGCAAGTCACAATTCAAAGGAGAATCGGCCGGTATCGGGTGCTCAGCGAGGAAATCGGCAATGGCCTGGCCTTTCACTGCCTTGAGAGGTTGATATGTTATCGAGAACTCCATCAAGAGCAGGGCCCACTTAGCGAGTCGTCCCGTCAATATGGCTTTTGACATCAAGTATTTAAGAGGGTCCACCTTCGAGATGAGGCAGAATTCGTGTGCCAACGCATAATGCCTGAGCTTTGTTATCGCGAAGATCAATGCCAAGCAATGTTTTTCAATGGGGGAGTAATTGCTTTCTGCCCCGAGTAGGACTCGACTTAAGTAGTAAAGTGCTCTCTCTTTCCCCTGATCGTTCTCTTGCGCCCATAGTGCGCCCAAGGAAACTTCGAGGGCGGTTGTATAAAGAATGAGGGGTTTTCCCTTGACCGGCGCGGCCAATACCGGCGGGTTCTGCAGGTACTGCTTGATCTCGTCTAGTGCACCTTGGCATTTTTGATCCCAGACGAATGGGGTTCCCTTCTTCATCAGGTGACTGTAGGGGCGGCATTTGCCTGAAAGATTTGCGATAAATCGCCGGATGTATGCGAGCTTCCCTTGGAGAGACCGCAACTGTTTGAGGGTTCTTGGCGGGGGCATTTCCATGATCGCTTTAATCTTTGACGGATCTATCTCAATACCTCGGTGTCGGATGACGAATCCCAGGAATTTTCCCGAGGAGACTCCAAACGCGCATTTGAGGGGATTCATCTTCAAATTATATTGCCGAAGGCGTTGAAATACAGTCTCTAGATGCTTTAAGTGATCTTCGTATGACATACTCTTTACTACGAGGTCGTCGATATAGCACTCGACGATGTCATGTATGAGGTCGTCGAAGATCTTTGTCATGGCCCTTTGATAGGTAGCGCCGGCGTTCTTTAGACCGAAGGGCATAACCCTGTAGCAAAATACACCCAAAGGGGTCCGGAAAGCGGTGTGCTTCTGGTCTTCGGGATGCATTTTTATCTGATTGTATCCTGAGGAACCGTCCATAAAGGAGAAGATCTCGTGAGTGGATGTGTTATCTATCATTAGCTCGGTTACCGGCACCGGGAAATCATCCTTTGGACAGGCTTTGTTGAGATCCCTGAAATCCACGCATATACGCACCGTCCCATTCTTCTTCATCACCGGGACGATATTGGCGATCCAATCGGGATATTGGACTTCTTGGATAAATCCAGAATCGATCAGTTTTTTGACTTCGGCGTTGATGCTCATCTCCAGCTCGAGTCGCATCCTCCTTGGTGCCTGCTTGACTGGCTTGATATCTGGGGATATTGCTAATCTATGCACAGCGACCTCCGGATCTAATCCTGGCATCTCGGCGTAGTTCCACGCGAAGCAGTCTTTATGCCGTAGAAGCACGTTCTTTAACGCGGCCACCCTTTCTTCAGAGAGTAGCTCGCTGACAAATGTTGGTCGCGGGTCCTCTGCCGATCCCAACTCAATCTTTCTGAGGTTATCTGCGGTAGTATGTATACCGTCTTCCAGTTCTTTCGGAGCGGGCGGGAATTCTGAGATAACCTCATCATCGCTGTTTTCGAAGCACCGGGGAGGGTTGTCTATCGTAATCGTATAACAGGTGCGAATCCACTCCCGGGGCCGAGGCGGATCCGGCTCTGCTCTTGTGGCCTTGGGCTCGTGCTTTCGTGGCGGCGTTACCCTTCAGCTGTTGGATAAAGCGAATCTGCCCCGTCGGTACTGGTCCTCGACCCAGTTCTTGAAGGTGAAGCAGTCTTCGGTAGGATGTCCTGCGGCTCGGTGATAAGAGCAATAGCCCGAGCGAGAGGCCTTATTAGCTTGCTCAGGGTGTCTAAACTCCGGAAGCGCGATCATCTGATGTTTTAGGGCGAGCTTGAGTAACCTTTCCGTCTTGTCTCGGGGGAAGGAGTACGCTCGACTCATCTTTTCTATGAAGGACGAATCCGAGCTGTGCAATACCCGATTGCGTAACCCTCTAATCCTGCGTCGTTGTTGTCGGCTCTTTTTCCCGCTTCTCGACTTATTTCCGTCTCCGCATCAGGCTTTTCGTATGATGGGTTGACAAGGATGAGCATTCTTGCCTTTCACAGCCTGTTGAAATAGACGTTGCGCCCTGGCCTTCTCGTAGATGGCCATTTCGTGGTTGGGGTCTTCCCGACCTTTCTGACCCACTTTCTTGATAGGCTTGTCCATTCGTTCTAGAAATGACGGACTTGGCACCTCAATCGCGTGGTCTAGTTTTGATGAGGGGTTGGCATCTCCTGACAGGGCGTCCTCCTCTTCATCAAAGGTATATATAGCGTAGCTGTTATGAGCTCGTTCTCGTTTTCCGGTTCTCGCGTATCCAAGCCCGAGTGTCTCCATTTTCCCATTAGGCAATTTGCGTTGGGTTCCAGGGACATCCCAAATCTTGTTGTAGAACCGAGCCTGTTGAACAGTTTGTTTTAAGGGTACCCCTTGGCGCTTCAATAGCTTCTTTAATCCATTTGTATAGTATCTGGGCAGACGGATGGGCTGGAGTCTCTCGCATGTAGCATCTACGCCATGCCAGATCTCTTTCTCTACTTTCGACTCTGAGGATCGATAGAATAGGATCATCTTCTCACCCTTTCGCCTGGGGGGGACGCAAAACGTTTGCAGCTCTTGCACACTGTGAGCTTGAAGCGTATCGAGGTCCTTGTAGTGTTCTCGCGGTACCATGGTGATTTGCAGGTTATGGTCATCGCCCGGAGGTGCTTGCATTGAAAGCCGATTGGAGAATACGGCGTTGACCTCATCTTCCGAATCACTTCCGAAGACCAGTATGGGGGTGGGCGTCCTCCGGTTGTTGCGTTGAGATGGCCCCGTATAAACTATCTCTTCTTCTTCTTCGGTATCGCTTCCGAAAACAGGGATGGTGGCGGCGGCCTTGTTCTCCGAGTCGTGACACCTTTCTGTATCTTCAAAGTCTGGCAAAAAGTATTTCGCATCCTCGTATTTGCGGACTTCGTTCACGGAAAATGGGTTCAGCTCACCCGTTACAGTATACTCGAAACCATCTTTAAAGTACTTCATACACTGATGTTGTGTAGAAGGGACGATGTTGTACTCGTGTAACCAAGGACGGCCGAGCAAGGTGTTGTAACAGGTCTTGGCGTCAATGACATGGAATTTGATGTCTGTGACGAGAAGCCCGAAGCGTAACGTTAATATCACGGACCCGAGAGTCCGTGACGATTGTGAATCGAAACCGGAGATAGTGATTTTGTCACGAGCGAGATGTTGCACACTCATGCAGATTTCCTTCAACACCCGAACATTAAGGAGATTGACAGAGGATCCATTATCCACCAAGATCTTGCCTATCTTGATATCATGGCAGTATCCGGAGACATACAGGGGACGGTTATGGTCGCACGTCCCGAGAAGGAGGTCTTCATCACCGAAAGTGACGTCGGCCGTATGCACTTCTTCCAGTTCGTCCTTCATCTTTTCGGTGGCGAGAAAGGCTTGGAATTGCTCAGGTTCTTGTAGTGCCTTAATTAGTGAGTCCCGTGCTTCTTTTGATAATAGGAGGGCGTCGAGAATGCTAAGCTGAGAAGGTAGCTTCCTTAGATGCGCGAGGATGTTATAGTCCACTTTACTCCTCCTAGGAAGGTCTTTAGTCGCCAGTTCCTTCGCGACTTGGTCACCCAAAGTGATATCTTCAGTGACCTTTTCCTTTCCCTTATCTTTTCTGTTCGTAGGCCCGAGATTCTTTTCCGGGAGTGTGCGATTGCGCAGCTGAGTGTTTCCGCAGGCTTCTGATTCCTCATCTTTCCCTAGCGCGGATTCTTCAAAGAGAGGGCCCAGAGTCACTTCTTCATCAGAGTCGCTCCCAAAGGTGAGGACTTGCGACCCCTCGGTATGAGCCATATAGCAGTTGCCAGTAATTCTGTTGGGTCCGTCAACAGCGCTTCTTTGCTCCCGACGGCTCTTGCGTTTCATGCGTTTGAAATGTTGCCGGCGAGCAACATATCCTTGCCACCATATCTTAAAGGCGTCGCACTCCTCTGTGGGGTGTGAGACTTTCCGATGATATGCGCAGTAATCGGGGTGTTTCTCCGCCCCATCGTGCGTGTTTCCTTCCGAGGGGGGTAGCCTCATTCCCATTGATATGGCTTTGGCGAACCTTTTCCTCGTCTTGAATATCTTCTTGTCCATCTCGGATGCCTTTCGCTCTGGCAGGGGTAGTCCAACTCCTTCGTTCGGTCGCCCGCATTTGGTTCCTCCTGATGCTGCCATCTCACGCTCCTGATCTGCTTTACTTTTTAGACGAATCTCGTCTAGGAAGGCATTGATCATATCAGTTGTCAGCCTCGCACGCTCTGGTTCGGGCTCCGCCTCTGGCTTCTTGGTGTCAGGAGCTTTCTTGCCATCGGTAAGCGAGTGGGAGATTACGTTACAACTTGCCACGTACTCTTCGGATTCATCCGATGAGCTCTCTTCATCATCTTTGTCTTGAAAGGTGTGGTTGAGGAACTCTCGCAGTGTGACAGGAGTTCGTGCCTTTTGATTGTATTCTTCCAGTGCGTCGATTTGCTTCTGCAAGTTTGTGCGCTCGTCTCCAAGCTTCGCGGGCTTCTTGGATTTCTTCTTCTTTTTCTTCGAAGCTTTTGACGGCCGGGTATGAGTATTTGGGCCCTTATCAGCAGTCTTCGTAGTTGTGCGGGGCTTCACTGCTCCTTCGATAATTCGAGGTTCAAGAGGGTCCTTCCATTCGATTGCAGGGCACGCATGAAGGTCTCTCAGCATCCTTTTGGTCTTCGTTGATAGCACGACCTCCCATGGAACTTCTTCGATAAAGGAGCAGGTTGCCCCCGGTGTGTCTGCCTTTTTAGGAGTATGTGGTTGTGGCGGGTTCACCTTCCACTTTTCGGACAGTACAAACTTCCCCTGGAGGTATTGATCTTCGATCCATCCTTTGAAGACGAAGCAATCTTCAATCGGATGGCTTACCGTCTGATGGTAAGGGCAATAGTTGGGGTTATTCACCTCGGTGGGTTGTGGCGGTCGCCTTGGGTTCGGGAGGTTAATAAGTCTTTTGCGTATTGCCAGCTCAAATAACCGTCTCGTCTTGTCTCGTGGGAACGAGTAGGGACGCTTCATCTTTTCATTATAATATCGGCGTCTTTCTTCCAATTGATCTGCCGATTTTGGGGCGTCAGGCTGCTGTTGGGCGTTCGCGACAAAAGTCGCCCTTCCTTTACCCTTGTCATTCCGAGTTTCTGGCTTCGGGGCAGGTGGTCTATGACCCATCTGGTCCATCTGAGCCAACTTGTCGATCAAAGCCTGGAATGTGGTTGGCTTAAAGAACATCATAAACTGGGAGATAGTTGCGTAGGGGTCTAAGGTTCCCACGAACATACCCACTGCGGGTGCTTCCTCAATGCGTTGCTCGCATCTCGACCACAAATTCCGCCAGCGTATAGCGTACTGGACCCAGGTTTCGCCTGGCTTTACCCTGGCGTTAATCAAAGCAGTAATTGGAGTGCGCTCGCTGGCACTTGCGAACCGCTGAGTGAACAACAACTCCATTTCAGCGAACGTTTTGATGGAATCGTTCGGAAGTTCTGAATACCATTCGAATGCTGTTTCTGATAAGCTGCCAACGAACTGACGGAGTAACAGTTTATCGTCACCGCCGGTGTTACCGCAGAGGGCCCGGAACTGGGCGACGTGTTGATGAGGATTGCCGGTCCCCTTATACACATGGAATTTCGGTATCGTATAGCCTTGCGGGTATTTGATTTGATCGTACCAGCTTGGATACGGCCGCCCCGTTTTCACGACTTGACCAGCTGCCTCAGTTGCATGATGGACCCGGATTTGCTGGGCTATGTAGTCAGCCAAGTCAGCCTTAGAGATCGTCTCTTCCTTGGCCGTTGAGAGGGCTGGTGGTGGATTTGACGTCTCTCCTCGGTCGTCTTCCAGAATAATCGGAGGATCTTCGGCGGGTAAGTCTTGCTGGATCATCATTCCTATCACATCTTGAAAGAGAAGGCCCATCCGTTGTATGTTGGCCGCTTGTTCAGCAGCCTCTTTGTCCCTTTTCTCCAGTGTCCGGCGAAGGAATTCAGCGTCGGTTTCTTCCTCCCGGCGTGCGTCTGAGGACGCTTCTGGGTTTTCCTTTGGCCCGGTGAGCGCGGCCATAGCATTCATCATTTCTTGGAGCTTTTGTTGCTGCTCCTGGGATTTCGTTACGGATCGGGTTAGCGGTCGGTGGCCTGTAGAAGTGCGGCTCTCCTCCTTTCCAGAGGCCATATATACGGTGTGGACCATCATGCCCCCAGACTTAGGGTGTCCGGGCTTGTTGCTTTTAGCCGTCGTTGCACGTTGAGGGATCTTCTCGGGCTCCCTCCTTTTATGAGCCATGGAGGTTGAGGGGGCCGTCGAGGTGGGCGTCCAAACAGCCTTTTGGGTTTTCGCCTGGTGACCAGCTTTCGGTTGGATCTTCAGCTTCTTATGCTGGCGGGAGAAGTTTGGATCGATGATTGAGTCCCGGGCCCGCCGCCAAACCTTATAGATTTTGGAAGACAGCCGTTGAGGAGATCGGGGCTGTTCTGATTCTATTTCCACAACCTTTTCTGATGGGGGAGGAGACCTCTTCAGCACTGCGGTAGGGGAATTCCTTCGCACCTTATTTAGCATTTCAAAGCTGTTTCCAGTTGGAACAGCAGTATTAACTTCTACCGCCGGGGCTGGTGGAGTCAATCCAGAGGGGGAGTTGCCCCCAGCCTTCCTTATTCGGCGCCAATGACGACGTCGAGCGCGTCGAGCAGACGGCGTAGAGTCAGATATAAGAATGGTTTCATCTTGCCCCCTGTGTGGGTGGGGGGTCGTTGTTGGTGTTAGCCTGTCAAAGACCGATGTCCTTTGCACAGCGGGAGCGGGAGTCGAAGCTGTTAATCTCGTGAAGATCGATTTCTTGACTGGGGAAACCGCCTTGGCGATTTCGGAGGCAGGAGCGGCCTCCTTCTTAGAAGCAGTCTTCTCTGGGATTGTAGGCCCCATGATGAGTTCGCAAGATTTCTGGCCCAATCTAGAGAAGACCGAGGCGTTAACGTTGGGCGACTCGTTGAGAGGAACCGCGGCAGGGGTAAGACGATCAAAGACCGACTTCCTGAGAGTTTCCTTTGTCAGCACTGGCGCCACGAAGCTTGATGAGGGGAGCATAGTCCCAAAGAACAATCCGGTAGTGGCCTGAGTCACCTGGTCCGCCGGCATTGTGAACAACGAAGCAGCTTGGGGTCCATAGGCTATACCTCCCGGCGAGGCAAAGCGTTGGTCGCAATTGCAGCTTGAGCAGTTGGAGGATTTCGCGGAGGTATCAGCCATCGATCCTTTGTTTTCTGCAATAGGCAAGGCGCCAATTCTTAGTATCTTGAAACCCAAGGGCAACTGTTAGCGAACCGCGATTGGTTCGCGAATCACGACACATGAAGTGTGGAGTGGAAAGAGGAAAAGGTCCCACCGGGCGAGCCAGAATCTGTTTCCCTCCGAACGGACACGCGGGACGTCGGGCCGTCTCGCCTGAAATTCGGGGCAGATGCTAATTGGTGCTATCCGTCCACCTCTCCGAAGATGCCAATTTGATCCATGGCACCATGTATCGGAGGTCTAGACGGATGCGTCCGATGTAGCAGACTTCGTCAGATTCCCCCTCGTTTGAGGGGTTTTTGATTGTGGGGACGCTCTTCCCTGCAGGCGCAAGCCCCTGCAGTTAATTACACTACCGCTTTGCGGTAACAACTTTCTCCTTCTCCAGATGGTCACTTCGTGTCGTGTGTTCTTGTTTTATGTTTCATTGCCCATGGATCGTTTACGGAGACTGAGTTATGTCGTCGCCCGTAGGGCATGGACTAGTCTAAATCCGCATTATCTTAAATTTGGGTTTGGGGGTTTGGTTTGAGGATACGTCAGCCATGCTTGAGGCTGAGATCAACTCAAACGTTTGTTAAGGATACGTTAGTCTCACTTTGTGACTAAGATCAACTCAACGGGATCGTTTAGATCCGACAAAGGAGTGTTTGAACTCCGTTGTTCCAGTTTAGGGACGTGGCGGTCCCTCGTCTATGTGGCCGTCGGGACCCGTCACCTCTCTGACGACGTTGAGGGATTTCAACGACGGATGTCAGAGGGGTTCAGAGATGTACCCTCGAGCCAGAATTAATTAGGGGGGATTCGTAGTCCAGTCTGCTTGAAGGTTTAAGGACGCGTTAGCCATCTTTGAGGCTAAGGTCAACTTAAACGGGACCGTTTAGATCCGACAAAAAAGCATATAGGGGCTCTATTGTTCTAGTTTAAGGACATCGCGGTCCATGGGTAGTTTAAGGACATTGCGGTCCATGGGTAGTTTTTAAGGACATTGCGGTCCGTGGGTAGTTTAAGGACATTGCGGTCCGTGGGTAGTTTAAGGACATTGCGGTCCATGGGTAGTTTAAAGACATCTCGGTCGAGGTTAAGGATGTCATAGTCCATGGGTTTAAGGACTCCACAGTCCGATATGTGCTCTGGATGCTTCACACGGGTTCACTGCCGTGCTAGACGAGGACCAGGCTCCGCTCTGGATGCTTCACACGGGTTCACTGCCGTGCTCCGCGAGGACCAGGATCCGCTCTGGACGTTTTCCACGGGGTCAAAGAGTGACGTTATCCGTGTTCCAAGTAACCAGGAATTTTGCATTATGCGTGGGTTTAAGGACCCCACAGTCCATATGTAACATTTTCTAAAATATAAAATATTAATTTTGGGAATTTTTATTATTTAATATTATTTTATTGATTATTTTAATAATTAAATGCAAATAAATAGGAAAAATGTTAGAAAAATTATGAAAAGTTTTGGAAAATTATAAAATAGGGTAAATTAGTGAATTTTGACATTTTTAAGTTTTTGTGATTAATTTGACACTAATTTAGCGCTAATCGCGATTAAAATCGCTAATCGGGTTTTTTGGCAATTTTGTGCAAAACTTGCACATATCACATTTTCTCACACTTATGCATTTTCTTTCATGATTTTCTTATTTGGGGTTACTATTGAGGTGAGAAGGGTTGGATTAAGGATTAAAAGAGAAAAGGAAAAGAAAAAGAAAAGAAATGAGAATGGAGTTGGTGAGAGAGGGTATGGGCATCTTTGACAAACCCTTAGCCATTTGTTTTCCTCTCATTTTCCCCCTCTCTCTTCATGCTTGCTGCTGCTGCCTCTTCTTCATTCTCCCTCCCCTCTTCAAGCTCCAAAACACATCCAAATCAACACCAAAACCATATATCGGTTTCATTAAAAATGTGTACAAGCTCGAGATCTACGCAATGGACCAAGAAAGCGTGGATTTTGGCCACTAGGGGCAACTCAAGAATTTTCTTGAGTTGCTAATGGAGGTAATTTCTGAACCATTAGCTTAATTGTAGCATTTCCTATAACCCCATGTTAAGATTATATCGATAATGTGTGATATTATGGACTTGATGAAAACCTAGTTAGGGTTTGAGAGGAACTTAAGTGTAATGTGAAATTGAGCTCAGTAGAGGACTTGTAAACACCCTAGTGCATGAATTGGAAACCAAAACCTGAAGTTAAAACCAGAAATACGGATTTTAGAAACCGATATCGGGGAAAATGTGAAATCTGGGAAGGTTAATTTGAATCTGCTATCACCACGAGACCCCTAAAATAATATTGAGTGGAAATTGAGATGTGCAGGAACCATAGAGGCAACACCCCAAACCCCAGCCCCCAACTCATCCGTACGGCCGCCAAATTCCCTCTTTTGGCCGCCAATTGCGGCCTGGGTCCCACCTCCTTGGCTCGTTTTGGTTCTGTAGCTCCTACATTGTTAGTTTAGGCCCCTGGTATATATATATTTGTATAAAGTGACATGGGGTAAAATCTGGGACATATTTCATGAGTTGCTGTTTTGGACTTTAGTTTCCGTATTCCGTATTTTCATTTCTGCATTGATGTGTTTCGTTTTACCTCGACTATTTGGCGTTTATACGACGATATAGAGGATTTATTGATGGTTTTGAAGGTGTGCCATAGGTTCTCACCTATAGGCCCCCTTATTGTATCGTTTTGGATTTCATGCGCCGTTTTAGCTTGGATTTGGTTTTAATGCGCATATACGATATTTGATGTGTAGGTACCCATGAAGACTTCGGGACGACAAGCAAATGCGTGGCGACATCCGCAAATGAGAAGCAATGTGAGTAGATTATATCTACAGGGGGAAGTCGGGTGGATGGCGTATAGCACCCCCGCAGTCCGTAGTTAGTATAATATATAGTAGATGTGTGATAGTTTTAGTGTGTTGTAGCTTTGTGTTAGAAGTATTGTGGATAGTGTAGGGTAGAAGTGATTAGTGTAGTTCCTAGTTGCGAGCCCTAGGATAGAATTGCACTTACACGCCTACACTTGTATATCTCTTATACCTACCCTTGATGGATGATGTTTGATGACTTTGGAGATGAGTCGATAATGTGGGCTTGATGATGTGAGATCGGTGATTGGATACGATTCATTGTGGGATATGACTTGTGATCTCTTGCGGGATTGGGATATGTGTTTACCCCCGCATGCATACTTCACTGATGGTATCGTTGGTGCTAGACATAGAGTAGTACCCCAGGCTATGTGATCTGATGATAGTGATACCTGTTATGTGATGAGATAGTGAGATGTTGACCCGTACCCAGCTATTGGGATGCCGTACGATGATTTCCGTACGAGCCGATATTGATGATAGATCCGCACTCATAACTCGAGGATATCTTATGATATGACATTGAGGCGAGATCACCGACTATACACCTTTATATATGTATCGACTCAGATTTAGGCGGTTTCCATACCCCTCCAGACTTGCATGATACTTAGATCAGTAGTTGCATAGTAGATGTTAGATTAGACCAGAGTCATACCTATTTCAAACTAACGAATCGGGAATATTGCAAGATAGGAAAAAGGGGATTCTACGGATATTTTCAAATGTGTAGAGTCTATTTTCTAAACACCGTAGCCCTTGTTTTACCAAAGACCCCGATTCGTCTTATTTCAAAAGGCAAGGTTGCATGTTATAGCTTTTGAGTTAGATTCTTCACTGTTGCGTTGCTTATTTCGATTGCACCTGTTTATACTATTTGCATGGTATTACTTGTGCTTATTGTTATATTGCCATCATGCTGTTAGGACACCAGCACCATTATCGATGATGCGTATGTTCCACGTACACTGATTGCCGCTCACACACTTCATCATCGATAATTGCTATGCCACTACACTGTAGTACTGCTGCATTCATGATATGATTTCCACATAGCATATTGTACACATAGACCTGTACACAAATATATGTGACATGACTTGATATTCATACCTGATACACATGTCACACCTGATCATTATATTGTAGCTCATTTATATGTGACATGACTTGATATTCATACCTGATACATATGTCACACCTGATCATTATATTGTAGCTCATTTATATGTGACATGACTTGATATTCATACCTGATACATATGTCATACCTGATCATTATATTGTAGTTCATTTATATGTGACATGACTTGATATTCATACCTGGTACATATGTCACACCTGATCATTATATTATAGTTCATTTATATGTGACATGAATTGATACATCATACCTGATACATATGTCACATCCGATCATCATATTGTAGCTCATTTATATATGACATGACTTGATACTCACATTGATGCTTATATCACATCTGATCATTATATTGTAGCTCATCTATATGTGACTTGACATGATATTTATGTTTGACGCACATATCATATCAGATTAGTGACTTACATTCTGGTTTGGATTATATGTGATTTCTGGATTTGGGAACCGTGGCTATTTCAAATATGTAATCGTTTAAAAACCCGGTTCCCTTGATATGATATTTCGGTGCGTCCACCATGTGTTTTCTCGGTGCTAGAGTTATATATATAAAAACCCGAATCGAGGAGGCGGTTGAGGCCGATTACGGGTACATGGTGGACCCGGTATGGTACCCCGGGGCGAGAACGGTTTCGCTGTGTGATAGACGGTGAGCCCGGCAGAGGGACTACTACCTACCGGTGATTGTACTTGAGCTCGGTGGATATCTGGAGGATTCCGACCGGAGCCCAGAGATGGATATGGGCTGACCCGTACTGCCGGGGCCGAGGGCCGATACCGCAGACGGAGCCCAGAGATGGACATGGGTTGACCCGTACTGCCGGGGCCGAGGGCCGATACCGCAGACGGAGCCCAGAGATGGACATGGGTTGACTCGTACTGCCGGGGCCGAGGGCCGATACCGCAGACGGAGCCCCATATGGATGAGGATTTACGTGTCGATGCTTGGCACGGGTTTCATGATGTTTTACCATGATGTTGTTTATATCCTCATATTGCATACATGATGTTTATTGTCATTGGGTGACGGGTGGACGGATTCCATGCATATACAGACATAGATTATATACAGACATGGATCATATACAGACTGGATTTACACTTATCATACTTCATTGTATATATAACAGGGTATGAGGGCGCTGTTATATATACCCTTACACCAATATTAGTGGAATGGGACGCTAATATATGTGTATTGATATCATTTGATGCTTCATCATATTTACTTCATACAGCATACCTTACATTCATGACATGTTATTACCTGAGTACTTGGCACCACATACATATTTAGATGTTACCTTGCCACCTTATTACACTCAGATATACTTTTTGGATTATATTACTGATCGTTGACTTAGGATTATGTCTTGCATTCGATTTATCCTTGTAGATGTTTCTATTCACGAGTTGGCAACTCACCCCCGTTGTGCCACAGTTCTTGCAGGTTCTGCCGTACAGGTTTCATTGCGGCATTTCTGGCACACTACTTTCTTGCGGGTGGCTTGCTTTTGGTAGGTGGATTCTTTCGCATCAAGAACCACCATTGTATTCATTTTATTCATTGTATCTAGAATTTCCATCAACCAAAACTTGTATATTCTTTCAGACTTAAAGACAGTGTTGTTTTATTCGACCTTAGAGTCGCGCTTAGTAGTATTGGGGTTTCTTGTTGCTTGAGTTTTCTTTTGGGTTTGATCCTCGCCACTTGGCGTTGTATATTATTGTTGCATGTGTGGTTGTGACCGTCTTTGACGAAGAGCTAGCTCCCGCTTGGGGATGCCTTTATCATTGCATATATATTGTTATTCTTGTTTTACCCCATTCGGGGTCATTTTTACAAAAGAAACTCTGCCGAAATTTCTGGAAAAGATTGTACTGTTTTTAAATTGCATATTCGGCTTAGTTATTTAAAAACATTGATTTTAAACATGTAGTTCTTTACTTATTCTTAAAAAGGGTTTTAGATTTCTGGGTTTTCGGCTTACTTAGTCGCGTTACGCCTGTAGGCGTTACGTGGTTAAGTGCCGGTCACGGGCCAAACTTTGGGTCGTGACAAAGTTGGTATCAGAGCGCTAGGTTGACCTTGGTTCGAGTCTGAGTTTGACTATGTGGAGCCTAGGGCGTTGTTTACATACGGAACTTAGGCTTGACCTTACGGGACTTAGACTTGGTCGAGGGGGTATTAGACCCGAACTTTCGTCGTATTAGGATGACCCTTGGTTGATGGAATAGGTGACTAAAGTAGAGTGACGTACCGTTGGTATGTTCCGCGGCATACTTACGACACGCCACTCCGCTTAAGAAACCTTAGGATGTGCATACTTTTCGAGATCAGTGATTCTCTTCATATCCAGGATTATACGTCCATTTGAGATCCCCGATTCGATTAGTTTCATGATCATACTTTCATTGATGTTGTTCCTTCCTATGATCATGTATCCACTTTGGATTTGTTGTTTCCTTCTTGTCATTGATGTGCTCTTTTGATACTCGATTGAGATTCCTGTCACCATGGTTGAGCGCAGTTTGGGCTACTGCTAGGGTTACGGCCGGTGTGAGCTCGTTTGGTACGAGGGCCGACTATTGTGTTTTCTGGTGACATGGGAATGTCTCGAGTTGTATTGGCGATTGTGACCTCTAGTGGAGGCGAGTGCTTGGATTTGTACCGGATGATCGGGCCATTGTTAGAGCTGCCAGTTGAGAGAGGACTGTTGATGTACAGCATACCTCAGAGATTGTGATGTCGCCTACCGTGCAGACAGATGGACCAGCTGTTGCTGAGATCGACAAGATATTGCTTTCGGAGCTTACGAGCTGAGATTGTCGGAGCTTTCAGGCAGATATGCGACAGATGATAGCTAGTCTACCCGATTTGAGAGACGAAGGTGATTCGTCCGATTTTGCGCCAGAGCGGGCCCAGTTGAGTTGAAGAATTCCAGTGTGGAGAATCTTACTCAGATCTAGAACAGACCGATCCAGAGATGACCGCCTATGTATTGCCCTTCCTGGAGGATTGAGGCATTGTCCGGCGTACCGGCGTATGAGCCAGTTGCTGCTGTAAATGATGAGATATCGCCCAGATGATTGGAGCTGTTGCATGCGTGAGCATATACTCAGAGAGATGATAGCGAGTCGCTAGTCACCTGAGGATGAATGACTAGGACATGTGGTTCGTTCGTTACCGATGCGAGGACATCAGATAGATTGTTTCCAGCTAGAGACGACTTCACGCAGGTTCGTTGAGAGTCGATAGAGACGATCGAATGTCAGGAGCCCATTTTCCAAGTTTAAAGTATACGGAAAGACATGCAGGTGATTCTATGGACCCTCTAGAAGAATGAAACCCTAACTCGACTTAATGACCGTGTGAAAGCCTTTGAACCTTCGGGTTTGCGGCGGTTCCTCGGCGCCATTAGTGAGGCTTGGGTTTGCCCTTCTACGGCTGGACCACCGACGCTGTGGCATGTACTCGATACTATTAAACTGTACCCGAGATGTGAGCTCTTGGGGGATTATGAGGATCTGACGAGTCGATCGGATGGTTCGACATCTTTCGGATATCGTGATGGGACACTGCTTGGGAGACTCCAGATGCGAGCATAGCCGTTGGAGCACAGTACATGCAGCCAGGATGAGACGAGTCTGAATCAGTCGACATTGAGCAATGTGGAGTAGAGAGTTCGTACGAGGTTTCGATGAGATGACGTCCCACTCCGCTGACATCAGAGATGCTATACACACCCAGAGGCATGGTATATGGATATATCTTCCAGAAAGAAGCGCGATGAGTATGCAGCCGTTCCGGAATAAGCTTGAGCTTCAGCATTGGATGACGACTTCCGGGCAATTCGGCAGGATTGAGATTTGAGACAGGAACCTCGACAGGACCCTTCGGGAAACGATACGAGAAGACCTAGACCAGGAGTGGTCGTATTGCGCACACCCAGCAGGACAGAGTTTGGCATCGTCGACGAGGTAGTTGACCAGGTGCGGATAAAGGAACTTAACCAGATGCGTTGCGAATTGATCAAGGACGGACGAGTGATGAGTATTCCTCCGATGGTTGGGACGTGTTCCAGAGGACCAGTTCGGCCTGACATTTGCTACAGAGTGATGAAGCTACAGAGTACGAGATTTCGAGTCCGTGTGAGAGACTTCAGATTGACCGTGGCCGAGACAGTGCAGTGCATAGTAGCTTGGCGTGACGTCATAGTGGACGACGATAGAGACAGTTGGAACCAGAGGTTCGTGTGAGACACTGACAAGCTGTCATTACTTCCCGTCGAGACTAGAGACCTGATATGCTTACAGAGACGTGGGATGTGACCAATTTCCGAGAGAATGTTGTGCTGAGGACACAGATGTCTATCAAGCGAGAAGAGGTAGTACAAGAGAGCCAGCCTCTGTACAGATCGGCATAGGCATGATTGGAAGAGACCTTGAGCAGGATTCCTTCCAGGACATTGCTGCAATGATGTTTGCACCCAGGATCAGATGTGTGACGTGCATTCAGAGAGCCAGAGGCCGACGCCAGTGATATGCTGCCTTACGAGTGGTCGTGAGGATTGAACGAGAGGTGACCAGAGAAGTGCCAGAACGGAATCGTCCCCGTTAGCACCCCTGACAGGGCCGATGAGCCGATTGACTGCGAGATAGGAGATCCGCGGAGAAGATAAGGACCCAGAGTCAGAAGACGCCAGACCGTGAGCAAGAGGCACGTAGATATCTTGCGCTTCTAGCAGTGGATTGCACCGACTCCTTCTCGACCTTGAAGGAGGAACTATCGACGACGGTATTTATGATTTGTGATTTTGTGATTCGATTATCACGTATCCGTCACTTTGGGATTTCGGTATTTTGTGCGTTCTGTTTGCATGATTTAGATTCGATGACTGAGTTTTATGATATTGGTTTCATGCACCCACTGGATATTTATATATTTTGCGCTGAGTTATTACATTTGTGATATTGATTGAGATTTCATGCCTATCGTATTCAGTAATTTGATTTGCACTTCCAGCGTAGTTTTCATGCATCTTTAGTGTTTTGATATACGATTTCAGTGCACGCCAGATGCACTAAATCGGAATTCTTCGTGCATTTCATATGCACCTGATTTTTCTGTCAGGCACACACGTTGCCTACGACGGATGTTTCGTGCACACCCGTTGCACTTAGATGTTGTTTTCTACACCTGTTTGACACATATATGGATTTTGATTCCTTGCGCACCAGACGCATAGGATATTCTTATATATGCATTTTGGGGATTGATTTCTAGTAGAGTAGTACATTTTTTTTTATGATATTCTTATGTGTTGATGTTTTCGTAGCCCCGACAAACGGATTATTACTGAAATTGTTTTAGTAGTGGGGGTTTAAATTTAAATTCGGGGACCGAATTTCTTTAAGGAGGGTAGATTGTAACATTTTCTAAAATATAAAATATTAATTTTGGGAATTTTTATTATTTAATATTATTTTATTGATTATTTTAATAATTAAATGCAAATAAATAGGAAAAATGTTAGAAAAATTATGAAAAGTTTTGGAAAATTATAAAATAGGGTAAATTAGTGAATTTTGACATTTTTAAGTTTTTGTGATTAATTTGACACTAATTTAGCGCTAATCGCGATTAAAATCGCTAATCGGGTTTTTTGGCAATTTTGTGCAAAACTTGCACATATCACATTTTCTCACACTTATGCATTTTCTTTCATGATTTTCTTATTTGGGGTTACTATTGAGGTGAGAAGGGTTGGATTAAGGATTAAAAGAGAAAAGGAAAAGAAAAAGAAAAGAAATGAGAATGGAGTTGGTGAGAGAGGGTATGGGCATCTTTGACAAACCCTTAGCCATTTGTTTTCCTCTCATTTTCCCCCTCTCTCTTCATGCTTGCTGCTGCTGCCTCTTCTTCATTCTCCCTCCCCTCTTCAAGCTCCAAAACACATCCAAATCAACACCAAAACCATATATCGGTTTCATTAAAAATGTGTACAAGCTCGAGATCTACGCAATGGACCAAGAAAGCGTGGATTTTGGCCACTAGGGGCAACTCAAGAATTTTCTTGAGTTGCTAATGGAGGTAATTTCTGAACCATTAGCTTAATTGTAGCATTTCCTATAACCCCATGTTAAGATTATATCGATATTGTGTGATATTATGGACTTGATGAAAACCTAGCTAGGGTTTGAGAGGAACTTAAGTGTAATGTGAAATTGAGCTCAGTAGAGGACTTGTAAACACCCTAGTGCATGAATTGGAACCCAAAACCTGAAGTTAAAACCAGAAATACGGATTTTAGAAACCGATATCGGGGAAAATGTGAAATCTGGGAAGGTTAATTTGAATCTGCTATCACCACGAGACCCCTAAAATAATATTGAGTGAAAATTGAGATGTGCAGGAACCATAGAGGAAACACCCCAAACCCCAGCCCCCAACTCATCCGTACGGCCGCCAAATTCCCTCTTTTGGCCGCCAATTGCGGCCTGGGTCCCACCTCCTTGGCTCGTTTTGGTTCTGTAGCTCCTACATTGTTAGTTTAGGCCCCTGGTATATATATATTTGTATAAAGTGACATGGGGTAAAATCTGGGACATATTTCATGAGTTGCTGTTTTGGACTTTAGTTTCCGTATTCCGTATTTTCATTTCTGCATTGATGTGTTTCGTTTTACCTCGACTATTTGGCGTTTATACGACGATATAGAGGATTTATTGATGGTTTTGAAGGCGTGCCATAGGTTCTCACCTATAGGCCCCCTTATTGTATCGTTTTGGATTTCATGCGCCGTTTTAGCTTGGATTTGGTTTTAATGCGCATATACGATATTTGATGTGTAGGTACCCATGAAGACTTCGGGACGACAAGCAAATGCGTGGCGACATCCGCAAATGAGAAGCAATGTGAGTAGATTATATCTACAGGGGGAAGTCGGGTGGATGGCGTATAGCACCCCCGCAGTCCGTAGTTAGTATAATATATAGTAGATGTGTGATAGTTTTAGTGTGTTGTAGCTTTGTGTTAGAAGTATTGTGGATAGTGTAGGGTAGAAGTGATTAGTGTAGTTCCTAGTTGCGAGCCCTAGGATAGAATTGCACTTACACGCCTACACTTGTATATCTCTTATACCTACCCTTGATGGATGATGTTTGATGACTTTGGAGATGAGTCGATAATGTGGGCTTGATGATGTGAGATCGGTGATTGGATACGATTCATTGTGGGATATGACTTGTGATCTCTTGCGGGATTGGGATATGTGTTTACCCCCGCATGCATACTTCACTGATGGTATCGTTGGTGCTAGACATAGAGTAGTACCCCAGGCTATGTGATCTGATGATAGTGATACCTGTTATGTGATGAGATAGTGAGATGTTGACCCGTACCCAGCTATTGGGATGCCGTACGATGATTTCCGTACGAGCCGATATTGATGATAGATCCGCACTCATAACTCGAGGATATCTTATGATATGACATTGAGGCGAGATCACCGACTATACACCTTTATATATGTATCGACTCAGATTTAGGCGGTTTCCATACCCCTCCAGACTTGCATGATACTTAGATCAGTAGTTGCATAGTAGATGTTAGATTAGACCAGAGTCATACCTATTTCAAACTAACGAATCGGGAATATTGCAAGATAGGAAAAAGGGGATTCTACGGATATTTTCAAATGTGTAGAGTCTATTTTCTAAACACCGTAGCCCTTGTTTTACCAAAGACCCCGATTCGTCTTATTTCAAAAGGCAAGGTTGCATGTTATAGCTTTTGAGTTAGATTCATCACTGTTGCGTTGCTTATTTCGATTGCACCTGTTTATACTATTTGCATGGTATTACTTGTGCTTATTGTTATATTGCCATCATGCTGTTAGGACACCAGCACCATTATCGATGATGCGTATGTTCCACATACACTGATTGCCGCTCACACACTTCATCATCGATAATTGCTATGCCACTACACTGTAGTACTGCTGCATTCATGATATGATTTCCGCATAGCATATTGTACACATAGACCTGTACACAAATATATGTGACATGACTTGATATTCATACCTGATACACATGTCACACCTGATCATTATATTGTAGCTCATTTATATGTGACATGACTTGATATTCATACCTGATACATATGTCACACCTGATCATTATATTGTAGCTCATTTATATGTGACATGACTTGATATTCATACCTGATACATATGTCACACCTGATCATTATATTGTAGTTCATTTATATGTGACATGACTTGATATTCATACCTGGTACATATGTCACACCTGATCATTATATTATAGTTCATTTATATGTGACATGACTTGATACATCATACCTGATACATATGTCACATCCGATCATCATATTGTAGCTCATTTATATATGACATGACTTGATACTCACATTGATGCTTATATCACATCTGATCATTATATTGTAGCTCATCTATATGTGACTTGACATGATATTTATGTTTGACGCACATATCATATCAGATTAGTGACTTACATTCTGGTTTGGATTATATGTGATTTCTGGATTTGGGAACCGTGGCTATTTCAAATATGTAATCGTTTAAAAACCCGGTTCCCTTGATATGATATTTCGGTGCGTCCACCATGTGTTTTCTCGGTGCTAGAGTTATATATATAAAAACCCGAATCGAGGAGGCGGTTGAGGTCGATTACAGGTACATGGTGGACCCGGTATGGTACCCCGGGGCGAGAACGGTTTCGCTGTGTGATAGACGGTGAGCCCGGCAGAGGGACTACTACCTACCGGTGATTGTACTTGAGCTCGGTGGATATCTGGAGGATTCCGACCGGAGCCCAGAGATGGATATGGGCTGACCCGTACTGCCGGGGCCGAGGGCCGATACCGCAGACGGAGCCCAGAGATGGACATGGGTTGACCCGTACTGCCGGGGCCGAGGGCCGATACCGCAGACGGAGCCCAGAGATGGACATGGGTTGACTCGTACTGCCGGGGCCGAGGGCCGATACCGCAGACGGAGCCCCATATGGATGAGGATTTACGTGTCGATGCTTGGCACGGGTTTCATGATGTTTTACCATGATGTTGTTTATATCCTCATATTGCATACATGATGTTTATTGTCATTGGGTGACGGGTGGACGGATTCCACGCATATACAGACATAGATTATATACAGACATGGATCATATACAGACTGGATTTACACTTATCATACTTCATTGTATATATAACAGGGTATGAGGGCGCTGTTATATATACCCTTACACCAATATTAGTGGAATGGGACGCTAATATATGTGTATTGATATCATTTGATACTTCATCATATTTACTTCATACAGCATACCTTACATTCATGACATGTTATTACCTGAGTACTTGGCACCACATACATATTTAGATGTTACCTTGCCACCTTATTACACTCAGATATACTTTGTGGATTATATTACTGATCGTTGACTTAGGATTATGTCTTGCATTCGATTTATCCTTGTAGATGTTTCTATTCACGAGTTGGCAACTCACCCCCGTTGTGCCACAGTTCTTGCAGGTTCTGCCGTACAGGTTTCATTGCGGCATTTCTGGCACACTACTTTCTTGCGGGTGGCTTGCTTTTGGTAGGTGGATTCTTTCGCATCAAGAACCACCATTGTATTCATTTTATTCATTGTATCTAGAATTTCCATCAACCAAAACTTGTATATTCTTTCAGACTTAGAGACAGTGTTGTTTTATTCGACCTTAGAGTCGCGCTTAGTAGTATTGGGGTTTCTTGTTGCTTGAGTTTTCTTTTGGGTTTGATCCTCGCCACTTGGCGTTGTATATTATTGTTGCATGTGTGGTTGTGACCGTCTTTGACGAAGAGCTAGCTCCCGCTTGGGGATGCCTTTATCATTGCATATATATTGTTATTCTTGTTTTACCCCATTCGGGGCCATTTTTACAAAAGAAACTCTGCCGAAATTTCTGGAAAAGATTGTACTGTTTTTAAATTGCATATTCGGCTTAGTTATTTAAAAACATTGATTTTAAACATGTAGTTCTTTACTTATTCTTAAAAAGGGTTTTAGATTTCTGGGTTTTCGGCTTACTTAGTCGCGTTACGCCTGTAGGCGTTACGTGGTTAAGTGCCGGTCACGGGCCAAACTTTGGGTCGTGACACCATATCATGAGTGGTCTTCGGGACCCGTCACCTCTTTGAAGACATTGAGGGATTACAATGCCAAGTATCAAAGGAGTGAAGAGATGTACCCTAGAACCGCGGTGGATTAAATAGTCCCTGGCCCAATTTGGGTCAAGACTGATCAATTATGTTATGAGCCTATCGGCCCAGTTAATCACAAATTGAGGACTTATGGCCAGCTTGGGCTAAGTCCAATCAGGAGAGGCTTTGCCTCTATCCCTTTAGCCAATTGGGCCTAAGCCTGGTGTTAAACACTTCAGAGCAATCAGCGTTGAATACTGGGAATGACATCTCGGTTGACAAGTTAGTGTTCAACATTGAGAGATAATTGGTGTTAAACACTAGCAATAAGGCTTTTTTAATCAGCATTGAAGGCTAAGGCCCGACAGTGTTTTAACACTGGGCTCGAGAGTTTTAATTTTTAGTGTTAAACACTCAGGCAGGAAGGGTCACGTGGCAGCATGTGAGAGCGCCTTCCCTTCATTTGTTCTGCTGAAACTATCGCGTCTTTCAGAGCATCACGTGCCATCACGTGATGGGCGTTCAAATGCCTTTGTGTTAAGGCTTCTGCTGATGGTCACGTGGGTCACGTGGGGTGCTGCCTCAAAGGGGTTTTCTGTAGGGGTTTTGGGGGGTCACGTGGTAGCACGTGACCCTGCCTCTATGTGGTTTTTAGAGGATCTGTTACTCTCTTTTTTTTTCAGGAATTAAATTCCTCGAACCTTAAATCTTAGAGGAATTAAATTCCTATTTCCTTTTGAAGACTTGTATTCTGGAATAGAGTTTAACTCTAGATTTTCTGTGGGAATTAAATTCCTCGTTTATGCGAAGAACTGAACAAAAGCTTTTAAGGAATTAAACTCCCCTTTTCGGGAATTATGATTAAAGGAATTAAATTCCCGCTGTTTCAACAGAACTATGTTCTCAATTAGGATTCAACCCTGTTTCTTCTGTTTTGAAGGAATTAAATTCCCGTGATACAGGGTCAAGCCCTACTTTTATCTTAAAGGAATTAAATTCCTGTAATTCTGAGAATTAAATTCTCATGCTTGCGTTCCCTCTCTATGTTTTGGACCTGCATGGCAGGATCTCAACCCATTGAGAATTAAATTCTCAACCTAAAGGGGAGATGTGCACTTTGCAGATCCTCTGCCAGAGAGAGAAGAAATATATTCTTCTGTTTTACATGTTGAGAATTAAATTCTCTTTGTTTTCAAAAAGCCTTCCCTTTCTTACCTAGGGTTTTTTGCAGAAGATCCAAGTCTTTTCCAAGTATCAAAGCTTTTCTCCTTTTTTCTTTCTCTGTGCATGTATGTCTTTTTTTGTGTCTCTTGGCTCCTATTTATAGGAGAAGCTGCTGAATCAGTTAGTTTTGTGACGAATCTTCATTGAGAGATTTGATTTGCATCCATCATTCGTTTCGGGCCTTTGGATTATTAGGTGAATTTTATTCACCGTTGGATTTCAAATCCAGAGATTCTCCCTTGTTATTTTGGTTAGATTTAAGGGGGAAGTCTTTCCAAACCCGAGATTTTTCCATAAATAAATGACCACTGAATTTTTAATTTGATTGGATGCATATAGTTGCGTTCCTTTGGGAAGATTTGCATTTCTCTCAGAATTTAATTCTGTTGACAAAAAGGGCTTTGAAAGCCGGTCACGTGTGACCACGTGACCCATGGTCACGTGTGAGCACGTGACCCCCTTTAGAATGAGCCTTTTCCTTTCTTTTGCGCTGTCTTCTGCTCTTTGCTTAAACGTCACGTGCTACCACGTGACTCCTGGTCACGTGTGAGCACGTGACCCCTGTCTGGCACTTCTTTCCTTGGTTCAATTGGAGAGCGAGTTTGCTATTTTGACCGTCACGTGCCGACACGTGACCCTGGTCACGTGGGAGCACGTGACCTCTTCTGAAACTCTTTTTCTTGACTTTGTTCAGCGAATCATTGTGTCCCCTTTTCTGTACTTTATAGGTCACGTGTCAACACGTGACTGCTGGTCACGTGTAAGCACGTGGCCCCCTTTTCGAAGCTCTTCACAGAAGCTTTCCTGATTTTAAATCAGGAAACACATATTATCTCATTGATATAATCAGTTAAATGATGGTTCCAATATAATATTAGTGTTATTGCCCTCCTTCACTAGTGAGATATTGCATTCTTTACTTAGACACTTCATGCATTCATAGATTCATTTGGTTATGCTATATGGTGGCTTTATGCCGGTATTCATGCTTATTGACTCTTGATTCTTGGATTTTTGATTTTCATGAGAGTTCTGGATTTTGGGGAACACCGCAATAATTTTATAAAACCTTTTATCATTATTTAAAAATAGAAATTTGCGGTTCTCTCATGATGTGATGTGTGTGTTGCCCACCATGAGTTTTCTCGGTTCTTGAGCAGTATCATATACCCGATTCGAGGAGGGGGATGCACCATCTGCGGGTACATGGTGGGCTCGGTATGGTACCTCAGGGCAAGAAGATCGCAGATGATGGCGTTGAGCCCGGCAGGGGAGCACTACCTACCGATTATTTGTGACGTGGTGGATATCCGGAGGATACCGACTATAGTCGTGTGATTTGATGATATGGGCCGATCCGGACTGCCGGAGCCCGAGATATTGAGATTTGAGATACAGAGATATAAGATTTGAGATACAGAGATATGAGGTATTGAGACTTTGAGATTTACATGTTTTGTGTCGATGCTTGACACGGATTTCCATGGTTTCATTGATGATACTTCAGTTATTTCGGAACATTTTATCATGATAAAAGTAAAGATTTCTTATACAGATATATCCAGATTTCATGGTTGATTATTTTACATTCATGATGCATGCATACTCATTCATATGACATGTTACTACTTGAGGCACTGACACGAGCACTGAGTATTGCACTTAAGCATAGATTATTACCCTGTCTCTACTAGATGACTAGTGTTATATATGTATATTATTATGACCTAGGAGATCGTCGTGCATGCGATTTCTACTCGCAGATGTCTTCTACTCACGAGTTGGCAACTCACCCTCGTTGCGCCAAATTTTCTGTCACGTTAAGATGTACAGGTTTCCTTGGCGGCTTGCTGGCACACCATTTCATTCAGGGTGATTGCTTGGTAGGTTGGTTCACTTGTATCGTGACCGCCGTTGTACTACTATTTATTTCAGTTGTATATAGTCAGCTCCATCAACCAGACTAGTATTATTGGTAGATTTAGAAGACCAGTTGTTTTTATTTCGACCTTAGAGTCGCGCTTGTATTATTATGGATTTCTGGTGGATTTTGGTTTTCTTCTGAGTTTTGTTCCTCGCCCTTCGGCGTTGTATATTATTTTTCTTATGGTTGTGACCGCCAATTGGCGAAGAGCTAGCTCCAGCTTAGGGATGCCTTTATTGTTGCTTTTGGTATATATATTCTTGTTTGTACCCATTTGGGGCTATTTTTTACAAAGGAGACTCTGCCGAAATTTTTGGGAAAATTTGCTGTTGTTTTTAAACATGTTTTCCTTCACTTCTTCTTTTAAATGGTTTAGATTTCTGGGCTTCGGCTTGCTTAGATTACGTTATGCCTCTAGACGTTTCGTAATTTAAGTGCCGGTCACGTTCCGTACATTCGGGTCGTGACAATGCAAAAGAAGAAGAAGAAGAAGAAGAAGGAGAAGAAGAGAAGGGGGTGTGCTGCTGCTGCTGCCGTTGCTGCTGTGCTGCTGCTGTTGCTCTTGTGTTGCTGTTGCTACTGCTGCTGCTGCTGGGTGTGTGTGTGTGTGTGTGTGTGTGTGTGTGTGTGTGTGCAGGGAATAGAAATGAGAGGGAGAGAGAGATGTGATGAGTATGGGAAAAAATAAGTGGTTTGAAAAAAGAAATGAGAGATGAGAGTCAACCCCATATCCCCCTCTCTCTCATCATTACCAAGCATGCTTCACTCATCATGCCCTCTCTCTCTCTTTCCAATTCACAAGTCAACCCCAAAACACTAATTATATTTAAATTTTAAAAAAAACTAATGCACTTAATTAACTTCACATTATCCTAATGAAATGTTTTAATTTATCATGGCTACCAAAACATGGCTTAACCCTAAACTTAGCCCTAATTTACATGTACATATGTGTGCAGTCCAAATTAAATTCTAGTAAAATGTTCATTAAATCTTATAAAATATTTGAAAACCGATTTGGTAAACTTTTTACTAAAAACCCCACATTAAAACATAATAACCCCTAATCGCATTCTAGGGTGTTACACTCGTACATCACCGTATCATACTGGTCATCAGTGGGAACGGGATCCACTAATCGCACAGCAAAACGGGGAACAATTCCTTCGATAGGTACCTCCCATGGTTGTCATCGAGCATGGAGACGATTGCAAGCCATAAATCTTGGTCTGTAAAAAAATGGCTTTCTTCTTGTGAAGAAGAAGAAGATTATCACTTAAGAATATAAACAGATGCATTTAAATTTAGGCGCAGAAAACGTTGTGCATGGTGGAACTCTTTCCAAGGCCTGGCAAAAAGGGCAAGGGAAAAGAAAGAGTTGACTCATGGGAATCAGAGTAAGAAGGTGAAACGATTCCCTCAGCGGCGCCCCACGTGCCTAACACGTGAGCATCGGCGTTGATTCTTTCTGGGATTAGTGCAGCACCTCACGTTCATGACATGTGAGCACTGGCGCTAGTTCTTTTCGGGATTAAGTTCTATAATATCTCCCCACGTGTGTGACATGTAGGTGCTGGTATATTTTTATATATGTAATAATACCTCATACGAGCATTGGGTAAAGAAAAGGAGAGCTTTATCATTCATACTTCAAAGAAATTTATACATTGGTCATAAGGATGATAAAAAAGAGACATCATCAAAATGTTTACAATGGCAAGACGCTGAATTCCGGACACGGATTCATGAACTTAGAGGCAAGTTTGAGTAAAGTGCTTCTGGCTTCGTTGAACATCTTATTATGCATTTTCTCGCGAATGCAAGCGTCGGGATCCCCGCTGATATCATCCATCCTCTGGTACGCGGATATTATCTCCTTCTGTTAGAAGACGCGATGCAAAACAGCGATAAGATCATCTCTCTGCTTCTTTGAAATCAGGCCCATATGATATACTGAATGCACCTTGTCTTCAACATTATCAAGTGCCTTGAGCGGCATAGCCTCATCAAGCTCAGGAAGTGATTCCCAAATCGACCCAACAACAATCTTCAAAAGAGCAGAACGGAGGAGGAGCAATCTACCATTATAATCGTCAAAGCGACGCATCACCTCAGCGTATTGGGTGTCAGTAAACTCCTGGCCTTGACAGCGGCCTTGGATGTGAATCTCCTCATAAGAGATGATCTCTTCACGATCATACAGATGAGAAGCCATAGTATCTGAAAAGAAAAACCAATAAAGGTTAGCAATCAAAATACCAAAATTATTACAATCTAGAAAAAAACAGTGGCCCCCACAAAATCAAGGTGATGCCTCATCAACGATGAGACAGACACCCATTATAAGAATCCAAAAGGATTCTCATTTAATGAAAAATCTCATTGAATTGTGGAGTTCAACTACCAATATTCTCGAAAAATGAGTTCTACAGCAAATTCAAATATGCAAGAAGAACCCTAAAAAGAAAATAAGAAAAGCGAATAAAATTCCTAAAAGAATTTTCAAAAGAAATTTTCTCAGAAATCCACATGGGAAATGGAATTAAATTTCAAACAACTCTCAAAGATCAAAGCCCCTAACAGGGTAAAAATCCTAAGATCTCTAAGATCCATGGTCTACCCAAATAAAAAAAAATTTAAGATCACTAAGAGATCGTTCCAAGAGGAGAGCAAAGCTCTGTTAATGGGTTAAAAACCTAAAAACGAAAAGAGATTCTTTTAAGATTTTCTTTAAGAGTTAAATCATAGTCATAATTCTTACCAATTTTTGACAGAGTTTAACTCTGAGAAAGTTCTGGGAACAGAAATCTAAACTCTGAGGAGAGAATTAAATTCTCAAGGAAGAAGAAGACTCAGAAGATGATAGAACGGTAGTCATCTCAAGGGACAAAGACCCTATTTATAAGACATGAAGGGACGGTTCAACTCCCCAGGAGATCGAACGGTAGAAAAGGTGACACCGTTGCACTCACGTGTGAGCCACGTGAGCACAATGGTGAGGGGCATTTGTTCTCCCAATATTTAACCTAATAAAAGAGCAAAGCTCTGTTGGAATGAGGCGGCGCCTCACATGCTCTCCACGAGAGCGCCAGCACCAGAACCAAATTTATAGGATTAAATCCTATGATGGCACCTCACGTGCTCCTCACGTGGGCGCCAATGTGCAAAGCACAGGAGTGCTTCCTGAATAAAGGTTAAATTCTTATATGACGCCGCACGTGCTCCTCACGCGGGCGCCAATGTGCAAAGCAAAGGAATACCTATCTTAAGAATTAAATTTTTAAGTGACGCCCACGTGCATAATATGTGAGCTCCAGCGTCCAGGTAGAATTAAAATTTTACAATACTCTCTATTAAACAGAGACGTTGAAACAAAGATCCAACGGGGATGATAAATCATCAAAATATAGAATCAAATTCTATTAGGAGAAAATATCTCTCATATCTTTCTAAATAAGAAAGATGCTCTCGGTTGGATCAATGATCCAATTTTTGGAATATATTCTCCTAATTTTTCTAAACAAAAAAGATTGCTCTCTGTAAAACAGAGAACTCTTGGATTAAAAATCCAATGGTGATTAAAAATCACCATTTTACAGAATAAATTCTATATATGAGAGAATATTTCCCCGATCTTGTTAAAAACAAGAACAACATATTCTGGAAAATAGAAGTTCATGGATCAAAGATCCAACAGTGGGTAAAATTCCCCAAATCAATTTTGAGACCAATTAAATCAATTGGAATCTCTCATTGAGAGATTTTCTCAAAACTAATTAACAATCTGCCTCCACTATATAAAGGACCCGGGACTTCAAGTCTCAGGGAGAACACACGGAAAGAGGAAGAGAACACAGATAGAATGAACAGAGAATTCAATTCTCAAAGAAGAAGAGCTTCCTTCTCAAAACCCTAGGTAAACAAAAAAGTTCAAAATATCTCTATTACCTATAATATCGCATCTAAAGGTTTGACCCTTATAAAAAGAACTTAGTTCTTTTTTGGATCTGAGATCCACAAGACAAGTCTCCCACAAATGCAATATTTTGAAAATCGTTTAGGTGAAATTTTGGATAATCGGTAAAATAACTGGTGTTTCCCGTAAAACCAAGATATAATTACATTTCAATATAAAATTAAATATACCTATTCTAGCTATTTAATTGCTAGTATTTGGTATTTATTGGGTCACTTATAAAAAAATCTAATTACTAAAATATTTCCGTAATTAATTATTTTAATTATTTTTTAAGCCTTCACTAATACATTTAATTAGTGATATTTACAAATTAGAATGGTTTATTACAGGTTTTGTGCATCATGACACATTAGACCAAAGCGTAACAGGTTGTTTTTGAAATGAAATGAAATTTCCATTATTTTTTGAAATTTAAATAAAACTTTTAAAGAGAATAATAAAGTAAATGAATTAATGTGACATGAAGGATGTTGTGTGGGGGGGGGGGGGGGTTCACCACTCTCCTCACTTACCCTCACCTCTCCTCACTTGCCCTTGGCCGAGCCCACACCAAGCTGCCTCATTCCTCACACATTTTCCCCACTTCTAAAAGAAAAGAAAAAAAGAAAAAATAAAATAATAGAATATAGAATGAGGTATGAGGTGTGAATATATATTGTACTGGGACCTTTCTTGATTTGACCAACACCATACCCCACTCAGTTTCCCCTTCCCCCTCATCTGGCCGAAACTGCACAGCAGCAGCCCCCTCTTGATTCTTCTCCATTTCATTGCAAAACCCGCTAAAATTTCATCAAAAATCCAAATCAAAAACCTCACAAACTCCAAATCCAATCTCTACCCATTATTTCTTTGCCCAAGCTAGCATGAATCAAGGAGCAAGATGGCAATTTGGAGGCTTTGTTAGCATGTTAGATCTCAAACTTGATGAGGTATAAATCTTAACCTATGCCTTAATTGTTGTTTAATTATTTCCATCTAGTTAATTAGGAGTTTAATTGTGGTTCTAAATTCAAGATTTGAAATTTCAAGTGAAGGCTTGAACTAAAGTTAGGGTTTATGTCTTTTGATCATGGTTTAAATGTGTAGTTAAACACCTTAAGACATGTAAAATGTAAGCTAGTTTCTAATTTGCTAATTGTTATTTAAAAAAAATATCCAAATTGTATATTTTGCAAACTAGATTTTTAGAATTATAAAAAATAAGTGAGATTAAAATCTAATGAATATGTGTATAGCTTAATTAAGATAATGAGTGAGATTTGTGGCCACTAGGATTGTTAAAACATCATGTTTTTACTAAAACGGTTAAAGGATGCTTACTAGGTTTTTGGGTTAAATCGATTTTATTTAAGTTTGGGGTTTTGGTGAATTATAATCTTTTTCATATCATATTTGATGTGTCGTAGACGCGTGATTGGTGCGATTGAGTTTTTGGTTTGGTAGTTTTCATTTATAGTGACCCTAGTTGTAGTTTGTGGAGTTGTCGCGGCACGTTTCGTGCACCGAGTGTGTGCGCGTCAAGTTAATGCGCGTGGTTGACAGGTATTTTTTTGTGTCCGTGACTATTTATATTTATTCTCTTGTTTTCCTTGTGTACATTCCTAAGATCGGGTGCAGAGACGTCGGATGTGGCGCGGAGATAGCGGAGCTGGAATCGGATCAGATTAGCCGAGGCGTCCAAATGAGTAGATGTATATCTACAGGGGAAGTCGGGTGGATGGCGTATAGCACCCCCGCAACTTCGTAGGATATGATGTGGTCTTGATATAGTTATATATACATATTGTTGTGAGATACGAATACTTAGCAAGAAAGGTTTTAGGAGACCACAGATCGGAATTTGTGTAAGCTGGATGATAGTGCTTTTAGTCTAGTTCTTAGTCGCGAGACCCTAGAGTATAGGTTGACACACACACACACACACACACACCTGTTTTCTTGTGCGCATATATATATATATATATATGTGTGTGTGTGTGTGTGTGTGTGTGTGTGTGTGTGTATGTATATGTATGTATGTATGTGTATATGTATATGTATGTATGTATGTAAGTGAGTAAGTATATATATATATAGATAGATAGATAGATAGATAGATAGATACGTACATACATACATACATATACACAGGTGATGAGGATATTATATGATACTTGGGGATGAGTCGATATGATTGGGCACGATGCCATGAGGTATGTGATATGTGATCGAATTATGATATAATTTATGATATGATATTTTAATGGATCGTTTGGGGCGATGTGTATTCTTATACGATAACATGTGTCCATGATATTGGATTGGATGAGACTTTAGAATAGAACCCAGATCATGATATTATGATGATGATACCATATGAATGATGATGTGTATATGATAGTTGACCGCACCCCGATTCTGGGATACCGTACGATGGATTTTACCGTACGACGTATAGATATGATGATTGATCCGTACTCTTGACTCGAGGAAGTCGTACTATGTACGTGACGCTATTGAGGCTGGATCGCCGACTAATAGAGATATCGACTCGGACTTTAGGTGGATTTTTCTTACCTTTCGACCAGTTCTTTAGTTTAGTCCCTTAGTTGGTTAGGTAGATGTTAGTTTATGCTTGAGTCATATATATTTTCAAAACTAACGAATCGTACGCATTTTTAAAGACAGCCGAGGGATACTATGGATTTTTTTCAAAGGACGTATCTTTTCTCAAAAACCCCGTAGTCCATACTTTTCTAAAAACCACGATTCGTGCTATTTCAAACACCAAACTGTATGACTCGTATTTGGATAATGTATATTCTTCTTGTTACGGTTACTTCATCATTCTTCGTATGTTCATGTTGCTCTATCGCATTTTATGCTTATGCACGTGTTTTCTTTAATAATTATGAACCCTGCCTGTTAGGACACCAACACCATTACCGATGATGCGCATGTTTCACATACACTTTCTTGCCAGCTCACACACATCATCATCGGTAATTGCCATGTCACGTACACTTTAGATCATATTATTTCATTGATATAATCATCTAAATGCTTGTTCCAACATAATATTTGTGTGATTGCCCTCATGTGTTAGCTCAGAGATTGCATTCTTTACTTAGATACTATATGCATTCATATATTCATTCGGTTATGTACTATTCTGGGGCTTTATGCCGATATTCACTGTTTACTTACCCTTGATTCTTGGATTTCGGATTTCCATGAGATTTCTGGATTTGGGGGAAAACCGCAAGATTTTATAAACTCATTCTCGTATAAAAAAAAAATGCAAGTTGCAGTTTTCTCGTGATGTATGTGCCGTCCACCATGAGTTTTCATGATTGTTGTTGGATTTCGAGACCCGATTCGAGGAGTGGAGGAACCGTTTCGTGTACATGGTGGGCCCGGTATGGTACCCCAGGGCGAGATAGTTTTCGTGGCGATGACGATGAGCCTGGCAGGGGAACGGACTACCTACCGGTGATGTTTGGCGCGGCGGATATCCGGAGGATACCGTCGTAGTCGTGAGATTTGATGATATGGGCCGATCCGGAATGACGGAGCTCGAGATATTGAGATATTGAAACATTAAGATATCGAGACATTGAGATATTGAGGCTTGAGATATTGAGATATTGTGTCGATGCTCGACACAGACTTTTTATCGATTTCACTGATGATATTTCAGTTTTATTATACAAGATTCATTGATGATTTTTTTATATCAGATTATTCAGATTTCGTGGTGGATTTTCTCATTCATGATGAATTCATACATCAGATATATGACTTGTTACTGTTGTGACACTGACACGAGCACTGAGTATTTCACTTATGCATAGATTATTACCCTGTCACTACTAGATGTCCAGTGTTATGTTAAGTATATTAGTATGACCTAGGAGATCGTCGTGCATGCTATTTTCTGCCCGGAGATGTCTTCTACTCACGAGTTGGCAACTCACCCCCGTTTTGCCAAAATTTTCTTGCAGGTTTTGCCGTATATGTTTCCTTGGCGGCTTTCTGGCACACCACTTCATTCAGGGTGCTTGGTAGGTTGGTTCACTTGTATCGTGACCGCCGTTGTACTTTTATTTATTTCGGTTGCATCTAGTAATCTCCATCAACCAGACTTGTATATTTGTTAGACTTAGAAGACCAGTATATATTCTTTCGACCTTAGAGTCACGCTTGTATTATTATGGTTTTCTGGTGGACTTGGGTTTTCTTCTGAGTTTTGATTCTCGTCCTTCGGCGTTGTATATTATATTGCTTGCGTGATTGTGACTGCCAATTGGCGAAGAGCTAGCTCCCGCTTGGGGATGCCTTTATTTATCATTTATATGTATATGTATGTTTGTACCCGTTTAGGGGCCAGTATTTACAAAGGAGACTCTGCCGAAATTTTCGGGAAAAATTGATGTCGCTTTTAAACAAGTTTTCCTTCACTCTTTTCTTTAAAAATGGTTTAGATTTCTGGGCTTCGACTTACTTAGTTTACGTTACGCCTTTAGACGTTTCGTAATTTAAGTGTCGGTCACGTTCCTTACCTTCGGGTCGTGACAAAGTTGATATCAGAGCGTTAGGTTTTACCTTTTAAGTGTAGGATGACCCTTTGTTGATGGAGTAGGTGACTAAAGTAGAGTGACGTACCGTGGGTATGTTCCGCGGCATACTTACGATACGCTACTCCGCTTAAGAAGCCTTAGGATATACATTTCTTTGCACCGTATTTCTATTCGTTCATATAATCTATCCTCATCGATATCGGATGGTGGTTTCTGTTACCACGGTCGCACGTGCACAGAGAGCTGCGGCTAGAGTTGCGGTCAGCATGAGCGTTTCGATATGTCGTTTACTATGTTTTCTTATGGACGCGAGCATTTGATATCTGCACCAGGTGATCGGGCCACTGTTAGAGACCGGCTAGAATGTGATGATCGTTAATGTATCATCTATTCTTGAGGATCGAGGAATTGTTTAGCGTGCGGATGAAGGGTGTTCACATGTCGTCTAGGCGAAGTTAAAAAGTTCGAACGAATGTCAGAAACCCATTTTCCCAAGTTTAAGGTATTCGGAAAAACATGCAAGTAATTCTATGGACCCTCTAGAATGAAACCCTAAATCGACATAATGACCATGAGAACGCTTTTGAACCTTAGAGTTTGCGGCAGTTCCGCGGTGCCATTAGAGAGGCTTGGGTTTGCCTTTCTACGGCTGGTCCGCAGGTGTTATGGCATGTACTGGATATTATTAAACTGTACTCAAGTGTTGAGCTCTCGGGGAATTATGGGACTTTGATGAATCGATCGAAAAGTTTAACGTAGTCCGGATATCATGTGATGGGATACATTACTTGGGAGACTCTAGATATGAGTTTAGCTGTTGTAGCACAGTCCATACAGCTACGAAGAGACGAGTCCGAATCAGTCGATATTAGAGAAAAGTGGAGTAAGAGGTTCGTATGAGATTGTGATGAGGAGACGTTCCACTCCGTTGACATCAGAGGTGCGTTACGCATGCAGAGGCGTTGAATGTGGATATATCTTCCAGAAGAAGTCGCGATGAGTATGCAGCTGTTCCAGAACAAGAAATGAATTTAGTAAAGGATGATAACTTCCGGGCAGTTCGGCAAAAATGAGATTTGGGAGAGACTGTTCATATCAGAATTTTTCATTATTATATACCCCATTCTTAATCATATTACAAATAAATAGGTGCTTTTGATCCATGTCTGCTAAATAGTTGCAGGTTACAGGTTCTCAGAACAATACAGTGAAAATGGTGAAAAGACGCTACAAATGTGAGACTACGACCAGCAAATAGATGAATCTGTTTGATGCCGCCTACAGTTTATGGAACAAATGAAAATCAATGAACAGTTCGATTGCACAAAGTACGAGGGCAGCACAAGATTCAAGACTTCAACGCGAAGCTAACGGTAAAAGTCCACAAATTTTGCACTGTTGGAAATCTGGAAGAAAGTAGAAAAGAGTCTGAAGAACCAAATGAAGAAAACAGGAGAAAAATGGAACATGAAGAAACCCTGGAAAGATGAGACAGAGAGCCCCCAAGAACAAGGCTTCTGGCCGCGGAACCGTGGCCAAACAAGGCTTTTGGCCGCGGTTCCGCTGTCGTGCAGAGCACGTGTCCGTGCAAAGTGTCGGTGGTGTCGGTGCTTTGACCCGGCTTTCTTAGGGTAGTCTTGTAATTTTAAATGTGGATCAGATGTAAACCCTAGGGTTTCTCCTATCTATAAATAGGAAAGCCTACAGCCTCTTTTGGGGCATGCCTCTTTTTAATTCTAGATTAATCTTTCAATTCTATTGTAATCGTCAAGAGGTGTCAATAAAAGTTTTTTTTCTTGAATTTTTCTTATCTGCAATTTAATTTCTGCAATTTTTGTATCTGTCTTTTATTATCTGCACGTTAATTAAGTAATTAAAAAGAAAATTATAAAAATGAATCGCATCGTAATTTCCCTAATAAGTAAGTAATTCCTTACATGTTAGGGTTAGGATTGGGTAGGTTTGAGAGATGAACATCTCTCACTCCTTTCTTGCCCGTATAATATTTTAAATTAGGACTCTATTTGAATCAAACACACACCGCTCACTACGGCACCCTATACCATGAGATAGCGGTGATTCCCTGGTTAGACCGGTTGTGGTTGATTTACAAAAAGGTTAGGGCTAAGAGTTAAGAAAGGACGGACAAGGACCAAAGGGAAGAAACTATGTTTCTTCCTAGTTGTGCTAATCCCCTTTGTTAATTATTACCCTAACACCTATGTTCTTAATTATGGAAAAGGAAGCAGTGGGAGAATTAACTTTCCAAACTAACCTAATCCTAACCCTAGCAAGGTTTTAATCCAAATTAAATTCAATCTTAGTTTTTATAAAATTCAAAACCTACCAGAAATAGGAATTAACTCGTTAGAACAATTAGAAAAGAACACGTTTTCCCTGTGGACCGACCCGTACTCAATCGGCTAGCTACCAAGCGACACCGTTATTGATTGCGGTATTCTATTCTTTGATTTTAAAACGCACGCAAAATCTCTCACCAATCAAATGGCGCCGTTGCCGGGGATAACGGTAGTTATTTTCTTTTTGTAATTTCGGGTTAATTAAAAATTAAAAAATCATAAAAACTGAAAAATATAAATAAAAAAAATTATCATCTTGTTATTTTTTGAAGGGTTTTTGTGCGAATTGTGCAGGAACGGAAAGACGAACAGATTCAGATCTGGAGCAAACCCAGTGAACAAAACAGCAAACAGCAGATCTGAACATACAGAGGAGAACCACAATAGATAACAGAAAGATTTTGGAGGCCTGAACCTACTTAACCACCGCAACTTCTAGCATTTGACCGCGGATCCGCCGCGCATTGGTGACGTCAACAGTCCAGAATTCTCTGTGAGTATTTTTGTCCTCTCTCCTACCCCCTGATCTCCTCTGAAAAAATTTCCTGCAGGGTTCTTTGCACAAAACTTCTTCCCCCTCTCTAATAAATCAATCTTGTGCAGGATTCTTTGCGCCGCAAATAAAAAGAAAAAAAATTGGCAAGTGTTTTGGATTTTTGTGTGTTTACTGCTTTACATTTTTTAAAACGGACTTTTAAGGGGCTATAACACCAATCCAGATTGGGTGGGGATTTCATTACCCTTCCTAGGACCCCAAAAATAACAAAAAGCATTTGCATCAACCCTCGAGTTAATTAAAAAATATTTAGACTCGGCCAATAAGGACTGTCGCGCTCATTAGGACAAAGGAAGGTTGTGGGCAATCGGTCGTTTATCTAAACCTGACTTTGTGGTGCCTAGGCTAGACAAGTGGGAAAGGTAATTTTAAAAGGCCCGTCTCACGGTGATTCATGAGCGGATCCCTCCTTTCTTTACTTGTGCTTACCTGACCATAATTGACGGTGAAGAGGCGATTCGAGGGATATCTCACAACTTGCCCTTTGGACCAGTTAGGAGCAGTCTAGTTGACTTAGGAGATCCTAGCTCTAGGCTTGATTGTGCATATTGTGATTGCTTGAAAGTGTGTCGTAGTTCCTTATAAAAAATCTTTTGCAAAACTCCTTATAAATAAAAACCACAAAACAAAATTTTTACAAAAACTTGCCATTTTGTTACTAGAAATCCATTGCACCCAACTTGCACCCACATTCTCTCATTGACGTTTTCTTACCCCCACCTTCTACTTATTTTTGACTGCACTACACCTCATTAGTGTAAGTCCGGTTGGACTAGGGACACTAGCGCCCGTTTAATCCGTGTCTCGTTAGTGCCTACTGACGACGCGTTCGACTCCGAAGTCGAAATTCACTTCACTTATTTACCTTCATCTTCAAATTCATCATCTTCTAAGGAGATGTCGGGATTCAATCCTAACAACCCCTTACCTACTACGGGAATGATTCCACCTCAACTGGGTGCGAATAACCCACAACACCCTCCTGTCGAAGCGCCCCAATGAATCGCGCTCCAGGATCTTTTCTATCCAACCCGCACCGCACTTCCTACTTGTCTTTCACTTCGACCGGCTAATGGGGATAACTTTGAAATTAAAACCCACTTCATCAATATGTTGCCCAAATTTCACGGGATGGAATCCGAAGATGCCTATATCTTCATTAACAAATTCCATAATGTTTGCGTAATGATGAAGACCACCCAACTTTTCGATGATGCTATAAGGTTACGTCTCATTCCATTCACTTTATATGACCTAGCTGAAAAGTGACTATATAGTACAGCATCGCATTCCATAAAAAGTTGGAAAGAGTTTGTTAAGTCTTTTCTTAAAAAGTTTTACCCACATCACAAGACTGCGAGAATTAGAAATGAAATTAATCAATTTTCCCAGCTTCCTTCCGAACCTTTTTGGAAGTGTTTTGAAAGATTTAAGGACCTTCTTGTTCAGTGCCCTCACCATCTACTTCATCAGGTCAGTCTAGGGCAGGCATACATCAACTTGATATGTCAATTGCAATGATGGCCGAAATGGCTGCACTCATGAAAAAACTAGAAGCAATTGAGAGCAAATTCTCATCGCCTTCTCCTGCCCCAGCTTTACCCCCACGCACTATTTGCGTTTGTTGTTCAGATCCGTCCCATTTAACCGAAGAGTGTCCTCATAACCTGCCTGTTCAAGGACAAGATCAAGTCAATGCTGCCTTTCAGCAAAGACAAAGAAATGATCCATACTCTTCAACTTATAATCCTGGTTGGAGGAGCCACCCAAATTTCGCCTGGAATCAAAATCAACAACAATTCCAAGGTAATAACAATTTCCAGAGGCCTCCTCCACAACAACAAGCCCCTCAACAAACTCAATATCATCAACCTTTCCAACCCCAACCGTACCAAAATCAAATGAACAATTCTGCACCAAACAACTCTTTTCCTCAAAATAATTTTGTCCAACCAAATAACGATAAGGTTTTCTCGCTAGAACGAAGTCTAGATGCGTTTTTAAAACAATCTACGCAATCCTCAGCCGGCATCCAATCTTCCATTCAGTCTTTGGTGCAACACACTGCATCACATGAGCAAAGCATCAAAACCATTGAAGCTCAAATTGCACAACTGAATGCTACTCTAAGTGAGCGAGAGAAGGGGAAACTTCCATCTCAACCACTGCCAAATCCAGGTCACAGAAAAAATGCACATGTTGCTCATGAACAACAAAATCATAATGTGAGTGCCGTGACCACATTGAGATCTGGAAAGGTATTGCACAACAACGTTGGCAATAATAATGACAGCCCGGACGCCGCTTCTTCTTCTTCTTCTTCTTCATCATCATCTTATTCATCTTCTTCAGAGCCTGTTCTTCACTCTTCACAAGGCTCTACTTCTTCTACTAATTTGAACGGACCCACATATCACTCCACGAAAACACCAACACTGGGATCCGTTCCAACTCCGTAATCTACTCCATAAACATTAGACTCAACAAATTTTCAAAATATTCCATTTCCAAACAGGTTGAGATCCAATAAACAAACTCTACAAATGGAGAAGATTATGGAGTTATTCAAACAGGTTGGCATTAACATACCTTTCTTGGATGCAATCCAACAAGTCCCTTCTTACGCTAAAATCTTGAAGGACTTATGCACCAAGAAGAGGAAATCACAGGTACCTAAGAAAGTTTTCTTGGCTAGTGCAGTAAGTGATGCTCTTACCCAACCTTTACCTCTAAAATGAAAGGACCCTGGCTGTCCTACAATTGGGGATAAGAACATCAATCGCGCACTTTTAGATCTTGGTGCCAGTGTTAATTTGCTTCCTTATTCAGTATATGAACTATTAGGTGTTGGAGAGCCGAAACCCATACATTGTACTCTCCAAATGGCTGACCGATCCATCACCCATCCTAGGGGTGAGTTAGAGGATGTGTTAATTAAAGCAGGGGACTTCATTTTCCCCGTTGATTTCATTGTTATGGACACACAGCCTGTAGCTAACCCTCGGTGTCAAATTCCGGTGATACTTGGTCGACCATTCCTTGCAACTTCTAATGCGGTGATCAATTGTCGAAATGGTTCGATGAACCTATCTTTTGGAAACATGACAATTGAGCTCAATATTTTTAAGTTGGGAAATCAGCCCTCCGAGCCTAATGCTAATATACTTGATATTTGCTCAATCCAAGAGATCACTCAGGAGGACTGTGAGCTCGAAAAATTTCTGTTCGATCACAGCAGTTTTGACGCCACTAGTGCGTTCCTCCTTGAATCTGACATAGTTTTCACACCCGATAACGATTATGAGTGTTTCACCTTTTCGAACGATTTTGAAGAATCACCACCCGAGTTTGAGTCCTTTGAATTTTTGGATGAGTTAGCTGAACCATCCGACTCGGTTGCTTACACTCGCTTCGAATATCTATTGGAATCCTTCGAGTTTGAGACAGTTTCACCAATTTTACCTTCAATTGGTTCGCCTCCAAAACTCGAACTTAAGCTATTGCCATCTCACCTTAAATACGCTTACTTAGGTGAGAATGAGACCCTTCCTGTTATCATCTCGGCTTCTCTAGCCCCCGAGCAAGAGAAAGCCCTTTTTACGGTCTTACAAAATAATCGGCAAGCTTTTGGCTGGACTATGGCGGACATCAAGGGGATTAGTCCCCTCATAGTTGAACATCATATTCATATGATGAATGATGCCAAGCCAGCAAGGGATCCACCGAGACGCCTCAACCCTGTAATGAAGGAGGCTGTTAAAAAGGAGATTGTAAAATGTCTTGATAGTGGTATCATTTACCCTATCTCTGATAGCCAGTGGGTTAGCCCCATTCATGTTGTCCCAAAGAAATCGGGCATAACGGTCATAACTAATGAGGCGAATGAGTTAATACCTACTCGCACCCAAACTGGGTGGCGAGTATGCATCGATTATAGAAAACTCAACGCTGCAACACGGAAAGACCACTTTCCATTACCTTTTATTGACCAAATTCTAGAACGATTGGCTGGGCACGAGTACTATTGCTTTTTAGATGGCTACTCCGGCTATAATCAAGTTCCCATCGCCGAAAAGGACTAAGACAAGACCACATTTACTTGTCCTTTCGGTACGTTTGCTTACCGTCGCATCCCCTTTCGGTTATGCAATGCACCCACTACTTTCCAGCGGTGTATGATGGGCATTTTTTCAGACATGGTGGAAAAATTCTTGGAGATTTTTATGGATGATTTCTCCATTTTCGGCGACTCCTTTGACAAATGTTTGCTACATTTAGACGCAGTTCTTACCCGGTGTAGGGATAAGAACCTCACTTTAAATTGGGAGAAATGCCACTTTATGGTACGAGAAGGTATTGTATTAGGACATATTATCTCGCAAAATGGCATTGAGGTAGATAAAGCTAAGATTGAAGTCATTTTCAATCTTCCTCCTCCCAAATGCGTCCGAGACATTCGAGCCTTCCTTGGCCATACCGGTTTCTATAGACGGTTCACCAAGGATTTTAGAAAGATAGCTAGACCCTTGACTCTTTTCTTGGCCAAGGACACCACTTTTGATTTCGACTCAAGCTGTATGAAGGCGTTCGAGTCTTTGAAAAACTCACTTATTTCTGCTCCCATTCTTTCATCTCCTGACTGGACGCATCCATTTGAAATTATGTGTAATGCATCTGATTTCGCCATTGGTGCTGTCCTTGGACAACACATAAATAGGATGCCGCATGTAATTTATTATGCTAGCCGAACCTTAAACGAGGCCCAATTAAATTACACAACAACTGAAAAAGAATTCTTAGCTGTTGTGTTTGCATTAGAAAAGTTCAGGCCCTATCTAATCGGTTCTCCAGTCATCGTTTACATGGAGCACTCGGCTCTTCGCCATCTTTTCGTGAAGAAGGATGTTAAATCTCGGCTGATACGTTGGATTCTCTTACTATAAGAGTTTGATCTTGTCATCAGAGACAAGAGAGGATGCGAAACGTAGTCGCCGACCATCTTTCACGCTTTCCTTCTTCGCCTGCACTTCAAATTCCTATAAAAGACGTTTCAAGATGAGCAGCTCTTAACTGTGTCATGCGAATCTTGGTTCGCTGATATTGTAAATTATTTGGCCACCGGACTGATACCAAACGAATGGTCAAATCAGGACAGACTCAGATTTCTATCCCAGGTAAAACATTTTTACTGGGATGAACCGTATCTATTCAAATACTGTCCCGACCAAATTATTCGTCGGTGTGTCCCCGAAAATGAGTTTAAGGGTATGCTGTCATTTTGCCACGATCAAGCGTGTGGCGGGTATTTTGGCCCCAAAAGACAACAGAAAAAATCTTGCAGTGTGGCTTCTACTAGCCACAACTTAAAGAAGCACATGAGTACTGCAAGACATTCTCTCGGTGCCAACACTTGGGCCGGATATCTAGGAGAAATGAAATTCCGCTCCAACCAATATTGGTTGTTGAAATTTTTGATGTTTGGGGGATAGACTTTATGGGACATTTTCCCAACTCTTTTGGGAACATGTATATTCTACTCGTGGTTGACTATGTTTCTAAATGGGTCGAGGTTGTGCCTAGCCGAACTAATAACAACAAGGTTGTCATTAGATTTCTTAAAGAAAACATTTTTTTCTTGGTTTGGGTATCCTCGCGCGATTATCAGTGATAATGGATCTCACTTTTGTAATAGGACTTTCGAGTCCTTAATGCGGAAATACTCCATTACTCACAAGCTGTCAACGCCCTATCATCCCCAAACTTGTGGGCAAGCCGAGATTTCGAATCGGTTGACTATGTTTCCAAAAACTGTAAAGATTGGTCGTCAAAACCTATTGATGCCCTTTGGGCATTCGGAACTGTCTATAAAACCGATCTTGGCATGTCTCCATATAGGCTTGTTTATGGAAAGGCTTGCCACCTTCCAGTTGAAATAGAGCATAAGGCATTTTGGGCAATAAAAGAGTTGAATCTATCTTTAAGAGATGCGAGCAGCAATAGAAAGCTGCAGTTGAACGAGCTTCGGGATGAAGCTTACGAGAATGCTGTAATCGTAAAAAACCGAACGAAGGTATTCCACGATAAACACCTTATGCGAAAAACCTTTAAACCTGGTCAACGGGTTTTACTTTAGGACACTCAGTTACATTTTCATCCCGGCAATCTCAGATCTCGATGGAAATGGCCATTTTTGATACACTCCGTATATCCGCACGGTGCGATTGATCTAGAAAACCCGAAGGACGATTCACTATTTAAAGTGAACGGACATAGATTTAAACCGTTCCTCACTGCGGACCCGTCGAAGGAGCTCCTGTTTTTACAGGAGTCGATCTACATTGACTGATCTTCTTCCATTTACCCCTAAATTTCGATTATCTAGCCAAAACTTTGTTTCAAACAAGTTTGGGGATATGTATCATTTGTAAAAACAAAATAAAAAAAACGAAAATTTGAAAATAAAAAAAAAATTGGGGTATTTTTGTAAATTTCCAGTTTTAATAAAAAAAATTATTTACAAATAATTTCCACTTTTCAGGAGGAGTTTTTTGCAAATAACCAACACATTCCCCTTATAAATAAACCCCGACCCCTCTCTGTTTTCATAACCCTAATTTTTCACCTCACTGAAAACCCTAGCCGCCGCTCAAGTTTCTTCAGTGCGATCCACCTGCTCCGCTGCGTTTCTGCCGCTGTAGCCCACGTTTAACCGCGCAACCGCTGCACCTTGGTCTCTTCTCCCTCTGATTTTTTCAGAGGAGGTTTGCATCATCTCTCCCTCTCTATTAAATTTTTTAATAAATCTCTGAACTTTCTGAATGGCGCCAACAATGCAATTAGAACGAGATTTTCACAAATCTTTTCACACACAATTTACGGAAGTTATTTTGGTGAGGAGATCACACGGCGAGGGTGGAACTTTTTAATTTACAATCATCCCAATGCCTACACCCTTCCAGATCTAGTCACTCGTTTTTACGAGTGCATGGAAGAAGGTTGCCTAGCATAATACGGTTTTATTAAATTACTTTGGGGCGATAGGGAAATAATCATTGACGGGGACTTCATCCATGAAGTCACTTTAATTCCTAGATTACATGTTCACGACCAACCCCTTCAATTTGAAGACTACATGCCCTTAATGGGTAATGACTGTTCGAGGGAAGCTAGGAAGGGGATACAGGCTAGAACCCTCTTCGCCAATGTTTTAACCGTGTGCCGGTGGGCACAAAACAACATTTTTGGCAGTTCACATAATACCACATTTTTCATCCCGTCTCTTCATATCGTGCACACCTTAATGACTAGGAACCCTAGATTTGACATGTGCACGGTTTTTCTTCATTCAATTGGTACTGGCAAAAGGGTCGCAAATTACCCATGCCCTATGTTAGTGACACAAATGTGTCGCTATTTCCTCCCTGTGGAAGAATTTGAATTCTACATGCATGGAGGTATACCCATTAGGCCTCTCATTGAGGGCGTATCCATGTCCTATACCCTCTTGACTGATGTATGGTCACAAACAGAACCAGCAGAACATGTACCCACCAGGACACCCAGCTCCAGCTCGACCGCGAGTGATGAAGAGCTAACCCCTGCTGCACAAGAGCGCTTACTTCGAAGAAACAATAGGGGGATAGAAAGATTGCTCGGAATGATGACGCAGTATGATCAGCGTCTAACACAAGTAGAGCAGGGGATCAGAACCCTGCTAGCTAGAGAGGAGCATTCCCGTTCACGTTCAAGGGGACGGCGAGGGCCTGAGCAGTGAGGGCTCTGCTTTTGGTAAGTTTGGGGGAGGAGATGGTTTGTAAATAGTTATCATTGCATTGCATATTTTAATTTTTGTACATATTTTTTCTTTTCTTTCTTTGCATGTTTAATTCTATATTGCATCTATATAAAAAATTATAAAAATTAAAAAATTAAAAATAAAATTTAAAAATAAAATCAAATAAAAAATTTGAAAAATTATAAAAATTGAAAAATTCAATTTTGGCCATATTTGACTTAAGTTTGACAAGACGGTTAACTAGTTAGGAAAAACTAGATCCCAAAACTTAGTAAATTAAAAACCCTAAAATAACCTTTCTTAAAATTTAACAGTAGAAAATATATGTCCTTATAGTTTACTTAGAAATAGGAAAATTTTGAGTTCAGTTCTTAGGCTAAGTCAAAATAAGGGAAGAGTATTGAAATTTTTATTGAAGTGTAACTCTGAAAAATAATTCCGAACCTTTAGTCTAAATTCTGAAAATATATACCCTACAACTCGTACATACACGCACCTTGAAACTTAGGATAGTAAAGAATACCTTGAATTGCTCTTGTCTAAAATCCTTAGTATGAAAAAAAAATTATAAGTGTGAATAATGAGATATAAAAAAAATGAACACTGGTTTTGTAATCACTTAAGGCTGCGTAAAATAAAAAAATATATAGTGAGGGTGCTTTATCACCTAGTGCCTTAGACCAACTGGTTTGGGAGTCACTACTAAAGTCTTAGGTATTACAAGACGAGAAATTACGCCTTAATGCACAAACACATTTTGTAATCGGTCGTTAGTATTTCAAGAAGTATTAACGGTCGCATGAAGGATGTGTGAGCAATTTCATCTAAAATTCACCAACTAAAGGTACTTTAGACGATGGACAAGAGTATGATAGCTTGAATTGAATTTCCAAGTGTAGGGGTGATACATACACACACGTAGGGGTATATGATTGGGGTTTGGATGAGAGATAGAAATGAAAAATATGACTTATATTTTCAGTAGAGATGATAAAAATTCCTAAGTTGAGATGGAACCTTAGAAGGAAAATTCAAAAGATGCTAAAAGCTAAACAAATTTACAGAACATATACAATCTTAAGTTAAATGATAAGTGAGTGTGAAAAATACGGGTTGATGATTTCTAAGTTGAAGATAATAGAATTTCTTGCTAGAACACCGAATTGAAGAATGAAAGTCAATAGGCCAAATTGATCAGATTTGGTGGTAGTATCCGCTGAAAACTCTCAGGAGACAACACTTCTCCTACTAGGGACATCTAGAGGTTTAACGACTTGTTGCACGAGCTCAGTGCAATCGTGATTCCCTGCGAAAGTGAGGTTAGGTTTTTTCGAGAATAAATTAGTTTTGCTCGGGACGAGCAAAATATAAGTTTAGGGGTATTTGTTCATATCAGAATTTTGCATTATTATATTCCCCATTCTTAATCATATTGCAAATAAATAGGTGCTTTTGATTCATGTCTGCTAAATAGTTGCAGGTTACAGGTTCTCAGAACAATACAGTGAAAATGGTGAAAAGACGCTACAAATGTGAGACTACGACCAACAAATAAATGAATCTGTTTGATGCCGCCTAGAGTTTAAGGAACAAATGAAAATCAATGAACAGTTCGATTGCACAAAGTACGAGGGCAGCACAAGATTCAAGATTTCAACGCGAAGCTAACGGTAAAAGTCCACAAATTCCGCACTGTTGGAAATCCGGAAGAAAGTAGAAAAGAGTTTGAAGAACCAAATGAAGAAAACGGGAGATAAAGGCAACATGAAGCAACCCTGGAAAAATGAGACAGAGAGCCCCCAAGATGGCCGCGGAACCGCGGCCAAACAAGGCTTCTGGCCGCGGTTCCGCGGCCGTGCAGAGCACGTGTCAGTGATGTCGGTGCTTTGACCCGGCTTTCTTAGGGTAGTCTTGTAATTTAAATGTGGATCAGATGTAAACCCTAGGGTTTCTCCTATCTATAAATAGGAAAGCCTACAGCCTCTTTTGGGACATGCATCTTTTTAATTCTAGATTAATCTTTCAATTCTATTGTAATCGTCAAGAGGTGTCAATAAAAGTAAGTTTTTTATCTTGAATTTTTCTTATCTGCAATTTAATTTCTGCAATTTTTGTATCTGTCTTTTATTATCTACACGTTAATTAGGTAATTAAAAAGAAAATTATAAAAATGAATCGCATCGTAATTTCCCTGATAAGTAAGTAATTCCTTACTTGTTAGGGTTAGGATTGGGTAGGTTTGAGAGATGAACATCTCTCACTCCTTTCTTGCCCGTATAATATTTTAAATTAGGACTCTATTTGAATTAAACACACACCGCTCACTCCGGCACCCTATACCACGAGATAGCGGTGATTCCCTGGTTAGACTGGTTGTGGTTGATTTACATAGAGGTTAGGGCTAAGAGTTAAGAAAGTACGGACAAGGACCAAAGGGAAGAAACTATGTTTCTTTCTAGTTGTGCTAATCCCCTTTGTTAATTATTACCCTAACACTTATGTTCTTAATTAGGGTAAAGGAAGCAGTGGGAGAATTAACTTTCCAAATTAACCTAATCCTAACCCTAACAAGGTTTTAATCCAAATTAAATTCAATCTTAGTTTTTATCAAAACCTACCAAAAATAGGAATTAACTCGTCAGAACAATTAGAAAAGAACACGTTTTCCCTGTGGACCGACCCGTACTCAATCAGCTAGCTACCAAGCGACACCGTTATTGATTGCGGTATTCTATTCTTTGATTTTAAAACGCATGCAAAATCTCTCACCAATCAGAGACCCCGACAGAATCTTTCTGGAATACTACACGAGAAGATTTGGACCCAGGATCGGTCGTAGCACGCACACCCAGTAGGTCAGAGTTCGGCATCATCGACGGGACATGTTATGAGTGACCATGATAGTTGGCCAGAGATCTTTTAGAGGATGTGCCAGAGTGGAACTGTTTCTGTCATCGTTTCCATGTTGGACCGTAAAGCCGAGAAGTTATGTAACTGGCAATCTGCAGTAAAAGACGAGAGCCTAAGAACACCAGGCGCCAGACCATGGATAGGACGCAAGGAGATATTTTGCTCTGCTAGCTTTGGATCCACCAACACCTTCTCGACCTTGGAGGTAGGACATATCGACGATAGTGTTTACGATTTGCGATTTGGTGATTTGAATATCACATTTCCGTTGTTTGGATTTTGGTATCTTGAAGATTTCGTTTTATGATTGGTCTTCCTATGTACACATTCCTTGCACTCGATTCGTGTTCCAGGTATCAGTTGTATTAATGTTCGTTTTGTGCATACCCATTGCACATGATTTTGGCTTTATACATTCTGAGAGGTTGATTTGATTTCGTGCATATGGGTTGCGCATGATTCTGACTTATGCTTTCGGTATAGTTTCCATGCACTTTTAACACTTGATTTGATTTTGTGCACGCTGAGGCATGTGATTGTGAAGTTATATACCACGGTGTACTTGGATTGATTTAGTGTATGTCGTATACTGCTGATTTTGATTTTGACATACGATATTTGTTTTCGTGCATCATGTGCACTTGATTGAGATTTTTGCGCACACTTGGCGCACTTGATGTGATTTTGTGCATACTAGATGCACTAAATCGGGATTTTGTGCAAATTTGATGCACCTAATATTGTTATCGTGCACACTCGTTGCACCTGACAGATATTTTTGTGCACAACCTGTTGCACTCGGTTTTGTTTATGTGCATAGTTGTGGCATCTGTATTTGATTTTGATTTTTGTGCGCACCAGACGCACGTGGCATTCTTGTACACAATTTGGGATTTGTTTCTTTTGGAGCAGTATGTTTTATGATATTTGCTATTTGGTATAGTAACAGAGCAGGGCTAGTCATAGGTGTCATGCCCCGCTTCCCAGTGTACGGCGAAGTGGACGCGACGAGACCCGCTACGTATATACTCAGAAGTACATACGCAAAGTGTAACTAAACAATATAAAGTAAATCACAAGAGACAAATGATATAGAAATAACAGCAACTTTTATTGATAACATTCTTTGTACAATGCATGAAAAGAAAATACAACTGAAATGAAAAGCGATGCCTAAACAGTGGCATAACAGAAAATGAAATAAACTGGAAAGAATAAGGTACAATATTTAGAGCTCGAGATCTTCGTGGAACTGCTCCAAATCCTCACCGGTGGGCTCGATCTCAGCTTGGTCCAACGCACCTGACGACATTCAAAGAAGAAAGAAATAGAATGTCGTCAGCGAACAGGTCGCTCGGTAAGTCCCAAAGATAAGAAGGAAATAGACAGAGAGTAAGAGAGAGAGAGTAGCTTTTAATATTGTATTGTATTGTTGTAATATCGTAATGTTATATTAACGATGTTGTTTGTAGCTTGGTACAAAAGAATGCCAGTGTATACGAGAGGGGTCTCTATATGCTAGAGACCAGGGCAAATGGAAATAGAGTACAAGGCTCCGTTATACAACCCGGAACAACGGCAACTGGATTCAGGTTAGGTGTCTTAAATCTGACCACCTCGTGCCACCTTTAACACCTTCCGTATCAATCTACCCCTTAAACCCCGTGATGTTTTAACAGTATTGTAGTATTGGAATATGTAAGTTGGGTGACTGACCAAAACCATGATATCAGTAAACATGTTGTAACTGTATAATCAGATAAACGGAATATCAGGATAATGGATGAATATCCATGGTTTGATTCAGTCAAAATGAATATATTGTTAACTGGATTCAGGGATTCATGTATTCAAATTGTGTTGGACTATAAAAGAATATAGATTGACTTGAATCATATTCAAATCAGAAATAGTCAAACTCTAACCCGAGTCAGACTAAAAGAAAGGTAATTTGAAGTTCAATATTAGTTAGGGGCCTTATTGTAATTTGTAAAACTTGAGGGGGATTTCTGTAAAAAGTACTTTTGTATAGTTTTCAAAATACACCTCAAGTATTTATTATTCGTCTTTATAATTATAATGAATGTGAATTTTATTTGTGTTATTCTAGTGAATATATCCTAATAAAAGTATTAATTGTTTTATTAGAATTTCATGGTATTTTAATGTAACCTTTAATCTTGGAATTTTAGGAAAAAGTGGAAACTTTATATTATGATAAAATAGGTGTCTAAATGATAATTAAATACATATTAATACAAGAATAATTTTAAATAAATATTTTATTTTCCAAAAATCGCATTTTTCTTAAATGCCGTATTTTTAACCCTTCGAGACCGAATGCTCCTTGCGGAGGTCTGAATCTCGCACTACTAGCCTGCGGGTGCACGATGAACCGTACTATCCCTAATAGGTTCCCCAAAAGTGGGTTGTAGCGGCACTTTGCTTAGGTTTAACAAATACTATTCATTTAGAAAAACGGTTTTATAAATATAAGGTATTTATTTGTAAAAGGGTATAGATTTCCGTATTTTATTTTCTAGGGTTTCCTAAGCCAACTAGCCTATTTCTAAGGTCTAAACGATGAGTCATTAGAAGCCTCAAATCGCCTCTTCACCGTCAATTGCGGACAGGTAAGTGCCAGGTAAGTGGGAAGGAACCACAGTCGTGGGCCTAATTAAAAACCACTAGCCTAGACACACTTGCCTAGACACCACAAGACAGTTTAGATAAACGATCGATGTCCATGACCAATCGTGTTTTCATTTTATTAAAAGATTTTATTTAGAAATGTTTATAACTTAAAGCTTTCAATAAAGGTTATAAAGATTAGGGTATTTTAGTGAAAAGTCCTGTAATTTCGTATTCTGTGTTTTGATATTTATCAATTAGGACTATATTGAGTGTGTGTAGAGGTAGGTCATTACCTCGTGACTTATTTTAAGTTTTGATGTCGTTTAGAGGTAAAACATGACATGTTAAAGTTGAAGGTATTAAAGTGCAAGAATACGGTGTTTGAAAACGTTATCATTTCATGTGTGAAAATTCATTCAAATTGGTTTCTACAAGTTTAGTGATCAAGATAAACCTATTTAGGAGTGAGGGAATTAATTAAACTAAGAAAAATGATCTTCATGGTATTTTTATGAAAAGAATACGATATTGTAAAGAAACTATCATTTCATGTGAGAAAGTTTGTTTAAATTGGTTTATGGGTGATTAATAGTCAATATGAATATAGGTAGGTGTTATGTATTAGGTGACAAGTGGAAATTTGTAGAAAAACCGAATCGGAAATCGGTTTGTCCGATTTCCGTCGGGTTCCAAAAAGTCGTATTTTTACATTAAGGAAAAAAGAGATAGAGGAGATGGGACTTACGGGTTTGGACAAGCTAAGGGGCCTAAAGAAGGTGGTGGTTGTCGATGCGTCAAAAACGTCGCGAAGGTTCTGATCCGGTCGCCGGAATCCGTCGTCGGTTTCGGCAGCGCTTCGCTTCTCGCTCTTTGCACCGAGTTCTCGAGAATTTGGAAGAGTGGACTTATAGTTGTGAGGTGAAATGGTAGAGGGTAGGGGTCTTTATATAGGGCTAGGCTAGGGTTAGGGTTAGGATTAAAAATATTTTTAAAAAATGTAAAATTCATTAAAAATTCTTTAAATTTGGACTTAAAAGAGGTTTAATGAGAAAATTATAACCGTACTGAAAAATTGAAGTATGTAGGGGTGAAGACCAAGTCAACACGGAAATTTTCCGTGTTGACGACTCGGCCGACCGGCCGAGTCCGGCCGGTGGCGCCGGCCGATTCGGCCGAGTCGCCGGCCGACTTGGCTGAGTCGGGGCCGAGTCGGGTCTCGATGGGTGGGGTTTCACATAGAGGGAATTTTGGTATACTTTATTTTTTATAATTTGCATTAATTTGAGAGTTATGACTGTTTGACCGTTTGACTACCCAAAAAAATTAAAACAAAATGATATAAAAATTATGTGGGGCATGGGATTCGAACTCTGGTGGCTTGGTTCAGCAGTGCAAGGTATTACCAATGAGCTACAAGCTCCTTCTTGTAATTATCGTAAGGAATTAGATACTTAAAATGATATCAGCAGTAATAAATATTCCAAGTACACTTTAATTTTAAAACAATTTTATGTACACTAAAAATGAAATTATTTAAAAACAAAATAATTAATTATATATATTTTGTGCTCAGATTAAAATACTTCTTTATGGATTTTTAAAAAAAATTTTAAAAATTTTGTACAAAAAAATATATATGAAAATTAGGGTTGTTACAATAGGACCTGAATATGTTTTTGTATGCATCGATAATTACCGAAGGGATTTCCAAAAAGGAGTTATAGTCTCAGTATTTTCCTATGTGTCTGGGATGACACGAAACATTTTACAAAGGGAACCCTTCTAAATTATTTTCAAAACAGTGGGACGTATATGTTAAACAAAAGATATGTATAAACGTATAACTATTTTCCTTATAAATGAGCGTCCGCTACTTGTGCCGTGATTCGCGTATCGCACGGTGATTTGGGGAAAAGGTTTTGCATGTATTTCTTTTCAGATGTTTGGACGGTTTTACAACGATGCGTATCATATATATGTTAAAGCTTGGAGTATATCATGTTGGTTTTCGTATTGGATTTTGATATTGTATTTTCACCATAACTCCGATGATTGCGTGAGGCTTGATGGAGTTTTGATGTTGAGTTATATACTCGTTCGTATGCGCATGTTTGCGCTAAGATGTGTCTTAAGTATTGATGATTTCGGAGCCCCGCCTAATTGAGTGCTTTGCTGAAATGTTTTAGTATTTGGGGGAGTTTTAATTTAAATTCGGAGACCGAATTTCTTTAAGGGGGGAAGACTGTAACGTTTTGAAAATCGTTTAGGTGAAATTTCGGATAATCGGTAAAATAACTGGTGTTTCCCGTAAAACCAAGATATAATTACCTTTCAACATAAAATCAAATATACCTATTCAAGCAATGTAATTGCTAGTATTTGGTATTTAATGGGTCACTTATAAAAAAAAATCTAGTTACTAAAATATTCCCGTAATTAATTATTTTAATTATTTTTTTAAGCCTTCACTAATACATTTAATTAGTGATATTTACAAATTGGAATGGTTTAATATAAGTTTTGTGCATCATGACACATTAGACCAAAGCGTAACATGTTGTTTTTGAAATGAAATAAAATTTCCATTTGGTTTTTGAAATTTAAAGAAAAAGTTTAAAAAGAATAATAAAGTAAATGAATTAATTTGACATGAAGGATGTTGTGTGTGTGGGGGGGGGGTGTGGTCACCACTCTCCTCCTCACTTACCCTCACCTCTCCCCACTTGTCCTTGGCCGAGTCCACACCAAGCTGCCCTATTCCTCACACATTTTCCCCACTTCTAAAAGAAAAGAAAAAAGAAATAATAAAAGAATAGAATATAGAATGAAGTATGAGGTGTGAATATATGTTGTATTGGGACCTTTCTTGAGTTGACCAACACCATACCCCACTCACTTTCCCCTTCCCCCTCATCTGGCCGAAACTGCACAGCAGCAGCCCCCTCTTGATTCTACTCCATTTCATTGCAAAACCCCCCAAAATTTCATCAAAAATCTAAATCAAAAACCTCACAAACTCCAAATCCAATCTCTACCCATTATTTCTTTGTCCAAGCTACCATGAATTAAGGAACAAGATGCAATTTGGAGGCTTTGTTAGCATGTTAGATCTCAAACTTGATGAGGTATAAATCTAACCTATACCTTAATTGGTGTTTAATTACTTCCATCTAATTAATTAGGAGTTTAATTGTGGTTCTAAATTCAAGATTTGAAATTTCAAGTGAAGGCTTGAACTAAAGTTAGGGTTTATGTCTTTTGATCATGGTTTAAATGTGTAGTTAAACACCTTAAGACATGTAAAATGTAAGCTAGTTTCTAGTTTGCTAACTGTTATTTTTTTTTTAAAATGTCCAAATTGTATATTTTGCAAACTAGATTTTTAGAATTATAAAAAATAAGTGAGATTAAAATCTAATGAATATGCGTGTGGCTTAATTAAGATATTGAGTGAGTTTTATGGCCACTAGGATTATTAAAACGTCAAGTTTGTACTAAAACGGTTAAAGGATGCTTACTAGGTTTTTGGGTTAAATCGATTTTATTTAAGTTTGGGGTTTTGGTGAATTATAATCTTTTTCATATCATATTTGATGTGTCGTCGACGCGCGATTGGTACGATTGAGTTTTTGGTTTGGTAGTTTTCATTTATAGTGACCCTAGTTGTAGTTTTTGGAGTTGTCGCGGCGCGTTTCGTGCACCGAGTGTGCGCGCGTCAAGTTAATGCGCGTGGTTGACAGGTATTGTTTGTGTCCGCGACTATTTATATTTTTTCTCTTTTTTTCCTTGTGTGCATTCCTAGGATCGGGTGCAGAGACGTCGAATGTGGCGCGGAGATAGCTGAGCTGGAATCGGATCAGATTAGCCGAGGCGTCCAAGTAAGTAGATGTATATCTACGGAGGAAGTAGGGTGGATGGCGTATAGTACGCCCGCAACTTCGTAAGATATGACGTGGTCTTGATATAGTTATATATACATGTTGCGAGATACGAATACTTAGCAAGAAAGGTTTTAGGAGACTACGGATCGGAATTTGTGTAAGCTGGATGATAGTGCTTTCAGTCTAGTTCTTAGTCGCGAGACCCTAGAGTATATGTTGACACACACACACACACACTTGTTTTCTTGTGCGTATGTGTGCGTGTGTGTATATATATATGTTTGTGTGTGTGTGTGTGTGAGAGAGAGAGAGAGAGTAAGTGTATATACACACACACACACACACACACACATATACACGGGTGATGAGGATGTTATATGATACTTGGGGATGAGTCGATATGATCGGGCACGATGCCGTGAGGTATATGATATGTGATCGATTTATGATATAATTTATGATATGATATTTTAATGGATCGTTTGGGGCGATGCGTATTCTTATACGATAACATGTGTCCATAACATTGGATTGTATGAGACTTTAGAATAGAACCCAGATCATGATTTTATGATGATGATACCATATGAATGATGATGTGTATATGATAGTTGACCGTACCACGATTTTGGGATGCCGTACGATGGATTTTACCGTACGACATATAGATATGATGATTGATCCGTACTTTTGACTCGAGTAAGTCGTACTATGTACGTGACGCTATTGAGGCTGGATCGCCGACTACTAGAGATATCGACTCGGACTTTAGGTGGATTTTTCTTACCTTTCGACCAGTTCTTTAGTTTAGTCCCTTAGTTGGTTAGGTAGATATTAGTTTAGGCTTGAGTCATACATATTTTCAAAACTAACAAATCGTGCGCATTTTTAAAGACAGCCGAGGGATACTACGGATTTTTTCCGAAAGACGTATCTTTTCTCAAAACCCCCGTAGCCCCTACTTTTCTAAAAACCACGATTCGTGCTATTTCAAACACCAAACTATATGACGTATTTGGATAATGTATATCTTCATTGTTACGGTTACTTCATCATTCTTCGTATGTTCATGTTGCTCTCATCGCATTTTATGCTTATGCACGAGTTTTCTTTAATAATTATGAACCCTGCCTTTTAGGACACCAGCACCATTACCGATTATGCGCATGTTTCACATACACATGCTTGCCGGCTCACACACATCATTATCGGTAATTTCCATATCACGTACACTTTAGATCATATTATTTCATTGATATAATCAGCTAAATGCTAGTTCCAACATAATATTTGTGTGATTGACCTCATGTGTTAGATCAGAGATTGCATTCTTTACTTAGATACTATATGCATTCATATATTCATTCGGTTTTGTACTATTCTGGGGCTTTATGCCGATATTCACTGTTTACTTACCCTTGATTCTTGGATTTCGGATTTCCATAAGATTTCTGGATTTGGGGGAAAACCGCAAGATTTTATAAACTCATTCTCGTATAAAAAAAATGCAAGTTGCGGTTTTCTCGTGATGTATGTGCCGTCCAACATAGTTTTCATGATTGTTGTTGGATTTCGAGACCCGATTCGAGTAGTGGAGGAACCGTTTCAGGTACATGGTGGGCCTAGTATGGTACCCCGGGACGAGATAGTTTTCGTGGGGATGACGATGAGCCTGGCAGGGGCACGGACTACCTACCGGTGATGTCTGGCACGGCGGATATCCGGAGGATACCGTCGTAGTCGTGAGATTTGATGATATGGGCCGATCCGGACTGACGGAGCTCGAGATATTGAGGCTTGAGATATTGAGATATTGTGTCGATGCTTGACACGGACTTTCTGTCGATTTCACTGATGATGTTTCAGTTTTATTATACAAGATTCATTGATAATTTTTTTATATTAGATTATTCAGATTTCGTGGTGGATTTTCTCATTCATGATGCATTCATACATCAGATATATGACTTGTTACTGTTGTGACACTGACACGAGCACTGAGTATTTCACTTATGCATAGATTATTACCCTGTCACTACTAGATGTCCAGTGTTATGTTAAGTATATTATTATGACCTAGGAGATCGTCGTGCTGCGATTTTCTACCCGGAGATGTCTTCTACTCACGAGTTGGAAACTCACCCCCGTTGTGCCAAAATTTTCTTGCAGGTTTTGCCATACAGGTTTCCTTGGCGGCTTTCTGGCACACCACTTTATTCAGGGTGATTGCTTGGTAGGTTGGTTCACTTGTATCATGACCGTCGTTGTACTTTTATTTATTTCAGTTGCATCTAGTAAGCTCCATCAACCAGACTTGTATATTTGTTAGACTTAGAAGACCAGTCTATATTCTTCCGGTCTTAGAATCGCGCTTGTATTATTATGGTTTTCTGGTGGACTTGGGTTTTCTTCTGAGTTTTGATCCTCACCCTTTGGCGTTGTATATTATATTGCTTGCGTGATTGTGACCGCCAATTGGCGAAGAGAGAGCTCCCGCTTGGGGATGCCTTTATTTATCATTTATATGTATATGCATGTTTGTACTCGTCTAGGGGCCAGTATTTACAAAGGAGACTCTGCCGAAATTTTCGGGAAAAATTGTTGTCGCTTTTAAACAAGTTTTCCTTCACTCTTTTCTTTAAAAATGGTTTACATTTCTGGGCTTCGGCTTACTTAGATTACGTTACGCCTTTAGACGTTTCGTAATTTAAGTGACTGTCACGTTCCGTACCTTCGGGTCATGACAACAACTTAAGAATTTAATTCTTATCGGGAAGATCTTATTCTTGAGAATCAAACATTCAGGGAAGAAAAAATTTAAAGAGAAAGAAGAGAGAGTCCAAAATATTCCAGGAACTCAGTTCCTTCAAATCGAGAACTTTGTTCTTTAAAAAACTCAACCTAAAATCCTCAAATATAGTGATTTTAGCGAGCATTAATGGTCAAAGCACCATTGATAGAGATTTAACATTTCTGAAAACATCAACAGAGATTAAATCTTCATATAAAAGAAACTAGCGCCTCACGTGCTCCCACGTGGTGCCCCTCTTTAACAACGCCTAGCGCCTCACGTGAAACTGTTCGTTATATGTATGCCCCAGAGGCCATTATTATGCATGTGATGTATATTATAGTGGATAGTTGGACATATATAGGGAGGACTTTCTTGCTCGACATGATAGTATACTATCTGGTTGCTCTTTATCTTAACATGTACACTTATTGTCTCTCTATTACATGTTGATAAAGCCCTTAGGATGAGTACTTGACTACCAAGATTATGATGCAGATCGTACTAGTGGGGCAAGGATAGTCGGTAAGTATATCCTTCAATTGTTCCTAGTCGTGGGAGTATCGAGACAGGGCATCGATGTTCCAGAGTAGACTAGCGTATGTGCTTCTTGACCCATATGATGGGCGATGGATGATCCCACATCCATTGGTGTTTGACATCAGAGAAGGTATACGGGTGCTCAGTGGAGATTGGGTATACTGAACAGACTCGCCGAGAACTCCTAGATGGTATTATACCTATCGTTAAATAGCAGTTCTCTGGTGACACTGGTACATGTTAGTCTATCGACCCGAGATCGTCATAGAGTCTTGTGTGATTCCCACTGTGCTTTGATTTCCACCTTACCACGTTCAAGATATCGTGCAAAACGGTGGTTTTTGGGTACAGTCCCGAGTCATATGGAGGTAATGAGCGATAGGAGGGGATTTCGTCTCTCCCGGTATTGGGGGTTGATGTTGCGCAATGCTCGATTGGCCATAACAGGAAATCTCTGGCCAGGGTTGCTGAGATCTACTGGTAAGTGTTATCAGTAGTTTCTCGAACCGTTATGAGCCTCACATCGGCATGACTTATCAGGCTATTGGGGTCTGACGATTACCACCCCCAGGCTGCGATATGCGACATATCAGACGAAGAGACCAGAATGTGCGGTAGTGTTACTGATTGGATTCTGTCACGACCCGAAATATTAGATCGTGACCAGCTCTTAAATCACGCAACGTCTAAAGGCGTAACGTAATTCAAGTAAGGTGAAGCCCAGAAATCTAAACATTTTTACTGAAAATAAAAGAGGTGAACTTTTGAAATAAAGGTATAATGAAATCAAGTTTTCTTAAATGCATAGAAAAGGAACATGAATAATGCAAGTGAAATTTACTAGTTTGAAAACATGTTTCGTCTTTTGAAAATTTGGACAGCAGCTCTTTTGTATATTTTGATCCAAAACCACAATACATGATAATATAAAAGGAATCCCCAAGCGGGAGCTAGCTCTTCGCCAAACGGCGGATCCAAAACCACGCAAAGCATAAATATAAGTATATGACGCCCAACGGCAAAGTTCACCACAAAAGATAAAGAAATATGCAAGATAAAAAAAACACCAGTAGCGGAATACCCCTCGCTCTAAGTCTCGCAACCACAAGTCTTACTAAGTCTCATTACTTATACAAATACTAGTTTGATTGATGGAGTTGACTAAATATAATATGAATAAAAATACAAGAGGGGTACGATCCAATATGTACCACCTAACAAAGCAAAACACCCGAATGCAACTGTGTGCCAGCGATGCCGCTACTGATCCATGCGGTCAACCTGCAAGAACTGTGGCACAACGGGGGTGAGTTACCAACTCGTGAGTAGAAAAACATCAATAAGTAGAAATCGAATAAAATAACGATTTCCTAGGTCAACTATATCATAAAGGTAATACTATGATATCTAGGGTGACCGTATCAGTATATGTGAAAACAATGTAATCAATGCCTATGAGCATGCGGATATCATCCAACAATATAATCAATATATGTATGCATGTGGATCTCGTCCACGTGTCAACCAATGACACAACAATATCATGCATGTAAATATCATAAAAGCATATGCATGAAAGTATGAGGATATAAATCAACGTGTGTCCCTCCCGACACATCAAAATCATGGAACCTGAGTACCCAGCATCGACACTCGAAACATCATGAAACCCGTGTCCAGCATCGACACGTAAATCTTCATATCTCGGGCTCTGTCAGTCCAGATCGGCCCTCGGACTCTGTCTGCGGGATCATCCCGCGGGCTCCGGCAGACTGGTCGGCCCAATATCCATCTCTCAACCCGGTCGGTATCCTCCGGATAACTTCCAGACCCAACCAATCACCGGTAGGTAGTAGTCCCTCTGCCAGGCTCATCATCATCCCCACGATCTTCTCGCCCCGGGGTACCGTATCGGGTCCACTATGAACCCGCAAATGGATCATCCAACTCCTCGAATCGGGTTTCACATATCACATGTCTCAGAACCGAGAAAATGCATGGTGGATGCACTGAAATATTATATCAAGAGAAACCGGGTTTTTAAAACAATACATACTTTCTTTTGAAATAACCACGGTTCTCAAATCCAGAAATCTCTTGAAAACAGCATATCTCAATGCGTATAATCGTAAAGCATGATGTATGCGAAATATAACATAATGTAAGCATATCCGTATATCATGCAGTATGGAACAGCAATATGCACCTATCAAGGGAAAACCGCTCTTTTAAATGAATCCAGTTTTAAAAGATATCATGCGGTTCCCAAATTCTCCAAAGTCCAATGCAATAACGTATAAAGGTGCATATGCAACTATAGCAAGTAAATTATGCAAGGAATCATATCATGATGCAGCAATTCTACTGTGTGGTGACATGGCAATTATCGATGATGAAGTGTGTAAGCCGGCAAATCTGTGTAAGTGTAACATACGCATCATCGATAATGGTGCAGGTGTACTAGCACAGGTATATGCAATGCACTGAAAATAGCATGAATGCAGCATAACGTAAATCATCAGCTAAAAGCTATAAGGGATACGTATCTAACATGATCGAGTCGGTGAATCTATCAATCGGCATCCAGCCTCACAACATCACGTATGATATAATCCATCGTATGGCATCCTCTAGTCAAGGGTACGGATCAATCGCCATAAAACTCATCACGTACGGAAAATCATCGTACGGCGGCACTAAACCATCGGGGATCCTATCATCCTATATGACAATGAGGGGTACGGACCTAACGTCTCGTACGACATATCACTCATGATTCACAACATTATATATATGGGTATACCTATCCCTCAGGTCACATCATTATCAATCTCAGATCGTGGGACCAGCAAAGGTATCTATCATCATATCAACTCACATCTATATACCGACATGTCATCAAGTCATATCGTATCATACATTCTTTTCATCACATTTATATCTCACATCGAATCATTTTATATATACATTCTACCCTATACACCAAATGTTACATTACTCTAAAATTCATACTTAGTCTAGTGCTACTATATAGCTATAAGTCGTGATTCACATTCACCTTTCATATCCTTAAAACTCTTATCTCATATCTCAATATACATATTTAAACCTTCATATCATCTCTTACTATCTTTTTAAACCTACCCATAGTTTTCTAATCTAGGTTTCCTTAACCATATTCTATGAATCGGTTTCCATCAAAAACTTGCGGGGGTGCTATACGCCATCCACCCGACTTCCCCCGTAGATATAGATCTACTCACCTTGATATTAGCTTGCCAATGTAGATGTTGCCACACGCTTGCTTGTCGTCTCGAAGTCCTCGTGAGGGTACCTACATATCATAACATATCGTGCCGCATTAAAATCCAATTAAAAACCAAAACGACGTGCAAATCTCACATAGGTCAAAACCTATGGTCTACTCACGCAAATCAACCAAATAACACTCGATATAGACGTACAAACGTCAAGTGACCGAATACAATACCAAATACTAAAATCAAGAATTTAAAATACGTAAAACATATCCCCGAATCAAAACAGAAACACAAGAAAGTGGTCCCAGATTTTGTTTCAGGCAAAAACAAGGTGCACAAACAGTACTGGGGTGATATATAAGATGAATATGAGCTACTGAAGGAACCTGGACACCTAACTCGACCAAGTGGCCGCACACATCCCCAGTAATTCCGGCATACTCGGCCATGGGAGTGAATTGGGGCCTCGTACTTGCAGGGGGGTCTCCTAGGGTCTTAATTTGGTCAATAGAGTTGTTTGCTTTTCTAGTATTGGTCTCGGGTCACTCCAGATTTCCTTGCACCCACTATATATTCACAAAACCGACATGACAAGTTTTAAATTTAGGTTTCAGGTTTCAGTTCATGCTAGGTCTGGGTTTTTGACACTATGGGGGGTTTAAGGTCACTACTAACCTCACTTACACCTTCACAACTCAAGAATTCCACATAACCTCATCTAGGAATTTTCAAAGCTCACAAAACCGCATCCAAACACTTCTAAACTTGTATAGGTGCTAAAGTAATCGAAATACAATACTAATGGTGCAGAAATTATCTCATTTTGCAACTCAAGAATTTTCTTGAGTTGCCCCAAGTCTCCAAAATCCTTACTTTCTTGGTCCAAAAGGCTTGTGAAGAGCTTGTGCATGTTTTTGATGAAAGAGGGATGAGGTTTTTGTGTGTTTTTGGGTGTGAAATGAGGTGTTTAAGGAGGGGGAAAAGGGAGTGCTGCCATGGATGAAGGAGGAGAGGGGAAAGGTGAATGAAATGAGTGAAGAAGAATGAGCCAAGTCCAAGATTTGACCCCTCACCTCTCTCTCCTTTCTCTCCCTTGCCCATACCTCACTTTTCTAATCCATTTCCTTTTTCTTTTCATTTTCTTTTCTCTTCTCTTTTCTTTTAAAAAAATCCAAGCATGATAAAAGAAAAGCCATGTAGAAAATGCAACACAAGTGTAAAATAACATGGTGCATGTCATGTGCACAAATCCGGTTTAATGCGCGATTAGCGATATTTAATCGCGATTAGCGTTAAAATAGAATATAATTAATTATAAAATTTCATAATTTGCTTAATTCATTTAAAACATCCTCATTTCAGTAATTTCTATAATTTTCTAAATATTTCCTAATTTATCGGTATTTAATTATACCGCCATATTAAAATATTCATAAAAATTATTATTTAATTGTAAAAATTCCCAAAAATAATATTTTATTTTCTGAAATGTAACAATCTTCCCCTCTTACAGAAATTCGGTCCCCGAATTTAAATTTAAAACCCCTCAAATACTAAAACATTTCAGTAAAAAGGTCAAGTTGTCGGGGCTCTGAAATCATCAATACATAAATCACATCGTAGCGCAATGCATGCGCATGAAAAACGGGTATATAAACCAAAAATCAAAACTCCATCAAGCATCCCGCAATCATCGGAGTTATGGCGAAGACGCCAATGTCAAAGCCCAAAATGAAAATCAACATGATATACATCAAAACTATAACTCGTACATAGTACGGTCGGTGTAAATTCGTCAAAACATCTGAAAGAAATGCTTTCCAAACCCTTTTCAAGTCGCTGTGCGATGTGTATCACTGCACAGTGGCGGACTTCCATTGTGAGAAAATAACTCTATATACATATATATACTTGTTTAACATACACGTCCCGCCGTTTTGAAAATAATTTAGAAGGATTTCCTTTATAAAATGTTTCGTGTCATCCCGGACACGTAGGTAAATACTGAGACTATAGCTCCATTTTGGAAATTCCTTTGATAACTATCAATGCATGTAAAAATGTATTCAGGTACTGTCCTCGGACTAGTCCTGTTCGGCTACTATATAACATAGTGCTCATCATGAAAATAAGGTGCTCAAGAGCAAAATCAGCCTCAAAAGGCGTATCCAACAATCACGTGTGTCTGGTGCGCATGGAAATCAAATCCAAATACAAGTGCTACGAATGTGCACAAAACCAAACTAAGTGCAACGGGTGTGAACGAAAGCATCTGTCTAGTGCAACGGGTGTGCACGACAACAATGTCAAGTGCATCTAGAGTGCACGAAAATCTCAATCCAGTGCAACTAACATGCATGAACGAAAATCACAATCGAGTGCATCCGGTGTGCACAAAATCAAATCCCATATCATGCGCCCAACATGCGCGAAAATCCAAATCAGGTGCAACCAACATGCACGAATGAAATCGAAATCGAGTGCATCCCACATGCACAAATAAAATCTAAGTCACGTGCATCCGATGCGCAAACAATCCAACATCAAACGCCTAATATGCGCAAAAATCCAACCCAAGCGCGTCAAGTCCGTATAAAACATCTAGTGCAGTAGCATACACGAAAACGACCGTCAAGTGCAAACGCGCATAAAACACAAATCTGGCAAGACATAAATCGGGTGCAACCAAGGTACGGAGTATAAATCTAGTGCAACTAATGCACAATATACCCATCCGGTGCAACAAACGCATGAAATGCAAATCTAATGCAACAAAGGCAGGAAATACGAATCTGGTGCAACGGATGCACAAAACACAAATCCGATGTATCAAGTGCACGAAATACCAATCTAATGCAATCAGTGCATGAAAACTCATCAATAACTCAATATGTATAAAAAGAAATACCGAGTGTACCGAGGTGTATAAAAATCAAAGACACATGCAACTACGTGCACAAAATCCGCATCAATGCACTTCAAGCACATGAGAGCTATACCGAGTGCAAAATGAATAAAATCGAGTGTGTACCACACGCACAAAATCAAATCAACTGTATGAAATCCACAAGATCATAAACATGTGCAGCCAAGGCACAAAATCAATATCAAGTGCAATAGATATGCACAAATCATAAACCAACACAACGGTGTATAAAAACATATCTCAAGTGTAATAACTATGCACCAAATATAAATACCAAGTAGGTGTAGCAATGGTGCATGAAAACAATATCATGAAACTCAAATCCAAACGATATAAGCATGATACTCAGATCACAAACGCAAATCGCAACAAAAGACATTGAGGTACACCTCCTACAATATCGAAAAAATGTCGGTGTGCCCAAAACTGGCAGAGCAAGAACATCCGCTTGCCTCCTGCTCACGGTCTGGCATCCTCTGTCTCTGGGTCCTCATTTTTTCTATGGATTACTAATCTCGCAATCCTTCGACTCGTCGGCCCTGTCAGGTGTGCTAACGGAAACGATTCCGCTCTGGCACTTCTCTGGTCAACTCTCGACCAATTAGTATGATCACTCATAAAGCAGCACATCACTGGCGTCAGCCTCTGGCCCTCTGAATACACATGGCACATCTGATCCTCGGTGCAAATCTTATCGCAGCAGTGTCCTGGAAGGAACTCGCTCAAGGTCTCTTCCGATCTCACATATGCCGAACTGTACGGAGGCTGGTACTCATGCATAATCTTTTCTCGTTTTCTAGACACCTGCATTCTCAGCACAACATTTTCTTGGGAACTGGTCGCATCCCAACGCCTCTGTAGACATATCCGATCTCTAATCTCAACGAGGAGTAACAACAGCTCGTCGGCATCTTGCACGAACCTCTGGTCCTACTCGTTTGTATCATCGTCCACTTCGACGTCACGTCACGCTATCTGCGTACTGCAAATGTTCTCGGCTACAGTCGATCTGAAGTCTCTCACACGGACTCGAAATCATGAACTCGGTATCTTCATCACTCTGTAGAAGATCTCTAGCTGAACACGTCCTCGGGAAATCGTCCCAACCATCGGAGGAATACTCAATACTTATCCATTATCGATCAACTCACAACGCATCTGGGTGAGGTTCTCTATCCGAAGCTGGTCAGCTTACTGGTCTCCTATCACATGATATCCGGACAACGTCAAACTTTTCGATCGAGTCATCGAGGTCCCAAAATTTCCCGAAAGCTCAACACATGAGCACAGTCTAAAAATATCTGGTATATACCACAGTGCCTCTGGACCAGCCGTAGAAGGGCAAACCCAAGCCTCACTGATGGCACCGCTAAACTGCCGCAAACCCTAAGGTTCAAAAGCGGTTTCATGGTCATCATGTCGAGTTAGGGTTTCATTCTTCTAGAGGGTCCACAGAATTACTTGCATGTTTATCCGAATACTTTAAACTTGGAAAAATGGGTTTCTGACATTCGTTCGAACTTTTTAACTCCGTCTAGACGGCAATACGAATCCCTTTCGTCTGCATGCTAAACAATGCATGAATCCTCCAGGAAAGGCGATAAATCAACGGACATCTCGGGATCGGTCGACTCTAGATCTGAGTAAGACTCTCCACACTGGAAATCTTCAACTCAACTGGGCCTGCGTCGGCGCATCATCCTGATGAATCATCCTCGTCTCTCAACTCGGGATAGACTAGCTATCATCTGTCGCATTTCTGCTTGGAAGCTCCAGCGATCTCAGCTCGTAGGCTCTGGAATCTACATCCTATCAATCTCAGCAACAACTGGGTCATCTGTCTGCACGGTAGATGACATCACAATCTTTGAGGTATGTTGTACATCAACAGTCCTCTCACAACTGGCAGCCTCTGTCAATGGCCCGATCATCCGGTGCAAAACTAAACACTCGCATCAACAAGAGGTCATAACATAAACACTACATCGAGACGTTCCCATGTCACCAGAAAACACAATGGTCAGTCCTCGGCCATGCCGTGCTCGTCCTGACCGCAACACTAGCAGTAGCTCAATCTGTGCTCAAACATGGTGACAGGAACCTCAAGCGTGTATCGAAGAAAACAGATCAAGGGCATGAAAGGAAACGACAGATCCAGAATGGATACATGATCATAAGAAGAAACAACATCAATGAAAGTATGATCATGGAAACGAACAGAATCAAGGATCTCAAATGGATGTATAATCATGGGTACGAAGAGAATCACAGATCTCAAAATATGTACATCCTAAGGTTTCTTAAGTGGAGTATCGTATCATAAATATGCCGCGGAACATACGTACGATACGTCACTCTACCCAAGCTACCTACTCCATCAATCGAATCAGCCTATGTAATGAAAGTTCCGGTCTAATACCCCCCTGTTAAAGTCTAAGTTCCGTAAGGTCAAGCCTAGGTTCCGAAATATACATACGCCCTAGACTCCGCATAGTCAAACATAGACTCGAACCAAGGTTAAACCTAGCGCTCGGATACCAACTTTATCATGACCCGAAATATTAGCTCGTGACCAGCACTTAAATCACGCAACGTTTAAAGACGTAACGTAATTCAAGTAACCTGAAGTCCGGAAATCTAAACCTTTTTACTGAAAATAAAAAAAGTGAACTTTTGAAATAAAGGTATAATGAAATCAAGTTTTCTTAAATGCATAGAAAAGGAACATGAATAATGCAAGTGAAATTTACTAGTTTGAAAACATGTTTCGTCTTTTGAAAATTTGGGCAGCACGTCCTTTGTATATTTTGATCCAAAACCACAATACATGATAATATAAAAGGCATCCCCAAGCGGGAGCTAGCTCTTCGCCAAACGGCGGATCCACAACCACGCAAAGCATAAATATAAGTATACGACGCCCAACGGCGAAGTTCACCACAAAAGATAAAGAAATATGCAAGATAACAAAACCACCAGTAGCGGAATACCCCTCAATCTAAGTCTCGCAACCACAGGTCTCACTAAATCTCATTACTTATACAAATACTAGTTTGATTGATAGAGTTGACTAGATACAATATGAATAAAAAATACAAGAGGGTTACAATCTAATATGTACCACCTACTAAAGCAAAACACCCGAATGCAACTGTATGCCAGCGATTCCGCTACTGATCCATACGGTCAACCTGTAAGAACTGTGGCACAACGGGGGTGAGTTGCCAACTCGTGAGTAGAAAAACATCAACAAGTAGAAATCGAATAAAATAACGATTTCCTAGGTCAAATATATCATAAAGGTAATACTATGATATCTAGGGTGACCGTATCAGTATATGTGAAAACAATGTAATCAATGCCTATGAGCATGCGGATATCATCCAACAATATAATCAATGTATGTATGCATGTAGATCTCGTCCACGTGTCAACCAACGACACAACAACATCATGCATGTAAATATCATAAAAGCATATGCATGAAAGTATGAGAATATAAATCAACGTGTGTCCCTCCCGACAGATCAAAAATCATGGAACCTTAGTGCCCAGCATCGACACTCGAAACATCATGAAACCCGTGTCCAGCATCGACACGTAAATCCTCATATCTCGGGCTCTGTCAGTCCAGATCGGCCCTCGGGCTCCGTCTGCGGGAACAGCTCGCAGGCTCCGGCAGACGGGTCGGCCCAATATCCATCTCTCGACCCGGTCGGTATCCTCCGGATAACCGCCAGGCCCAACCAATCACCGGTAGATAGTAGTCCCTCTGCCAGGCTCATCGTCATCCCCACGATCTTCTCCCCCCAGGGTACCGTACTGGGTCCACCATGAACCCGCAAACGGATCATCCAACTTCTCGAATCGGGTTTCACATATCACACGTCTCAGAACCGAGAAAATGCATGGTGGACGCACTGAAATATCATATCAAGAGAAACCGGGTTTTTAAAACAATACATACTTTCTTTTGAAATAACCACGGTTCTAAAATCCAGAAATCTCATGAAAACAGCATATCTCAATGCGTATAATCGTAAATCATGATGTATGCGAAATATAACAGAATGTAAGCATATCCGTATATCATGCAACATGGAACAACAATATGCACCTATCAAGGGAAAACCGCTCTTTTAAATGAATCCAGTTTTAAAATATATCCTGCGGTTCCCAAATTCTCCAAAGTTCAATGCAACATCGTATAAAGGTGCATATGCAACTATAGCAAGTAAATTATGCAAGGAATCATATCATGATACAACAATCCTACTGTGTGGTGACATGGCAATTATCGATGATGAAGTGTGTGAGCCGGCAAATCTGTGTAAGTGTAACATACACATCATAATGGTGCAGGTGTACTAGCACAGGTATATGCAATGCACTGAAAATAGCATGAATGCAGCATAAGGTAAATCATCAGCTAAAAGCTATAAGGTATACGTATCTAACATGATCGAGTCAGTGAATCTATCAATCGGCATCCAGCCTCACAACATCACGTATGATACAATCCATCGTACGGCATCCTCTAGTCAAAGGTAAGGATCAATCGTCATAAAACTCATCACTTACGGAAAATCATCGTACGGCGGCACTAAACCATCGGGGAACCTATCATCCTATATGACAATGAGGGGTACGGACCTAACGTCTCGTACGACATATCACTCATGATTCACAACATTATATATATGGGTATACCTATCCATCAGGTCACATCAGTATCAATCTCAGATCGTGGGACCAGCAAAGGTATCTATCATCATATCGACTCGCATCCATATACCGACATGTCATCAAGTCATCATATCGTATCATACATTCTTTTCATCACATTTATATCTCACATCGAGTCATTTTATATATGCATTCTACCCTATACACCAAATGTTACATTACTCTAAAATTCGTACTTAGTCTAGTGCTACTATATAGCTATAAGTCGTGATTCACATTCATCTTTCATATCCTTAAAGCTCTCATCTCATATCTCAATATACATATTTAAACCTTCATATCATCTCTAACTATCTTTTTAACCCTATCCATAGTTTTCTAATCTAGGTTTCCTTAACCATATTCTATGAATCGGTTTCCATCAAAAACTTACGAGGGTGCTATACACCATCCACCCGACTTCCCCCATAGATATAGATCTAGTCACCTTGATCTTCGCTTGCCGATGCCGATTTCGCCACGCGCTTGCTTGTCGTCTCGAAGTGCTCGTGAGGGTACCTACATATCATAACATATTGTGTCGTATTAAAATCCATTTAAAAATCAAAATGACGCACGAATCTTACATAGGTCAAAACCTATGGTCTACTCACGTAAATCAACCAAATAACACTCGATATAGACGTACAAATGTCAAGTGACCGAATACAATACCAAATACTAAAATCAAGAATTTAAAATACGTAAAATATAACTCCGAATCAAAACAGCAACTCAAGAAAGTGGACCCAGATTTTGTTTCAGGAAAAAAACAAGGTGCACAAATAGTACAGGGGTGATATATAAGATGAATATGAGCGATTGAAGGAACCTGGACACCTAACTCGACCAAGTGGCCGGCCACATCCCCAGTAATTCCGTCCTGCTCGGCCATGGGAGTGAATTGGGGCCTCGTACTTGCAGGGGGGTCTCCTAGGGTCTTAATTTGGTCAATAGAGTGTTTGCTTTTCTAGTATTGGTCTCGGGTCACTCCAGATTTCACTGCACCCACTATATATTCACAAAACCGACATGAAAAGTTTTAAATTTGGGTTTCAGGTTTCAGTTCATGCTAGGTCTGGGTTTTTGACACTATGGGGGGTTTAAGGTCACTACTAACCTCACTTACACCTTCACAACTCAAGAATTCCATATAACCTCATCTAGGAATTTTCAAAGCTCACAAAACCGCATCCAAACACTTCTAAACTTGTATAGGTGCTAAAGTATTCGAAATACAATACTAATATTGCATAAATTATCTCATTTGGCAACTCAAGAATTTTCTTGAGTTGCCCCAAGTCTCCAAAATCCTTGCTTTCAGGGTCCAAAAGGCTTGTGAAGAGCTTGTGTGTGTTTTTGATGAAAGAGGGATGAGGTTTTTGTGTGTTTTTGGGTGTGAAATGAGGTGTTTGAGGAAGGGGAAAAGCGAGTGCTGCCATGGATGATGGAGGAGAGGGGAAAGGTGAATGAAATGAGTGAAGAAGAATGAGCTAAGTCTAAGGTTTGACCCCTCACCTCTCTCTCCTTTCTCTCTCTTGCCCATATCTCACTTTTCTAATCCATTTCCTTTTTCTTTTCATTTTCTTTTCTCTTCTAATATTTTCTCTTCTCTTTTCTTTTAAAAAAAACCAAGCATGAAAAAATTAAAGCCATGTAGAAAATGTAACACAAGTGTAAAATAACATGGTGCATGTCATGTGCACAAATTCGGCTTAATGCGCGATTAGCGATATTTAATCGCGATTAGCGTTAAAATGGAATATAATTAATTATAAAATTTCATAATTTGCTTAATTCATTTAAAAAAGCCTCATTTCAGTAATTTCTATAATTTTCCAAATATTTCCCAATTTATCGGTATTTAATTATCCCACCATATTAAAATATTCATAAAAATTATTATTTAATTGTAAAAATTCCAAAAAATAATATTTTATTTTTTTGAAATGTTACAGATTCGCAGGAGTATGAGCAGGCTTGCTTGTTGATCTTCTGATCGCTCAATACCCGGGTAGCCGTTACGTTTAGCAGACCGCTTGCGGCTTGTGGGTGACTGATATGATCACCACCTACTGCCGGCATATTGACGAGTCTTTAGAGTCTTACACAAAGGTTTGTTGGCTCAAGAAAAATGAAGTAGGAGCACAAATGTGATATGTGCGGGACCAAGATTAATACGAGTATGTGATACCGTATTCTATTCTCGCGATATGTGATATCGGGCGGTTATATGTGATATATCTGGGCTGTCGAATCAAGTGTTGATTCGATAAGTTGATACATTTGATATTAGTCGGTTGTATGTGATATAGCCGGATTATTAAATCAAGTATTGATTTAATAATTTAATGTATAATTATATATTTGATATATTGACTTACATTAACTAATATTAGCTCACTTAAGAATTCTTTTTCTCACATGTGTACACTTAGTATATATGTGATATATATTAATGTACATTCTTTTGTGTCATACTAGATGATACATGAGACATGGGTGTATGAGGCTCACACCATGCTTATCATAATGATGGGTTTTATTTATTTAAAGTAAATCAAAATTAGTTAGAAATTAGTCATATGGTTCAAGCTTAGTGGAAACTTGTAGAACCCATTGACTTAGTCCACTAATTTTGTCTTACATTAGATATTTATTAACCCAACCATTATCATTAGCCATGGTTTAGTCTCTACAAGGGTTAGTATATGATATTAACTCACCCATGGTTGCCATTCTACAGTTGACCTTTTTCCATGGTTGCTTTTCTTCATCTCCTTCTTCAAGCTCTCTAGCTTTTTGGGAGGTGAAGAAAATGAGTGAGGAAAATATTTCTAAAGTGAGCAAAATTCCTACTTCATCATCCTATACTAGATTAGTCATTTAGTTTAAGGTGTTTGCTTCACTAATTCCATATTAGTGAAGAGATAGCTTGGGTTAGTATCTTCCCGACGTAGATCATCTTCGGCCTCGAAAACTTCAAGAAAGCTTGTTCATTTCACCTTATGGAGCCTTACTAGAGTCCGGGAGATCACTACTTGGAGCGAAGGGACTACTATACGGAGCTTATGAAGTGAAGGACCGGTCTACAAAGGTTGTATTCCTTGTTCACTTAGATGTAAAGATGTTTACATTCTTGTTTCGTCTAATTACCTAGTTAAGATTCTAGGTTAGAGTTCTTTAGTGCGCCAAATTTTTAAAAACGGCATGGTCGATGCCTCCCGAAACCCAGCGGTGACCCTAGGGAACCCAGCCATGGTATCAGAGCCATGCTAGAGAATTAAACGATATTTGTAGAATTACAAAACCGAAACAACTCCGAAACACTCGAAACAAAAACCAAGTTTCTGTCGAAATTTTTAAGGTGTCTAAATTTTTTTTAATCAATTGCAGAATGTTACATGAGATGTAACATGAACACCACAGAATTTTGACCCCCCCTCGCCAGATTTTGGCCGGCGACATGTGTTGAAAATCCGAGCTCGCCGGTTTTGAAGTAGGATTTTGGCTTCAATTTTTTGTGGTGTTCCAGTCTCTGGGTTTTGGTGTTTCAGGTGTTGCTTGTTTTTACTGATATTTCATGTGATGTTATATTTCTGTAAAGGCAATTCGGAGTGTTTCGTGGTCATAATTCTAACATCGTTTCAGGTTATTTAGACGACTTAAAAAGTTTGAACAGATATCAATAACCCATTTTCTCTCTCGCTGGAAATTTTCCAAGAGTTGGATTTTTTCATGTTTAAAATCTTTAGAAAATCATGCAGGTGTTTTCTATGGACCCTCTAGAAGAACGAAACCCTAACTCAATTCTGTAACCGTCAGAACCACCACCAAACCCTAGGGTTTGTGGTAGTTCGACGCCATAGGTGAGACAAGGTTGACCCTTCTACGGTTGGTCCATAAGTGTTGTGGCATATTCTGGGTACTTTTTTAAACTCTGTTAAAGTGTTGAGCTCTTTGGGAAATTTTTTGTGTTTGTTGATTTGATCGAAAAGTTTAATATCGTCTAGCTATCTGTGATTGTGATACAATACTTGGAATCCAAAATATTTAGTTTTGTGAAAACTAATTTGAATTTAATAAATCTAGCAATTCAGTCTCATTTGATTAGTTGCCATGGGATTTTGATGTGGATCAAAAGTCCATCGTAATCATGTAGCGTACGCAGATACTCGTCGGGTAACCTTACTAGATAGCCATGCCCCATAGCCCCGACCAAGTGACTGTAAGAGAACCCCATCGCCAAAAGCAGCTGTTCAGGTGCCCGCGGCCGCGGCGTTCCACCTAAGTGCACTTCGTCGATAGCATTAGGGGTGCGGCCGTCTACTAAAGTTTCCGACGAGTATTCGATCAGGTTGTCGAGAATCTTGTTGAATTACCCGACTGGTTATTGAAAAGTGTTTTCAATATCGAGACTAAAATACGGGTTTTATAATTGTTAGGCATATGATGTCTAAGGAATTCATTTGATTAGGCATGAAATCCAAAGTATGTGATACATTAGGTTTATGATGTCTAAGGTGGTTGCGGATTCTAATTGTTGTAGTTTTTCACTTTTTTTCTACGACCGTAAGTGTAATATGTGGTGTATCGCCGGTTTCGTTGCTATATGTCAACGACAATTGGGATACACATATTTACTTACGTTGATGGCATGTGATGTTGTGTGTTGCTGTGATATGTTATATTGGATCTTCGTGTTTTGAATAGCCGGGGTTTTTTTTATGTGAGATGAGAGTTTTTCATTTTCATTCATGTAAAAACTTGTATGTAATATTCTTTTTTTGGGGCACTTCCGGATTGAGGATGATATCACCATTGATGTATATTATTTACTTTTCCGCATTAGGATAGACCCAAGGAGGAGAGCACAAGTAACCGAGTTTTAGAGTCCAGTGGGAGACCATCTCGAGGAGTCGAGACCGGGTCTCCTAACTCTAGAATTGGTGGGGTTGCTTGTCGCTCTCGTAGGGGTCTAAGGATGTGGGTTTGGCTATTCATCACGATCGTGAAATCCGCGTTTTTTGCTGGCTTAATTTAAAACACGGAATTCCTAGTATATCCAATATTTCATATGTGTTCTTCTGCTGCTAATATTCTGTGATGTGATCACTTGATATGTTGAGACAAATGCTTATATTATATATATGATATATAATAAATATTACTGCTTTCATTTCTTCTGTGATGCTTAGGAAGCATAATTGATGGGACTTCATTAATGAGATTAATGAAATAAAAGAATCCTAAAGATGTTGCAGAATCTTGTTTTAAAAACCGGTAGCTCTAGTTCTTGCTTTGCATAGAGATATTCTTTGTAGAATATCCAGCACCTTATTCAATAAGGAAAAAGCCGAGATCTCTTCACCTGGAGTGACCTCTTTAACGAAACTAGCAGATGCTACAACCCACACGGCTTTGCATAGTGGTATTTGTGAAATATCCAGCACCTCATTCGATGAGGAAAGAGCCGAGATCTCTTCACCGAGAGTGACCTATTTAGCAAAACTAGCAAAAGCCTCAAAAACACTCCTTTTCAAAATCACTCGATTCTACAACGAGATTAAGTTCATTACGCAAAAGGTTTTCTTAAAAACCTGTCGTAGTCCTCTGTCATTTCAGATAAGTGCTACTTAGTATTCGTGCTATGTTTGTTGACCATATTAAAGCATAGTGTGGGTAGTTAATTCATGCTTATCTGCTAAAGCATGTGATGCGATTGGATTAGGGTAGTCGTACGACTTTGTTGACCATGTTAAGGGTCGTACGGGTGGGTTTAATTCAATCATGAAATGTATGGGTTGAACTTGGCTAGAGCTTATGATTTGTTGACCATGTTAAGCTCATAAGTTGCTAGGGGCAAAATATTATTAGGAATTTCAAGTGTTGAAATTTGCAATGAGATTGGATACCTTCTATGAGATTGTTGGATCCTGATACCCACTGCGAGTAAGAGTTACTCCTGGGAGAGTTTTACACATTGCAATTAGCTGATCAAGTAGGTGTCTAGAAAGGTGTTAATGGGGTTACACCCCCGGGAAAACGAGGTTTATTTTAATTAGGTCTGCGCGAAAGCGTGGGGAACGTCCCTCAAAGTACCTACACTGGCCTGGCCTGGCCTGGCCGAAAGATTGGCGAACTTGTAAGGTGTAATTAATCCCGGCTAGTCTTACCTTTTAGGGTTTGAAGGAAGACTTGATAAAAACAGTGGGAGCCATCCTGATTAGATAAAATAATAACCAATCTGATCTTGTAAGAGCATACGCAGAGTGTTTTCTTCTCTCTCTCTCCTGGTAGTGACCATGTCACACATTAATCAAGATAATAATATAGATGCATTGACTGAACCCTATTATTATAATTAGCTGGGGAACATTGGTTCCACTCTACCTTATAATTGTTATAATTCCGAGCAGGAAATAGGGGAATATTCGGATTCCTACGCAACCCAATCGAGAAATGAGCATGTTGATGCATATTCTTCGGGTGTGTTCGTTACCGAGAATTGTTTTCTCGGTATCCTCTACGTCCTAGGTATGAGATACCGGATCAGGATCCCACATATGTAAGAGTTACATGGGCTACAGAAGAGAACTGGGATTAGGTGATATGTCTCTAAATATTAGAGAATGGGGCAATTGTTGCAGCCAAATCAGTTGGCAAATATCACCTTGTATTACCAAATGGTAAATACATTGATTTTGAATAGATGTTATTACATGCCGAACCTGATATACAACATTACATCAGTTTCTTTATTAAGTTAAAGAAAGATATAATTTTGTATTGAAGGATAATGTTGTGAACATTTTCCTTAATCAAGAGTTGATTAGATCAGGCACATCATGAAATGGAATATAAGTTCTAAATCAAACCAATGTTCAAAGTATATAGAATACACACAAGAAGAGTAGTTCAAAAATGAACGAATCCTTCTTGTGGTATTGTAGACTAGGTCATATCAATGCGACACGACTAGCTAAGTTACATAAGGATGAATATTTGAATCTGTTCAAATTTTCATCTTATGAAACTTTCCAATCTTGTCTCAAAGGTAAAATGACCAATACTCCATTTACTGGAAACAGAGAAAGGGTTACTGAACTCTTGGGACGGATACATGATGATGTATATGGTCCTATGTCTACAAATACCAGGGTTGGTTCTTTGTACGTCATTACATTCATCGACGATCTCTCAAGATTTGGACATGTGTTCCTGTTGAAACACGAGTCTGAAACTTTTGAGAAATTCAAGGACTATAAGCTTGAAGTTAAGAACCAGACAGGTAGAAGTATTAGGTCCTTCGATGTGATCGAGGAAGAGAATACTTGCGCATGGAGTTCCTGGAGTTTCTAAACGGAGAATGGGATTCTCTCTCAGCTTACCCCTTCGAGTACACCACAGCACATTGGTGTATCGGGGCGGAGGTATCGCACCCTATGAAATATGGCGCGCTCTATGATGAGTATTGCTGAGTTGCATGTTTCGTTTTGGTGTTATGCACTTGAGAAGATGCATACCAATTGAATGGGGTTCCGTCCAAATCAGTGCCTACCACTCCATATGAGATATGGAATGGGAAGAGGCCATGTCTTAAATGAGTTAAGATATGGGGGTGTCCGGCCTATGTTGAAAGGCAAAATCCGGATAAACTCGAGGCAAGGTCAGTTCTGTAAGTTTGTTGGATATCCCAAACGTTCGCGAGGGTATATCTTCTACCCCACTGAGGAGCAAAAGCTGTTTTGTTTCTCAGCATGCCACCTTTTTAGAAAAGGAATTTCTTGTGAAGAAATTAGTGGTCATGAGGTAAAACTGGAAGGAGTTTCAGCTAGACAAACTAACAGTTGATGATTTGGTGAAACCAAAGGATTCAATAGTCTCCAACGAACCTCAGCCTCTCCGCGAATCTGGTAGGTTTCCTCATCCACCTAAGAGATACTACGATTTTCTCGATGACAGTGGGAACGAGGATTGCATCATGGTAGATGATGACCCAACTAGGTTCAGGCAGGCCATCACGAGTAGGGACTCTGTGAAATGGCTGGATGCTATGCGATCAAAGATGGAATCCATGTACACCAATAAATTATCACTTTGAATGTTTCACCTGAAGGGGTAAAACCCATCGAGAGCCAGTGGGAACCATACAGGGCATCGATATTCTATAGTAAACTAGCCTATGCATTTCTTGACCCATATGATGGACGATGGATGATCCCACATCCATTGGTGTTTGACATCAGAGAAGGTATACGGGTGCTCAGTGGAGACTGGGTACACTGAACAGACTCGCCGAGAACTCCTAGATGGTATTATACCTATCGTTAGATAGCAGTTCTCTGGTGACACTGGTACAGGTTAGTCTATCGATCCGAGATCGTCATAGAGTCTTGTGTGATTCCCGCTGTGCTTTGATTTCCACCTTACCACGTTCAAGAGATCGTGCAAAACGGTGGTTTTTGGGTACAGTCCCGAGTCACATGGAAGCAATGACTGATAGGAGGGGATTTCGTCTCTCCCGGTATTGGGGGTTGATGTTGCGCAATGCTCGATTGGCCATAACAGGAAATCCCTAGCCAGGGTTGCTGAGATCTACTGGTAAGTGTTATCAGTTGTTTCTCGAACCATTATGAGCCTCATATCGGCATGACTTATCAGGCTATTGGGGTCTGACGGTTACCACCCCCAAGCTGCGATATGCGACATATCAGACGAAGAGACCGGACTGTATGGTAGTGTTACTGACTGGATTCGCGGGAGTATGATCAAGCTTGCTTGTTGATCTTCTGATCGCTCAACACCCGGGTGGCCATTACGTTTAGCAGACCGCTTGCGGCTTGTGGGTGACTGATATGTTCACCACCTACTGCCGGCATATTGACGAGTCTTTAGAGTCCTACACAGAGGTTTCCTGGCACAAGCGAAACGAAGTAGGGGTACATATGTGATATGTGCGGGACCGAGATTAATACGAGTATGTGATACCGTATTCTATTCTCATGATATGTGATATCGGGCGGTTATATATGATATATCCGGGCTGTCGAATCTAGTGTTGATTTGATAAGTTGATACATTTGATATTGGTCGGTTGTATATGATATAGCCGGATTATTAAATCAAGTGTTTATTTAATAATTTAATATATAATTATATATTTGATATATTGACTTACATTAACTAATATTAGCTCACTTAAGAATTCTTTTTCTCACATGTGTACACTTAGTATATATGTGATATATATTAATGTACATTCTTTTGTGTCATGCTAGATGACACATGAGACATGGGTGTATGAGACTCACACCATTCTTATGGGTTTTATTTATTTAAAATAAATCAAAATTAGTTGGAAATTAGTCACATGGTTCAAGCTTAGTGGAAACTTGTAGAACCCATTGACTTATGTTAGTTATGTATTCCCTAGAGGCCATTACTGTACATGAGATGTACATTGTAAAGAATGCTTCGACATATATAGGGAGGACTTTCTTGCTCGACATGATAGTATGCTATCTAGTTACTCTTTATCTTAACATGTACACTGATTGTCTCTCTGTTACATGTTGGTAAAACCCTTAGGATGCGTACTTGACTACCTAGATTATGATGGAGATCATACTAGTAGGACAAAGATAGTCTGTTAGTACATCCTTTAATGTCCCTAGTCGTTGGTGTATCGAGACGGGGTATCGATATACCAGAGTAGACTAGCGTATGGCTTCTCAACCCATGTAGATGGGCAATGGATGATCGCATATCCATTGGTGTTTGACATCAGAGATGATATACGGGTGCTCAGTGGAGACTGGGTACACTGGATGGACTCGCCGAGAACTCCCAGATGGTATTATACCTCTCGTCAGATGGCAGTTCTCTGATGACACTGGTACAAGTTAGTCTGTCAACCCGAGATCGTCATAGAGTCTTGTGTGATTCCCACTGTGCTTTGATTTCCACATTACCACGTTCAAGAGGACGTGCAAAATGGTGTTTTTTGGGTGCAGTCCCGAGTCACATGGAGGAAATGAGCGATAGGAGGGGATTCGTCTCTCCCGGTATTGGGGGTTGATGTTGTGATGTGCTCGATTGGCCATAACAGGAAGTCCCTGGCCAGGGCTGTTTATGAGATTTACTGGTAAGTGTTATCAGTAGTTTCTCGACCCGTTATGAGCCTCTTATCGGTACGACTTATTGAGTTATTGGGGTCTGACGTTTACCATCCATAGACGAGATATGCGACATATCAGACGAAGAGACCGGACTGTACGGTAGTGTTACTGATTGGATTCGCAGGAGTATGAGTAAGCTTGCTTGTTGATCTTCTGATCGCTCAATACCTGGGTCGTCGTTATGTTTAGCAGACCGCTTGCGGCTTGTGGGTGTTTGATATGATCATCACCTACTGCCGGCGTATTGACGAGTCTTTAGAGTCCTACACAGAGGTTTCCTGGTTCATGCGAAACGGAGTAAGAGCACATATGTGATATGTGCGGTACCGAGATTAATGTGTGTATATGATACCGCATTCTATTCTCGTGATATGTGACATCGGTCGGTTATATGTGATATAGCCGGGTTATCGGATCAAGTGTTGATACGATAATTTGTTACATTTGATATTAGTCGGTTATATGAGATATAGCCGGATTATTAAATCAAGTTTTGATTTAATAATTTAATGTATAATTATATATTTAATATATTGATTTACATTAACTAGTATTGGCACACTTAAGTTTTCTTTTCTCACTTGATTTTGTGCACATAATATATATGTGATATATATTAATGTACATTATTTGTGTCATGCTTGATGATACACACTACATGGGTGTATGAGACTTGCACCATACTAATTATAATGTAGGGTTTAAATATTTAAAGCAAATCCAAATTAGTTGGAAATTAGTCACATGCATGAATCTTGTAGATGCTTGTGGATGCGTTGACTTAGTCCACTAATTTTGTTTTACTTAAGATATTTATTAACCTAACCATTATCACTTAGCCATGGTTATGTCTCTACATGAGTTAGTGTATGACACTAATTCACCCATGGTTGCTATTCTCACCTCATTAGTTGATTCTCTCTTCTTCATTCTTCATCTTCTTCTTCATTGAAAAAGCTTAATAGCTTTTTTCTAAGTGAGGAAATAATGTGAGAAAATTAAATCTAAAGTGAGCCCATATCCTACTTCATCATCCTCTACCACTTGCGATTTAGTTTAGGGTGTTTGCTTCACTAATTTCATAATTAGTGAAGAGATAGCATGAGCTTGAGTCTCATCGACGTAGATCATCTTCGGCCTCGAAGACTTCGAGCAAGCTTGTTCATTTCTTCATGTGAATCCTTATTAGAGTTCGGGTGTTCACTACTTGGAGCGAAGGGACTACTACACGGGGCTTTATAAGTGAAGGACCGGTCTACAAAGGTTGTATTCCTCATTCACTTAGTGTAATATTTGATTACATGCTAGTGTAACTCCTAATTTTCTAGTTAGATCCTTAGCATGGGTTGCATAGTTCTCTAGGTTTTTTAAAATTGTATACTTGATGCCCCAAAAAATCCTAGTTAGGATGCTATGGAACCCATCATTGGTATCAGAGCCAAGCTAGAACATTAGGCATTGTCTAGGCGAAGTTAAAAGTCCAATCGAACCCCGAAAACTCAAGTTTGCACCCCTCTCTGGAAATTTACCAAAAAGTTGGATTTTTCCATGTTAAAAATTCTCAGAAAATCATGCAGGTAATTATATGGACCCACCTGAAGAACGAGTCCCTGACTCGCTTTAGTGACCGCGGAACCGCGGCCGAAACATGATTTTGGCGGCGGTTCCGCGGCGCCACAATGGAGGCTTGGGACGGGCCTTCAGCTGCTGGTCCATGTGTACTGGGGTATGTTTCTGGGTATTTCTAACACTGCTCAAGTGTTGAGCTCTCTGGGAAAATTTGAGAATTCGTTGATTCGATCGAATTGTTTAACCTCGTCTAGCTATCTGTGATTGTGATACAATACTTGGAATCCACACTAATTTGAATTTTATAAATCTAGCAATTTAGTCTCATTTGATCGGTTGCCATGGGATTTTGATGTGATCAAAAGTCCGTCGCAATCACGTAGCGTACGCGGATACTCGCCGGGTAACATTATTAGATAGCCACGCCCCATAGCCCCGACCAAGTGACTGTAGGAGAACCCCATTGCCTAAAGCATCCGTACGGGTGCTCGCGGCCGCGGTGTTCCGCCTAAGTACACTTTGTCGTCGGTATCGGGGGGTGCGGCCATCTACTAAAGTTTCCGACGAGCATTCGATCAGGATGTCGAGAATCTTGTTAGATTACCCGACTTCATATTGAAAAGTGTTTTTGATATCGAGACTGAAATACGGGGTTTATAATTGTTAGGCATGCGATGTCTAAGGAATTCATATTATTAGGCATGAAATCCGGAATATGAGATATTTCGGGTTTAAGATGTCTAAGGTGGTTGCGGATTCCAACTGTTGTAGTTTTCATTTTCTTTTCTGCGACCGTAAGTGTAATATGTGGGGTATCTCCGGTTTCGTTGCTATATGTCAACGACAATTGGGATACGCATATTTACTTACGTTGATGACATGTGATGTTATGTGTTGTTGTTGATATGTTATATTGGATCGTCGTGTTTTGAATAGCCCGGGGTTTTATGTGAGATGAGAGTTTTTCATTTTCATTCATGTAAAATTCAATATATGTAATATTCTTTTATTGGGGAACATCCCGGTTGAGTAAGATGTCACCGTTTATGTATATTATTTACTTTTCCGCATTAGGATAGACCCAAGGAGGGGAGCACAAGTAACCAGGTTCTAGAGTCCAGTAGGAGACCAACTCGAGGAGTCGAGTCCGGGTCTCCTAACTCTAGAATTGGTAGGGTTTCTTGCCGCTCTCGTAGAGGTCTAGGGATGTGGGTTTGGCTATTCATCGCTACCGTGGAATTCGTGTTTTATGCAGGCTCAAAATAAAACACGGACCTCCTAATATATCCAATATTTCATATGTTTCTTCTACTGCTTTGTGATATGATCACTGTGGATTCTGAGATGAATGGATATACATTATATATGAGATATATTGTAGACGTTGTTTATGTTTTGCACCCGCGCTAGTCCCGTCCCGGTATGCCGTTAGTTAAGTAACCTAACGGTGCATAACATGACATTGTGGCGAATGCGGATGGAATAAGCGTACGTTGTATTTTCGTTTCTTCTATGATACTTAGGAAGCTTAAATGATGGGACTTCATTAATGAGATTAATGAAAAGAAAGAAACCTAAAAGATGTTGTGGAATCGAAATTTCAAAAACAAGTAGCTCTAGTTCTTGCTTTGCATAGCAGTATTCCTTGTAGAATATCCAGCACCTTATTCGATAAGGAAAGAGCCGAGATCCCTTCATCGGGAGTGACCTCTTTAGCAATAACTGGCAGAATCTACAACCCTCGGTTTCTTCTTTTGACTGCTTTTCTAGTTCTTTCTTTGCATAGTGGTATTGTGAGTATCCTGCACCTCATTCGACGAGGAAAGAGTCGAGATCCCTTCACCGGGAGTGACCTCTTTAGCGAAACTAGCAAAAGCCTCAAAAACAGTCCATTTAAAATCATTTGATTCTACAACGATATCAAGTTCATTACGCAAAAGGTTTTCTTAAAAATCTGTCGTAGCCCTCCGTCATTTCAGATAAGTACTTCATATTATTCGTGCTACGTTTGTTGGCCTGCGTCAAGGAGTAGTGTGCGATAGCTATTTATGCTTATCTGCTATAGCATATGATGCGATTGAGTTAGGGTAGTCGTGCGACTTTGTTGGCCTGCGTCAAAGATCGTGCGGGTGGGTTTAATTCAATCATGAAATATATTGGTTGAACTTGACTAGTGGACTATGGTTTGTTGGCCTGCATCAAGGTCATAGGCTGCTAGGGGCAAAATTATCAGGAATTTCAAGTATTGAAATTTGCAATGAGATTGCAAACCTTCTATGAGATAGTTGGATCCCGATACCCACTGCGAGTAATAGTTACTCTTGGGAGAGTTTTACACATTACAATTAGCCGATCAAGTAGGTGTCTAGAAAGGTGTCAACGGGGTTACACCCCTGGGAAAACGAGGTTTATTTTAATTAGGTCCATGCAAAAGCACGGGGAACCTCCCTCAAAGTACCGGCACTAGCCTGGCTGAAAGATTGGCGAACTTGTAGGGTGTAATTAATCCCGGCTAATCTTTCCTTTTAGGGTTTGAAGGAAGATTTGATAAAAACAGTGGGAGCCATCCTGATTAGATAAAATAATATCCAATCTGATCTTGCAAGAGCATACTCTGAGTGTTTTCTTCTCTCTCTCTCTCTCTCCAGGTAGAGACCATGTCACGCCTTAATCAAGATAATAATATGGATGTATTGACCGAACCCGCTTGTTATACTGAGCTGGGGAACGTTGGTCCCGCTCCAACTTATAATTGTTATAAGACCGAGAAGGAAATAGGGGATTACCAGGATTCCCGTGCCGCCCAAATGAAGAAAGTGCATGATGATGCATCTTCTTCGGGTGTGTCCATTACAGAGAACTGTTTCTTAGTATCCTTTACGTCCTGGGTATGAGATACTGGATCAGGATCCCACATATGTAATATGTTACATAGGCTACAGATAGGTAGAGAACTGAGAATGGGTGATAAAATTTCAAGAGTTAGAAAAGGTGCAATTGTTGCAGCCAAAGTGTTGGCAGTTATCACCCTATATTACCAAATACATTGATTCTGAACGAATGTTATTAGATACCGAACCTGATATGCAACATTATATCAATCTCTTTATTTACTAAAGAAGGATATAATTTTGTATTGTTGGATAATGTTTTGAACATTTCTTATATCAAAATTTGATCGGTTCAGGCACATTATCTAAAAGCATATACGTTCTAAATCAAACTACAGTTCTTAACGTACAGAACACACACAAGGGAAAGAGTTCAGAAATGAACGAATCCTTCTTGAGGCATTGTAGACTAGGGCATATCAATGCGACCCGACTAGCTAAGTTACATTAAGATGCATATTTAAAGCAGTTTGAATTTACATCTTGTGAAACTTGCCAGTCATGTCACAAAGATAAAATGGCCATAGCTCCGTTTACTAGAAACAGAGAAAGAGTTAGTGAACTCTTGGGATTGATGCATAATGATGTATTTAGGTCCCCTGTCTACACATGCCAGGACTGGTTCTTTATATTTCATTACATTCACTGATGATCTCTCAAGATTCGGACATATGTTCCTGTTGAAACACAAGTCTGAAGCTTTTGAGAAATTCAAAGAATATAAGTTAAAAGTAGAGAACCAAAAAGGGTATTAGTATTATGTCCTTTGATGTGATCAGGGAGGAGAATACTTGAGCACGGAATTCCTAGACTATTCAAAAGGAGAATGAGATTCTCTCTCGGCATTACTCCTCCGTATACATCACAGCACAATGGTGTATCGGGGCAGAGCAATCCCACCCTATTAGATATGGTGCGCTCTATGATGAGTACTACTGAGTTGCCTATTTCCTTTTGGGGGTTATGCACTTGTGAAGCTGCATACCTATTGAATTGGGTTTCAACCAAGTAAGGTGGCTACCACTCCATATGAGATATGGTATGGAAAGAGCCCATGTCTTAAGTGAGTTAAGATTTGGGGTTGTCCGGCCTATGTCAAAAGAAAAATCCGGACAAGCTTGAGGTAAGGTCAGTTCTGTGGAAGTTTGTTGGATATCCTAAGCATTCGCAAGAGAATATCTTCTACCGCACCGAGGAACAAAAAGTATTTTATTTCTCGGCATGCCACCTTTTTAAAAAAGGATTTATTTTGGAAAGAAATTTGTGTTCATGGGTAGAACTGGAAGGAGTTCCAGCCATACAAACTACAGCTGACGATTTGGTAGAACCGAAGGACTCAATAGTTCCCGACGAACCTCAGCCTCTCCGCCAATCTGGTAGTATTCCTCATCCGCCTGAAAGATACTTCAGTTTTCTCTATGACGGTGGGAGCGAGGATTGAATCATGAGATGATGATCCAACTAGTTTCAAACAGGCCATCAAGAGTGGGGACTATGTAAGAATGGCTGGATGCTAAGTGATCTGAGTTGGAATCTATGTACACCAACAAAGTATGGACTTTGGTTGCTTTATCTGAAGGGTTAAAACCCCATCAGGAGCAAGTAAATCTTGAGAAGATTACTTGGTGTACATAAAAAGTTGAGACTTTCAAAGCTAGACTTGTTGCAAAAGGTTTTCGTCATCGACCACGTGTGGTTTATGATGAAACCTTTTCTCCAGTAGCTATGCTTAAGTCCATCCGGATCCTACTTGCCATTGCTACATACCATGACTACGATATCTGGCGGTTGGGTATCATGATTGCTTTTCTAAATAGTGATTTAGAAGAGAGCGTCTATAAGTACACAGCCAGAGGGCTTCGTAGATAGTGGGAGCAGCGGAAACGTGTGCAAGTTGCTTTACGGGTTAAAGCAGGCATCGCGGAGCTGGAACATCTGTTTTGATGTGGTAGTCTAAGAGTTTGACTTCATCAAAATGGTATATGAACCTTGTATATACAGAAAGGTAGTAGAGAGTAAGGTGGTCTTCCTCTTATTGTACGTGGATGACATACTCTTGATAGGAAAGGTGTTTCCTATGCTACACTCGGTCAATCTCCTCTTATCACATAGATTCTCCATATAGGATCAAGGTGATACCTCCTAAATCCTGGGTTTTGGATCTATGAGATAGATCTAAATGGATATTAGGATTCTCACTAGGTGTAGTGAGATGGTATCAATCGATCCTGGGGAGAATCACTGGATAGCTTCCAGGGTGGTAAGGTCGACTAAATGTCAGTCACAGGCATTGTCTTTACCCTCAATGGAGGGACGGTATGTTGGAAGAGTTCCAAGCTAGATACCGTGGCAAACTAGACGATAAAGGCTGGATACATCGCTACCAAAGATCCTACCAAAGAGGAAGTCAGGGTGTATATTAGTTCATGAGATGAACTTCGTTCAAACCATTGTGTGATAATGGAATTGTGGCTTATGCCGAGGAACCCCCGTCCCATCTGTGATCCAGACATATTCTAAGGCAGTATCACCTGATCATAGAGATGGTTGATCTCCAGGGGATCGAGGTCAAGAGAGTAGACTCAGAGGACAACACGGCGGATCCACTCATAAAGGCCTTTTTCCCAGGAGAGACTTTTATGGGATGGTTGAGTATGCGATACTACAACCACTGCTATGTTGGATATATGTATGCCCTAGAGGCCATTATGTGATAGTGGATGTATCTATACATGTATATATATATATTCAGTATGCATTCTTGCTCGACATGATAGTATGCTATCTGGTTCTTCTTTATCTGACATGTTGATTTGATCATGCTTTTATTCATTCATACATGCTGATAAAGCCCTGAGGATATCGGCTTGACTACAGTGGTTATGATAGAGATCATACTAGTGGGACATCTGTAGTTTATAAGCATATCCTGAAATGTCCCTAGTCGGAGGTGTATCGAGACGGGGCATCGATATACCAGAGTAGACTAGCGTATATGATACTAGACCCATGTGATGGGCGATGGATGTTCCCACATTCATCGATGTTTGACATCAAGATCATATACGGGTGCTCAGTGGTGACTGGGTACACTGGACGGACTCACCGAGAACTCCTATATGGAATTATATCTATCGTCGGATAGCAGTTCTCAGGTGACACTGGTACAGGTTAGTCTGTAGACCCGAGATCGTCATAGAGTCTTGTGTATTCTCCCACTGTACTTTGATTGCCACCCTACCACGGCTCTACCGAGTCGTGCAAACAGGTGGCCGTTGGGTACAGTCCCGAGACACACGAAGGCGATGAGCGATAGGAGGGGTTTCGTCTCTTCCGATATTGGGAGTTGATGCTGTGCAGTGCCCGACTGGTTATATCAGCAAGTCCCTGGCCAGGGCTGCTGAGAATAGCTGATAAGTGTTATCGGTAGTTTCTCGATCTGTTATAGACCATTCATCGGCATGACTTATTGAGTTATTGGGGTCGACGTGACCATCCCTAGGCTCGATATGCAGCATATCTGACGAAGAGAACGGACTGTACGGTAGTGTTGCCGGTTGGCTCGACGGGAGTTGTAGCAGGTTCGCTTGTTTTCTTCTGATCGCTCAATACCCGGGTGGCCGTTACGTTTAGCTGACCGCTTGCGGTTTGGGGGTACTTGATATGATCATTACCCTCTGCCAGCGTATTGACGAGTCTTAGAGTCCCACACAGGAGTTACCTAGTCCAGGCGAAACGTTGTGGTGCGCGTATGCGATATGCGCATGGACCCGATTAAATTGCGCGTATAGGATACCGAACATTGATCGGGCGGCTTGCTTTTGGTGGGGTCATATATGATATGGCCGGATTGATAAATCAAGTGTTGATTTATCATTTAACCATTAGTTTTCTCACTTAAACCCTTTCTTGTATTTGATGGATGTATGCATGCATGCATGCATGTGTTTCTTTCTTTCATTCTAGTTTCATACACATGTGGATGTGCATACATGCATACATACATACACCCATCTATCATGGTTGTTAGCACATGGAAATGGTGGCAATATAAGACTCACACCATAGGTTAAATGATGGATTTTTATTTGTTTTTGTATTTAAAACAATATTGAAAAGAGAAGGATAATCTTTACTAGCTTCTACATTCTTCTTCTAACCTAACCATGCTCACCTACCACTAACCTTGGGTTATCCTTCTCTTTATCATTTAAAACTCAAGTTAAATAAACTCTCCATCACTTAACCATGGTTGGTTGTAAGAAGGAATAAAATATAAAAGGTTATATTTCATTTCTTTTTCAAGGGTTATCTTTTATCTTTTATACTTGCTAAAAGGAAAAGCCACCATCTTCATCCTCCTTCACCATTTCCTCTCTAGGTTTTTCTAGTGAGTTAAACACACTTAAAGAAAGGTTTTTGAAGTGAGATCCTTAGCCACAACATCATTTTACTCAAGTTTAGCCAACTTGATTAGAGTGTTCTCTTTGTTTTTCCAAATTTGCAAACTTGGACGGGAAACTTCTGGTGGATCGCCGTGGACGTGAGAGGACTACAAGTGGACTTTCTTCCAACACCCAAGACACCAAGGAGTCCAACAAAAGGGAGCTACAAAGGTTGTAGTCTCTAAACCCTAACTTTATAAGTTTTAAGTTTCGAAACCCTAATTTTCTAGGATCGATTCCTATGCATGCTTGTTTAGCACCATCAAAATTCAAACTTTTGGACATGTGATGCTTCAAAACTCTTCATAGGGTGCTAGACAAGGATTACATTGGTATCAGAGCCGACCTAGAACATTAGGCGACGCTTTTACGAAGTAAAAATCCCGATCGAACAAAAATACGATCTTTTTGGACCCTCTCTGGAAAAATTTTAAAATCTGACCTTTTTCAGAATTAAAAGTACATAAAAAATACAGCAGGGAAATCTAAGAATTGTGGTGAAATACGATACAGTGAACAGTCCATATGGCCGCGGAACCGCGGCAATTCCTTGCTTAGGCCGCGTCTCCGCGGCCGTACAGTGGCATCATGCTATGAAAATTGCACCATAATTCCTAGGTCTGCTAGTATACTGTTTTAGGTATGTTTAATCTGAATATTGTACTGTTTTTTCTGGAGATGGTTTTGGACGCGTAGATTCGATCGGTATTTTCATTTCGTTGCTTTTCCGGGTAAATTAGAAAGTATTGAAGTGTTTGAACGAGTGTCATTGGCTCACTATTCACGGGGTTTAAATACTTTGGAGATGCGTGCAAGTCTTTTTATGGTGGTCCCTCTAGAAGACAATAAACCTTAACTCGATTATGTGATCGTCTTGAACTGCCCTTTGAACCTTAGGGTTTAGGGCAGTACGGCGTGCCACATGTGAGGCGTTGGCTTGACCCTTCTACGGCTGGACCGCTACTACTGTGTCACACTCCGGATTTTTTGAACCCTGCTCAAGTGTTGAGCTTTAGTGAATCTTGGGTACTTGATCGTTCGTTCGAAAACTTTAATACTGTCTGTTTATCTGGAATTTGATACAATATGTGGAATTCATACAGTTTAGGCATGAAATACGAAATATGTGATATTTCGCATTTATGATGTGGATTCCAAATATTGTAGTTTTACACTTTCTTTTCTGTGACCGTAAGTGTAGTATGTTCGATATCGCCGGTTTCGTTGCTATACATCAACGACAATCGGGGTACGCATACTTACTTACGTTGATGATATGTGATATTATGTGTTGCTGAGATATGATGTGCAGGATTGTCGCGATTGAATAGCCGGGGGGTTTTATGTGAGATGAGAGTTTTATATTTTTATTCATGTAAATTCAATTGTAATGTAATATTCTTTTATTTGGGGCACTTCCGGGTTGAGGTTGTGTCACCAGTGTTGTATATTATTTACTTTTCCGTATTAGGATAGACCCAAGGTGGGGAGCACAAGTGACCAGGTTCTGGGGTTCAGTGGGAGGCCATCTCGAGGAGTCGAGACCGGGTCTCCTAAACTCCAGGATTGGTAGGGTCGCTTGCCGCTCTCGTAGGGGTCTAGGGGTGTGGGCTTGGCTATTCATCGCGACTGTGGAATCCGTATTTTGTATTATTGGCTAAAATACTAAATACGGACGTCCTAGTATATCCCACATTATATATATGTTTCTGCTGCCTGTGTTCTGTGATATCTGAGACGAATGACATATTATATATATGATATATAGTAGACGTTGCTTATGTTTTACACCCGTGCTAGTCCCGTCCCGGTATGCCATTAGTTAAGTAACCTAACGGTGCATAACGGAACATTGCGGCGAATGCGGATGGCATAAGCGTACGTGTTATTTTCGTTTCTTTTCTGTGATTGGCTTAAGGACTTAAATGATGGGATTACATTAATATGATTAATGTAAAGAAAATAAACCTAAAAAGATGTTGTAGAATCAGATTTGAAAACCACTCGGCTATTTGTGAAAAAGCTATATTTCAAAACTGCGGAGCTTAAGCCACTCCTTTTGAAAACCGTTTGATTCTACAACGATATCAAGTTCAAAGCGTTAAAGATTTTCTTAAAAATCATTCGCAACCCTCCGTCATTTTAGGAAGTAGAGTACTTAGTATTCGTGCTACGTTTGTTGACTTTAGTTAAGGCGTAGTGTACGGTAGCTAAGTGATGTCTTCCTACACTGCATATGATGCAGATTAATTAGGAAATTCATGCGACTTTGTTGACCATAGTTAAGGGTCATATGGGTGGGTCTAATTGATCAAGAAATGACGGGTAGAACTTGACTGGTACTTATGATTTGTTGACCATAGTTAAGGTCATAAGTACTAGGGGTAAAAATTACATCGGGAATTTCAAGTGTTGAAATTTGCAATGAGATTGCATACCTTCCATGTGATGGTTGGATCCCGATCCCACTGTGGGCAATAGTTGCTCCTAGGAGAGTTTTGCAGTTTACAATTAGCTAACTCATTAGGTGTCTAGAAAGGTGTTAACGGGGCTACGCCTCTGGGAAAACGAGGTTTACTTTAATTAGGTCCGTGCGAAAGCACGGGGAACCTCCCTCAAGTACCGACACTGGCCTGGCTGAACGGTTAGCGAAGTTGTAGACTGTAATTAATCCTGACTAGTTTTCTTTTTAAGGTTTGAAAGAAAAACTTGATTAAAGCAGTGGGAGACATCGATTAGACAAGATAATAACCAATCTGATCTGTGCAAGAGCTTTCGCTGAGTGTATTCTTTTCTCTCTCTTAATGGCAGATACCCATGACTGGACTCAAGCTTCTACTAGATAAAAACAAACTGAATGGGACCAACTATAAAAACTGGCTGAGGAATCTGAAAATCGCCTTGACTTATGATAAAGTATCATATGTCCTCACGGCTTCAGCCCCGCCCGTCCCAGGTCCAAAATCCTCAGTTGCGGACGTTGAAGTCCGCAAGACATGGGACGCTGACTGTGCCACGGCCAAATGCCTCGCGCTTGCATCGACGGACAATACACATCAAAAGCAGCACGAGAATATGGACATTCAAACCATATTTCTCCATACAAAGGAGTTGTATGGAGAGCAATCCCGCGTATTACGATACGAAGCATCAAAGAAACTGTTTCAGATGCGAATGGCCCCTGGCACACCAGTAGGAGACCATGTTCTGAAGATGATAGCTCTTATAGAAGAGCTTGAGGACCTAGGATGGACAATGGACAATGAACAATATATAGATATTATTCTGCAGTCCCTCCCCTCCACCTTTGCTCAATTCATAGTGAACTTCAACATGCACGGCATGGAGAAGGAACTCCCTGAACTCCTTAACATGTTAAGGAGTGCAGAGAGCACTATGAAGTCAGCGAAAACTCCCGTTATGACTATTGGACAGTATTCCTCTTCTCGCCCGAAAGCTAAGGCCAAGGGAAAGAAAAAGAAGAAACCCACTAATCCTAAGGGCGGAGTTAAAAAGGTGAAGGGAAAGGAAAAGTCCAAGGCTGGAGACTCGGGGAAAGGCGAATGTTTTCATTGCCACAAAACAGGACATTGGAGCGAAGGGACTACTACACGGAGCTTTAGAAGTAAATGACCGGTCTACAAAGGTTGTATTCCTCATTCACTTAGTGTAATATATGATTACATGCTAGTGTAACTCCTAATTTTCTAGTTAGATCTTTGGCATGGGTTGCATAGCTCTCTAGGATTTTTAAAATTGTATACTTGATACCCAAAAAATCCTAGTTATGGTGCTATGGAACCCATCGACTTAGTCCACTAACTTTGTCTTATATTAAATATTTATTAACCCAACCATTATCATTAGCCATGGTTTAGTCTCTACAAGGGTTAGTATATGATATTATTGTAATTCTACACTTGACCTTTTTCCATGGTTTCTTTTCTTCATCTCCTTCCTCAAGCTCTCTAGCATTTTGGGAGGTGAAAAAAATGAGTGAGAAAAATATTTCTAAAGTGAGTAAAATTCCTATTTCATCATTCTCTACTAGATTAGCCATTTAGTTTAGGGTGTTTGCTTCACTAATTCCATATTAGTGAAGAGGTAGGTTGGGTTAGTGTCTTCTCGACGTAGATTATCTTCGGTCTCGAATACTTCAAGCAAGCTTGTTCATTTCACCTTGTGGAACCTTACTAGAGTCCGAAAGATCATTACTTGGAGCGAAGGGACTACTACATGGAGTTTATAAAGTGAAAGACCGATCTACAAAGGTTGTATTCCTTGCTCACTTAGATGTAAAGATGTTTACATTCTTATTTCATCTAATTCTCTAGTTAAGATTCTAGGTTAGGATTCTTTAATGCGCCAAATTTTTTAAAACGGCATGGTCGATACCTCCCGAAACCCAGCGGCGACCCTAGGGAACCTACCAGAAACACATGTGGACGCCATATAATAAGTGCTTAACACTTCACATACAGCCAAAACGGCTGAGTGCTCAGCACTAATTGGGTATCGCCCAGCGCCGTACATGCTCCTCACTGGGACGCCATAAAAATAATCAGAGTGCTTAGCACTCCATAAATAGACAAATAGCTAAGTGCTTAGCACTGATTGGGCAGCGTCTCAAGTGCTCCTCACGTGGGCGCCACAAAAATAATAAGAGTGCTTAGCACTCCATAAATAGCCAAAATGGCTAAGTGCTTAGCACTGATTGGGCAGCGCCCAGCGCCTCACGTGTTCCTCATGTGGGCGCCACCAAAAAAAGGAAGAAAGAAAAGTACTCAACACTCCATAAACAGCCAAAATGGCTGAGTGCTCAGCACTCATTGGACGGCGCCCATAATTAAATGCTTCACATGACACCCATGTGAGTGTCAGAGCGCCAAACAAGTGCTTAGCACTTTTGCATTAAAAAAAGGGGGACTGAACCAACAGAGTCAAAATAAGTGCTTAGCTCTTCTGAACAAAATAAACTGAGCATACTAAGCCAAAATTGGTTATGTCTATAAAACGTTCTTATAGCTAAGCCTAAAATGCTCTGTTGTTTGGATCTTAAATAAAAATGATCCTTAAAATATTGCTAAGTTGATCTTAATCTCAAATTAGACTAATGTATCCTTAGTTAAAAATAAATTGAGCCCAAATGCTCACACATTTAAGTTGATCTTAATCTCAAACTAGATTAACGATCCTTAAATAAAACCAAATCTTTTTGAACCAAAGGAACATACAACCTAAGTTCAAAAAAAAACCCGTCAAGTAGATCCTTGACCCAAACCCAAATCTAAAATATACGGATTTGGACTAATCCTCGCCCTACGGGCGACGACACAAACTAGTCTCCGTATACAATCCATGGGAAACCAAAATAAACAAAAACACATACGACACGAAGTGAACTTCCGGAGCAGGAGAAAGTGGTTACTGCAATGCGGTAACATAATTAAATGTAGGGGCTTGCGCTTGCATGGAAGAGCGTCCCCACAATTAAAAAACCCTCATAAAAGGAGGGGGAATCTGATAAAATCTGCTACAATGGTCGCGTCTGTCCAAACCTCCGATATATGATACCATAAATCAACTTGGTATTTTCGGAGAGATGGACAGATAAATCCAAATAGTATCCACCCGTAGAATTCAGGCCAGGCGTCTCAACGTCATGGTCCCTATCTTTCGGCGGTGAACATACCCTGCCAAAAGCGCTCATTTGAAGAAAATCTCGGCAATCCGGTAGCCAAGCCGGTCTCAAGGGGCGTTGTGATCACTAAGGTGCCACAACCTAAATGTAAGACGGTGTCCGATTGAATCTTTGGTGCTCTAGCTGGGGGCAAGACTGCTGGAATAAAGGGCATCATCAAACGTAGCGGACAAGCTTAGGCGACGCCTCCGACAAATACACGATCAGGCATATCTTTAAAGCTTTCTGTCACTCTGCCTACGGAGGCTTCCCGAAGAGCTGAAGCCTGCCAAGTGCTCAAAGCAAAAAAGTTGAGATAGAAAGGGCTCAGATATAGAGCCAACAAGAGGGCTAGAGCTCCAGCCAAGTTGAATTTTGTGAGTTTCCGAGAACAGGATTGCCCCCGCGATCACAACCGTGTCAGCCATGAAAATTCGCAATTTGTTCGAGCCCTTAAAGTGGTTCTAGAAGAATGCGATGTCTGCCAAGATTAATAAGGCTGCATTTCAAATTGTGCTATGAAGGGAGGTGTCTAAGCCTTAGCATAAAAGGCATGACACTCTCTCTTCAGAAGTCTACCAAGCACTTCATGCCGCACGAAATCAGAGGGGCAAGGCCTTAAAAGCATCGGCGGCGTCCAATGACTCGGTCAGGACAACCGTCTTCAGTCGATTGTCCTTTCCCGAAGCAGAAGGACCATGATAGCGGTCCACGAAATCAGCTGCCAATGATGAAAAAATGGCCAGATATGTTATCCACACGGTCTACATAGCGGGCACGCATACTAGCGACAACCTACGAGGCAAAAGTAAGGATGTGGCCACTACATCCCAAGCCTAATCTGGCTTGAATGTGGTTGTCACTTCCCAAAATCAGTCGCCTCCGCATGACGATGAAATACCTCTTGATGAGGCCTATAGGCAGAAAGACCCCTCGGTCCATGTAGAGCCATGCTCGAACAGCGAGGAAGAGCCAAGCTCGAACAGGGAGGAAGAGCCGACTTTCCATCTCAGGACCGCAGAGCAAGAGCTACTTCAAGAGCTTCAAAAAAAGCTCAGGAGAAAAGATAAAGAGATGGCCAAGCTTTACTAAAAAATTGACGACTTGACGAATGTCGTGATGCAGCTCATGGCTCAAATTGCCCGTACGCCCTCCAATCAAGCGCAAGTTTCCACTCATGAGCCGGGTGATAGTGACCCGAAGCAACCGATGCATGTCCCTTTAGGTCCAAGTATGAGTGAGCCGCACGTAAGCCGGCCGCATTCCACTTCTGGGGACGCCTTGGCCCTGGAAGGCACTATTCCTCTAACACAAGATCGAATAATGGATTTGGTCACCAGCAAGGTTAAAACTGTAAGGTTCCCTAGCACGACAGCAAGATTTTGGGAGGCATCGTCCATACCATTTTCAAAAAATTGTCATGCTAAACAACCTTAAACTTAGAATTTTTAACTAGAGATTTAAACAATACCAAATGTAAACTACTTTACATCTAGAGAACAAGAATACAACCTTTGTAGTTTGAGTCTTTCTCTTCTGAAGCTCCAGGTTGAAGTCCACGCGACTCTACAAGGCTCCTCTTCGAGTTGAACGACCTTCCTTCATAATCTTTGCGCCAAAGATGATCCACTCGAAGTTTCTCTAGATCAAGCTAACTCTACACTAAACTTCTTTAGTGTATAAAACACACCACACTAAATTGCTAGTTTGGTGTGGGATGGTAAAGTAGGGGATTTGATAAGCTCACTTCGTATCTCACAAGCTCAATGATTCACATCTTATGTGAGGGTTTGAACTTGGAGGTGAGATGAATAAATTGTAGAGATCAAGAGGAAGAAGAAGCTCAAGGAAAATGGCTAAGGTATTAAGCAGGAAGTAAATGTAGAAACAATAATATGAATCATCTCTCTCCTCACTCATTCAAGCATGGAATAAATTGCAATTCTAAATTGCAACCATGCTTGAATAGTGAGTCAAGCTTAAGAAAAAACCATATAAGCCCATGCCTCATCCATACCCAAAATATCTCCACAATTTACACCTCATTTTTCCATTTTCTAAAAATAGAAAAATATACCATGCTGCATAATATATATATATATATATATATATATATATATATATATCAAATATACATTAATATATACATATATATAAATAAAGCAATTAGTAAGCTAATGATATTAGTTAAGATATAATTATATCATATATAATATATATCACATTATTAAATCAACAATTGATCTAATAATCCGGTTATATCACATATAACCGACTAATATCATTTATCTGAAAATCACATTATCAAATCAACACTTGATTCGATAATCTGGTCATATCGCATAAGACCTAACCGATACCAGATAACTGCCAGATTACAATACGGTATCACATACACGTATTTAATCAGGCCCACGCACATATCACATATGTGCCCTACTTCATTTCGCTCGAACCAGGAAACTTCTGTGTGGGACTCTAAAGACTCGTCAATACGCGCGGCAGTAGGTGATGATCACATCAGTCACCTACAAGCCGTCAGCGGTACTAGCTGGACGTAACGGCTACCCGGGTATTGAGCGATATGAAAATCAACAAGCAAGCTCGTCCATGCTCTACATGAATCCTATCAGTAACACTACCGTACAGTCCGGTCTCTTCGTCTGATATGTCGCATATCATGTCTAGGGGTGGAAATCGTCAGACCCCGGTAACGTGATAAGTCATGCCGATGTCTGGCTTATAACAGTTCGAGAAACTACTGATAACACTTATCAGTAAATCTCGGCAGCAGCCCTGGCCAGGGACTTCCAGTTATAGCCAATCGAGCATAGCGCAACATCAACCCCCAAAACCGGGAGAGACGAAACCCCTCCTATCGCTCATTGCCTCCATGTGACTCGGGACTGTACCCAAAATCCACCTATTTGCACAACTCCTCTTGAGCATGGTAGGGAGGAAATCAAAGCATAGTGGGAGCCACACAAGTCTCTATGACGATCTCGGGTCTACAGACTAACCTGTACCAGTGTCACCAGAGAACTGCTATCTGACGATAGGTATACTACCATATAGGAGTCCTCGGCGAGTCATGTTCAATGTACCCAGTCTCCACTGAACACCCGTATACCATCTCTGATGTCAAACACCAATGGATGTGGGATCATCCATCGCCCATCATATGGGTCAAGAAGCGTATATGCTAGTCTACTCTGGAATATCGATGCCCTGTCTCAATATTCTCTGGACTGGGAACAATTAAATGATGTACTTGTGAACTACCCTGGCCCCACTAGTATGATCTCCATCATAGTCCTGGTAGTCAAGTACATATCCTAAGGGCTTTATCAATATGTGAGAGCAAGACAATATAAATACCAGTCTACATGTTAAGATAAAGGTAACCAGGTAGCATACTATCATGTCGAGCAAGAAAGTCCTCTCTATATATATCCAACCATCCACTATAATATACATCATATGTACAATAATGGCCTCTAGGGCATACATATAACTAACAATCTCCCACTTGCACTAAGGCCAGCTGTTGTAGTATATCATACCCAAGGTCCCAAAAGTCTCTAGAATAGCATCTGGGGAATTTCCTCGGTGAGTGGATCCGCTGTGTTATCCTATGTATCAACTCTCCTGATCTCGATCTCCCGGAGATCAACTATCTTCCTGATCAGGTGATACTGTCTAAGAATGTGTCTGGATCGCTGACGGGACCAGGGTTCCTAGGCCAAAGACACAGCTCCATTGTCATCCCAACACACAGGTATTGGATGCCTAATGGTAGGAACCAAGTTCATCATATGAACCTTATTCATCCAGACAAATTCTTTGGTAGCATCGTTGGTAGCGATATAATTGGCCTTTATCATCTAGTATGTCACGGTATCTAGCTTGGAACGCTTCCAACATACCGTCCCTCCACTAAGGGTAAAGACAATGCCTGTGACTGACTTTCAGTCGACCTTATCACTCTGGAAGCTCGAACCAAGAACATTCTTTTAGTGCTTCTTGATTTGTATGTCAAAAATATTTCTAAACCGCAATCAAGAACGGCGTCGCTTGGTAGCTAGCCGGTGAGTACGGGTCGGTCCACAGGGATTTTGTGTTTTCCTAATTGCTCTAACGAGTTAATTCCAAACGTTGTGAATGAATTATATCTAAAACCTAAATTGATTTATAGTAAGATTATCTAGATCTAAGTCTTGCTAGGGTTAGGCCTAGGGTAAGTTGGGAGATTGAATGTTTCCTCACCGCTTTCAATGCCCTATTTTAGATATATTAGGTGTTATGGTAATTATCAATAAAGTGGATTAGAACCATTCGGGAAGATGCGGTGTTTCTTTCTCTAGGTTCTTATCCTTCCTTTATCGATCCTTACCCTAACCTCCATGGAAAACTCGCTCAACCGGTCCTTTATACTACGGTATCACCGTTACCTCGAGGGGTAAGGTACCGCAGGGAGCGGTGTGTGCGTGTATGCATGGAGTTCTAAGTATTATGTGTGAAGGGGCAAGAAAGGGGTGAGAGAGTTCATCTCTCAAACCTTTCCCTAAAGCTAACCCTAACAAGCGAGAAGACCACTCGCTCATTAGGGAATTTAATGACATTCTAAATTAAAAGTAAACTAAGGCAATGAAAATAAAGAAACTTACAAATTTTTATTGATGGCTCTCTCCTAACATCAACACGGTACAGATCTGAATTTATGAAATGAAAAGAGGCATGACCTCATACAAGATTTGGAGTTCCTATTTATAGAGGATAGGAACCCTAGGGTTACAATTGACTCACATATCTGCTTTTACAAAAATACCCCCTAAGAAAAAGACCTATTCAACGCTCCGCGTACCGCCATAGAAATCCACCGATACGGGCATATAACGGCCGCGGAACCGCGGCCATAGGGCCTGTTTGGCCGCGGTTCCGTGGTCAAGTGGGAAGATCATTATCTGAGCTTTTCTGGTTATGTTCTTCTGGCTTTTCACTTCTTTTTTCTTCACTTTGTTTCTTAGGTAGGCTTCTAGTTCTCTTCCAGATTCCACAGTGAATAATCGTAGTGGACTTTTACCGTTGCTTCGTGACGAAGTTTTGAACCTTGCGTTGCCTTGTACTTTGCGAACTGATCTTCGTGTAGGCTTGATCAAGATTCCTCCATTAGTTGGTCGTAGTCTCACTTTTGTATCGTCTTTTATCTTTTTCGCTGTTTTTTTCCTGAGAATTTGTTACCTGCAACTATGTAGCAGACATGGGTCAAAAGCACCTGTTTATTTGTAAAATGTCTAGGAATGGGGAATATAATAATGCAATATTATGATATGAACAAATGCCCCCAAACTTATCTTTTGCTCGTCCTCGAGAAAACCTAGTTTTATTCTCAACAAAAACCAAATCTCACTTTCGCAGGGAATCGCGATTGCACTGAGCTCGTGCAACAAGCCGTTAAACCTCTAGGTGTCCCTAGTAGGAGGAGTGTTGTCTCCTGAGGGTTTTCAGCGGATACTACCCACAAAATCCTATCAATTTGGCCCATTAACTTTTATTCTTCAATTAGGTTTTCTAACAAGGAATTCTATTATCTTCGACTCGTAAATTATCCACCCATATTCTTCACGCTTCCTTATCATTTAACTTAAGATTATATATATTCTGTAGACTTACTTAGCTTTCGGCATCTCTTAAGTTTTCCTTCTAGGGTTCTATCTCAACTTAGGAATTTTTATCATCTCTATTAAAGATATAAGTCTTATTCTTCATTCCTATCTCTTATCTAAATCCCAATCACATACCCCTACGTGTGTGTATATATCACCCCTACACTTGGAAATTCAAATCAAGCAATCATACTCTTTTCCGTTGTCCAAAGCACTTCTTAACAGGTGAATTTTTAGATGAATTTCGCTCACACATCCTTCATGCGACCGTTAATACTTCTTGAGGTACCAACAACCGATTACAAGATGTGTTTGCACATTAAAGAGTAATTCCTAGTCTTGTAACACCTAAGGCTTTAGCAGTGACTCCCAAACCAGTTGGTCTAAAGCACTAGGTGATGAAGCACCCTCGCTAAATATTTTTTTCTATTTTTGCAGCCTTAAGTAATCACAAAAATCAGTGTTCATTTTTTTATTATCTCTTTATTCACACTTGAATTTTTATTTTATTTACTTCGTACTAAGGACTTTAGACAAGAGCATTTCAAGGTCTCTTCTACTATTCTAAGTTTCAAGGTTCGTGTTTATGCAATTTTGTAGGGTATATATTTTCAGAATTTAGACTTAAGCTAGGAATTATTTTTCAAACTTATACTCTAATAACAATATCAATATTTTTCCCTTGTTTTAACTTAGCCCAAGAAGTGAACTCAAAATTTGCCTATTTCTAGATAAACTACAAAGACATATACTTTCTACCATAAAACTTTAAGAAAGGTTATTTTTAGGGTTTTTATTTTACTAAGTCTAGGATCTAGTTGTTTCTAGCTAGTTAACCTTTTTGTCAAACTCAAGCCAATTAGGGCCAAAATTGAATACATCAATTTTTATAATTTTTGAAATTTTTTCAATTTTTTATAGGTTTTAAAAAATAAGTATGCAAATGAAAAAATATACACATGAATGCGAAGGAAGAAGGCTTACCGAGCATACCCCCAAATTTAACTTTGACAGTGTCCTCACTTTCATGCTATACTAAGAGGGTTGAGAATGTCGGCACTCCCCAGTTTATTTATTTATAAAAAAAATTATTGTTGATAGAAAAACAAATATATATATATATACAGAAAGGCCCCCCAAACTTCATTGAAACAATGTTAAACGTCATTGCCAAACTTTGCAAAGACCAAACGTCAACACCAACAAGTCGAAAAATTTATCTGTATAGAGTATCGGTTGGTGGAAGAATATATTGTACCGATCCAAAAAGAATTGGGGAAGATAGAAGTGGTGGTATGGAAAGTGTGGAAGTGAATAGATAGGAGGTGGTGATGAATCAAAACGAGAATGTGAATGATCAGCAATCAGTGGAATATTGGCATTCTCGTAGCTTATTAAAAGAAAAGGGGGTGGTTCAACTTCTAAAGGAGGAGGTTAACTATCCACACTATCCCCAAGATATTTCTGTGGATCCTTTATCGACTTGACATCATCCATCATATGCATATGATATTCAATTATGAGGGAACTAATCTCCTCGATGTCCGCCATAGTCCAGCCGAAAGCTTGCCGCCTATCTTGTAAGACCATTAAAAGGGCTTTCTCTTGCTCGAGGGCTAGAGAGGCTGATATGTTAACGGGAAAGGTCTCATTCTCACCTATGTAAGCATATTTAAGGTGAGACGGCAAGGGCGTGAGTTTGAGTTTTGGAGGCGAAACAATCATAGGCAAAATTGGGGAATCTACCTCGAACTCAAAGGACTCCAACACTGGTTCGAAATCACTGCAAACAACAGATTCGGATGGTTAAACTAACTCATCCAAAAATTCAAAAGACTCATATTCGGGCTGTGAGTCGTCAAAATCATCCGAAAAAGTGAAACATTCATAATCAATATCGGTTGTGTCAATTGTGGTAGATTCAAGGAGGGACGCACTAGTGGCGTCAAAACTGTTTTCATCAAACAAAAATCTTTCAAGCTCGCATTCCTCCTGCGTGATTTCGTGAATAGAGCAAACTTCTCGTGTACTAGTTTTAGGCACGGGGGGCAGACTTCCTAACTTGTAAATATTGAACTCACTAGACGTCTTCCTGAAGGATAGAGTCATGGATCCATTGCGACAATTTATTACGGCATTGGAAGTGGCCAAAAATGGTCAACCGAGGATCACCGGAATTTGGTTCCGTGGGTTAGCAACAGGTTGTGTGTCCATAACAATAAAATCAACGGGGAATATAAAATCCCCAACTTTGATCAACACATCATCTAGCTCACCCCTAGGATGGGTGATTGATCGATCAGCCATTTGGAGAGTACAACGAGTGGGTTTCAACTCTCCAACCCCTAATTACTCGTACACGGAGTAGGGAAGCAGGTTAACAATAGACCCAAGATCTAAAAGTGCTCGATTGATTTTCTTATCCCCAATTGTTATTGAAATCATAGGACAGCCGGGGTCCTTTCATTTTTGGGGTAAGGGTTGAGGTTGGTTAATAGCATTGCTTACTGCACTAGCCACTAGCACTTTCTTGGGTATTTGAGACTTTCTCTTTGAGGTGCATAAGCCCTTTAAGATTTTCGCGTACGAAGGGACTTGTTGGATTGCATCCAAGAGAGGTATATTTATGCTAACCTGTTTAAATAACTCCACAATCTTCTCCATTTGTGGAGTTGGTTTATTGGGACTCAACCTGTTTGGAAATGGAGCATTTCGAAAGTCTGTTGAGTCCAATGTCTGTGGTGTAGAATGTGGAGTTGGAACGGATCCCAGTGTAGGTGTGTTCATGAAGTGAGAAGTGGGTCCGTTCGGATTAGAAGAAGAAGAGCCTTTTGAAGAATGAAGAATAGGCTCTAGTGAAGAAGATGAAGGTGAAGAAGAAGAAGATGGAGAAGAAGAAGAAGAACCACCGGCGGGGGTGTCATCACTAATACCCACGTTATTTTGCAACACTTTTCCAGATCACAACGTGGTCACCGCATTTATATTATGATTTTGATATTCATATGAGACATGTGTGTTGTGTGTGTGACCGGGATTTGGCAATGGTTGAGATGGAAGCTTTCCCTTTTCTCTCTCGCTCAACGCAGCAGTTAGTTGTGTAATTTGTGCATCAATAGATTTGATGCTTTGACCGTATGAAGCATTGTTGTGCACCAAAGACTGGATGGAATTTTCCAACCTTGCTGCGGATTTTGTAGATTGTTTGAGAAACGCATCTAGACTTTTTTCTAGAGAGATAACCTTATCATCATTTGGTTGAACATAATTGTTCGTTTGATTTGGATAAGGTTGTGGTTGGAAAGGTTGATGGTATTGAGTTTGTTGGGGTGCTTGTTGTTGTGGAGGAGGAGGCCTTTGAAAGTTGTTGTTTCCTTGGAATTGTTGATTTTGATTCCAAGAAAAATTTGGGTGACTCCTCCAACCCGGATTGTAGGTCGAAGAGTAAGGATCATTTCTTTGTCGTTACTGAAAGGCAGCATTGACTTGATCTTGTCCTTGAACAGGTGGATTGTAAGGACACTCTTCGGTAAGGTGTGATGGATCCGAACAATAAGCACAAATAGTTTGTGGGGGTAAAGCAGGGGCAGGAGAAGGCGATGAGATTTTGGTCTCAAGTGCTTCTAGCTTTTTTGTAAGTGCGGCCATCTCGGCCTTCATAGCAATCGACATATCTAATTGATGTATGCCTGCCCTAGATTGATAAATAGAAGAAGATGAGGTGGTCTTTGTGCTTTCCCACTGAAGTGTTTGTTCAGCAAGATCCTCGAGAAACTGCCACGCTTCCTCACTAGATTTGGTTAGAAAGTGACCTTGACAAATGGTTTCTAGCAACTGCTTCGTTGCCGGGTTCAATCCCTCGTATAATGTTTGGCAAAGTTGCCAATTTTCGATCCCATGGTGAGGGCATTGAACAAGTAGGTCTTTGAATCTTTCAAAACACTTCCAAAATGGTTCGGAAGGAAGCTGGGAAAATTGTATTATCTCATTGCGAATTCTCGCGGTCTTGTGATGAGGATAAAACTTTTTAAGAAAATCTTTAACAAACTCGTCCCAATTTCTAATTGAATGTGATGTTGTGCTGTATAACCACTTCTCGGCTAAGTCATATAAGGTGAAAGGAATGACCCTTAGCCTTATAGCATCATCTGATAATTTGGTTGTTTTCATCATGGCGCAAACGTTTTGGAATTTATTGATAAAGATATAGGCATCTTTGGATTCCAATCCGTGAAATTTTGGCAGCATATTGATGAAGTGGGGTTTTATCTCAAAATTGTCCCCATTTGCCTGTGGGGGTGAAAGACAGGTAGGTAAGGAGGTGCGGACAGGGTGGAAGAGATCCTGGAGCGCGATTCGTTGGGGCGCTACAACAGGCGGGTGATTCAGGTTATTCGCACCTAACGGAGGTGGAATCTGTCCCGTGGGTAAGGTGTTGTTGGGATTATATCCCGACATACCTTCAGAAGAAGAATTTGAAGGTAGAGGTAAGGAAATGGAAGGAATTTCAACTTCGGAGTCGAAAAGTTCGTCGGTCGGTACCAACGAAACACGGACTAATCGGGCGCTAGTGTCCCTAGTCCAAAGTGACATACACTAAAGAGATAGTGTAATCAAAAAGGTGAAAACAGAATGTGGGGGTAAGAAAATGTCAATGAGAAGAAAGTGGGTGGTGGTGGGGTGCACGGATTTTAAGCGACAAGTTGCAAGTTTTTATAAAAAAAAATTTCTTTTTCCTTTTTTCCTTCTTTATTTGGAACTGTTTGCAAAAAAGATTTTTGATGAAGGGCTTAGACAAAAATGCAATCAACCAGAAATGCACAATTAGGCCTAGATCTAGGGTCACGTAGGTCAGCTAGACAGCTCCTAACTGTTCCAAAGGGTTAGAAATAGGATCTCAAATCGCCTCTTCACCGCCAATTGCGGCCAGGTAAGTGCCAGGTGAGTGGGAGGCTCTCCACTACAAGTAGTGGCCCTAATTAAGTAACCACTCACCTTAGACACACTTGCCTAGACACCGCAAAGTCAGGTTAGGATCAACGGCCGATGCCTATAACTGGTCCTCTGTCCTATTGAGCGCGACGTCCTTAGGGCTGAGTCTAGTATTTTTTAATTAAATATTGGTCAATGCATATGCCTTATGTGATTTCTGGGGTCCAGGGAAGGGTGATGAAATCCCCACTCAATCTGGATTGGTCTCATGCCCCTTAAAGTCAAATTAAAGATATGCAAAACAGAAAGAAAAAAAATCACTTGCAATCAAAAATTTTTAAGCGCGGCGCAAAGAATCCTGCACAAGATTTGTTATTGGAAGGGGGGAGATTTTTTAAGCGCAAAGAATCCTGCAGGAGATTCGACAAAAGATATATCAGGATTTGCAGAGGAGAAGCAGAGGAGACTTACAGTGCAATTTTCACTAGTTGTGGTCACCAATAGGCCGCGTTTCCACGGTCGGAACAGGCACTGCGCGGCGGTTCCGCGGTGGTGGTGTCGGCTCGGTTCCCGAGAATTTTTATCACGCGATGACTTCACAGGTAAGCCGCGGTTCCGCGGTCAGAATAAGCACTGCGCGGCGGTATCGCGGTCGGATGGTGGGTTCAGATCCCGAGAGTTTTTATGCTGTTCTGTTTTTGAAATCCCCTTCTGTTCGGATCTCCCGTTTTCTGTTTCGCACTCTGGATTTTTCCAGATCCGTCGATCCTGCAAAGATTCACAAAAAATACCCTTCAAACAATAAATGATAAAAAAATTTATATTTTTTTTCTGTTTTTATGAATTTTTTATTAATTTAGATTAACCCGAAATTGAAAAAAGGAAATACTACGCCATCCCCGGCAACGGCGCCATTTGATTTGTATGTCAAAAATATTTCTAAACCTTAATCAAGAACGGCGTCGCTTGGTAGCTAGCCGGTGAGTACAGGTCGGTCCACAGGGATTTTGTGTTTTCCTAATTTCTCTAACGAGTTAATTCCAAACGTTGTGAATGAATTATATCTAAAACCTAAATTGATTTATAATAAGATTATCTAGATCTAAGTCTTGCTAGGATTAGGTCTAGGGTAAGTTGGGAGATTGAATGTTTCCTCACCGCTTTCAATGCCCTATTTTAGATATATTAGGTGTTATGGTAATTATCAATAAAGTGGATTAGAACCATTCGGTAAGATGCGGTGTTTCTTCCTCTAGGTTCTTGTCCTTCCTTTATCAATCCTTACCCTAACCTCCATGGAAAACACGCTCAACCGGTCCTTTATACTACGGTATTACCGTTACCTCGAGGGGTAAGGTGCCGCAGGGAGCGGTGTGTGCGTGTATGCATGGAGTTCTAATTATTATGTGTGAAGGGGAAAGAAAGGGGTGAGAGAGTTCTTCTCTCAAACCTTTCCCTAAAGCTAACCCTAACAAGCGAGGAGACTACTCGCTCATTAGGGAATTTAATGACATTCTAAATTAAAAGTAAACTAAGGCAATGAAAATAAAGAAACTTACTAATTTTTATTGATGGCTCTCTCCAAACATCAACACAGTACATATCTGAATTTATGAAATGAAAAGAGGCATGACCTCATACAAGATTTGGAGTTTTTATTTATAGAGGATAGGAATCCTAGGGTTACAATTGACTCGCATATCTGCTTTTACAAAAATACCCCCCTAAGAAAAAGACCTATTCAACGCTCCGCGTACCGCCACAGAAATCCACCGACACGGGCATATAACGGCCGCGGAACCGCGGCCATAGGGCCTGTTTGGCCGCGGAACCGCGGCCAAGTGGGAAGATCATTGTCTGAGCTTTTCTGGTTATGTTCTTCTGGCTTTTCACTTCTTTTTTCTTCACTTTGTTTCTTAGGTAGACTTCTAGTTCTCTTCCAGATTCCACAGTGAATAATTGTAGTGGACTTTTACCGTTGCTTCGTGACGAAGTTTTGAACCTTGTGCTGCCTTGTACTTTGTGAACTGATCTTCGTGTAGGCTTGATAAAGATTCCTCCATTAGTTGGTCATAGTCTCACTTTTGTATCGTCTTTTATCTTTTTCACTGTTTTTGTCCTGAGAATCTGTTACCTGCAACTATGTAGCAGACATAGGTCAAAAGCACCTGTTTATTTGTAAAATGTCTAGGAATGGGGAATATAATAATGCAATATTATGATATGAACACTTCTCAAGTACTTAAGAACGTCCTCCACAGCTGTCCAGTGATTCTGCCAAGATCCGATTGATTCCTGATCACTAGTCCTAGTGTGTCAGCTACATCTAGTTTGGTACACAACATCGCATACATGATAGAGCCTACCGCCGAAGTATAGGGTATCCCTTGCATGCGATCTCTATTCAAATCAGTCTCGGGAGACTTCTTTTTGGAGAGAGTGATTCCTGAGTAAGTGGGCAAACCACTATGCTTAGAATCCTCCATACCAAACCCCTTTAGTATGGTGTTAATGTACCTGGATTTTGAGACACTCCTAACATCCACTTAGATCTATCACCATGGATCATAATCCACAAGATGTAGTAGGTATCATCCAGATCTTCTATGGAGAATCCTCGTGATAAGAGGAGCTTGACCGAGTGTAGCATAGGAAACCATTTCCTATCAAGAGTATGTCATCTACGTACAATACGTGGAAGACAACCTTACTCTCTACAACCATCTTGTATATACAAGGTTCATCTACCATTTTGATGAAGTCAAACTCTTTGACTGTCACATCAAAACAGATTTTCCATCTCCGCGATGCTTGCATTGATCCTGATGGAGTTAAGCATAGCTTTGAAAGTCTTAACTTTTCCATTACACCAAGAATCTTCTCAAGATCCATTTGCTCCCACTGGGTTTTACCCCTTCAGGTGCAACATGCAAAGTCATACTTTGTTGGTGTACATGGATTCCATCTTTGATCGTATAGCATCCATCCTTTTCACAGAGTCCCCACTCGCGATGGCCTGTCTGAACCTAGTTAGGCCATCATCTACCATGATGCAATCCTTGCTCCCACTATCACCGAGAAGACCGTAGTATCTCTCAAGTGGATGAGGAACCCTATCAGATTCGCGGAGAGGCTGAGGTTCGTTGGAGACTATTGAATCCTTTGGTTTCACAAATCATCAGCTGTTAGTTTGTCAAGCTGGAACAACTTCCAGTTCTACCTCATGTCCATAAATTTCTTCACAAGTAATTCCTTTTCTAAAAAGGTGGTATGCTGAGAAACAAAACACCTTTTGCTCCTCAGTTAGGTAGAAGATATACCCTCGCAAACGTTTGGAATATCCTAACAAACTTACAGAACTGACCTTACCTCGAGCTTGTCCAGATTCTGCTTTTCAACATAGGCCGGACAACCCCATATCTTAACTCGTTTAAGACATGGTCTCTATCCATTCCATATCTCATATGTAGTGGTAGGCACTGATTTGGTTGGAACCCCATTCAATAGGTATGCAGCTTCTCAAGTGCATAACACCAAAAGAAAACGGGTAACTCAGCAATACTCATCATAGAGTGTGCTATATCTCATAGGGTGCGATACCTCCACCCCGATACACCGTTGTGCTGTAGTGTATTTGAAGGAGTAAGCTGAGAGAGAATCCCATTCTCCTTTTAGAAATTCCAGGAACTCCATGCGCAAGTATTCTCCTCCTTGATCACATTAAAAGACTTAATACTTCTACCCGTCTAGTTCTTAATCTTCAAGCTTATATTCCTTGAATTTCTCAAAAGTTTCAGACTTGTGTTTCATCAGGAACATATGTCCGAATCCTGAGAGAAGATCAGTGAATATAATGAAGTACGAAGAACCAACCTTGGCATTTATAGACATAGGACCATATACATCATCATGTATGCGTCCCAAGAGTTCAATAACTCTTTCTCTGTTTCCAGTAAACGGAGTATTGGTCATTTTACCTTTGACACAAGACTGGCAAGTATCATAAGATGAAAATTTGAACAGATTCTTATATTCATCCTTATATAATTTGGCTAGTCGTGTTACATTGATATGACCTAGTCTACAATGCCACAAGAATGCTTCGTTCATTTCTAAACTACTCCGCTTGTGTGTGTTCTATATACTTTGAAATGTAGTTTGATTTAGAACTTATATGCTATTACATAATGTGCCTGATCCAATCAACTCTTGATTAAGGAAAAATGTTCACCACATTATCCGCCAATACAGAATTATATCCTTCTTTAACTTAATAAAGAAACTGATGTAATGTTGTATATCAGGTTCGGTATATAATAACATTAGTTCAGAATCAATGTATTTGGTAATATAAGGTGATATCTGCTAATTAATTTGGCTGCAACACTTGCACCATTCTCTAACACTTAGAGATATATCACCCTTTCCCAGTTTTCTACCTTTCTGTAGCCCATGTAACATATTACATATGTAGGATCCTGATCCGGTATTACATATCCAAGACGTAGAGTGTACCGAGAAACAGTTCTCTGTAACAAACACACCCGAAGAAGATGCATCAACATGCTTATTCTTCGTCTGGGTGGCGTGGTAATCCGGATATTCCCCTATTTCCTGCTCGGAATTAAAACACTTATAAGTTGGTGCGGAACCAACATTCCCCTGCTCAGTATAACAAGCGGGTTCGGTCAATACATCCATATTATTATCTTGATTAAGCCGTGACATTGGTCGCTACTAGGAGAGAGAGAAGGATGATCACTTTGCGTGCGCTCTTTGCAAAATTAGATTGGTTATTATCTTATCTAATCAGGACGTCTCCCACTGTTTTTATCAAATCTTCCTTCAAACCCTGAAAGGTAAGACTAGCCGAGATTAATTACACCTTACAAGTTCGCCAATCTTTCAGCCAAGCCAGTGCCGGTACTTTGAGGGAGATTCCCCGTGCTTTCGCACGGACCTAATTAAAATAAACCTCGTTTTCCCAGGGGCGTAACCCCGTTGACACCTTTCTAGAAAACTACTTAATCGGCTAATTGTGATGTGTAAAATTCTCCCAGGAGTAACTCTTACTCGCAGTGGGTATCGGGATCCAACTATCTTATAGAAGGTATGCAATCTCATTGCAAATTTCAACACTTGAAATTCCCGATAATATTTTGCCCCTAGCGTCCTATGACCTTGACGCAGGCCAACAAACTATAATCTGCTAGTCAAGTTCAACCCGTACATTTCTTGATTGAATTAAACCCACCCGCATGACCCTTGACGCAGGCCAACAAAGTCGTACGACTACCCTAATCCAATCTCATCTCATGTTGCAGACAAGCACTAGTTAGTTACCGCACACTATGCCTTGACGCAGGCCAACAAACGTAGCACGAATACTAAGTAGTACTTATCGGAAATGTCGGAGGGCTACGCAGGTTTTTCAGAAAACCATAAGCGTAATGAACTTAATATCGTTGTATAAACAACTGATTTTTGAAAAAGGAGTGTTTCTTAGGCTTTTACTAGTTTTGCTAAAGAGGTCACTCCCGGTGAATGAATCTCGGCTCTTTCCTTATCGAATAAGGTGCGGGATATTTCATAAATACCACGATGCAAAGCAAGAACTATAGAAGCAATCAAAAACTAAACCGAGTGAGTTGTAGCATCTGCTAGTTTCGCTAAAGAGGTCACTCCCGGTGAAGGGTTCTCGGCTCTTTCCTTATCGAATAAGATGCTGGATATTCTACAAGGAATACCGCTATGCAAAGCAAAAACTAAAGCTACCTTTTTGAAAATTTGATTCTACAATATCTTTAGGTTTCTTTTATTTTATTAATCTCATTAATGAAGTCCCATCAATTATGCTTCCTAAGCATCACAGAAGAACCAAAAATACAACGTACGCTTATGCCATCCGAATTCGCCACAGTGTCCCGTTATGCACCATTAGGTTACTTAACTAACGGCATAGCGGGGAGGGACTAGCACGGGTGCAAAACATAAGCAACGTTTATTATATATCATATATACAATAATAAAGCATTCGTCTCACGCATATAAAGTGATCACATCACAGAATATCAGCAACAGAAGATAACATATGAAATATTGGATATACTAGGAATTCCGTGTTTTAATTTAAGCCGGTATAAAACACGGATTCCACGGTCGCGATGAATAGCCAACCCACATCCCTAGACCCCTACGAGAGCGGTAAGTAACCCTACCAATTCTAAAGTTAGGAGACCCGGATCGACTCCTCAAGATGGTCTCCCACTGGACTCTAGAACCCGGTTACTTGTGCTCCCCGCCTTGAGTCTATCCTAATACGGAAAAGTAAATAATATACAACAATGGTGACATCATCCTCAACCCAGAAGTGCCCCAATAAAAGAATATTACATACATTGAATTTTACATGAATGAAAATAAAAACTCTCATCTCACATAAAACCCTGGCTATTCAAAACACGACGATCCAATATAACATATCACAGCAACACATAACATCAGATGTTATCAACGTAAGTAAATATGCGTATCGTAATTGTCGTTGATGTATAGCAACAAAACCGGCGATACACCACATATTACACTTACGGTTGCAGAAAAGAAAATGCAAAACTACAACATTTGGAATCCACAATCACCTTAGACATCATAAACCCGAAATATCACATACTTCGGATTTCATGCCTAACTATATGAATTACACATGTTGTATCACATTCCAGAAAAAGCTAGACGATGTTAAACATTCCGATCGAATCAACAAACACCCAAGATTTCGGAAAAAGCTCAGCACTTGAGCGTAGTCTAAAATTATCCATCACATGCCACAGTACCTAAGAACCAGCTGTAGAAAGGTCAACCAATGCCTCACCTGTGGCACCGCTGAACTACCATAAATCCTAGGGTTTGGTGGTGGTTCTGATGGTCACAGAACCGAGTTAGGGTTTCGTTCTTCTAGATGGTCCACAGAATTACTTGCACGATATTTGAATGTTTCAAACTAGGAAAAAATTCAACTCTTGAAAAAATTCCCAACGAGGGTTAAAGTGGGTATTTGATATCCGTTCGAACTTTTTAACATCGTCTAAATAACCCGAATAACAGTTAGAATTACGACTACGAAACACTCCGAGTTTCCTTTATAGTAAATTAAAATCTCATGCAAATTTAGCAAAAAAAAACAACACCTGAAACACCAAAACCCAGAGACTGGAACACCCTAAAATTTTGAAGCCCGGAGGAGCCAGAAGAACCGAGCAGGCCGGATTTTGATGTGCTTTGGCTGGCCACTTTGAGGCTAAATGGCTTCAAATTTTCACAGTGTTCATGTTATATCTCATACAACATTCTGCAGTTATTTAAAAAATATTTTGACACCTTTTAAAAATCGATAAAAACTAGATCTTCGTGTTTCAAGTTTCGGAATGGTTTCGGTTTCGTAATCCTACACAATCCTTCTAAATCTCTAGCTTGGCTCTGATGCCACTGTAAGGTTCCCTAACATGATAGCAAGATTTCAGGAGGAATCATCTATGCCATTTTCAAAAAATTGTCACGCTAAACAACCCTAAATTTAGAATCTTTAACTAGAGATTTAGACAATACCAAATGTAAACTACTTTACATCTAGAGAATAAGAATACAACCTTTGTAGTTCGAGTCCTTCTCTTCTAAAGCTCCGGATTGAAGTCCATGCGACTCTATAAGGCTCCTCTTTGAATTGAACGACCCACCTTTGTGATTTTGCGCCAAAGACGATCCACCCGAAGTTCCTCTAGATCAAACTAACTCTATACTAAACTTCTTTAGTGTATGAAACACACCACACTAAATTGCTAGTTTGGTGTGGGATGGTGAAGTAGGGGATTTGATAAGCTCACTTAGTGTCTCACAAGCTCAATGATTCACATCTCATGTGAGGGTTTGAGCTTGGAGGTGAGATGAATAAATTGTAGAGATCAAGAGGAAGTAGAAGCTCAAGGAAAATGGCTAAGGCATTAGGCATGAAGCAAGTGTAGAAACAATAATATGAATCATCTCTCTCCTCACTCATTCAAGCATGGAATAAATTGCAATTCTAAATTGCAACCATATTTGAATAGTGAGTCAAGACTAATAAAAAACCATATAAGCTCACGCCTCATTCATACCCAAAATATCTCCACAATTTACTCCTCATTTTTCCATTTTCTAAAAATAGAAAAATATGCCATGCTTCATAATATATATATATATATATATATATATCAAATATACATTAATATATACATATATATAAATAAAGCAATTAGTGAGCTAATGATATTAGTTAAGATATAATTATATCACATATAATATATATCACATTATTAAATCAACACTTGATCTAATAATCCAGTTATATCACATATAACCGAATAATATCATTTATCTGAATATCACATTATCAAATCAACACTTGATTCGATAATCTGGTCATACCACATATGACCTAACCGATACCATATAACTGTCAGATTACAATACGGTATCACATACACGTATTTAATCAGGCCCACGCACATATCACATATGTGTCCTACTTCACTTCGCTCGAACCAGGAAACTTCTGTGTGGGACTCTAAAGACTCGTCAATACGCCGGCAGTAGGTAATGATCACATCAGTCGCCTACAAGCCGTCAGTGGTACTAGCTGGACGTAACGGCTACCCGGGTATTGAACGGTATGAAGATCAACAAGCAAGCTCGTCCATACTCTCTATTAAGCCTATCAGTAACACCACCGTACAGTCTGGTCTCTTCGTCTGATATGTCGCATATCATGTCTAGGGGTGGCAATCGTCACACCACAGTAATGTGATAAGTCATGCCGATGTCTAACCTATAACGATTCGAGAAACTGCTGATAACACTTATCAGTAAATCTCGGCAGCAGCCATGTCCAGGGACTTCCAGTTATAGCAAATCGAGCATAGCGCAACATCAACCCCCAATACCGGGAGAGACGAAACCCCTCATATCGCTCATTGCCTCCATGTGGCTCAGGACTGTACCCAAAATCCACCTGTTTGCACAACTCCTCTTGAGCGTGGTAGGGAGTAAATCAAAGCACAGTGGGAGCCACACAAGACTCTATGACGATCTCGGGTCTACAGACTAACCTGTACCAGTGTCACCAGAGAACTTCTATCTGATGATAGGTATACTACCACATAGGAGTCCTCGGCAAGTCTTGATCAGTGTACCCAGTCTCCACTGAGCACCCGTATACCATCTCTGATGTCAAACACCAATAGATGTGGGATCATCCATCGCCCATCATATGGGTCAAGAAGCGTATACGTTAGTCTACTCTGGAATATCGATGCCCTGTCTCGATATTCCCTCGACTGGGAACAATTAAAGGATGTACTTGTGAACTACCCTGGCCCCACTAGTATGATCTCCATCATAGTCCTGGTAGTCAAGTACATATCCTAAGGGCTTTATCAACATGTGAGAGCAAGACAGTATAAATACCAGTCTACATGTTAAGATAAAGGTAACCAGATAGCATACTATCATATCGATCAAGAAAGTACTCTCTATATATGTCCAAGCATCCACTATAATATCCATCATATATACAATAATGGCCTCTAGGGAATATATATAACTAACAAAAACATTGGTGGCTAAAGCCAAGGCGCAAAAGGATATTGGCACCAGTGGGAGATCGTATCCCGTATAGTATGATCTGATCGAGTTCTCCAACAGCTACGTCATTCCTAAGTTCGGAAGATTTGACAGGACGGGAAACGCGAATCAGCATGTTTCTTACTTTAAAGTATCGTGCGGAAATATAGGGGGCAATGATGCACTCGTTCTTCGTCAATTTGTCAACAGCCTGACCAGTGTCGCTTTCGACTGGTACGCGAGCATACCAGATGGATCCATCACTACTTTTGTCCAAATAGAGTTTCTATTTTAGCAAAGATTCATGAGTGTCAGTGATAAATCTCCATTGTGACCTTGTGAGAACCAAGCTGGGGAAGAACGAAAGCAACACGGACTTTATCGCCCGATGGCGCAATCTCATGGTCAAGTGTGAACCGCCGCTGGAGCTGGACCAGTCCATAAGCATCCTCATTGGCAACCTTAGCAATTGGATGGTCCTATTCTTATGTACTGTGGGCCTCAAAATGTTTCAAGATCTAACCAAAAGAGTTTAAATGTTGGAACGCTCGAAGCAAGAGTTTATCCCGGACTCTCAGAGTGACAAACCTTGAAAGAACCGAAAGGACGACAACCGTAGAAGCGGGAATTCCAGAAATACCAATGTCTTCAATGAGTCTACCAATGAAGGCAAGAGAAAGGCAGGCGAATCCAAAACAAACCGGCCTCGAAAGCCAATGCTGGGAAGAGAAGGGACTTTCCTGGAGGAGAAAAAGAACAAGGTCTACTCTTTCATGAGAGACAAAGTCTGCAAGATATTCAAATATGCTTTGAACAACGGTCTACAATTGCCCGAGTCGAAGAGGCCTCATGAAGCAAAGATGACCGACAACCCTTTGTATTGCTCATACCACCGAGTAGTGAGCAATGTAATCGAAGATTGATATATTTTCAAAGACTGGGTCGAAAAGCAATACAAGACCGAAGAGATCGAACTGTCTAAAAGCGTGTTGGTAAATAATTATGTTGCTTTTACACAGACAAAAGATGAAGATTTCTTGGAGCAAACATCTGAATTCGCTACCCCGAAAAATGAATCTGACTCGCTGTTGTTAGTTATGTATATGCCCTAGAGGCCATTATTGTACATATGATGTATATTATAGTGGATGCTTGTATATATAGAGAGAGGAGTTTCTTGCTCGACATGATAGTACTGTAAGTCCACGTTGCGACCCCCGGTTCTTACGGGGAGGCGGAAACGGTATAAAAATCAAATTTTTGGCGCATGGGGCAACATGGACTAACAAAGTCGGGATCTTTTCCTAAACTAAAACTAGCAAACAAGCTAAAGAGAGTTAGCTACTCGGAAAGATGGTTATACCTAACTTGAACTCCTTCTTCTTCAAACTTTTGTAGAGGTTGATGGTGCTTTCCTCGTTGCCTTCTTCCGTCAAAGATGGATCCACCTGAGGGTTCAACCTTCGGGCTCTTTCTCGAACTTTGAGAGAACTAGAATCTTCGGCTTGCTAAACCTTTGATCCTAGAGTGAGTAGAGAGTGTCTAAGGGGTGTTTTTATCTCAAGGAGAGGGATTCTCAACTCATGAGAAGGATTCTCCTTGAACTAAAGTAGGAAGAAGAACAAGTGAGGAGAGAGAATGGTTATGATAGAATGAGCTTATTCTTTTCATTTCTTACAACCATATCAAAATGAAAAGAATTATCAATTAACAATAATAATAAAATGAAATAGTTGATGGATGGTTTGGAATGACCATTATCATTACATTCTTTAAATGGTTTTGCAAGAATCAAAAAGCATCTTTCTTTTGTAATGATGATGGTCAAACCTTCAACCATGGCCAACAAGTCAACCATGGTCAACTAGTCAACAAAATCCAACCATGACACAATTTCATTTAATTAATATTATTAATATATATATATCATAATTCCATTAGGGTTTGTAAAAAGACGACTGTCAACTGTGCATACGCACCCGTTCCGAAACCCTAATGAAAAACCTCTTCCTCCGCCTCAATCAACTGTGCATACACACCCGTATTCTTGTTCCGAGGAACATGAATACCAAGAGATAAAATCAACCCCAAAACATATACCAGTATCTGGCTCAAACCAGAGCCTACTAGTAATATCCGTCCGGACTCCAAACGTGCACAAGTGCGCGGATGAGAACGAACCCTGTCGCAAAACCATGCGACCTCTACTCTGTTTTGCCCAGAGGCGAATACCCTCTGTGTGGGACTCTAAAGACTCGACACTACGCTGGCAGTGGGTTTAACCACAGACCGCAAGCGGCATTAGCTGTGCGTAACGGTCCCCAGGTAGATGCCGACAAGAAGGCTGACGAGGTGAACCCCATCTGAACTCCTACTGAGTCTGAATGTGACAGTCTCCGTACAGTCCGGTCTGTTCGTCTAATACATTGCATGTCGGGCCTAGGGGGCGGTAAAACGTCAGTCCCCTAATAGCGGTACAAGTCGTGTCGGAGTGAAGCCCAAAACACCCTGAGATAACACTGGAAGCCTACCAGTATATCTCGCTTGCCCTGGCCAGGGACTACTCGTGTAATGGCTCTCCTAGACACAGCGCGATGTCAACCCCCAATACCGGGAGAGACGAATCCTGTCTAACCGTCACTGCCTCCAAGTGCTTCGGGACTGCACCCAACCATTACCTGTTTGCACGACTCCTTTGAGCCGTGGTAGGGTAGTGATCAAAGTGCAGTGGGAACACACTCGAGGCGAAGTGCCAGTGTCAAGTCAGCGGACTAAGCTGTACTCATGTCACCTGGGAACTGATAACTGACGATAGGTATAATACCAACCTGTCAGTTCCCGACGAGTCCTGTCCAGTGTACTCGTAACCCAACGAGCACCCGTATACTATCTCCAGTACGACGTACTGATGGCTGTGGGACAGACCATCTCCTATACTGGGATGAGAAGCGCATATGCTAGTCTACTCCGGAGTATCGATGCCCTGTCTCGATAGTCCTGCGACTAGGGACCTGTATAAGGATGTGCTTATAGATTACCCAGCCCCCACTAGTGTGACTGCCATCACAACGCTGGTAATCAAGCAAAGATCCTAAGGGCTCCACTAATGCGTATAGGTGATATACTAAAATAAACACATGTACACATTGAAGTAGAAACAAACCAAGTAGCATACTACTATATTGAGCAAGATTATTTATACAAGGTGAATATCCCAAGCTTCCATTAAGTAATATACAAACTAGTATGATACAATAATGGCCTCTAGGGCATATACACTAACAATCTCCCACTTGCACTAAGGCCATGTACTGGCATATCGAAGACCTATCATCTCGATCAGCCGCTCGAACTGAGTCTGGGGCAGTGCCTTGGTGAATGGATCTGCAGTGTTTTCTCTGAAGCAACCCTCCGAACCTCGATCTCCTTGCGATCCACGATCTCCCTGATCAGGTGATACCGCCTCAAGATGTGCCTAGATCTCTGATGGGACATGGGTTCCTTCGCTAAAGCTATAGCCCCATTTTTGTCGCAATACAGAGGTATTGGGTCAACAATGGACGGAACCACCTGAAGTTCTTTCAAGAACTTCCTCATCCAGACAGCTTCTTTTGCGGCATCAGATGCAGCGATGTATTCCGCTTCCATCGTCGAGTCTGCAACGGTTTCCTGTTTGGAACTCTTCCAACACACCGCCCCTCCATTGAGGGTAAAGACAAAACCCGACATGGACTTGGAATCATCCTTGTCACTCTGGAAGCTGGAGTCAGCAAAGGCCTCGATCTGGAGGTCTTTTCCGCCATACACCAAGAACATCTCCTTAGTCCTTCTCAGGTACTTGAGAATGTTCTTTACCGCTATCCAGTGTTTCTCCCCAGGGTTTGACTGATACCGGCTTACCACACTCAGTGCATAAGCTACATCCGGTCTGGTACACAACATCGCATACATTATAGAGCCTACCGCAGAAGCGTAGGGTATAATAGACATGCGATCCCTCTCCAAATCAGTCTTGGGGGACATCTCTTTAGAGAGGGCGATCCCGTGACAAGCCGGTAGGTTACCGCGCTTAGAATCTTCCATACTGAACCTTTTCAGTATGGTGTCGATGTACCTGGACTGAGAAAGTCCTAATATCCTCTTGGATCTATCACGATGGATCCGGATCCCTAGGATGTATGAGGCATCACCTAGGTCTTTCATGGAGAACCTGTGTGACAAGAACCCCTTGACAGATTGTAGCATAGGAATGTCATTTCCTATTAAGAGAATGTCATCCACGTATAAAACGAGGAATACTACAGTTCTCGCTACAAATCTACTATAGATGCATGGTTCATCTGGATTTTTGATAAAGCCAAATTCCTTGACCGTCTCATCAAAACAGATGTTCCAACTCCGCGATGCCTGCTTTAGTCCATAGATGGACTTAAGCAACTTGCACACCTTTCCGCTGCTCCCACTCTGAATGAAACCCTCTGGCTGGTCCATATAGACACACTCCTCTAAATTTCCATTTAGAAAAGCGGTTTTTATGTCCATCTGCCAAATCTCATAATCGTGGAAGGCAGCAATGGCAAGAAGGATCCGAATGGATTTCAGCATAGCCACTGGAGAAAAGGTTTCGTCATAGTCCAAGCCAGGTCTTTGACGGAAACCCTTTGCTACAAGTCTAGCTTTATAGGTCTCAACCTGTCCATCTACACCAATCTTCCTTTTGAAGATCCACTTGCATCCTACGGGTTTTACCCCGTCTGGAGCAATGTCCAACGTCCATACTTTGTTGGTGTACATAGACTCCATTTCGGTCCGCATTGCATCCAGCCATTTTACCAAGTCAACGCTCTGAACGGCCTGCTGGAAGCTAGTAGGCTCATCATAATCTATGATGCAATCCTCTCTATCCCCGTCTATGAGAAAACCGTAGTATCTCTCGGGCGGATGAGACTGCCTACTACTCCTGCGGAGCGGCGTAGGAATGTCCTGTTCATTTGAACCCTCTGGTTCCACTAAGCTTTCAGTAATAGTCTGTGGTTCTGGAATCTCTTCCAGTTCTACTGCGCTCCCACTTATTTCTTTTTCTAAGAACTGGTGTTCTAGAAAGTGGGCATGACGAGAAACAAGAACTTTTTGTTCCTCTTCGCAGTAGAAGAAATATCCCTTGGAGTTCTTTGGATATCCCACGAACTTGCACTGTACTGAGCGTGCCTCGAGCTTGTCCGCATGCTGCTTTTTAACAAAAGCTGGACTTCCCCAAGTCTTAATGTGACTGAGATGGGGCCTCTTCCCACACCACATCTCATATGGTGTAGTAGGCACAGTCTTAGTAGGAACTCGGTTCAAAAGGTACGCAGCTGATTCTAGCGCATACCCCCAGAATGATCGCGGTAACTCAGCGTTGCTCATCATGGACCGTACCATATCCAATAGGGTTCGGTTCCGTCTCTCCGATACACCGTTGTGTTGCGGAGTGTATGGAGGAGTAAGCTGAGAGAGAATTCCGTTCTCTTTTAAATAATTCAGGAACTCGGCACTCAAGTATTCTCCACCTCGATCCGATCTTAGAATCTTGATACTTTTGCCGGTTTGGTTTTCCACTTCATTCTTATATTCCTGGAATTTTTCAAAGGCTTCGGACTTATGTTTCATTAAGAAGACAGAACCGTACCTTGAGAAATCATCTGTAAAAGTAATGAAGTAAGAGTAACCGCTTCGCGCATGTATAGACATTGGACCGCACACGTCGCTGTGTACGAGCCCCAAGAGCTCGCTCGCTCTTACTCCGTGTCCAGTGAACGGAGTCTTTGTCATTTTTCCTTTGAGACAGGATTGACAAGTGGCATACGATTGATATTCGAACGAATCCAAATATCCTTCTGTATGTAACTTAGTCAACCTTCTCTCATTGATGTGACCCAGTCTACAATGCCATAAGAAAGTCTGATTGATTTCTGGAGACTTTCTTTTGTGTGTATTCTGGACATTGAAAATCTGTGGTTGGTTTAATACGTATATACCATTGCTCAGTGTACCTGACCCAATCAGAACTTGATTAAGGTGAATGTTTACAACATTACTTACAAACGCAAATTCATAACCTTCTTTAGAAACCAAAGATACAGAAATGATATTACAAGTTGCGTTGGGTACAAAAAAGCAATTACGCAAAACCAAAACATGCCCATCTGACATTCCCAGGTGATAGTCCCCCACGGCTTTAGCATCCATGCTAGCTCCGTTCGCAACTCTGAGGGTCATGTCACCTGCCTTCAAAACCCTATGGTTTCTCAACGCCTGCAAAGAATTACAGATATGAGATTCTGATCCGGTATCCAATACCCAGGAAGTAGAGTTTATAGAAAGACAGTTTTCAATAACATACACACCTGAAGCTGAAGCCGCGACCTGCTTCAGTTCTTGTGTCCTGGCCTTCCAAGCCCTGCAATCTTTCTTCCAGTGTCCACTCTTATGACAATACAAGCATTCTTCCTTTCCCACAAGCTTCCCCGCAATCTTTGTTGCCTTTTCCTTTCCCTTCGTACCCACTTTACTAACACCGCCTCTTGGTTTGGCGGGGGCTTTCTTCCTCTTTCCCTTGGCTTTTGCCTTGGACCTAAAGGAAGAAGATCCTCCTACAAACAAAGCGGGTGTTTCCCTACCTTTCTGTAGGGTGCCCTCTGCGCTCCTCAGTATGTTGAGGAGTTCTGAAAGTTCAACTTCCTTTTCTTGTAAGTTGAAGTTCAGTATGAACTGGGCGTAAGTGGATGGAAGGGACTGGAGAATTAAATCCGTATAGAGTTCACTTTCCAACGTGGTCCCAAGTTCCGCGAGCTCCTCAATGTAGCCAATCATCTTAAGCACGTGGTCCGCTACCGATGATCCGACGGCCAACTTTGCCGAAAATAACTTCTTCGACACTTCGTATCTTGCGATACGAGACTGCTCTCCATACAGTTCTTTTGTATGAAGAAATATGGATTCCAAGTCCATATTCTCGTGCCTCCTCTGATGTTCGTTGTCCATAGAGGCAAGCACGAGGCACCTGGCCTTCGCGCAATCAATCTCCCAAGTCTTACGGATTTCCTTATCCGTGACGCTGGAGGTGGGACCTGGGACGGGGGGAGCTTTGGTGGTAAGAAGATACCCAGCTTGTCGTAAGTGATTGCCATTTTGACATTCCTGAGCCAATCTTTGTAGTTTGGCCCTGTCAGTATGTTTTTATCTAGAAGTAACTTAAGTCTAGTCATGTCGAATGGTCGCTGCAATTAGGAGGGAGAGAAGAAACACTTTAGCACGATACTCTTGCAAGTTTAGAGTGATTTTTAATTTGTCTAAACAGGATGGCTCCCACTGTCTCTCGAATCCCTCCTCAAACCATAAAGGAAGAATTAGTCGGGATCAATCCCACCGCACAATACTTGCTTAACCGTTCAGCCAGGCCAGTGTCGGTACTTCGAGGGAGGTTTTCCAACGCTTTCGCGAAGTTCCTTAATTAAATAACCTCTTTTCCCTGGGGACGTAGCCCCGCTAACACCTTTCTAGGCACCTACTAGGTTTATAGCATTGATCGTTTAGTGAGAAATTTCCCGAGGAGTAGCATATACTCACAGTAGGATCGGGATCCAAATATCATCGCGTGACGAAACTGAAGGAATCCTACCAGAATCATCACACTCCAAATTGTATGCAAATCTAGCAAGTTTCAGTACTTATGAAACTCCCGATGTGGATTTTTGCCCCATGCTTTTATGACCTTGACTTTGGCCAAAATATCATAAGTCACATGTCAAGTTCTACCCGTCACTATCCAGGTTAATTTGGATCCACCCGTACCTACCCTTGACTTTGGCCAAAATGGCAGTACGACTGTCCCAAACCAACGCATCTATCTATGCTACACATGAACACCCAATAGCTACCAATCACTATGCCTTGACTTTGGCCAACATACATAGCATGAATACTATTGCCTATTCATGCGAAACGACGGAGGGCTACGAATGGTTTTGGTAAAACCGTGAACGTAGTGAACTTGATATAATCGATGGAACGAGATAGCTTTTAGAAGGAGTGGCTCAAGCTCCGCATTTAAAAGTTAGTTTTGAAAAGAACCGAGTGGGTTTTCGAAAGTGTTCCAACGACTTTAACTTGGTTTATTATCTTGCATTAGTTCTTTTAATGTGTGATATTCTTGCATTAGTTCTTTTAATGCGTCCCATCATTTAATCCTACCATTGCAGAAAACAACCAAAATATGACGTACGCTTATGCCATTCGCATTCGCCACGGGGCCCCGTCATCACCCGTTAGGTTACTTAACTAACGACAGAGCGGGGGCTGGGCTAGCGCGACTGTAAAACATAAGCAACGCCTAAATAGTTATAAATATAGCAATGATAGACATTACAGATCACAGATGAATACATTGGATATACTAGGAATCCGCAATCCGTTCGAGCCTGCAACGAAAAGCGGATTACACGGTCGCGGTGAATAGCCAATACCCCACCCAAGACCCCTACGGGTGCGGCAAACTACCCGCCAAGTACACGGCAGTTTGTGCACCCCTCGATGGGTCTATCCTAGGAGCAAAAACAGTAAAAAGAATTATACAATGATGGCTACAACCCCGACCCGGTTGTGCGGCCATACAAATAATAATATTACATCAATTTACATATAACAAATGAATGAAAGAAAAACAAAAGCTCATCTCACATCCACCCCGGCTATTCACACGCGACAGTCCAACACATTCATATACACATTCCAATATCAAACACAGATCACAGAGATGTATAACCCCGACTAATCGACTTATAGCGATTAGCCGACGTTCAATACATACAAACATCACAGATATAACCAACATAGTCAAAATGTAGTGAAGTTCGGAAGAAATACGGAATTATAGGCCCCCAAAAACAAATTTCTATTCTGGAAAATCTGGGCACATATAATATATCTCAAAAATCATAAAACCAATCCAGAGATACACTGCACCAAAATCGAGGCAGAGAGGAGACAAGACGGCCGCGGATCCGCGGCAATAGCCGGCAATAGCTTGCTATTGCCGCGGAAACGCGGTCGTTTGGTCAGATCTCTGGCTCGTTTTTGGTGGTTATCTTTAAAAAACCCTGAGATGATTTTAGGTGTATAACAAATTTTGTTTTGACCAGAAAAAAATTTAACAGAAACTAGGGTTTTTGAAAAGTTTGGTTTTTGGATTTTTCGGTTTCGAACTTCGTTACACTTCACTACCTAGCTAGTTTATATTTAGTTAGGCTCTGATACCACTGTAAGTCCACGTTGCGACCCCCGGTTCTTACGGGGAGGCGAAAACGGTATAAAAATCAAATTTTTGGCGCATGGGGCAACATGGACTAACAAAGTCGGGATCTTTTCCTAAACTAAAACTAGCAAACAAGCTAAAGAGAGTTAGCTACTCGGAAAGATGGTTATACCTAACTTGAACTCCTTCTTCTTCAAACTTTTGTAGAGGTTGATGGTGCTTTCCTCGTTGCCTTCTTCCGTCAAAGATGGATCCACCTGAGGGTTCAACCTTCGGGCTCTTTCTCGAACTTTGAGAGAACTAGAATCTTCGGCTTGCTAAACCTTTGATCCTAGAGTGAGTAGAGAGTGTCTAAGGGGTGTTTTTATCTCAAGGAGAGGGATTCTCAACTCATGAGAAGGATTCTCCTTGAACTAAAGTAGGAAGAAGAACAAGTGAGGAGAGAGAATGGTTATGATAGAATGAGCTTATTCTTTTCATTTCTTACAACCATATCAAAATGAAAAGAATTATCAATTAACAATAATAATAAAATGAAATAGTTGATGGATGGTTTGGAATGACCATTATCATTACATTCTTTAAATGGTTTTGCAAGAATCAAAAAGCATCTTTCTTTTGTAATGATGATGGTCAAACCTTCAACCATGGCCAACAAGTCAACCATGGTCAACTAGTCAACAAAATCCAACCATGACACAATTTCATTTAATTAATATTATTAATATATATATATCATAATTCCATTAGGGTTTGTAAAAAGACGACTGTCAACTGTGCATACGCACCCGTTCCGAAACCCTAATGAAAAACCTCTTCCTCCGCCTCAATCAACTGTGCATACACACCCGTATTCTTGTTCCGAGGAACATGAATACCAAGAGATAAAATCAACCCCAAAACATATACCAGTATCTGGCTCAAACCAGAGCCTACTAGTAATATCCGTCCGGACTCCAAACGTGCACAAGTGCGCGGATGAGAACGAACCCTGTCGCAAAACCATGCGACCTCTACTCTGTTTTGCCCAGAGGCGAATACCCTCTGTGTGGGACTCTAAAGACTCGACACTACGCTGGCAGTGGGTTTAACCACAGACCGCAAGCGGCATTAGCTGTGCGTAACGGTCCCCAGGTAGATGCCGACAAGAAGGCTGACGAGGTGAACCCCATCTGAACTCCTACTGAGTCTGAATGTGACAGTCTCCGTACAGTCCGGTCTGTTCGTCTAATACATTGCATGTCGGGCCTAGGGGGCGGTAAAACGTCAGTCCCCTAATAGCGGTACAAGTCGTGTCGGAGTGAAGCCCAAAACACCCTGAGATAACACTGGAAGCCTACCAGTATATCTCGCTTGCCCTGGCCAGGGACTACTCGTGTAATGGCTCTCCTAGACACAGCGCGATGTCAACCCCCAATACCGGGAGAGACGAATCCTGTCTAACCGTCACTGCCTCCAAGTGCTTCGGGACTGCACCCAACCATTACCTGTTTGCACGACTCCTTTGAGCCGTGGTAGGGTAGTGATCAAAGTGCAGTGGGAACACACTCGAGGCGAAGTGCCAGTGTCAAGTCAGCGGACTAAGCTGTACTCATGTCACCTGGGAACTGATAACTGACGATAGGTATAATACCAACCTGTCAGTTCCCGACGAGTCCTGTCCAGTGTACTCGTAACCCAACGAGCACCCGTATACTATCTCCAGTACGACGTACTGATGGCTGTGGGACAGACCATCTCCCATGCTGGGATGAGAAGCACATACGCTAGTCTACTCCGGAGTATCGATGCCCTGTCTCGATAGTCCTGCGACTAGGGACCTGTATAAGGATGTGCTTATAGATTACCCAGCCCCCACTAGTGTGACTGTCATCATAACGCTGGTAATCAAGCAAAGATCCTAAGGGCTCCACTAATGCGTATAGGTGATATACTAAAATAAACACATGTACACATTGAAGTAGAAACAAACCAAGTAGCATACTACTATATTGAGCAAGATTGTTTATACAAGGTGAATATCCCAAGCTTCCATTAAGTAATATACAAACTAGTATGATACAGTAATGGCCTCTAGGGCATATACACTAACAAGTATGCTATCTAGTTGCTCTTTGTCTTAACATATTGACTTGTATTGTGATATTGTCTTGCTCTCACATGTTGATAAAGCCCTTAGGATTTGTATTTGACTACTAGGACTATGATGGAGATCATACTAGTAGGGCTAGGTTAGTCTACAAGTACATCTTATAAATGTTCCTAGTCGAGGGTGTATCGAGACAGGGTAACGATACTCCAGAGTAGACTAGCGTATACGCTTCTTGACCCATATGATGGGCGATGGATGATCCCACATCCATTGGTGTTTGACATCAAAGGTATACGGGGGCTCAGTGGAGACTGGGTACACTGAACGGACTCACCAAGAACTCCTAGTTGGTATTATACCTATCGTCAGATAGCAGTTCTCTGGTGACACTGGTACAGGTTAGTCTGCAGACCCGAGATCGTCATAGAGACTTGTGTGATTCCCACTGTGCTTTGATTTTCACCTTACCACATTCATGAGAACGTGCAAAACGGTGGCTTTTGGGTACAGTCCCGAATCACATGGAGGCAATGAGCGATAGGAGGGGTTTCGTCTCTCCCGGTATTGGGGATTGATGTTGCGCTGTGCTCAATTGGCTATAACAAGAAGTCCCTGGCCAGGGCTGATATGGAGATCTACTGGTAAGTGTTATCAGTAGTTTCTTGACCCATTATGAGCCTCGCATCGACACGACTTATCGGTTACCAGGGTCTGACGTTTACCACCCCTAGACTGGATATGCGACATATCAGACGAAGAGACCGGACTGTACGGTAGTGTTACTGATTGGATTCACAGGAGTGTGAGCAGGCTTGCTTGTTGATCTTCTGATCGCTCAATACCCGGGTGGCCGTTACGTTTAGCTGACCGCTGACGGCTTGTGGGTGTTTGATATGATCATCACCTACTGCCGGCGTATTGACGAGTCTTTAGAGTCCTACATAGAGGTTTCCTGGATCAAGCGAAATGGAGTAAGAGCACATATGTGATATGTGCGGGACCGAGATTAATGCGCGTATGTGATACCGCATTTTATTCTCTCGAGATGTGACATCGGTCGGTTATATGTGATATAGCCGGGTTATCGGATCAAGTGTTGATTCGATAAGTTGTTACATTAGATATTAGTCGGTTATATATGATATAGCCGGATCATTAATTCAAGTGTTGATTTGATAATTTAATGTATAATTATATATTTGATATATTAACATATATTAACTAATATTTGCTCACTTATGATTTATCTTTTCTCACTTTGAGTGTGCATAAAGTATATATGTGATATATATTTGTGTACATGATTTTGTGTCATGTTTGATGATACATCCTTCATCGGTGTGTGAGACTTACACCATGCTAAGTGATAATCTAGGGTTTTATATTCTTAAGTAATTCAAAAATAGATTGGAAATTGTCATGGCTAGAAGCTTGGAGAAGCTTGGATGCTTATTGACTAAGTCCACTACTTTTGTTTTACTAAAGATATTTATTAACTCAACCATTATCCTATGCCATGGTTAAGTCTCTACATGAGTTAATGTGTGACATATACTCACCCATGGTTACATTTCTAACCTCATGAGATCTATCTCATTCATTCATCTTCTTCTTTCTTGATCTCCTTCAAGCTCTCTCTTGATCTTGAGAAAGAGAAGAAAAATTGTGAGAAAATAAATTCTAATGTGAGCAAAATTCCTACTTCATCATTCTCTTCTATACTAGCCATATAGTTTAGGGTGTTAGCTTCACTAATTTCATATTAGTGAAGTGATAGCTTGAGTCCGTGTTTTCTCGAAGTAGATCATCTTGGATTTTGAAGACTTCTAGTTAGTATGCATCATACACCTTGTAGAGCCTCTCAAGAGTCCGGGAGTTCTTTGATCGCAGCGAAGGGACTACTACTTAAAGCTAATGAAGTGAAGGAACGGACTACAAAGGTTGTAATCCCTACTCACTTAGTTGTAAAGTTGTTTACATATCATTTTCGTATGATTCTCTAGTTAACATCCTAGCTTAGGGTTCTTTTAGCATGGTAAAATTTTAATTTGGTATGGATGATGCCACCCGAAACCTTGCTGTTGTGCTTAAGAACCCTACAGCTGTAGCCTCCATGGAGCATGCATATATCTAAAAAGACAAAGAAAATATTAAAGCTACTTCAGAAGGAGCCCAGAACTGAATGAGAGGGGCAGAAAGAGTCTACCGTTCTAGCTACCAATTCGGCTCAATCAGGCTCAAAAGTCCAAAGAGCTTAAGAAGAAGAAAGGGGAAAATGCAGCTCTACGCGAAAAGGAGTCTGGGAGGAAATCGACCATTCAAAAATATATCGATTCCCTTGAAGGCTACGAGCAAACGGAAAGGACTCTAATTTAATTGAAGGAGTTCTTCAACGTAAAAACAACTGAAATTATTGAAAAGCTAGAACAAGACTCTGATGATGAGGTCCATATTGTGACCTGCTACATCGTCTACCTCCATAGCGATTCTGAGAAAGAACTCTGTTTTCCCGAAAAGGACGAGGAGCTCAGCATAAAGGCCAACCAAATCCAGCTCAGAAGCGACAAGGCTCTACTGTCAAATCAAGGCAACGCCCCAAAAGGGTAGGAAAAACAAGTCGCTAATGAAGAAGATGGCGGAGAGCTGGCTCATGAAGACTCGAGTCCTTCCCTAGTGGACTATAATGTCTTGGCTTATCTCCAGAAGCTTTAGTCTCTCCTAAGCATTTACGATACCCTGGTTCTAGCCAAAGAGCTTAGAGATGTTCTCATTCATGTTTTACAAAACCCTGAGCGGTACCAGGCTCGCTTTGCAGAAATAAATATGTAAGAAGCCCAGTACATTCTGCATGTAGCCGCGGTCACGTTTAAGGATGAAGACCTGCTACTGGAAATAGCTGAGCATAACCTGCCGATTTACGTGACTGGGTACAGCGACGGAGACCGGATTAATTGCATATTGATTGATTGGGGGTCCTCAGTGAACATCATGAACTTGCGGCTTTTGAAGAGTTTGTCAATGGACGTCCGACACATGTCAAGAGAAAGGATAGTCATCCAAGAATTCAATCAAAACTGCCAGCAAGTTCTGGGATCCATAACTCTGCCAATTAAATTTGGGGATATGCAAACCGAAGCTAAAATATACATGATCCATAGCTTTTCCAACAAATCTTATAAGATTCTCCTGGGATGCTGTAGCTCCACGATTACGGCATCGTTCCGTCAACTCTCCATCAATGCATGAAGCATACTAAAAATGGCAAAGAAAGACTCATTGACGGAGACATCCAGCCGTTCGGTGTGCATGAAGTCCGATATGAAGATTCCTGGTACTTTATGAACCCCAAAATGCTGATCCACAACTGACCGAGGACAGAACGGCCCCGAAACTCAAAAGCAAATCTGAGGCGGCTGTCACTTTCAAAAGCAAAAACCTCCAAGTGCGTCCGCGTTTCAGCAGTAACACTGATGATTCCGACGCTGGAAGTCCGTCCTTCCGTAAAAATCGCCCTCATTTCGGTAGTGATATGGATGAGTCTGACATCGAAGGCCCTTCCGGCAGCAAAATTTGCCCTCATTTCGGCAACGACACTGAAGAGTCGGAGGAAGAGGACCCGTCTTGGAACAGCTGTGCAAATTGGGCCCTCATGCAAAAAGAAAAGCTAAAAGAAACTTTTAGAGTTATAGAAGGGTCCCTATCCATCACAAGGGTGCTGGAAAAGATGTGCAAAGAGCCCGATGCGTTTTCGGTCACCACCATGGACTAGTTGAAAACTTTCTATGTTCCTGGAAGAAAAGGTGGACAAAAGGGCATCCTGTTTTATAGGTCAAATCCTGTTGTGCACACGGACGACTTGTCTGTCACGTGCCTTCCCTATGAGAGAGGCATAAGATCCATCCTCAATCCCAGATATTATGCACCCGAGATGCTGGAATATTTTAAAAAGTGTAGGTGTCAGTTATATCAAACGGACTCCGAAGCGGAGTTTTATGAGGGGCTGTGGCATCCGCCTCAGATCCGAGCACTCATCGATGGATGAATTCTAGATAGACGGGGCATAGGTTTCATTTAACCTGACATCAAGGCATGCTATATGATCCATGTTGGTGAAGCCAGCGGGAAATCAAATGATTACGACGAGCTAGCCGAGCCAGAAGAAGCCCCTCAAGAGCTCGATGATGGTGGACAAGAAACCTTCGACAAGCTAACCGAGATTAATTTAAGAATGCTCAATAATCCAAGGCTGACCCACATCAGCTCACTCTTGTCAGAGGAAATAAAAGAATAGATAATTGCCTTGCTATATGAGTTCGTCGACTGCTTCGCATGGACGTACAAAGAAATGCATGGCCTCTCTCCTGAAGTAGTCATGCATAAGCTGGCTATACCTCATGATGCTAAGCCGTAAAACAAACTCCTCGAATGATGAGAAGGGAGCTAGAAGAAAAGTTCATCGAGGAAACTAAGAAACTCATCGATGTCGGCTTCATCAGAGAAGATGTAACGCCTTAGAATGTGTTTTGTAGCTAATTATATTTTAATGTATGGTTTTTAATAAAAAAGTTTACCAAATTAAGTTTTAAATATTTTATCCTATTTAATGTGTATTTTATTAGAATTTTGTTAGGCACACACACACTTGTGCATGTTAGCTAGGGTGTTAGTTTGGGGTTTAACCATTGCTTAATCTAGTTTTATTTTTGTTTAGGTGTTTTGGGTTAAATAGTTATGGTGGTTTTAAAATGAAAAATGAATTTAAATGGAATTTTATTTGGTTGAATGGTTGACTTGAGAGAGAAATGGGCATGGGGTAACATGGCTTGTGCCATGCCCATTTAATGAAGAGAGAGAGTGAGAATGGGAGGGGTCTTTGTGTTTACTCTCACTCTCACTCATTTCTCTCATTTCCTCTCTTTTCTCTTGTTCTCTCAAAAACACACTCACACATAGAAGCAGCAGCAGCATCATCATCATCATCTTCAGCAGCAGCAGGAACAACAACAACAACAATAACAACATCTTCAGCACACAGCAGCAGCATCATCACCAGCAGCAGCAGGCAGCACACAGCAGCAGCAGGAGCCCCAGCAGCTGTAGCAGCTCCTTTCACCTCTTTCTCCTGCCTTCTAGGGCTCTATAGGGTATACTTTCTGAACCCAAGTTCCTAGTTTGCCTAAGTTGTGCAGTGAGTAGCGTCGGTTTGTGTTAATTAGCTAGTTTTGTGCTAATTATGGTGATTTGTGTGAGATATTGTCTAAGTGATGATTGTGTTGACAAACCCTATCTATTTAAGTGTTGTTAGGGTCACCTTAACTAAGTTTAACCCCAGATTACACTAAAATACCATAGGGTTTGTGTGTTGTGCTATATTAGCGTTTTTAAGCGACAATGTGACACTCTGTGATCTGCTATTGACCCAGACACTTCAGGATAAAATTGAGAAGACTGGAACATGTACACTAGGTCTACATACCACCACCAGAGCACGAACCTACCATTCCCAAGGTAGGCCGCCAATTTCATGGTTTTGGCCGCAATTTGCGACCAAGTAGGGGGCAGGGGTGTTGGGGTTTTGTGTAGGGCTCTCTTCTGTTTTGTCTAGGGCTTTGGCATGTCTAGTTTTGTAAGATTTGACCTGTAGGAAAATCTGGGACAATATTTCGTTTTTGTGTCCGTTGTGTTTGCGCGATACGCGCGATACGTGAGTGGGTTCTGTGATCCAGCGTATCGCGGCGTGTCGCGATGGTTTTAGACGCGTATACACACGATTCAGCATATCGTGCACACGCGCGTTTAGTTCGCGACGCAAGTTTCTCGTTTTGGTTCGATATCGCGTTTTGCGGAATATTTGGCTTATATATGATTTTCGTGTCTTATTTGCAGGTTTGCAGGCAGGGACTACGGACACTGCTACAGGGGGGAGCAGATGGTAGGATTCACCTAGCGTGAAGTGTAGGTGAGTAGATTTAACATCTACAGGGGAATCGCCCGCATGGCGTTATGCGTCTGGGCTAGGATTCAAATACCTGTCGCACATTCTATGTCATTGTAGAATTGCGCCTTTACTTTATTTCCTTGATATAGTTATACTGTGACTAGCAGCCGTAGGACACTGCACATATTATTGACGGTTCATGTTGCACGAGCACGGATTGTATGCTACACACACACCGTCAATAATTGCCATGTCACACACTACCCCTTATAGATACTATTGCTTGTCACACATGACATCTAGCTTACCGGTATACCTATAGTGTATCATACCTTTAGTGATAGGTACATTTACACCTTGCGATACAGCTACAGGTATACCTTGCACATATTTTAGTTATACCGGGGGGGTATCCTACATATTTTACTTATACCCAGGGGGGGTATACGACATCAGTTCTTATAGGTAGATACATATACATTGCTACACCTGTATGTTACACACATATTCAGTTGCAGTTACATATTTACCTTTACTGGTGTTACTTAGCTGTACCTTATTGGTTTCGCATATATCTGGTTTCAGCTACATATTCTCATTTATATGCTCGCATTTCAGATATATCGCATATATTTATTCCTGGATTTGCGCATTGTTATTGTGATTTTAGATGATGTTTTCTGGATTTGGGAACCGCGGGAGTTCATGAAATTATGCATACATTGAAAAACCCGGTTTCCTTGATATGATATTTGCACATCCACCATGAGCTTTATCGGTGCTGATATGTATATACCCCTACGAGGAGGCGTCGAGGCCGTAGAGGGTACATGGTGAGGCCCGGTATGGTTCCCCTCGGCAAGAAGATCGATGGATTTTGCCGATTGAGCCTGGAGGCGGGCTAGTACCTACCGGTGACAGTACTGATGACTCGGCGGGGGTCATGGAGACACCGTTGGGAGTCATGCACATATGCATACGTCGAAAGGCGAGGGTCAGAGCTAGGCACTCGTGCTTTCGGGACAGCGTATGATACGTACCTATCAGGATTTCTGTGTCGATGCTTGGCACATTGTTTTCATGATATTTCTTTTAATACCTTTGTATATATAACAGGGGATTAGCCGTTGTTATATATACCCTTACACCAATATTAGTGGAATGGGACGCTAATATATGTGTATTGCCCTCATCATATTTATTTCTGCAAATATATATATACCTTTAGGATGTTAGAAACTTACTTAAGATTCGACTTGGGATATAGATGATTCATTGAGATTGGATATTGGATATGAAAGAGATTGTTGATTGTACATTCGGGATATAGGAGATTACTCGATATTGTACATTGAGGAGATGTGAGACTTATATGATGTGAGAGCCCAGTTTGGGGGCTGATTTGAGGAATTGTGGATTTGAGCGTCTTGATGGATTGTGATCCTGCCACGATGTCAGGTTTCCGTGGAAATGACGTATTCCACCCTATACCTCACACTTATCTACTTTATGCACAGATTCATATATTGGTAGTACCTGTTAGTGTACCCTTATGATAGTTGCATATTTACATTCCCACATCCCTATTGCATGGTTATTGCATATTATTGTCATGTTACTATTGCTTCACATATTGATTGTACCTGCTAGTGTACTTACCTTTATTCAGTATTTGCATGACATGTTATTACTGTAATCGCATATCTTAGATTCATGCTGTACGTGCATTCCTGCGATTACCTGCATATGTTTTATACTATTCACGAGTTGGCAACTCACCCCCGTTGTGCCACAGGTGTTTCAGGTTGTTCCCCAGGGTAGTCGATGCAGGCTATTCAGTATCCATCTATCATCTTTTGCTACAGATACCGCATCAGCTCACAGTACTATTTTGCTTAGGTGGGTTAGATGATTATCTGTATTTCATATTGTACATTCGTTGTATCTTGTACTCTCCATCTACTATTGTATTGTTAACTTAGAGACTTGGTGAGGACGTTATTGTATATTAATTGTGGATTTGTTGTCTTTTATATACAGCCTTCTCTCTATTGTCTTTATTTCTTCGCTACGGCGTCGTATATTTGTATTATATTCATCTTGGCTAGCTTTTACAAAAAGGGGGTGTTGCTAAAATTTTAAAGAAATAAAGTAGGACTTTTAAAGAATTTGGGTTGTGATTTCAAATGTTTCAAAAACTTATATTATCTTTTCCGTATTTTTATGGTTTAGATTTCTGGGTTTTGGCTTTCTTTTACTACGTTACGTCTTAGGGCGTTGCGTAGTACTAGGGTCGTCACGGGCCAATTTTGGGTCGTGACAGAAGAAAAATACGCGGACTGGATGGCGTGCATCGTCCTGGTGAAAAAGAAGAATGGGAAAATCCGAGTCTGCGTCGATTTTAGAGACCTTAACAAGGCATGCCCTAAAAATGATTTCTCGCTTCCGGTCATAGAAATGATGGTCGAAGACACCTCACATTATGAGCTATTCACTTTCATGGTGGTTCATCTGGGTAGAATCATATAAAAATGTCGCCTGAGGATGAGAAGCATACAGCATTTCGAACTCCGATCGGCATATACTGTTACAAAGTGATGCCATTTGGACTGAAGAATGCAGGCGCCATATATCAAAGGGCAATGACCAAGATCTTTGATGACTTAATCCATAAAGTCGCCGAATGTTATGTTGATGATTTGGTCGTCAAGATTAAAACCAAAACCGATCACATCCAAGATCTCAGGACCGTTTTCACCAGACTGAGAGAACACGATCTAAAGATGAATCATCTAAAGTGCGCTTTTGGCGTGTCATTAGGAAAATTCTTGGGTTTTATAGTCCGACATTGGGGGATCGAAGTTGACCCATCAAAGATAAAGGCCGTCATAGAGATGCCTCCTCTAAGGAATCTGACACGGATAAAATCCTTTCAAGGAAAGTTCGCTTACATATGAAGGTTCATCTCGAACCTATCGGGAAGATGTAGGACCTTCTCAAAGCTCATGAAAAAAAGGAGCTCCTTTTTTTGGGGACGCCTAATGTCCAGACGCGTTCGAAAGTATCAAACAGTAACTGCTGCACCCTCCAGTATTTGCTGCTCCCATTCCAAATAAACCGTTGATTCTCTATACTGTCGCGCTAGATGAGTTACTCATTGCGCTCCTTATCCAGAACAACGAGGAGAGCAAAGAAAATACACTCTATTACCTCAGTCGAACGTTAGTCGAGACGGAACATAAATTTCTCCGATCGAAAAGCAATGCATTGCCCTGATATTCGCTGTGAAGAAGATGAGGCACTATCTGCTAGCTCATCGGGTTATGCCGATCTCCAAGGTCAACCCGCTTAAATACTTAATGACCAGAGCAAGCTTAGCTGGCAGAATGGCAAGATGGGCTGTCATGCTACTTAAATTCGACATAATCTATATTCTACAGAAAGTAGTAAAAGGACAAGCCCTTGTCGACTTCCTCACTACTCATACCATACCTGAAGGGTCACCACTCAATTGAGAGTTACCCGACGAACAGGTGCTGCATCTCGAAGATAATAAGCTATACTGGGAGCTCTACTTCGATGGAGCCTTATCAATAAGGACTTCTAGCAAATCAAGCGTCCCGGAAATAAAAGCAGGGATAGGATTTTTGGGGTTTATTAGCACTCTCACTAGGGTTTAAAGGTGCATCAAGTATACAATTTTCTAAATTAAGTGTGCTAATGAACTCAAACTTAGAATCGAACTAGAGAATTAGGGTTTTCTAGCAAGTAATCAAACATTACACTAAGTGAATATGGAATACAACCTTTGTAGACCGGTCCTTCACTTCAAAAGCTCTATGTAGTAGTCCCTTCGCTCTAAGTAGTGAACACCCGAACTCTAGTAAGGGTTCACATGAAAAAATGAACAAGCTTGCTCGAAGTCTTCGAGGCCGAAGATGATCTACATTGAGGAGACTCAAGCTCATGCTAGCTCTTCACTAATGGTAGATTAGTGAATCAAACACCCTAAACTAAATGGCTAATATAGTAGAGCATGATGAAGTAGGAATTGGGCTCTCTTTAGATTTATTTTTCTCACAATATTTCTTCACTTGCTCAAAACCTAGAGAGCTTGAGGGAGATGAAGAAGAAGATGATGAATAATGAGATGATGTTAGAAATGCAACCATGGGTGAGTTTATGTCATACACAAACTCATGTATAGAATAAACCATGGTATATGGTTAATGGTTATTTTAAGAAATATCTTAAGTAAGACAAAGGAGTGGACTAAGTCAATGAAACCTACAAGCTTCTACAAGCTTCAAGCCATGGCAAAATCTCCATTAATTTTGAATTACTTAAAAATAAATATAAACCCACATTAAACCTAGCATGGTGTGAGTCTCATACATCCATGTTGCATGTGTAACCTAGCATGACACACTTATATATATCGCATATATATTTTGAGTGTAAAAAGAAAACAATACAATTAACATATATATATTAATGTATCATAAGTAAGAAAAAGAAATACTTAAGTGAGCTAATATTAGTTAATGTAATTTAATATATCAAATATATAATTATACATTAAATTATTAAATCAACACTTGATTTAATAATCCGTCTATATCATATATAACCGACTAATATCAAATGTAACAATCCATCGAATCAACACTTGATCCAATAACCCGGCTATATCATATATAACCGACCGATATCACATATCGCAAGAATAGAATGCGGTGTCACATACGCGCATTAATCTCGGTCCCGCACATATCACATATGTGCTCCTACTTCATTTTGCATGAACCAGGAAACCTCTGTGTAGGACTCTAAAGACTCGTCAATACTCCGGTAGTAGGTGATGATCATATCAAACACCTACAAGCTGCAAGCGGTCTGCTAAACGTAACGGCCACCCGGGTATTGAGCAATCAGAAGATCAACAAGCAAGCCTGGTCTCACACTCCTGTGAATCCAATCAGTAACACTACCGTACAGTCCGGTCTCTTCGTCTGATATGTCGCATATCGAGTCTAGGGGTGGTAAACGTCAGACCCCAATAACTTGATAAGTTATACCGATGTGAGGCTCATAACTGGTCGAGAAACTACTGATAAAACTTACCAGTAAATCTCATCAACAGCCCTGGCCAGGGACTTCCTGTTATAGCCAATCGTGCATAGCGCAACATCAACCCCTAATATCGGGAGAGACGAAACCCCTTCTATCACTCATTGCCTCCATGTGATTCGGGATTGTACCCAAAAGCCACCGGTTTGCACGTTCTCTTGAACGTGGTATGATGGAAATCAAAGCACGGTGGGAATCATACAAGACTCTATGACGATCTCGGGTCTACAGACTAAGTTGTACCAGTGTCACCAGAGAACTGCTATCTGACGTTAGGTATAATACCATCTAGAAGTTCTCGGCGAGTCCTGTTCGGTGTACCCATTCTCTAATGACCACCTGTGCACATTCTCTAATGTCAAACACCAATGGTTGTGGGATCAAGCATCACCCTATACAGGGTCAAGAATCGTACACACTAGTCTACTCTGGAATATCGATGCCTTGTCTCGATACTCTCTCGACTAGGAACAATTAAAGGATGTACTTGTGGACTACCCTGGCCCCACTAGTATGATCTATATCATTGTCCTGGAAGTCAAGTCTACATCCTAAAGGCTTTATCAACATGTAATAGAGAGTCAGTACAAGTGTACATGTTAAGATAAAGAGTAACCAGATAGCATACTATCATGTCGAGCAAGAAATTCCTCCTTATATATGTCTAAGCATCCACTATAATATACATCATATGTACAATAATGGCCTCTAGGGCATACATATAACTAACAATCTCCCACTTGCACTAAGGCCAGCTGTTGTAGTACCTCATACCCAATGTACCATAAATGTCTCTTTAGGGAAAGGCCTCTGTGAGTGTATCCGCCGTGTTATCCTTCGCTTTAACTCTCCTTACCTCGATCCCTTGGAGATCAACCATCTCCCTGATCAAGTGATACTGCCTCAGAATATGTCTGGATCGCTGATGGGACCGGCGTTCCTAAGCCAAAGCCATAACTCTATTGTTGTCACAATAACAGTTATTGGATGCTCAATGGTAGGAACTATGTTCATCTCATGAACAAGAATTATCCAGACATCCACTTTTGTAGCATCGTTGGTAGCGATGTATTCAGCCTTTATCTTCTAGTTTTCCACAGTATCTAGCTTGGAACTCTTCCAACATACCTTCTCTCCACTGAGGGTAAAGACAAAGCCTGTGACTGACTTTCAGTCGACCTTATCACTATGGAAGCTTGAATCGGTAAAGTACTCCTACTGGAGTTCACCGTTCCCATACACCAAGAACACTTCTTTAGTGCTTCTCAAGTACTTAAGAATGTCATTCACAGCTTTCCATTGATTCTTCCAAAATCTGATTAATTCCTTATCACTGCTCCTAGTGAGTCATCTAAATCTGATCTGGTACATAACATCGCATACATGATAGAGCCTACTGCCGAAGCATAGGGTATCCTTTGCACGCGAGCTCTCTTTAAATCAGTCTTGGAAGACATCTTTTTGGAGAGAGTGATTCCTGAGGTAGTGGGCGAACCACCACACTTAGAATCCTCTATACTAAACCCCTTTAGTGTGGTGTTAACGTACCTGAATTTAGGACACTTCCAACATTCACTTAGATCTATCACCATAGATCATAATCCACAAGATGTAGTAGGTATCATTCAGATCTTCCATGGAGAATCCTCGTGATAAGAGGAGCTTGACCGAGTGTAGCATAGAAAACCATTTCCTATCAAGAGTATGTCATCTACGTACATTACGTGTAAGACAACTTCACTCTCTACAACCTTCTTGTATATACAAGGTTCATCTACCTTTTTGATGAAGTCAAACTCTTTGACTGCCACATCAAAACAAATGTTCCAACTCCACGATGCGCGCATTGATCCTGATGGACTTAAGCATAGCTTTGAAAGTCTCAACTTTTCCATCTACACCAGGAATCTTCTCAAGATCCATTTTCTCCCAATGGGTTTTACCCCTTCAAGTGCAACATGCAAAGTCATACTTTGTTGGTGTACATGGATTCCATCTTTGATCGCATAGCATCCAGCCTTTTCACAGAGTCCCCACTCGTGATGGCCTGCCTAAACCTGGTTGGGTCATCATCTACCTTGATGCAATCCTCGCTCCCACCATCACCGAGGAAACCGTAGTATCTCTCAGGTGGATGAGGAACCCTACCAGATTTGCGGAGAGGCTGAGGCTCGTTGGAGACTATTGAATCCTTTGGTTTCACCAAATTATCAGCTGATAGTTTGTCCAGCTTGAACTCTTCCAGTTTTGCCTCATGACTACTAATTTCTTCACAAGAACTTCCTTTTCTAAAAAGGTGGCATGCTGAGAAACAAAACACCTTTTTCTCCTCAGTGTGGTAGAATATAGACCCTCGCAAATGTTTAGGATATCCAACAAACATACAGAACTGACCTTGCCACGAGCTTGTCCAGATTTGACCTTTCAACATAGACCGGACAACCCCATATCTTAACTCATTTAAGAGATGGTCTCTTCCCATTCCATATCTCATATGTAGTGGTATGCACTGATTTAGATGGAACCCTATTCAATAGGTATGCAGCTTCTCAAGTGCATAACACCAAAAAGGAAACAGGTAACTCAGTAGTACTCATCATAGAGCGCACCATATCTGATAGGGTTCGATACCTCCATCCTGATACACCGTTGTGCTATGGTGTACTTAAAGGAGTAAGCTGAGAGAGAATCACATTCTCCTTTTAGAAACTCCAGGAACTCCATGCGCAAGTATTCTCCTCCTCGATCATATCGAAAGACTTAATACTTCTACCCGTCTGGTTCTTTAACTTCAAGCTTATATTCCTTGAATTTCTCAAAAGTTTCAGACTTGTGTTTCAACAGGAACATATGTCCGGATCCTGAGAGATGATCAGTGAATATAATGAAGTACGAAGAACCAACCTTGGCATTTATAGACATAGGACCACATACATCATCATGTATCCATCCCAAGAGTTCAGTAACTCTTTCTCTGTTTCCAATAAACGGAGTATTGGTCATTTTACCTTTGAGAAAAGACTGGCAAGTATCATAAGATGAAAATTCGAACAGATTCTTATATTCATCCTTATGTAACTTAGCTAGCCGTGTCGCATTGATATGACCTAGTCTACAATTCCACAAGAAGGATTCATTCATTTCTGAACTACTACATTTGTGTGTGTTCTATATACTTTGAACTGTGGATTGATTTAGAACGTATATGCCATTACATAACGTGCCTGATCCAATCAACTCTTGATTCAGGAAAATGTTCACAACATTGTCTTCTAATATAGAATTATATATTTCTTTAACTTAATAAAGAATCTGATGTAATGTTGTATATCAGGTTCGGTATGTAATAACATTCGTTCAGAATCAATGTATTAATACAAGGTGATATTTGCCAACTGGCATGGCTGCAACAATTGCACCATTCTCTAACACTTAGAGACATATCACTCATTCTCAGTTCTCTACCTGTCTGTAGCTCATGTAACAGATTACATATATGGGATCCTAATCCGGTATCTCATACCTAGGACGTAGAGGAAAATGAGAAACAGTTCTTGGTAATTGAACATAAAGAATATGCATCAACATGCTCATTCCTCGATTGGGTGGCAAGGAAATCCGGATATTCCCCTATTTCCTGCTCAGTCTTATAACAGTTATAAGGAAGAGCGGAACCAATGTTCCCCAGCTCAGTATAATAAGCAGGTTCGGTCAATACATCTATATTATTATCTTGATTAAGGCATGTCATGGTCGCTACCTGGAGAGAGAGAGAAGAAAATACTCTGCGTGCGCTCTTGCAAGATTAGATTAGTTATTATTTTATCTAATCAGGATGGCTCCCACTACATTTTATCAAATCTTCCTTCAAACCCTAAAAGGTATGACTAGCCGGGATTAATTATACCTTACAAGTTCGCTAACCGGTCAGCCAGGCCAGTGTTGGTACTTTGAGGGAGGTTCCCCATGCTTTCGCATGGACCTAATTAAAATAAACCTCGTTTTTCCAAAGGCATAACCTCATTGACACCTTTCTAGACACCTAATGGGTTAGCTAATTGTATAATGCAAGACACTCACGGAAGTAACTCTTACTCGCAGTGGGTATCGGGATCCAACTATCTCATGGAAGGTATGAAATCTCATTGCAAATTTCAACACTTGAAATTCCCGATAATATTTTGCCCCTAGCGTCCTATGACCTTGACGCAGGCCAACAAACCATAGGACACTAGTCAAGTTCAGTCCGCACATTTCTTGATTGAATTAAACCCACCCGCACGACCCTTGACACAGGCCAACAAAGTCGTACGACTACCCTAATCCAATCGCATCACATGCTTGCAAATAAGTACTAATTAGCTACCGCACACTACACCTTGACACAGGCCAACAAACGCAGCACGAATACTAGATAGAACCTAAATGAAATGACGGAGGGCAACGACGGGTTTTTAAGCAAACCTTTTGCGTAATGAACTTGATATCGTTGCAAAATCTAGTGATTTTGAAAAAGAGTGTTTTTGAGGCTTTTACTAGTTTCGCTAAAAAGATCACTCCCGGTGAAGGGATCTCGGCTCATTCTATCGAATAAGGTGCTGGATATTCTACAAGGAATATCACAATGCAAAGCAAAAACTAAAAAAACAATCAAAAAGAAAACCGTGTTGGTTGTAGCATCTGCTAGTTTCCCTAAACAGGTCACTCCCGGTGAAGGGATCTCGGCTCTTTCCTTATCGAATAAAATGCTGGATATTCTACAAGGAATATCACTATGCAAAGCAAAAACTAGAGCTATTTTTTTTAAAAAATTTAATTCCACAACATCTTTAGGTTTCATTTGTTTTTCATTAATCACATTAATGAAGTCCCATCATTTATGCTTCCTAAGCATCACAGATAAAGAAATGAAAATACAACGTACGCTTATACCATCCGCATTCGTCACTTTGTCCCGTTTATGCACCGTTAGGTTACTTAACTAACGGCATAGTAGGGCGGGACTAGCGCGGATGCAAAACATAAGCAACGTTTATTATATATCATATATATAATAATAAAACATTCGTCTCAGGCAGTAATCTGATCTCATCACAGAACATTGCAGTAGAAGTCAACATATGAAATATTTGATATACTAGGATTTCCGCGTTTTAAATTAAGCCAGTAAAAATATGGATTCCACGATCGTGATGAATAGCCAAACCCACATCCCTAAACTCCTACGAGAGCAGCAAGCAACCCTTCCAATTCTAGGGTTAGAAGACCCGGTCTCGACTCCTCGAGATGGTCTCCCACTGGACCCTAGAACCCGGTTACTTATGCTCCCCATCTTGGGTTTATCCTAATGCGGAAAAGTAAACAATATACATCAATGGTGGCATCATCCTAAACCCGGAAGTGCCCCAATAAAAGAATATTACATACAATGAATTTTACATGAATGAAAAGAAAAACTCTCATCTCACATAAAACCCCGGCCATTCTATCACGACGATCCAATATATCATATCATAGCAACACATAATATCACATGTCACAACGTAAGTAAATATGCGTATCCCAATTTTCGTTGTCGTATAGCAACGAAACCGGCGATACTCCACATATTACACTTACGGTCGCAGAATAGAAATGTGAACTACAATAATTATAATCCATAATCATCTTTAGACATGATAAACCCGAAATATCACATACTTCGGATTTCATGCCTAACACCTTAAATCCCATAAACATCATAAACCCGGAATATCACATATTCCGAATTTCATGCCTAACTTTATAAACCCCGCATTTTAGTCTTGTCTTGAAAACACTTTTCAATACTTAGTCGGGCAATTCAACAAGATTCCCGACAACATGATCGAATGCGCGTCGGAAACATTAGTAGATGGCCGCACCCCCGATGCCGTCGACGAAGTGCACTTATGCGGAACACCATGGCCGCGAGCACCCGAGCGGATGCTTTTGGTAACGAGGTTCTCCTACAGTCACTTGGTCGGGGCTATGGGGCGTGGCTATCTAGTAATGTTATCCGGCGAGTATCCTCGTACACTGCGCGATTGCGACAAAGTTTTGATCCAAATAAAAACTTCGTGGCAACCGATAATTCGAGACTAAATTGCTAAATTTATAAGATTTAAACTAGTTTTCACAAAACTAATTATTGTGGATTCCAAATATTGTATCACAAATCATAAATAGCTAGGCGACATTAAACATTTCGATCGAATCAACGAATTCCCAAAATTCCCAGAAAACTCAACACTTTAGCACAGTTAAAAAATATCCAGAACATGCCACAATACCTATGGACCAGCCATTGAAGTGCCAACCCAAGCCTCACACTTGGAGTCGCGGAACCGTCGCAAATACCACTATTTGGCCGCGGTTCCGCGGTCAAGTAATCGAGTTAGGGTTTCGTTCTTCAAGAGGGTCCATCGAATTACCTGCATAATTTTTTGAAAATTTTTAATCTCAAAAATTCCAACGTTTGGAAAATTTTCCAGAGAACATGGGAAATTAGGGTTTTCGGTGTTCGTTCGGACTTCTAACTTCGCCTAGACGACACCTAATGCTCTAGCTTGGCTCTGATACCATGTTGGGGTTTATTAGCACTCTCACTAGGGTTTAAAGGTGCATCAAGTATACAATTTTAAAAATTAAGTATGCTAATGAACTCAAACTTAGAATCGAACTGGAGAATTAGAGTTTTGTAGCAAGTAATCAAACATTACACTAAGTGAATATGGAATACAACCTTTGTAGACTGGTCCTTCACTTCAAAAGCTCCGTGTAGTAGTTCCTTCGCTCCAAGTAGTGAACACCCGAACTCTAGTAAGGGTTCACATGAAGAAATGAACAGGCTTGCTCGAAGTCTTCGAGGCCGAAGATGATCTACGTCGAGGAGACTCAAGCTCACGCTATCTCTTCACTAATGGTAGATTAGTGAAGCAAACACCCTAAACTAAATGGCTAATATAGTAGAGGATGATGAAGTACGAATTGGGCTCTCTTTAGATTTATTTTTCTCACAATATTTCTTCACTTCCTCAAAACCTAGAGTGCTTGAGGGAGATGAAAAAGAAGATGATGAATAATGAGATGATGTTAGAAATGCAACCATGGGTGAGTTTATGTCATACACAAACTCATGTAGAGAATAAACCATGGTGTAAGGTTTATGGTTAGGTTAATAAATATCTTAAGCAAGACAAAGGAGGGGACTAAGTCAATGAAACCTACAAGCTTCTACAAGCTTCAAGCCATGACAAAATCTCCACTAATTTTGAATTACTTAAATATAAATATAAACCCACATTAAACCTAGCATGGTGTGAGTCTCATACATCCATGTTGCATGTGTAACCTAGCATGACACACTAATATACATCACATATATATTTTGTGTGTAAAAAGAAAACAATACAATTAACATATATCATATATATATATATATATATATATATATATATATATATATATATATATATATATATATTAATTATCAAAAGTGAGAAAAAAAATGCTTAAGTGAGCTAATATTAGTTAATGTAATTTAATATATCAAATATATAATTATACATTAAATTATTAAATCAACACTTGATTTAATAATCCGTCTATATCATATATAACCGACTAATATCAAATGTAACAATCCATCGAATCAACACTTGATCCGATAACCCGGCTATATCACATATAACCGACCGATATCACATATCGCAAGAATAGAATATGGTATCACATACGCGCATTAATCTCGGTCCCGCATATATCACATATGTGCTCCTACTTCGTTTCGCATGAACCAGGAAACCTCTGTGTAGGACTCTAAAGACTCGTCAATACTCCGGCGGTAGGTGATGATCATATCAAACACCTACAAGCCGCAAGCGGTCTGCTAAACGTAACGGTCACCCGGGTATTGAGCGATCAAAAGATCAACAAGCAAGCCTGCTCACACTCCAGCGAATCCAATCAGTAACACTACCGTACAGTCCGGTCTCTTAGTCCGATATGTCGCATATCGAGTCTAGGGGTGGTAAACGTCAGACCCCAGTAACTTGATAAGTCATGCTGATGTGAGGCTCATAACGGGTCAAGAAACTACTGATAACACTTACCAGTAAATCTCATCAACAGCTCTGGCTAGGGACTTCCTGTTATAGCCAATCGTGCATAGCGCAACATCAACCCCCAATACCGGGAGAGACGAAACCCCTCCTATCGCTCATTGCCTCCATGTGATTCGGGACTGTACCCAAAAGACACCGGTTTGCACGTTCTCTTAAACGTGGTATGATGGAAATCAAAGCACGGTGGGAATCACACTAGACTCCATGATGATCTCGGGTCTACAGACTAACCTGTACCAGTGTCGCCAGAGAACTGCTATCTGACGTCAGGTATAATACCATCTAGGAGTTCTCGGCGAGTCTTGTTCGGTGTACCCATTCTCTAATGAGCACATGTGCACATTCTCTGATGTCAAACACCAATGGTTGTAGGATCAACCATGGCCCTATACAGGGTCAAAAATCGTACACACTAGTCTACTCTGGAATATCGATGCCCTGTCTCGATACTCCCTCGACTAGGAAAAATTAAAGGATGTACTTGTAGACTACCCTGGCCCCACTAGTATGATCTACATCATAGTCCTGGTAGTCAATTCCACATCCTAAGGGCTTTATCAACATGTAATAGAGAGTCAGTACAAGTGTACATGTTAAGATAAAGAGTAACCAGATAGCAAACTATCATGTCGAGCAAGAAAGTCCTACTTATATATGTCTAAGCATCCACTATAATATACCTCATATGTACAATAATGGCCTCTAGGGCATACATATAACTAACAAGGATTGGTGTTCATCACGCCATCAATGGGAACCCTACAACGTTATTTTGCTTTCACCGAGCCTCGTACAGACAACGAGGCTGAGTACGATGCTCTGATAGCTGATATGGAGCTCACCATAGAAATGAAAATCCTTCGACTACGGGTCTACAATGATTCCCAGCTTGTCGTCAACCAAGTAAGCGGCAACTACAAGATATATAAACCTGAGTTAGCTCGATACAGAAGCCGGGTGGTGGAACTCATGAAAAAGTTCACTCACATTGAACTAATGAGAGTCCTAGGGTGTTGAACAGAAAAGGAGACGTACTCACTCGCCTAGCCAAAGAGCTGGCTGATCCTGATATGAAGGAATTTCTAATCACAGTTATAACCGGTAAATTCTGCCTCCAGTCTCTGTACGAGAAGAGGAAAACCCAGAACAAAAGAGCAATCCTGCAGAAGAAGTTCTGATCATTCAAGATGAGCTCGATTGGAGAAAGCCCTTCATAGAGTACCTTTGATATGACAAGATGTCCGAGGAAAAATTTACGAGGGTTCAGCTGAAGAAAAGAGCTCTTTGATATGTGTTTGTAAATGACACGCTATACCGCAGATCGTATGACCAGCTCAGGTGTATGTCCTTGGCTGAAGCCTAAAAAGTCATGAAAGAAATCCACTCAGGCATCTACGGAGCTCACCAATCTGGTCCTGAAATGCGGCTTCAAATCAAACGGTTTGGGTATTACTGGAATACCATGATAAGGGATTGCGAAGTGTATGCGAAGAAGTGTCATCTCTGCCAAATTCACGCGGACTTCATCCACAAGCATCCCAATCTGCTGCATCCTACGATGGCGTTATGGCCTTTCAAAGTTTGAGGCACCGACATAATTGGTCCAATTGATCCTCCATCATCCAAAGGCCACCGGTCCATATTAGCCGCAACTGACTATTTCTCCAGATGGGCTGAAGCTGTCCTGCTAAAAGAAGTCAAGACAGAAGACATTCTGATATTCTTCCGGCATAATATTCTATACTGTTTCGGTAAACCTAGAAGAATCATTTCTGACAATGGGCCTTCAGCCAAAAGCTTCAAAGTCTCAAGGTTCGCTACTCAGCACAAAATAGAGTGGAGATATTTCTCCATCTATAATCCAAAAGCCAATGGGCTAGCCGATACCTTCAATAAAACTCTATGAAACTCCTGAGGAAAAATACTTCAGCCAACAAGAGAAAATGGAATCTCAAACTTCATGAGGCGTTGTGGGTATATAGTACCACGCACCGCACTCCAACTCAGTCCATTCTATACTCAGTCGGAGTGAAGGAGATCCTCCACCTCGAAGTCGAATTTCCAAGCCTTAGGATGGCTGTCCAGCACAATTTGACGGAGGAGAAAAACGTTCTCTTTCGGCTTAAAGTACTTGACGCCCTCGAAGAAAAGAGACTCGCGGTACGGCAAAATTTAGAGCTGTACCGAGCTCAAATTTCATGGGTCTATGATAAGATAACCCGTTAACGTGTTTTTAAGAAAGGCAAATTGGTGTTGATCCTTAAAAAACTGAACATCTTCAATCGACACGCCAAGGAAAAATTCGAGCCAAATTGGAAAGGGCTATACGTCATCGAGAAAGTGTTTGATGGAGGCTCCTACTAGCTAATAAATATCAAGGGAGAAAGGCCTATGACACCCATCAATGGCCGATATATTAAGAAATACTACGCATGAATGCTCCAAGTCATAGACAAATTGAGCACACCGTCCCTACGGTCTGGATCATACATCCTTTAAAACCGTATACAATCCACGGGCATAAATGACCTATATCTCTCCTAAGTCTTACCGGCGATACTACATCTAAAGTCCTACCGGCGATGAAGCTCCACCAATGTTAAAAAATGGTATGTCCACAAGCAAAACGGGCATGGATAAAAACCTGAAAGGGCTCCGTGAGTAAAAAACAGCAAGGTTGCCAGCGAGTTCGTGAAAACCCGAAAGGGCGCAAACTCACGAAAAGAAGACGAAAATACACTCTCAAAATCCTCTTGACCTTGTGAGGAGAATATCCCCGCGTGAGACCCTTACGATTCACAAAAGAGTAACACACTTAGGAATCTTCGCGATTCCTAAGGAGAATATACACCTGCAGGATCCTCTCAACTTGTAGGAGAAAATGCTTTTATGAGACCCTTACGGCTTATAACATTGAAAAGCCTTAGGTGATAGGGATCTAAACCTGTCTCCTAAGCCATCGCTCCCCAACGGTCAACGGAAAATGATGAGTAGCTCCTAGCACTATGCTTCAGTATTAGCGGTGCTGATACCGACCTAAAACTCAAACCCTAAGTCTTCCCAAGGCAAATGATGAGTCGCTCCTGGCACTATACTTCAGTGTTAGCGGTGCTGATATCGACCCAAAACTGAAACCCTAAGTTTTCCCAAAGGCAAGTGATGAGTCTGTCATGACCCGTAATTTAGCACGTGACCGGCAGTTAAATTACGCAACGTCTAAAGGCGTGACGTAAATCAAGTAAGCCGAAGCCTAGAAAATCTAAACCTTTTTGCGGAAAATAATGGGGGTGCAGTTTTGAAATAAGGTATAATGAATCATGTTCAGTCTTTTAAAATTTTGGGCAGCACCTCCCTTGTATATTTTGATCCAAAAACATATACACAATGATATATAGGCATCCCCAAGCGGGAGCTAGCTCTTCGCCAACTGGCGGAATCACAACCACGTAATAACATATATACGACGCCCAATGGCAAAGAATCAACCCAGAAAGAACAAATAAGGAAGCAAGACATCAAAACTCAAGAAAACGATCAAAAACCCATCGCTCTAAGTCTCGCACAACCAAGACTGACTAGTTCCACCAATATACAATGTCTAGTCTCTGATTTGATCTGATCTGATAGAGTTTATCTACATACAATAGAATATATCAATACGAGAGTGGGCACGATCCAACATGTGTCCCACCAACCAAAGCAAAACACCCTGGATGAAGCTGTGTGCCAGCGATACCGCAACTGATCCCAAACGGTCAAACCTGCAAGAACTATGGCACAACGGGGGTGATTTGCCAACTCGTAAGTAGAAAACATCAGCAAGTAGAAATCGAATAAAACAACGATTTCCTAGGCCACTATATCCTGAAGGTAATATTATGATATCTAGGGTAACCATGTATGTATATGTCAACAATCGAGTCAATGCAATGACATAAATAAATAAACATCTGATGTCTGTATGCATGTGGATATCATCCGCGTGTCCATCAACGACACAAATAATATCATGGAACCTGAGTGTCCCACACCGACACTCGAACATCATGAAAACATATGCCTGTATATATATATGAGGATATCAACCACGTGTATCCATCAAAGACACATCAAAATCATGGAACCTGAGTGTCCAACACCGACACTCGAAACATCATGAAACTCGTGTCCAGCATCGACACGTAAATCCTCATATCTCAAGCGCCGCATACTCAGATCGGCCCTCATATCTATCTCATCTCAGGCACCGCATCCTCAGATCGGTCCTCATATCCATCTCATATCATAACTCCAAAACGGTATCCTCCGGATTTCCGCCGAGTTCTATACAATCACCGGTAGGTAGTTTTCCCTCTGCCAGGCTCATTGTCTACACCACAAAAATCATTTCTTGCCCCGGGGTACCATACCGGGTCCACCATGTACCCGCAAACGGCATCTGCCAACTCCTTGAATCGGGTCTCAAAAACAAGCTCAGAACTGAGAAAACTCATGGTGGACATCTCGAAATATCATATCAAGAGAAACCATATTTTTAAAATAATACGCAATTTCCTTTGAAATATAACCACGGTTCTCAAACCCAGAGATCTCATGAAAACAACATCTCAATGCATAACACCATAAAGTACGATGTATGCAACATAGAGTAGTAATATGAGCATATCGGGTATATCATGCAAGCATATAACCATAAAGTACGATGTATGCAACATAGAGTAGTAATATGAGCATATCGGGTATATCATGCAAGCATATAAAGTGATAATACTGAACAGTGAATGTACTTTTACGTTTAAGATTTATCTTATAATATGGCAGTTATGACATGGTAGTTCTACTGTATAAGTGGCATGGAAATTACCGATGAAGAATGTGTGTAAGCCTGCAAATCTATGTATGTGTAACATTCACATCAACGGTAATTGTGCAGGTGTACGAGCAATTGATATCATATAACATTAAAAACCGGCACGTGGTATGTACATCACGAGGGGTAATATCCTACAAAGTATGAACAATAAATGGGTATATCTATCTACACATGAACCATACGGTCACTGTTTAAAAGATACGAATCGTAGTTTTGAAAATGGGTGCTACGGTGTTTTTAGAAAAAGACATCATTTGGAAACCCGTAGCGTCCCATAAAGTTTCTGTTTAAAAGATGCATACGATTCGTCAGTTTTGGAAATAGGTATGGTTCAAGTGGCATCTTAACATTGGCGATCCCGCCTTATAACATTCGATATGACAATAATCATCAATCATCATCCTCAAATCATAAGCACGGATCAATAATCCGGTACATCTCATCACGTACGATAATCCATCGTACGGGGTCATCAAACAGAATAGGGAATCTATCGACCTATACAATAATGAGGATACGGATCTAAAATCTCGTATGGCATATTACTCATTATACTCATAAATACACACATATATCTCAAATCACATTTGTATAAACGTCATATCTTATTAATTTCACAACACCTCTATCTCAATCTCGTATCGTGTTTATCGATCTCGATCTCATATCATACCCTCATCAACTCATACTTGTTCTATTTCAATTCGTACCTATCATGATTCACTTCCCATTTTATATTCTCAAGCAAATATATCCATTAACGTCAACTTTATCATAATAATAATTTAAAACACGATCTTCCATATCAATGGTTGCGGGGGTGATATACGCCATCCACCCGACTTCCCCCGTAGATATAAATCTACTCACCTGCTAAACTCCTCGCTTAGCTGAAGTCGATGTGCTTCGTCGTCTTGAAAGTCCACGCAAAGGTACCTACAATCAATACACAATCGCAATGCAATTCTATTAAAACCAATATCCGAAAACCGATACGGCACACGAATTGCTTATAGGTTAGAACCTATAGCTTACGCATGAAAGATCAACCAAATAACCCTCATCCGTTGACGTACAAACGTCCAACGACGGAATCAAATCCAGATACCAAAACCACGAATTCAAGTATCTTAAAAACATAGCCAAAACACTCGCAAACAACTCCCAGATTTTGTCTCAGGTAAATAGGAACTAAACAAGCAAGTACAAGGGATGGGTTATAAGGTAAGTGAGCTATAGGCAAAACCACATCACCATAAGAGATAGGGGTCCAGCGACATCATGAAAAAATCCGGCCTCGCCGGTCATCGTAGGAGCAAATGGGTTCGTACTTCTGTGGTGGTCTTCTAGTGGTTTATCTAGGTCAATGGACTTGCTTGATTTTCTTAAAAATACCCCAGATAGCTCTAGATACCTTGTAGGCCTTTAGGTTTTACAAAACCGACACGGGAAAATTCTAACTTCATGTATCGGGTTCTAAATTCATTTTCAGGCCAGGAATTCAATCTCTAAGGTCTTGTAAACACTCACTAAACCTCTATTTACCACTTAACAATAACTTGGAATTTTCTAAGATCACATATCCTAATTATATCAAATTCTAAACTAAACTAGGATATTTAACATAAACACTAATCTAAAGTGAAGAGATTACCTCATTTGCAACTAAAGAAAATTCTTGAGTTGCCCAAAGTCTTCAAAATCCAAACTTGGATGGTTCAAAGGGTTTAAAATAGGTTTATGCATGTTTTATGTGAAGGGAGCATGAGGTTTTGAGAAGGGATTGGAGGTGATGCATGGAGGTAGTGGGAGAATGAAGGAGATGAAGAAATACATGAAGAAAATAATGGGGAAAGAATAAGGGCAGCCAAGTCTCACTCTCTCTCTCTTATCCTTACTCTCTATCAAAATATCTATTTTGTTTCTTCTCTCTTTTAACCATGGCATCTAATTTATTCTTTTCACACTCAAACTCTTTTCTTTCTTTGCTTTGCTTTTCTTTTCTTTTCTCTTTTCTTTTGCTTTCTCTTTTCTTTTCTCTTTTAAATCTCACAAGTTACACACACAAACTCACAGACACAAACTCAACATGCACATGACATGGTGTACTAGTCATGGAAAAAATATGTAAAAAATACGGATTTGGCCAAAAATCCGATAAATATCATTATAATAAATAAATCATTTTAATCTCCGATAAATTTCCAAATATTGATATATACTTATACCATTTTACGAAAAATCCATATTCGCAAATCGAATAGTTTTCGCGAAATATATTATTTTAATATTAAATTCCCAAAATTAATATTTTATATTTCTGAAATGTTACAGAGTCGCTCCTAGCGCTACGCTTCAGTGCTAGCGGTGTTGATGTCGACCCAAATCCCAAGTCTTCCTAAGGAAAATGATGAGTCGCTCCTGGCGTTATTCCAGTGTAGCGATACTGATGCCAAAGAAGCGTTATTCCAGTGTAGCGATACTGATGCCAAAGAAAACCCAAATTCTATGTCCCACTCAATTTCAAAGGTCCCGCCAAAGAAGACAGAAATCAAATCAAAGTCCCACCAGTAGTGGTCCCAAGCTCAAGAGGTCCCGCGGAACAAACAAGAACTTCAAAATCAATCAGATCAACCGATTCAACACCAACGACCTCTTCGGTGGAATCAAGCTCCACCTTGGAAACAAGTCAACCAACGACTTCCTCAGTGGAATCAAGCTCCACCTTGGAAGCAAGTCAACCAACAACCTCCTCGGTGGCATCAAGCTCCACCTTAGAAGCAAATCAACCAATGACCTCCTCGGCGGAATCAACCTCCACCTCGGAAACAAATCAATCCCGACACCAAAGCAAGTCAACTACGAATCCCGACACCGCAGAAAACGGAGCAAGTCAACTTCGAATCCCGACACCACAGAAAGCGGAGCAAGTCAACTTCAAATCCTGACACCGTAGAAAACGGAGCAAGTCAACTTCAATCCCGACACCGCAAGAAGCGGAGCAAATCAACTTTAACCCTGACACTGTAGAAAGCGGAGCAAGTCAACTTCAATCCCGACACCGCAAGAAACGGAACAGGTCAAATCCAATCCCTGACACCGCAAGAAGCAGAGTAAGTCAAATCAAACACCAACAGTTCAAGTGGAAAAAATGGCAGCGCCGACCGTCTAAGTCGTAAAAATAGCAGCGCCGATCATCCAAGTCGCAAAAAGGGCAGTATTGACCGTCCATGTCGCTAAAAGGGCAGCATTGACCTCCACGTCTTCAAAAGGGAACCAGACTAAGGGCAGCATCGAATGTCCAACTCATAAAAAGGGATGTATCGACTATCCAAGTCGCAAAAAAGGCAGCATCGATCTCCACGTCGTCAAAAGGGAATCAAACCAAACCAACCTTCATATAAAACAAGATCCATAAATTTCATACACACAACCCTACATACGATGTGTATTTATTGATGGGGGACACTTTGTTGGGGTCAAAATTTGTACCCTGTTGCCAAACTCAAAAATCAAAATCAAGCTCAAAGTCATAACCAAAATTAAAATAAAAAACCAAGTGGGCCCAAGCCCATGTCAAGCCCAAGCATGAAGAGGGGGTCGGCTAAAGAAAAGAAAAGAGAAAGAAAAACTAAATGTAATTTTTTTTTTTGCAAAAAGCCAATTTTAGTACAAGCTATGTAGCTAAATGTAAAAGATATAAGTCTATAAAAGGCCTACCATGATGATTTGATAACTGATCTTAATCTTGATTCCCCAAAAAAAAAATCTTGAGTTTTGAGCTGCTCTTTAATGCGTAAGTCTCTCTTTCTCTCTTCCTTTCTTTTTTTTAAGTGCGCGTGTCAGGAGACTTCGAAAAAGAGAAAAAGAGCCCCTTTTGATCTTCAAAAGTCAAAATCTTTGTGTTTTTGGACTGTTGCTTCATTGGGTTTCGACCCTACTTGCAACGTGCTAGGTGCGCATTGTGCTAGATGCTCATTTGGCAAGGTGCATATCGAGCCAAGTGCGCACCAGGCCAGTTGCGCACTTCCCTAAGCGTGCACCTTACTGGACCTTTTGGCCCATTCGGGACTCTTTGTCCCCCTTCACTCCCTCGCACCTTACCAAGTGCGCACCTTGCTAGGTGCTCGTCTAGGCAGGTACGCACTTGTCATGTGCATCCCTTGCTAGATGCGCACCTTATTAGGTGCGTGTTTTGGCACGTGCGCATGTTACCACGTGCTCACTTGATATATATACACTCATCACCTCTCCCGTTAGAAAAAAATTTCTGACGGGGCACTGCCCCGCACCCCACAAGGGGCTGCTAGCCCCCTTGACCCCTAGCCAGCTATTCGGATAGCGGCACTCCCTTATAAACTCTATGAGGCCCTCGATATGCCCGAAACACTCTCAGCCTATTCCTAAACACAATACACGCATATTGCATATTGAGTTCGCATGATCTGTTTGACTTGTTAATCGGAGGTTCTCTCGCTCCAAAAGCGAGAAGTAATTAACGGCAGCTTAGTTCGCGGCTACCGAAGATTCGGATACCCACAATCATTAAACCCTAGCCTACCCCAGACAGGGGGAATCTATTATATGCCTGACAAGCGACGTGCGTTCCTATTTCAATAGGGTAACAAAAAACACTCTACAACTACTAGCCTGGCTTTATATTTGTCAAAACTACCATCAACCTTTAGTTTCTTTTTAAAAATCCACTGACATCCTATTGCTTTGCTATCAAGAGATAAGGATGTTAGCACACATGTATTATTATTTCAGATTGACTCAATCTCGTTTTGAATAGCTTTTTTCCAATGCTCAGCATCAGAAGACGCCATTACTTCTTCATAGGAAGAAGAATATCTTTCTACTAGGTAATAGTAGGAAGTATCACCACTGAGTACTTTCCTTCTTCTAGTTCTGTCACTTCTTCTTAATTCTGGTTTGGATGTTGGAACCGAAGAAGATGCATTTTGAATTAATTTAGTATTATTAGAAGTACTTACTATGTCAGGGTTTGAAATATAATCATCTACTTGTTTAGAAATTTGAGTTATGTAAGAAAATCTGTTTTCGAAGAAAGAAGCATCTTTAGATTCGATTAAGGTATTAAATTTAATATCAGTAATATCATATTTTAAGACAATGAATCTATAAGTATTATTGTCGAGGGAATATCCTATAAATAATGCATCTACTGTTTTAGGACCTGTTTTGTTTCTTTTGTGAGAAGAAATACATATAAGTACGAGACAACCCCAAACATGACGGTAGTCTAATCTAAGCGTTCTTCCAAATCATAATTCAAATGGAGATTTATTTGTAGGTTTATGAGGTATTCTATTTAGTATATAGCATACTGATAGTATCGCTTCACCCCATAAACTTTCAGGAGCACCAGAACTAAGTAACATGGAATTAACCATATTTATTAATATTCTATTTTTACGTTCTGCTACAACATTAGATTGAGGAGTGTAAGGAAGAGAAGATTCATTTTTTATTTCATTTTCTTGACAGAACAGATTTAATATATTAGAAGTATACTCCCCTCCACGGTCTGATCTAAGGGCCTTGATATTTCTTTCAGTATAGCTTTCTTATCATGCCCCGCTTCCCAGTAGACGGAAACGGTGACGTGGCAGGCCGTAATGTATTTACTAAGAAATAAATACGTTAAGTGTAATTAAGCAATATATAAAAATGTACAAGAATGACAAGAGTAATAAAATAAACAACAACTTTATTTACATTCATCTTTACAAGCAGTGCCTAAAAATGGCATATAGGAAAGTAAGTACAGGGGAAACTAGAAATCAGGCTGAGCGATGAGCTGGTCCAAGTCCTCCTGGCTCGGCTCGATTTCCTCAGAGTCTAGTCCTCCTGACGAACACTCCAAAGAAAGAAATAGAAAGGAATGCCATCGGCGAACTATCGCTCGCTAAATCCCAAAAGAAGAAAGAGATTATAACAAGTAATGTGAAATGAACAGGTAAGTTGTGTATGATTGATTACCGGTATATGATAGTTACTCTAACGTAGTTGTTTGTAACTTGATAAAGATGGTATTCATATATATGAGAGGAGTCCATCTTACCCCGTGGACTATGGTAACATGTAGTACAGGGCCCCGTCATAACCCACGGGACAACGGCACGTGAATTCATATAGGTGTCTTTTAAGTGACCTCTCGTGCCACGATATACGTTCATACCAATCTACCCCTTTATCCCCGCGTAATGTATTGTATAGATTAGGTTCACAAGTCTTGGCCGAAACCATGGATACAAAATGTTCAAGTATTCATGTTCAGGATATAATCAAGTATTCAAGTAGTCAAGTCAAGTTATAACCATGGTTCGGTCAAGTCAAGTCAAGTATACATGTTTGATATTGATGTTTAGATTCGAGTATTCATGTTCATGTTTGATTTTGGAGTCAGGTTTGAGATTAGACTCAGACCGAGTCAGACGCTTGTAAACTTATTAAACTCTTGAATTCTTAAGTTCGGGAGTTATCGGCAACTGCTGCATATGGACGGCAGGATTTGTGTCTTTCTCCAAGGCAATTACCATTGATAACACCGTTAGGTTATCTACCTTAAATAGGCAAGTACTCATTTTCTTCGGCTCTCTGGGGCTCAAGAGAATTGATCCCGCTTAAACCTATATTTACTAAAATCCTTAAATATTGTTATTTTGTATATCTCAAGGGGTTTTTATGAAAAATATTTTTTATATAGTTAAAAATAAACCTCGAGGGTGATTAGTATTACTTAGGATTTTCATGAGCATGGATTTAAATATTGGGGTATTTTAATGATAAATACTTAGCTTTGGAATGTTCATGGTATTTATTTGAAAACTTGCCTTTTTTAGTAACTTGATGGTATTTTATTAACATTTTTTAATCTTTCATTTTTAGAAAAAATATCGTTTCATTATATTTTTAAAATATGGATTTATAATTTTATATAATGTTTTTTTAAAAAATAATTTTATTTTATTTAAAAAAAATCGTATTTCTTAAAATCGTATTTAAATCCTTTCGAGATCGAATGCTCTGTGAGGAGGTCTGCATCTCGGTCTACTAGCCCAAGGATGTGCGATAATCTGCACCATCCATTAGCAGGTCCCCCTAAAGAGGGTTGTAGATGCATAATCGCAAAGGAAATGAAATACCGCTTTAAAAGAAATCCGGTTTTAGAATTATGTGGTATTTTATTCTAAATACTATCTTCGAACCAAAAACACATATAACTAGGTATCGTGCTATGAAACCAAGTGTGTGTGTAGGGTAGGTCGTTACCCCTTGAAGTTTTCCTAAAAGTATTGTTAAGCAATTTTGTCGAAAAGTCGTGATAATAAAATCCAAGGTATTTTAATGTAAAAGTTCAATTATGATTGTTTTACATGAGATTCTTGGTTAAACTTGATTCTAAATATTGGTATTAAAATTACAAGTGAAGTGGTAAATTTAGAGTGTCCAAATGATAAAAGAAAATGGAGCTATAGGTTTTAGAAAAGATGATATCGGTAATAACTCCACTTTTACCGATATTTGATTTAAAATGAGTATCAATGAAAAGGAGGAGAATTGGAAGGGACTTACGGTTTAGAAAGCTTAGGAAGAGGGTGAAGAAGGGAAGAGTGTCGTCGTGGCGTCGCGGGAGCTCCAGAATTGGTTTCGATCTTTTTCGGAACTAACTTGCTCGCTAACTCCACTTTACTCCACTTGCATTTAGGAATTTTTTAGAAAGTTTTAGCTAGAATTTTCAGAATGGTGCTGAGCCAAGGTAAGGGGTGGTATTTATAGTAAAGAATTAGGGTTTGGGAATTAAAAATGTGGATTAAAAGCATTAAAATTGTGTTAATTGGTGAATTGAAAGGTCTCTATTTGATTGCAGAGAAATCAAACAGTGCAGAGGGGTTAGGGGTAGCTGAAGAGACGAGTGTGCAAAGCACGGAGCTCATTGGGCTCATCTCAGCCGTCCCCGCCGGTCTGTAGGCATGTTTGGCCAGTCGATTTATGATATCTGGCTTCGAGATTCGTGCCATCTGATAAATTCAGTATTTAAACCATTTTCCACATGTTTGATTTTTCTGGACTTTTCATTTCCCGTGTATTGCACGTGAAATCTTTTAGGCTTCCAAAAATTTAAAAAGAAAAAGCACAAAAAATAATTGTGTCTGTCTAATGGGAATCGAACACATAGGTTACGTCACAGCAGTGCAAAGGCTTTACCGGTGAGCTACAAGTTACTTCTTGAATTTATTTAATAAAAGTGACTTATAACTCAAACTCAGGCTGTAATACTCTTTTCTTGTATATTAACAGAAAAATGCATACGAAAATTTTAGAGTCATTACATTTTTACTTCGGCTTTATATACTTTGAATCTATTAAACACCTCATCCTTGATTGGAGTAAATATACATAACAATATCTTGTATTGTCATCGATGAATGTAACATAGTATTTATTTCCACCTCTACTTGATTGTTTGCAAGAATCACATATATCAGAATGTACTAAACTAATGTTTGAGTACATCGATCAACAGATTTAAATGTACCTCTAGTATTCTTAGCCTTGACACATATATCACATTAAGATTTCAAGTCAATAGAACTTTTAGAAATCATATTTAAGCGCATCATTTTATTTAATGTTTGATAATTAACATGTTCTAATCTACCATGCCATATATCACAAGAAGAGAAGATTAAAACATTGGGGCTGGTTTTATTTATTTCATTATTATTATTATTATAAACAACATTTAATTTATACAATCCATCATACACATAACCCTTACCAATAAACATACCTTTTTTGGAAATTACAATTTGATTATTTTCTAATACAGTTTTATAACCTTTTTTAGAAAGTAAAGATGCACTTATCAAATTCTTTCTTACACCAGAAACATACAAGACATCACTTAGCGGTAAATATTTTTCAGAGGGTATAGAGAGCCTAATCAATTCCCTTCCCTTCACCGGTGATATTGTATTATTTCCAAATGTTACACTTCCTTCACATTCATCCTGAAACAAAGTATATCATTTATTGTTAGAACATACGTGCACATTAGCACCACTGTTTAACCACCAATTATTAAATGATGTGATAAGGTTTACAGTGTGTGAAATATACCTGAGAAAGGAACCTTCACCCATTTCCACCACATTCACATTTGCATTGTTAGTATTTGCAAGTTTTCGAACTGGTTCTATTTTCCTGAAGAAGTGTCTGGTAGAGATATGGTTGGTTCTCCCACATACGAAACAGAATTTTTCTTTTTTATTGGCTTGTGACTTTTTTTTGGTTTAGACCTTTCTTAAATTGTTTCTTTTTGTACTTATTGTTCTTAGGTCTAAATTGGTTTTCCTTAGGAACAATTTTATTAGAATCTTCAGTCGGATTTACTTTACTGTAGCTTTTGGTACTAGGATTAAGGATAACCCTTCTTTGTTTCTTAATTCTAATGAAATTCATGGAATCAAAGAGTGTGAGTGAGTTTTGGTTCATCCGAAATTAATTAGTAAAGGCTTCCCAAGATGGCGGAAGAATATCAATCAAAGAAGTCATTTGAAATTGATCTGAAAGTATAGTTCCAGAATTAATCACTTTAGTGACTAACTCCTGAAAATCATGAAGTTGTTTATTTATCGGCTCATTATCCTTAATGGTGAAATTCCTAAAGTACAATATGCTAAATCTCTCTACCGCAGTATAATCATTACCATATATATGTTCTAATGCGAACCAAAGTTTCTTAGCCATTTTAAAGTGAAGGAATGCACGGTAAAGTGGACCTTGCAAGGAACTAAGTATTCGAAACTTACAAGGGTAATCTATCTTCTCAAGAGAGGAGTACTTAGATTTGGTTTTGTCCGAGGAAGGAGTGGGTGCATCAGTACTCCCACTCTCATCGGTTGGACTTTTCTTAGGGACAGATTCAAAAGATATAGATGGGATACGATTTTCTTTAATTGCAGTTATTAATCCTAGTATAGTCAATCGGTACTCGATTTGGATTTGCCAAGTCTTAAATTCATATTGGTCATTGAACTTTTCGGGTTTTATGGAACTGGAGTCGTTGCTCTTTGACATAATATATCAACTGATGGATAATAAAAATGTGTTAGAATTTTAAAATATAAATATGAATATCCGGTGATTTTAACAAATAAACTAATTCTTAATATTAATATTCACTTTTAATTTGGAATTACTAGCAATAATAAAATAGTGTAGTTAATATCCATAAGGTGATCTTTGAGGGGAACAGGCTCGACAAAGTAGACCAATCGGTATAGTGCAAGCAGTATCCATAAAGTAATCTTTGAAGGGAACATGCCCAATAAAATAGACCAATCAGTATACTGGTGCAATTACAATACACGCACACAATAGCAATTAACTAAGTAAATTAATACTAAACAGATTACAGAATAGATTAAACGGTTTACAATTAAACTAAAACGTATTAAATATATCGATATCTTTCTTAGATTGTTCGAAAATTTTGTTGTTTAATACATTTTATATCTGAAAAATTGAATAATTGAATAAACAAAATTCTAAACTTTATAGATCATAAATTTGAAAAATAAAGTTTATGTAAAAGAGGCATGCGCTTAAGTGCGCTGACCTAAGAAAAATATCGTCTCCCTCTTGGCAGGTTTACAGCGATAATTCAATCCCAAGATACAGCTCCCCCAGCCCTTATGGTATTCCAACTTGCACAAGTCGCCGGAGTAGTGTTAGTACCATTTTTTGTTTCACAGTTAGATACTCGGATGCTGTGAATACGGTGAAGGAGAAGAAGATAAAGAATTCGTGTGCTCTGATTTTTTGTTTTTTCGGGGAATGTTTCAATGCCTTTACGGAATGACTTTTTATAGCTTCCCAAAACGGTTCGCAACCGTTCATGTGCAACCGCTAGATCACCACCGTTCGATCCGCAACCGCTGGCAACTGCAACAATTGTTCGATCTGCAACAGCTGGTAACCGTCAGATCTCTAACGTTCAACTTGCAACGGTCATTTTCCAACAGACACACCCATTCCTATAAACCATTCATGAAAAACGTTTCAAAAAATATTTTACAAAAATATATTAAAATAATTTACTGGAATTGGAAGGGCATCCCTCACCCACTCGTCGATAGTAGCAACGCATGCATATGGTTTCATCATATCCTCTTTTATTTGACTCAAAGTAGTAAAGGATAGAAGTGTTATATAAATACTTTCCCATTCTTTGGTATGGACAATGTGGGACTAAAACCCACTATGAAAAGTTTGGACTTTCCCTATATTGTGCATTTGCTCCAACAAAGAGTGAAGGCCTATTATCTAAATCGCAGAGGAACATATTCCGAATTTGTTTGGCCAATCGACATTTGAAAATAAATGATCAACTGACTCGTTTTCAAGTTTGCAAATACCCACTACAGCGGACTTATCCATTTACGCCCTACAAAGGTTATCTTTAGTCAAAACAACATTGTTTAGACTGAGCCACATGAAAACCCACACTTTAAGAGGGGAAGGGGGAGGAAGGGGGTTTTTAATATTCCATATTAGAACTAATATCGTCAAAGTTAAGAATTGAGTAGAAATATTTCACAGAGAAAATCTGCTCGGATGACCACTTTCATGATGTTGAAATTGTACTTCCTCATTCCACTGGCCTCCGGTCATTCAAAAATACAATCATATCTCATCTCTCATTCCGCTCTCTAGATGATAATGCCCTTTTAAATTTTGGCCACCACTTCAAACCCTTCCATTGATTTAAAACTGACACATCCTTGTTCTTAGCCGGGTGAATAGGTTAAAGAATTTCTCCTATAGCATTAAACCCTACACCAGTAGTTTTATCCTCTCATCCTCTATTGAGTATGATACGTCTCTAAAAATGCTTCTTAAATCGATAACTGGCTGAGGATATATTTTTGTTTAAAGCATTGACTGCTTCAGATCTATTGTCATAGAAGGCGTTAATGCAGGTGACCCAACCCTTTTGATTATCTAAAATCCATCTCCACCACTATTTTCCCAACATCATTTAGTTCATGGACAGGCCTGCCAAAAATATCCGAACCTGATTACCCGACCCGGTAAAAGTGACTCAAACCTGCTAAGTTTTTAATTGGGTTAAACGGGCCGGGTATATGTCATTTCTTCGACCCGTTTGACCCAATTACATTATCCTCAAATCATTCGTTTTCTCTCTCGTTCCTTTTTCTCTGGAGTTTTTGGGTTCTATTTTTTGAATATTCATAAATTTATTCATAAATATCAAATTTACAATAGTTAACTTGTATTTCTCAAACATAAAACATACACACAAAAAAATAACGAAGTAACTTAGATCGGGTAGGGTAAACCGATAATGACCGACCCGAATATTAAATGGGTCGAGTATGGGTCTTAAAAAGTTAACCCGATTATTAAATGGGTTAGGTCAATCCAGACCCGATTTTGGTCAGGTCAAAGATGACCCAGCCCAATAATGACCCAACCCAACCTGTTTGACACCCCTACATGATGTAGGGTTCCCTAGGGCCGCCGCTGGGTTTCGGGAGATATCGACCATACCGTTTTCAAAAATTGGCGCGCTAAAGAACCCTAACCAAGAATCTTAACTAGAGAATTAGACAAAACTAGAATGTAAACATTTTTACATCTAAGTGAATAAGGAATACAACCTTTGTAGACCGGTCCTTCACTTCAATAGCTCCGTGTAGTAGTCCTTTTGCTCCAAGTAGTGAACTCCCGGACTCTAGAAAGGCTCCACAAGATGAAAGGAACAAGCTTGCTTGAAGTCTTCGAGGCCGAATATGATCTACGTCAAGGAGACACCAACTCAAGCTACCTCTTCACTAATATGGAATTAGTGAAGCTAACACCCTAAACTAAATGGCTAATCTAGTAGAGGATAATGAAGTGGGAATTTTGCTCACTTTAGAAATATTTTTCTCACTCAGTTTCTTCACCTCCCAAAAAGCTAGAGAGCTTGAGGAAGGAGATGAAGAAAAGCAACCATGGAGAGAAGCAAGTGAAGAAATGAATCAAGTGGTGAGAATAGCAACCATGAGATAATATCTCATACTAACTCTTGTAGAGACTTAACCATGGCTTAAGGTAATGGTTGGGTTAATAAATATCTAATGTAAAACAAAACTAATGGACTACGTCAATGGTTCTACAAGCTTCCACTAAGCTTAACCATGTGACTAATTTCTAACTAATTTGATTTACTTTAAATAAATAAAACCTTACATTATTATAGGCATGGCGTGAGCCTCATACACCCATGTAGCATGTTGCAACATGCATGACATAATAATATATATCACATATATATTAAGTGCACACATAAGTGAGAAAAAGAAATGCTTAAGTGGGCTAATATTAGTTAATGTAAATCGATATATCAAATATATAATTATACATTAAATTATTAAATCAACACTTGATTTAATAATCCGGCTATATCACATATAACTGACTAATATCATATGTATCAACTTATCGAATCAACGCATGATCCGATAACCCGGCTATATCATATATAACTGACCGATATCATATATCGTGAGAATAGAATACGGTATCACATACACGTATTAATCTCGGTCCCGCACATATCACATATGTGCTCCTACTTCGTTTCGCCTGAGCCAGGAAACCTCTGTGTAGGACTCTAAAGACTAGTCAATACGTCGGCAGTAGGTGGTGATCATATCAGTCACCCACAAGCCGCAAGCGGTCTGCTAAACGTAACGGCCACCCGGTTATTGAGCGATCAGAAGATCAACAAGCAAGCCTGCTCATACTCCTGCGAATCCAATAAGTAACACTACCGTACAGTCCGTTCTCTTCGTCTGATATGTCGCATATCACAGCCTGAGGGTGGTAAACGTTAGACCCCAATAGCCTGATAAATCATGCTAATATGAGGCCCATAACGATTCGAGAAACTACTGATAATACTTACCAGTAAATCTCAGCAATCCTGACCAGGGATTTCCTACTATGGCCAATCAAGCATAACGCAACATCAACCCCAATACCGGGAGAGACGAAATCCCCTCCTATCGCTCATTGCCTCCATGTGACTCGGGACTGTGCCAAAAAACCACCTTTTTGCATGATCTCTTGAACGTGGTAAGGTGGAAATCAAAGCACAGTGGGAATCACACAAGACTCTATGACGATCTCGGGTCGACAGACTAACCTGTACCAATGTCACCAGAGAACTGCTATCTGACGTGAGGTATAATACCATCTAGGAGTTCTCGGCGAGTCCGTTCAGTGTACCCAGTCTCCACTGAGCACCCATATACCATCTCTGATGTCAAACATCAATGGATATGGGATCATCCATTGCCCATCACATGGGTCAGGAAGCGTATACGCTAGTCTACTCTGGAATATCAATGCCCCATCTCGATACTCCCACTACTAAGGACAATTGAAGGATGTACTTACCGACTACCTCTGCCCCACTAGTATGATCTGCATCATAATCTTGTTAGTCAAGTACTCATCCTAAGGGCTTTATCAACATGTAATAGAGAGACAATAAGTGTACATGTTAAGATAAAGAGCAACCAGATAGCATACTATCATGTCGAGCAAGAAAGTCCTCCCTATATATGTCCAAGCATCCACTATAATATACATCACATGTATAATAATGGCCTCTAGGGCATATAAATAACTAACAATCTTCCACTTGCACTAAGGACATTTGTTGTAGTATCTCATACCCAACGTCCCTTAAAATTCTCTCTAGAGAAAGGCCTCTGTGAGTGGATCCGCCGTGTTATCCTTCGCATCAACTCGCCTTACCTCGATCCCTTGGAGATCAACCATCTCCCTGATGATACTGTCCTCAGAATTTGTCTGGATCGCTGATGGGACCGGTGTTCCTAGGCCAAAGCCACAACTCTATTGTTGTCATAATAACAGTTATTGGACGCTCAATGGTAGGAACCATGTTCATCTCATGAACAAGAAATATCCATACATTCACTTTGGTAGCATCGTTGGTAGCGATGCATTCAGATTTTATCGTCTAGTTTGCTACGGTATATAGCTTGGAACTCTTCCAACATACCGTCCCTCCACAGAGGGTAAAGACAAAGCCCGAGACTGACTTTCAGTCGACCTTATCACTCTGGGAGCTTGAATTGGTAAAGGACTCCCACTGGAGTTCACCGTCACCAAACCCTAAGAACATTTCTTTAGTGCTTCTTAAGTACTTAAGAATGTCCTAAATAGTTGTCCAGTGATTCTCTCCAGATTCGATTGATGCATGATCACTACACCTAGTGAGTCAGCTATATTTGGTCTGATACATAACATCGCATACATGTTAGAGCCTACTGCCGAAGCATAGGGTATCCCTTGTATGCCAGCTCTCTCCAAATCAGTCTTGGGATACATCTTTTTGGAGAAAGTGATTCATGAGTAAGTGGGCGTACCACCACACTTAGAATCCTCCATACTAAACCCCTTTAGTATGGTGATAATGTACCTGGTTGGGACACTCCCAACATCCACTTAGATCCATCACCATAGATCATAATCCACAAGATGAAGTAGGTATCATCCAGATCTTCCATGGAGAATCCTCGTGATAAGAGGAGCTTGACCGAGTGTAGCATAGGAAACCATTTATTATCAAGAGTATGTCATCTACGTATAATACGTAGAAGACAACCTTACTCTCTACAACCTTCTTTGATATACAAGGTTCATCTAGATTTATGATGAAGTCAAACACTTTGACTACCATATGAAAACAGATGTTCCAACTCCGCGATACCTGCTTTAATCCTGATGGACTTAAGCATAGCCACTGGAGAAAAGGTTTCATCATAATCCACACTTGGTTATTGACGATAGCCTTTTACTACAAATCTAGCTTTGAAAGTCTCAACTTTTCCATCTACACCAAGAATTTTCTCAAGATCCATTTGCTCCTAATTGGTTTTACCCTTTCAGGTGCAACATTCAAAGCCATACTTTGTTGGTGTACATGGATTCCATCTCTGATTACACAGCATCCAGCTATTTCACAGAGTCCCCACTCATGATGGCCTGCCTGAACCTAATTGGGTCATCATCAACTATGATGCAATCCTCGCTCCCACTATCACCGAGGAAACCATAGTATTTCTCAGGTGGATAAGGAACCCTACCAGATTTGAGGAGAGGCTGAGACTTATTGGAGACTATTGAATCCTTTGATTTCACCAAATCATCACCTGTTAGTTTGTCCAACTGGAACTCCTTCCAGTTCTATCTCATAACCACTAATTTCTTCATAAGAAATTCATTTTCTAAAATGGTGGCATGCTGAGAAACAAAACACCTTTTGCTTCTCGGTGTGGTAGAAGATATTCCCTCGCAAATGTTTGGGATATCCAACAAACTTACAGAACTGACCTTTCTCGAGTTTGTCCGGATTTTGCTTTTCAACATAGGACGGACAACCCCATATCTTAACTCGCTTAAGATATGGTCTCTTCCCATTTTATATCTCATATGGAGTTGTAGGCACAGATTTGGATGGAACCCCATTCAATAGGTATGCAGATTCTCAAGTGCATAACACCCAAAAGGAAATAGGTTACTCAGCAATACTCATCATAGAGCGCGCCATATCTCATAAGGTGTGATACCTCCATCCCGACACACTGTTGTGCTGTGGTGTATACGAAGGAGTAAGCTGAGAGAGAATCCCATTCTCCTTTTAGAAACTCCAGGAACTCCATGCGCAAGTATTCCCTTCTCCGATTACATCGAAGGACTTAATACTTCTACCCATCTGGTTCTCAACTTCAAGCTTATATTCCATGAATTTCTCAAAGGTTTCAGACTTGTGTTTCAACAGGAACATATGTCTGAATCTCGAGGGATGATCAGTGAATATAATGAAGTACGAAAAACCAAGCCTGGCATTTGTAGACATAGGACCATATACATCACCATGTATCAGTCCCTAGAGTTCAGTAACTCTATCTCTGTTTCCAGCAAACGGAGTGTTGGTCACTTTACCTTTGTGACAAGACTGGCAAGTATCATAAGATGAAAATTCGAACAGATTCTAATATTCATCCTTAATGTAACTTTGCTAGTCGTGTCGCATTGATGTGACCTAGTCTACAATGCCACAAGAAGGATTCGTTCATTTCTGAACTACTCCTCTTGTGTGTGTTCTATATATTTTGAACTGTGGTTTGATTTAGAACGTATATGTCATTACATAACGTGCCTGATCCAATCAACTCTTGATTCAGGAAAATGTTCACAACATTATCCTGCAATACTAAATTATATCCTTCTTTAACTTAATAAAGAAACTGATGTAATTTTGCATATCAGGTTCGGTATGTAATAACATTTGTTCAGAATCAATATATTTACCATTTGGTAATACAAGGTGATATTTGCCAACTGATTTGGCTGCAACAATTGCACCATTCTCTAACACTTAGAGATATATCACTCAATCCCAGTTCTCTACCTTTCTACAGCCCATGTAACTCTTACATATGTGGGATCCTGATCCGATATCTCATACCTAGGACGTAGAGGAAACTGAGAAACAGTTCTCGGTAACGAACACACCCGAAAAATATGCATCAACATGCTCATTCCTCGATTGGGTCACGTGGAAATCCGGATATTCCCCTATTTTCTGCTCGGACTTATAAAAATTATAAGATAGAGCGGAACCAACATTCCCCAGCTCAGTATAATAAATAGGTTCGGTCAATGCATCCATATTATTATCTTGATTAAGGCATGTTACGGCCGCTACCAGGAGTGAGAGAGAAGAAAACACTCTGCGTATGCTCTTGCAAGATCAGATTGGTTATTATTTTATCTAATCAGGATGGCTCCCACTGTTTTTATCATATCTTCCTTCAAACCCTAAAAGGTAAGACTAGCTGGGATTAATTACACCCTATAAGTTCGCCAATCTTTCGGCCAGGCCAGTGTCGATACTTTGAGGGAGGTTCCTCGTGCTTTCGCACGGACCTAATTAAAATAAACCTCGTTTTCCCAGGGGCGTAACCCCGTTAACACCTTTCTAGACACCTACTTGATCGGCTAATTATAATGTGCATAACTCTCCCAGGAGTAACTCTTACTCGCAGTGGGTATCGGGATCCGACTATCTCATAGAAGGTATGCAATCTCATTGCAAATTTCAACACTTGAAATTCCCGATAATATTTTGCCCTTAACAACTTATGACCTTGGTTATGGTCAACAAATCATAAGCGCTAGCCAAGTTCAACCCTTCATTTCATGATTGAATTAAACCCACCCGTACGACCCTTGGCTAAGGTCAACAAAGCCGTACGACTATCCTAACTCAATCGCATCATATGCTGCAAATAAGCACTAATTAGCTACCGCACACTACGCCTTGGCTAAGGTCAACAAACGCAGTACGAATACTAAAAAGTACTTATCTAAAATGACGGAGGGCTACAACAGGTTTTTAAGAAAACCTTTTGCGTAATGAACTTGATATCGTTGTAGAATCGAATGATTTTGAAAAGGAGTGTTTTTAGTCTTTTGCTAGCTTTGCTAAAGAGGTCAATCCTGGTGAAGAGATCTCGGCTCTTTCCTCATCGAATGAAGTGCTAGATATTTCACAAATACCACTATGCAAAGCATGAACTAAAAAAGCAATCAAAAACAAAACCGAGTGGGTTGTAGCATCTGCTAGTTTCGCTAAAGAAGTCACTCTCGATGAAGGGATCTCGGCTCTTTCCTTATCGAATAAGGTGCTGGATATTCTACAAGAAATACCGCTATGCAAAGCAAGAACTAGAGCTACCAGTTTTTAAAACAAGATTCTATAACATCTTTAGGTTTCTTTTATTTCATTAATTTCATTAAGGAAGTCCCATCAATTATGCTTCCTAAGCATCACAGAAGAAACGAAAGTAGCAATATTTATTACATATCATATATATAATATAAGCATTTGTCTCATCATATAAAGTGATCATATCACAGAATATCAGCAGCAGAAAAAACATATATGAAATATTGGATATACTAGAAATTCCGTGTTTTAAATTAAGCCAGTAAAAAATACGGATTCCACGGTCGTGATGAATAGCCAAACCCATATCCCTAGACCCCTACGAGAGCGGCAAGCAACCCTACCAATTCTACAGTTAGGAGATCCGGTCTTGAATCCTCGAGATAGTCTTCCACTGGACCCTAGAACCCGGTTACTTGTGCACCCCTCCTTGGGTCTATCCTAATGCGGAAAAATAAATAATATACAAGGGTACTTGGGCGGAACACCGCGGCCGCGAGCACCCGAACGGATGCTTTTGGCGATGGGGTTCTCCTATAGTCACTTGGTCGGGGCTATGGGGCATGGCTATCTAGTAAGGTTACCCGGCGAGTATCCGTGTACGCTATGTGATTGCGACAGACTTTTGATCCACATCAAAATCCCGTGGCAACCGATCAAATGAGACTGAATTGCTAGATTTATAAAATTCAAATTAGTTTTCATAAAACTAAATATTGTGGATTCCAAGTATTGTATCACAATCACAGATAATTAGACGATGTTAAACTTTTCGATCGAATCAACAAACACCCAAAACTTCCCAAAGAGCTCAACACTTGAACGGAGTTTAAAAAGTACCCAGAACATGCCACAGCACCTATGGACCAACCGTAAAAGGGTCAACCCTTGCCTCACTTATGGCGCTGCGGAACTACCACAAACCCTAGGGTTTGGTGGCGGTTTCGATGGTTACAGAATCAAGTTAGGGTTTCGTTCTTCTAGAGGGTCCATAGAAAACACCTGCATGATTTTCTGAAAATTTTAAACATAGAAAAATCCAACTCTTGGAAAATTTCCAGTGAGGAAGAAAATGAGTTATTGATATCCGTTCAAACGTTTTAACGTCATCTAAATAACCCGAAACGATGTTAGAATTACAATTACGAAACACTCCGAATTGCCTTTACAGAAATATAACATCACATGCAATATCAGTAAAAACAAGCAACACCTGAAACACCAAAACCCATTGACTAGAACACCGTCAAAAATTGAAGACCAAAACCACTCGAAAAATCTGTCAGCTCGGATTTTATGGACATGTCGCCGGCCAAAATCCGACAAGGGGGGCTCAAATTTCTGTGGTGTTCATATTACATCTCATATAATATTCTGCAACTGCTTAAAAAAAATTTAGACACCTTAAAAATTTCGACAAAAACTTGGTTTTCATTTCGAGTGTTTCGGAGTTGTTTTGGTCTCGTAATTCTATAAAACTCGTCTAATTCTCTAGCATGGCTCTGATACCACTGCATGGTTCCCTAGGGTGGCCGCTGGGTTTCGGGAGGTATCAATCATACCGTTTTCAAATATTGGCGCGCTAAAGAACCCTAACCAAGAATCTTAACTAGAGAATTATACGAAACTAGAATGTAAACATCTTTACATCTAAGTGAACAAGGAATACAACCTTTGTAGACCGGTCCTTCACTTCAATAGCTCCGTGGATCCCGTCGCTCCAAGTAGTGAACTCCCGGACTCTAGAAAGGCTCCACAAGATGAAAGGAACAAGCTTGCTTGAAGTCTTCGAGGCCGAAGATGATCTACGTCGAGGAGACACCAACTCAAGCTATCTCTTCACTTATATGGAATTAGTGAAGCTAACACCCTAAACTAAATGGCTAATCTAGTAGAGGATGATGAAGTAGGAATTTTGCTTACTTTAGAAATATTTTTCTCACTCGTTTTCTTCACCTCCCAAAAAGCTAGAGAGCTTGATGAAAGAAATGAAGAAAAGCAATCATGGAGAGAAGCAAGTGAAGAAATGAATCAAGTGGTGAGAATAGCAACCATGGGTGAGATAATATCTCATACTAACTCTTATAGAAACTTAACCATGGCTTAAGGTAATGGTTGGATTAATAAATATCTAATGTAAAACAAAACTAGTGGACTAAGTCAATGGTTCTACAAGCTTCCACTAAGCTTAACCATGTGACTAATTTCTAACTAATTTGATTTACTTTAAATAAATAAAACCTTACATTATTATAAGTATGGTGTGAGTCTCATACACCCATGCAGCATGTTGTAACATGCATGACACAATAATATATATCACATATATATTAAGTGCACACATAAGTGAGAAAAAGAAATGCTTAAATGAGCTAATTTTAGTTAATGTAAATCAATATATCAAATATATAATTATACATTAAATTATTTGATCAACACTTGATTTAATAATCCGGCTATATCACATATAACCGACTAATATCATAAGTATCCACTTATCAAATCAACACTTAATCCGATAACCCGGCTATATCACATATAACTGACCGATATCATATATCGCGAGAATAGAATACGGTATCACATACATGTATTAATCTCGGTCCCGCACATATCACATATGTGCTCCTACTTCGTTTCGCCTGATCCAGGAAACCTCTATGTAGGACTCTAAAGACTCGTCAATATGTCGGCAGTAGGTGGTGATCATATCGGTCACCCACAAGCCGCAAGCGGTCTTCTAAATGTAATGGCCACCCGCATATTGAGCGATCAAAATATCAACAAGCAAGCCTGGTCATACTCCTGCGAATTTAATAAGTAACACTACCGTACAGTCCGGTCTCTTCGTCTGATATGTCGCATATTACAGCCAGGGGGTGGTAAAGGTCAGACCCCAATAGCCTGATAAGTCATGCCGATATGAGGTCCATAACGAGTCGAGAAACTACTGATAATACTTACCAGTAAATCTTAGCAATCTTAGCCAGGGATTTCCTGTTATGGACAATCAAGCATAGCGCAACATCAACCCCCAATACCGGGAGAGACGAAATCCCTTTCTATCGCTCATTGCCTCCATGTGACTAGGGACTGTACCCAAAAATCACCATTTTTCACGATCTCTTGAACGTGGTAAGGTGGAAATCAAAGCTGTAACAACCCCAAATTTCATGTACAACTTTCTGTGCAAATTTTTCAAATTTTAAAGAAAGGGGTACTTTTGCCTGAGCACAAGTTAAATATTTGTTTTGCTAATTAATAACAAGAAGGAGCTTGTGGCTCATTGGTAATACCTTGCACTGCTGAACCAACCCACCAGAGTTCAAATCCCATAACCTACATTATTTTTAATATTGTTTTATTTTGAGTATTTTAGAATACCAACAATCAACACGTGTTAACTCCCAAAAATCCCACTACCCTAGAAAAAGTAAATATACCAGTGAGATCACCAGACGACTCCCCACCTCCTGACTCAGCCTGACTCGGCCGAGTCTGCAACAGAAAAGTTCTGTCTCTTCCTCTCCCCTACCCCCCTGCATACTTCATTTACTTAGATCGGTTCCAGAGAATTCAAAAAGTCCCATTTACTCCATTTTTAATGAATTTTAATATATTTTTTACATTTTTTCAATTTAAACTCTTCATCTACCCTAACCCTAGCATAACCCTATAAATACCACCCCTACACTCTACCCCCTCACCCCAAAACTCTGAGCCAACTCTCAAGAAATCTCTAGAAACCCTAGTGTGCAATCGAAGTGAGCGAAAGGCGAAGCTCCGGCGAATTTTCCGGAGACAACCGTAGGAACTCCCGGCGATGAAACGACGCACCGTCGACACCTCTCGTCTCCTATTCCTCTCCTATGTTAACTAAACCCATAAGTCCCAATTTCTCTCCTTTACTCTTTTCTAAAAATACGAACTTCCAAAACCCGACGGAATCGGAACAAATCCGATTTCCGATTCGGTTTCTTTCTAAAACTCTCACTTTTCTATAATACAATCTTGTTAAATTATTAAATGTTGACTATTAAACACTAACTAATCATATTGAACAAGTTCCATATCAAAATAAATTGCTATTTCCATTTTACCGTACTTTTTCAATTAAATACCATATAGTTTCATTTCTACATTTAAACCATCAAAACCTTGCTATACCTTTAAGTAGATCACGAGGTAATGACATATCTCTTCACACACTCATATGCAACATAGCACAATACCCTCGGGAACATAGAATACGGGAAAACGACATCTTTACAAATAAATACCATTATTAATAAAACCATTTTCTAACGATTTAGTATTTATACAAATCTTTACAAAATGCCGCTACAACCCATTTGGGAAACCCGTTCGGGATGGTACGGATTATCGCACATCCTCGGGCTTAGTAGTGCGAGATGCAGACCTCCGCAAGGAGTATTCGATCACGAAAGATTTAAAATACGACATCTTAAGAAAATGAGATTTTTAGAATTATAATACATATATTAAAATTATTTTTATATAAATATATATATATGTAACATTAAAAGATCTATTTTGTAAGAATATAAATATTACAACTCTTTTCAAAAATCACAAGAATCAGTTTACATTAAAATACCATGAAATCCATACGAGTTTAGTATTACACTTTAATACCATATATTATGAAAATTAGGTTATTCTCAATAGAAATGGCATATGTATAAAATCCACATTTATTACAACTCTAAAGACGATAACTAAATACTTTGGGAGTATTTTGAAAACTATAGAAAGTATTTTTACATAAAAAACCCTCAAGTTCTATAAATTACCCTAAGGACCCTAGTAAACATAGGTTTAAGCGGGACCAATCTCTTGAGCCTCAGGGAGCCGGAGAAGTGGGTGCTTGCCTATTTAAGGTAGACAACTTAACAACGGTGTTATCAAAATGGTAATCATCTTTGAAAAAGACACAAATCCTGCCGCCCATGTGCAGCGGTTACCGATAACATCAAAACAATCAGGACTTCAATTTACTTTTCTAATTGTCTGACTCAGACCGAGTCTCATTAATAATCTGACTTGAATATGAATCAAGTACAATCTACAATATTACAATTCAACACGAATCCATGAATCCATTATTCCATATATTCAATCTATCAATCTATACAACTTGACTGAACCGAACCATGGATATACATTCCATTTACATGATCATCCAGTTTACATGATTCTCCAGTTACATACATGATTCTACAATTACATCCGTTTACTGATATCATGGTTTTGGCAAGTCATCCAGTTATATAATTCAATTTACAAGACATTGCAATGCAATAAAATACTATCAATACAATAACTATACGGGGTATTGGGATAGTTCATTCGTGAATCCAACAGAAGCTCAAGAGTCCCCTAGATCATGAATCCATGTCTACTAACACAAGCAAGCAATCATGAGGGCTCATGTTTCCATGCTCCTGGACTGTGGCCTGTTGAGTTTGGAATACTTTGGCAACGGTCGAAGTCCCGCTACTAACATATCATTCGGGCCCATGGTTCCCTACCCCTGGACTGTGGCCTGTTGGGTTTGAGAACACTCTTGAGATTAGTGACATTCACCCTTGAACTTACGATAATAACAGCATTAACACTATAACAATATAATACAACTTTAAAAGCTACACTCTCTTTTTCTTCTTTTCTACTTCACCCTTATCTTTGGAACTTACCGAGCAATTTGTTCGCTGACGACATTCTCTTTCTTTCTTTTTTGAATGTCATCAAGTGTTTCGGACCTTCTGAAGACGAAGCCCAGCATCGAGGACTTGGACCAGATTATTGAAGACCCAGAGCTCTAGCTTCATTGTACACATTTCATTCCAGTACATTTCTTTTTCTGTTATGCCATTGTTTAGGCATTGTTTTCATCAGATGTATTTATATTTCCATGCATTGTACAGAAAGAATATGAATAAATAAAGTTGCTGTTTTATTATATCTTGTCTCTTGTAGATTTACTTTTCTATTGCTTAGACATGCTTAGTGTATTTACTTCACAGTAAATACGTCGCGGCCTCGTCACGTCCTCCGCCCGTATACTGGGAAGCGGGGCATGACAGGTTTTGTTGGTGGTCCATGCAGGTCAGAGCTGTATAGAACCATACTATGCAGTTCTGTTCTGCGTGAACAACCTAAGCAATATAACACAAGAACCAGCAACTAAAACATTCTTTACAAACATGTTCCTTGAATCTTATCATATTCTTTGAATCATATAGCTTGAATCTGTCCTAATCTAAATTTTTCTTCAAGGTTATGGATTCCCCAAACAACACCAGCACCAACTTTAACAACACTCCACCTCCACTACCAATCACACCTGCCATTCCTGCTCCACCCAACGAGCAGACGGTTCTGCTTGAGGAAAACCGAAGCCTCCTGGTTGGACTGCAGCAGCAGACTGCTATATTAGTGAACCGATCAGAAGCAGAAGCAACCGGTATAAAGCGCTCTGTCACCCAGATGGCAGGAGGAGCCTGCCTTATACAACCTTCTGAACCCAAGAGACAGAAAGAAACAATTAACCAGTCAAGTCCAGGTTTTTGTTACTACTGCCATAAGGATGGACACTTGTGGAAGGACTATAGGCGCGCAAAAGGCATGTGCCTAGTTTGTGGCGCATCCGATCATAGAATTAGAGACTGTCCCTATAGACGCAACTCAGCTCACACACCCACCAACTACCCGCAGCAGCCAGCTATCCAGGATCCTGCACCTCGTCTTACACTTCCAGCACCACCTCCACATGGACCACCTCTACCCAGTCAGGCATCGATGTACCGGCATACACAGAAAAATGTGCCGAGACGCCAAGCCTCCACCTTAGCAGCCATAGAAGCCAAGACAGTTGACCAAGGTAACACTAGTGAGTCCCTTCCACATTTTTTAAACCCTTGCATCACATTGTTATTTTTCATACACTATCAGCACTTCAGTCACCAAACTTTCCTTGAATCTGTTACACTTTCCATTTACAAATTTCGAGGACGAAATTTTTTTTAGGAGGGTAGAATGTAACAACCCCAAATTTCCTGTACAACTTTCTGTGCAAATTTTTCAAATTTTAAAGAAAAGGGTACTTTTGCCTGAGCACAAGTTAAATATTTGTTTTGCTAATTAATAGCAAGAAGGAGCTTATGGCTCATTGGTAATACCTTACACTGCTGAACCAACCCACCAGAGTTCAAATCCCATAACCCACATTATTTTTAATATTGTTTTATTTTGAGTATTTTAGAATACCAACAGTCAACACGTGTTAACTCCCAAAAATCCCACTACCGTAGAAAAAGTAAATATACCAGTAAGATCACCAGACGACTCCCCACTTCCCGACTCGGGCCGGCGCTGCCGGCCGGACTCGGCCGGTCGGCCGAGTCGTCAACAGAAAAGTTCTGTCTCTTCCTCTCCTCTACCCCCCTGCACACTTCATTTACTTAGATCGGTTCCAGAGAATTCAAAATGTCCCATTTACTCCATTTTTAATGAATTTTAATATATTTTTTCAATTTAAACTCTTCATCTACCCTAACCCTAGCATGACCCTATAAATACCACCCCTACACTCTACCCCTTCACCCCAAAACTCTGAGCCAACTCTCAAGAAATCTCTAGAAACCCTAGTGTGCAATCGAAGTGAGCGACAGGCGAAGCTCCAGCGGATTTTCCGGCGACAACCGTAGGAACTCCCGGCGACGAAACGACGCACCGTCGACTCCTCTCGTCTCCCCTTCCTCTCCTCTGTTAACTAAACCCGTAAGTCCCAATTTCTCTCCTTTACTCTTTTCTAAAAATACGAACTTCCAAAACCCGACGGAATCGGAACAAATCCGATTTCCGATTCGGTTTCTTTCTAAAACTCTCACTTTTCTTTAATACAATCTTGTTAAATCATTACATGTTGACTATTAAACACTAACTAATCATATTGAACAAGTTCCATATCAAAATAAATTGCTATTTCCATTTACCGTACTTTTTCATTTAAATACCATATAGTTTCATTTCTACATTTAAACCATCAAAACCTTGCTATAGCTTTAAGTAGATCACGAGGTAATGACCTACCTCCTCACACACTCATATGAAACATAGCATAATACCCTCGGGAACATAGAATACAGGAAAACGACATCTTTACAAATAAATACCATTACTAATAAAACCATTTTCTAAACGATTTAGTATTTATACAAATCTTTGCAAAGCGCCGCTACAACCCATTTGGGAAACCCGTTCGGGATAATGCGGATTATCGCACATCCTCGGGCTCAGTAGTGCAAGATGCAGACCTCCGCAAGGAGCATTCGGTCTTGAAAGATTTAAAATACGATATCTTAAGAAAATGAGATTTTTAGAATTATAATATATATATTAAAATTATTTTTATATAAATATATATATATATATGTAACATTAAAAGATCTATTTTGCAAGAATATAAATATTACAACTCTTTTCAAAAATCACAAGAATCGGTTTACATTAAAATACCATGAAATCCATACAAGTTTAATATTACACTTTAATACCATATATTATGAAAATTAGGTTATTCTCAATAGAAATGGCATATGTATAAAATCCACATTTATTACAACTCTAAAGACGATAACTAAATACTTGGGGAGTATTTTGAAAACTATAGAAAAGTATTTTTACATAAAAGCCTCATAAGTTCTATAAATTACCCTAAGGACCTTAGTAAACATAGGTTTAAGCGGGACCAATCTCTTGAGCCTCAGGGAGCCGGAGAAGTGGATGCTTTCCTATTTAAGGTAGACAACTTAACAACGGTGTTATCAACACGGTAATCGTCTTTGAAAAAGACACAAATCCTGCCGCCCATGTGCAGCGGTTACCGATAACATCAAAACAATCATGACTTCAATTTACTTTTCTAATTGTCTGACTCAGACTGAGTCTCATTAATAATCTGACTTGAATATGATTCCAAGTACAATCTACAATCTATAATCTACAATATTACAATTCAACACGAATTCATGAATCCATTATTCCATATATTCAATCTATCAATCTATACAACTTGACTGAACCGAACCATGGATATACATTCCATTTACATGATCATCCAGTTTACATGATTCTCCAGTTACATACATGATTCTATAGTTACATCCGTTTACTGATATCATGGTTTCGGCAAGTCATCCAATTATACAATTCAATTTACAAGACATTACAATGCAATATAATACTATCAATACAATAACTACACGTGGTATTGGGATAGTTCATTCATGAATCCAACAGAAGCTCAAGAGTCCCTCTAGATCATGAATCCATGTCTACTAACAAAAGTAAGCAATCATGAGGGCCCGTGTTTCCATGCTCCTGGACTGTGGCCTGTTGAGTTTGGAATACTTCGGCGACGGTCGAAGTCCCGCTACTAACATATTATTCGGGCCCGTGGTTCCCTACCCCTGGACTGTGGCCTGTTGGGTTTGAGAACACTCTTGAGATTAGTTGACATTCACCCTTGAACTTACGATAATAACAGCATTAACACTATAACAATATAATACAACTTTAAAAGCTACACTCTCTCTTTCTTCTTTTTTACTTCTCCCTTATCTTTGGGACTTACCGAGCGATTTGTTCGCTGACGACATTCTCTTTCTTTCTTCTTTGAATGTCGTCATGTGTCTCGGACCTTCTGGAGACGAAGCCCAGCATCAAGGACTTGGACCAGATTATTGAAGACCCAGAGCTCTAGCTTCATTGTACACATTTCATTCCGGTACTTTTCTTTTTCTGTTATGCCATTGTTTAGGCATTGTTTTCATCAGATGTATTTACATTTGCATTGTACAGAAAGAATGTGAATAAATAAAGTTGATGTTTTATTATATCTTGTCTCTTGTGGATTTACTTTTATATTGCTTAGATACGCTTAGCGTATTTACTTCACAGTAAATACGTCGCGGCCTCGTCGCGGCCTCCGCCCGTATACTGGGAAGCGGGGCGTGACAAAAGCACAGTGGGAATCACACAAGACTCTATAACGATCTCGGGTCGACAGACTAACCTGTACCAGTGTCACCAGAGCACTGCTATCTGACGTGAGGTATAATACCATCTAGGAGTTCACGGCGAGTCCGTTCAGTATACCCAGTCTCCACTGAGCACCCGTATACCATCTCTGATGTCAAACACCAATGGATATGGAATCATCCATCGCCCATCACATGGGTCGAGAAGCGTATACGCTGGTCTACTCTGGAATATCGATGCCCCGTCTTGATACTCCCATGACTAGGAACAATTGAAAGATGTACTTACCGACTACCTTTGCCCCACTAGTATGATCTGCATCATAATCCTGGTAGTCAAGTACTCATCCTAAGGGCTTTATCAACATATAATAGAGAGACAATAAGTGTACATGTTAAGATAAAGAGCAACCAGATAGCATACTATCATGTCGAGCATGAAAGTCCTCCCTATATATGTCCAAACATCCACTATAATATACATCACATGTATAATAATGGCCTCTAGGGCATACATATAACTAACACATGGACCTCGAATTTTTCATCCTTACCTATCATAGTCCTTAATGGTGCTCAATACTGAGAACTCCCCAGATCACGACACGTAGCAGATGAAGTGTCCCAAGGCTTACGAAAAAGGAGTAAGAACGGTACGTTGAAGGGGTACCCGGGCCTTCATCCCGTGGATGTTCCCGACCCTCGATGGCCTTACAGACCACTCATATGCTCGTCTTACAAACAATCATTGGCTCACCTCCGAGCCCTCCTGCATGCTGGGCCTCCTCAGCCCCCCCAGCTCGCCTCCGAACTATCACAGAACCAAGGTCGCTCGGCCTCCCGCTCGCCTCCGAGCCTCCCGCCGAGCTTAGCTTCCTCGGACTCATCGACCAACCCAAAGCACAGATCGTAGCAGTCCCGGACATGGCTCCGCCAATCTCGCCATACGCGAGATATCCGCCACCCCACGATCCCGCGTCCTAGGCCATCGCATTCCCCCGATTAACGGGCGTATCTCACCATTAATGGAGGATCCCTCCATTCACGCGGGCACAACTCCAAGGGCGTAACGGCCGACGTAAATCTCGCGCCCGCCAGCCCATGGCTGCCACTATATAAACCCCCTCTCAGATGACTCGGGTAGGGCAATTATTATCCAATAGGTCGCTACTCTGCCCAAATATCTCGACTAACTTGATCGTCGGAGGGTCCGCGGTGGTACAACCACCCTGGGACTTCCTTGCAAGTAGCTCGGCTTCATTCCAAATCATGCCCACTAAGATCCACATGCTTCAAGAGGCAACCTCAAACCCAATCTCAGCCATCCATCAACGCTCGCTACAGATCAATGGAAGACAATATCTGAAGGAGATCCAGCCCTCTATCAGTTGGCGTCGTCTGTAGGAAAGTCAAAAATTCTGCTCAACGAAAGTTGATCTTCTGATCTCGAACTCATAGCGAGTGATCACCGTGACGATCCAAGCACTAGCCGCCGTCCTCCCCACAATAGAGGCGCGGATGGATCCCCTCCTCCCCCATACGCCATTCATGCACTGTCTGAGCGAATAGATCGGTTCGCGTCCGTCGTGGATGCGCTTGTCCGTGTCCAAACGGCGGGACAAGCTCCCCAAGTCGCCGCTCCCCCATCTCGGGAGCGACACATAGGTAGAGAAGACACTGCCCGCGCCGGCACATCTGAGCACCGCTTTCGCTATCTCCGACAGCCACAGATCCCCCGTGGCGACCAATTCGATGACCCGGTAGGCACCTCACAGCTCGACGCCGAGGTCTTATGAAAGAGCGCCCTGCCCTGAGGCTCATCGTGCTCCTTTCCCTCCCGAGTAGTTGTCGGTCAGCTCGCCTGCTCCTAGGCATGGCCGGCGCCCTCTCCCTCGATAGGTTCGCGTGGACGGGACTCACCATGGTAGCTCGAGGATGACCTCGCCAAGGGACCTAAGGAACCTCATCGAACGGAACCAGAACCGCGGCTAGGCACAGGTCGCCGATAGCAGAGGCCATAAATCCGAGTATGCTAAATCCTTGGGATACCACGACCGACTCGATGCCCTCGAAAAAAAGATCGAGGGTATAAATCGGGAGAGTCATCCTTCAAGCGACGGGGCTAAATATGTCGCTGTCATGACCCACCCCCAAACACAGATGGTATTGTTCGCTCTGGCCGAAGCCGCACGGTTTTGTCCCTTTGAATGAACCCAGGGCTACTTCCCAGTAGGTCACCCATCCTAAAATTTCTCTGGCTCAATACTGATCTAACTATCTTTCAAATCTCTAACTGGCTTTTTCACTTACAGCCAGAAGGAAAAAAGAGATATTAAGATTGGCCTTCCACTGGCACTAGACATCTTAACCACAGTTGGGCAGGATGTAACAGAACTTGCAGGGCTTAGCAAAAAAGAGGGCAAAGCAACTCCCACAGGAACTGAAACTCAAACTCAAACCCCAAGGGTGGCAGGCAGATATTAGGCCCTCAACCCCTCCTTCCGACATCTCATTCGAGATGGGATGGCTTATCCGTGAATCTCTCAATCCCTCCCCTAACATGGCATTAGCCAATCAACGAATGAAAGATGGAAAGAAAGGCCCGCATTATACCCCAGGGTCAGGGAGAAAGACTGGAAATGCATAGGGGGAGTAGAGTCTTTCAGTAGCCAGATAATAGTCTATTTACAGTGGAGCAGGCATCGGCTGGCATTTCTCATTTTCTCAATTTCCCTAGGTTAAGGAATGAGATTTGAAAGGCTCACAATACATGTTCTTTTAGCGTTTTCTTGCTCAAGTCAACTACCTTTTATGCAATTATGAACTCCACGGAACTTTCTCGATTCCAATGCAACTTCTCCTTTTTGAGTTGACGTAACAAACTACGCGAGCCTCCCGATGAAGCCAACAGAAATCATATCCGAATACTAAAAAGAAAAGGCAGTTTCATTATTGTGGTATACCATCCGCCAGTTCTGGAACTTCCAGTTCCAATCGGAGCATATAGATCCGTAAATGGATTTGTATGTATAGCCACTTCAGTCGTGCTCGTCGTTTCTCGAATGGAAAAAAGAATCTTTTTTCTGGGAACATGGTAAACCATAAATTCTTATGTTCGTGATTCTTCATCCACCAATGCAGAAAATGCTCCAGTTTTCCATTCTCATATGAGGCAGGAAGGTTTATTGGCAACAGGTCGGCACGAAGTGATTCATCATGCTCAAACATGAACCGATCGCTCGTTGGGGACGGTTTATAAATCATCAAATTACCACAAATGGAATGAGAAGTGGGTCCATGTAAATGATCGAGACCTCGCAAACAACAACGCTCCTTACCCATATGGAGTTCGGGACCCAAAGGCAATCGTTGAGTGAACTGTATCTTATTCGTATTAGTTGACCTAAGCCGCACCATTATTGCTGGGGGGTGGGGCTCGGCCTCCGAACCGTACGTGGGACGAGTTCCTGCCTCATACAGCTCGGGCCGAAGACCGGGGGAAGTTGAGGAGAGATGGGGAGACCCAGCTGCTGCCGGTCTGGACGGACAGGAAACGGGGCGGGGATAAGCTTGTGAAGAAACAAGCTTTTTCCCCCACCCCAAAAAAACCGACCCTATAGCGCTTCGCGTTCTTTCAATTCCATCCCAGTCCATTCCGGGATAGGCGGCTAATACTAATCTCATAAGTGCAGTAGTCGTCGTCTGACCAATCGGCTCGGACACCAGATCGCTCGTGCCCGCCCAAACTACGATCATGCTCGCCCTAACCTAAATGGAATGGCTCTCTTAGTTACGCTGCGCCCCGACCCGAGTCCCCACGTCCGCTTTTATCCGCCCGCAACCCGCTTTCTTTGCCAACACAACTTTAGGGCCGTCCCCTTCATTCTATGCTGACCCCGGCCGGGGCTGGCTTTTTGGGAAGCCCGTTCCCACCGCGCTCACGGCCCGGCTGGCCTGCCAGCGGTAGTGGGAATTCTCCCGTTCCCTGGTAAAACAAAGGGTTGGTTGGATGTGGGATCTACTCCACGAGGAGCGGTACGGACGTAGATGATATCATCACGACCTCTCTTTGCGTACCACTAGGGATGCTTAACGCCACTTCGCCAACTGGCATTACCCGCGCTTTCGTCTCTCTCAGTGTGGTCAGCACTGGGTGTTTCCAAGCAGCGAGGCTTACACCCATTCGCATTAATTCATCCAAATTTCTTTACCCTTATGCACGAATTTTGGAATAAGCCATCTTCCTATCAAGGTTAAGGAGTCAACTGAGCATCTCAGCGGCGGGATTGAATACCCGGATCGAATCAGAGTTCACGCCGCCCGCCCTGAACAAATAGGAGGCGTGGGCCACAGGTCGCACATAAGCCACCGGGTCGCACGACAGAAGAACACCCAACATAAAGATGCACACTCCTCCATGTGAAATAGGAAGATGAATCTTCACTTTTTTGTAGTAGTCGTGACCAACAGCCATCAGCAGTCGGCTCGTTGGTAAGGCGAGAGCTTCAAGCCCGATTTCTGGCGGCACACCCCCCAAACAAGCACCACTCGACGAAGGGGGGCGGGGAAAGCTACAGGCCCAAAACCTTCGACCCTTCTTTCTATATGGGGGTGCCCGGGGCACCTCATCTTGTCATTTCGTCGTTGCTCATTCCCGTTAGGCCGAAGTGTTTGGCCTTTCCTTCTCCGCGCCCGCTCACGCTTCGATGACCTATCACGGGGTAAAGAGAAGAGAGTACGAAAGAATTGTAAACAGAGCATACCGCAGAAAGATTCTAAATATGACAAGTCCCCCATGGATTCGAGAAGAAGGAAATGAAGAACGGGAACGAAACGAAATAAAGCATTTCTAGCGGATGAGCTTCTACCAATTATATTTGGTAATAGAATAGGGCGGCTTGCTCTGACGAACACTCCACTTTTTGCTCTGTCCATGGAGCGTATGAATTTCCTGGAATGTAGATAGACCAAAAAAGGGAATTCAGGGATAGGAATAGGAATTATAGTACCATTGGAAAAAGGGGCACCAGTGGGAACATCTCTACTGACGAACCATTTCAATAGTACGGGTGCTGCCGTGCCATGAGGCACGACTATGGAAGTAATGAAAAAGAAGAAGTTCTGTAGTTGGACCATCTGCTCTATCCGTTCGATTTTAGCTTCTCCAGAGAAGATGAGACGCTAAAAATAAATGAAAGTGTTCGCAACGCATACCGAAAAGCCATGTTGCCGACCATTAATGACTAGTTCGAACACCAGGAGCAGGGTTGAAACCAAGAAGAATTTGTTACTTTCCTGATGTTTCCGAACGTTTTCAATAAAACCTTCTCGTAGGAGTATTTTAACAATGTTTTCGGTGATATTAGTGGATGCTATTCGAACCGTTCCATTTTTACTCATGTCAGCATTTCTTATAGAAGTTATTATATCAGCAATCGCGTCTCTGCCCATAATGAATTCGAATTATTGGTGCTTCCTAATTTTGATATAATCAACATGTTTTTTTACTTGAATTATTCAATCATTAATTATGAAATTCATTATTTAAAGTATATGCATGAGACAAAATCTACTAATTTGATCCATTTCAGATATGCTACTATAACTATATCATAGTTTCATCTACAAGTATTTATAATACCTCGGGAGCTAATGAAACTATTTTAGTCAAATGCAGATTCAGGGTAAGCTTAATTCCCGAGCAATCGCGCCAAAAACTCGAGTTCCTTTTGGATTTCCTTCTTGATCAATGACAACCGCTGCATTGTCATCATATCGTATTATCATACCGTTGTCACGTTTGAGCTCTTTACATGTACGTACAATTACAGCTCTAATTACTTCTGATCTTTCTAGAGGGCACTGCTTCTTTGATTACAGCAACAATAACGTCACCAATATGAGCATATTGGTGATTACCAGCTCCTATGATTCGAATACACATTAATTCTCTAGCTCCGCTGTTATCTGCTACATTCAAAAGGGTCTGAGGTTGAATCATATCATTTTTATTAGAATTGATTAACAGGAAAGATTATTGGTAACCCATGCTACCTCCCGGCTCAACATACCTCCTTCTTGAGTTTGGGGCATAACTGCATCTCCAGCGGTCTTTCATGGCAATTTCTTTGCTCTTCGACGAAATGCCTGCATCAGATTTGCTTTGGGTCTCCTTCCTTCTTTTATATGGCTCACCCCCATTTCTGGACCCAGCATTTGCTCTCATTGGACCCCTTTTCCTCTCGGCTGATTCACATTTTGTATCTGGCTTGGGTCGGGACACCTATCCAAGATCCGGCACTCAGTCCTTTTCTTTTGCACACGAATCAGAGAAAAGTGAGAGGGTCGCACTAAACGTACGCGCTTATGTGCGCACTACTGGGATACGAACGCTTAGAACCAGTTGGAGTCAATCGGATGAAAGTGCATTTAAAGCTTGCTGACCCGTGGTGAGCGTATACGTTACGTTATGTATAATAAAGTCCAAAACGAAGTCAGGAGCGTTAGTAGTATTTGTCTAGCTCCGGATGTAGGGTTGTGAACCGGACAAGACGATAGCGAAAATAAGGTCTTTCACCGAGTGTCAAAGAAGTACATCTCTGGCTTCGGGTTCGAGTCCTGATCGAAGGGCTGACTTACCCGGCCCGGTTAGCGAGATGTTTACTTTACAGGGGGATGCGAATCCACGATCTTATCCTGTCTGAAACCGATCATTTGTCTCATCCATCGTTCACAAACCTTGTGTGGTTTTGGTCTAGAAAGACGACATTGAATTGGGAGGCGCTTTCAAAGGGCAATGCTCTGCTATGAAAGGCTACCGTGCCTCTAGTGCGGATCACGTAGAACCGGCTGGGTCTTGTACGGATGGTCCTAATCTATCTCACGATTCGTAAAATCGTTAGGCTGCG